>CM060938.1:160382718-161613419 GCA_030765085.1 Allium cepa
GAAAGAGAATCCAAAGCTGTGAATGCTCAGGCTGACCCGAGCGTAAAGTAAAACACAAAACACTCGAGTTAGGACAATATATACTTATATAATGTAAACCAACTCAAGTGAACTATAATAGAAATACACAATAACTTAAAGGATGCTTGGGATCGCCCATCCTTTAAGAATCAGTTAAACTCTAAATTAAATACATCCCGTGGTTAAAATTTCAAAATGGTATTTTATACATCAAAATCAAATATCATTTCAAAATTCAATATCATTCAAAATCCATTTCAAAATATCAAAAATATAATATCTTCCAAACCACATTCATTTTTATTTAATTTAAATACCATTACAAAACACATTTCAAAATAGTTTATATTTCAAAACAAATTACTTCATTTTAAATCATAAAATGAAGTTATTATATTTAATAGTTAATTTATTAAATTTACAAAATTTTAGTCTTTCAAAATTCATTTATCCACTTAATTTATTGAAACAGATGAAAATTCAACTTTCGCAGCATTTAGAAATTGCTAAAGAAAGTTACATTCAAAACAGTTCAATTTAACAAAAGATAGCATTAAAAAATGTTGTGATAGGGTTACATTAGTTTCAAATAAAATTTAGTTGAATTCAACAATTATAACATTTACAAAAATGCTATGACAGCCTTTAATTAAACTTAGCCATTTGGTTCATTATTAAAAACTACAGCATTTGCAAATGCTGTGCTATCATTTACATTAGAATTAATAGCATTTCTGAAATGCAGTTAATTAACTTCAAATATTCAGTATAATTTCAAAAATAATTATATTTTAATTTAAATCATTTTTAACTTATAAAATCATATAATTTCACTTTTAAAACAATTATTCAAATACCCTTATATTCATGATTTTATAAAGTTAAATCTCCATTCAAAAATCAAAATTTAATAATAATTCACTTATTAAATTCCAACATAAAATTTCAAATTCATTAAATTAAATTTAACTTAACACTTAAGTTTAAAATTTTCAAATATAACTTAATTTCATTTTTATTTACTTAACTTAAAATTCACTTTTAAGCCAAATTCACAAATTTCCAATTTTAGTTATATTTCAAAATTTCAACATAAATATTCATTCATTTCACATTTAACTTTATTCAAAAATCATTAATGCATTACAAAATCATTTTAAATTCATTTGATTCAAAATATCATAAATTTATCATATTTTCATATTTAATTTAAATTCCATTTATCACCACACTATAATTTCCAAAATAACTTACATTTCATATTTCTAACTTTACCCTTTATTTATTTCACTTATAAATTTTCAGAAAATCAATAATGCTTTAAAAAGTCATTTTTAATCAAATCTAATCAAAATATTATAATATTTACATTTCTAAAATATTATAAAATTTTTTAGAAAAACATATTTTAACAACGGGTCTGTATTTCATTTTCTAGCCTAGGTAAAGTGATACGGGTAATATATCATTTCAACCCCTAATTTACAAAGAAAACCCGGATTTGATCATTTCAAACCCGCAATCCCAAGTAAAAGAAAATAACTGAAAATCATTCAGGCCTATCATTTCAGCCTTCGATTTTCTCCTATTCTAATGTCCGTTCGGGTATGTATCATTTCAACCCATAGTGATTCTAGTCTACAGGGAACTTGCAGTGTGATAAACTGATGAAAGTAACAGAATAGCATGAAATAACAGTAACATATGATATAACAGGTGCAAATATAGGTGTGAACATCATATGAATATAATATAGCAGTTATAACAGGATGATATGCATTTACAGATTCAGGTGATGTCAGTTTATCACTACATAAGTACATATTAGTCTAGTGAGATTTACTCACCTGTTCAAAGCTGGAGATCGCTACCAAAGCAACATTACTGACACTATGAAGGCACGACAACACTACTACAATTTTGAGAGTGGAGAGTCAAATCTATACCCCTTGAAACATTTAAACAAAACAATACAATATACATGAATAAACACTTCACATATATTTAAATAACTTATATATACAAGCACAAATCAAATCCAAACCAATTGCACTTGCCTTCAACCTCATATGCTTCAGCAATGGGCTGCAAAAGCACTATAATGGGATGGTTTTGGATCAGGTTTTGGGTTCAATAAGTCGGCCATACATAGGAAAAGATGATGCAAAAGGTATGTGTGCATGAAACTTCAATTACAAGGCAACACAAATGGATTCAAGGCAACATAAGTCACGACCACAAGCAAATATGGGCATAGCTAGGTCTGGTAGGGCCAGCTACAGGTGTGGCAGAGGTGTATGGTTCAACTATGGCAGGTGGTGGTGGTGTATGGGTCGGCCAAGGAGGAGTTTGAGGGGGGTGAAGGCAAAGAAGCTAGGCTATGCACATTTTCAAGGTGGATAAGGCAATTTTTGTGGAGTTTGATCAACTTGTGGTGCATGGCCATGGATGGGCAGTGGGCTGGAGGTGGTGGAAGCCTGATGTGGTGGTGGTAGAGGTGGCCATGGTGAAGGAGGAGCAAAGGCTGAGCAAAATAGGTGAAGGCAAGTGCACAAAATCAACATAAACAAGCAAAAAAACAATGGAAAATGAAATAAAATTTACCAAAATTTTTCCCAAAGAGAATGGCCGAATTTTTTTCAAATTTGAGGAGAAACCATTCATGTGAAATGTTATGGGAGTGGTCGGCTGAAGAGAATGAGTTAAGGCAGCCAATTGAATGAAAAGTGATGGTAGAAATTTGAAAAGGTGTGAATACAAAAGGACATAAGCAAATCAATGGTCACAACTCTTCAGATTTCTCTTATTTTTTTTGGAATTTTTTATAACAGAAATATATTTATAAATACAGATAAAAATACGAAAATTTAGTGAATAAACAAAAATAAATAAATAAATATTAATTACATATAATTAGATTAAGAAAATAGCTTAAAAATACAAACTAGTCTTGGAAATATGAAAATAAATGGAACAAACTTCGGAAAATTTCTGTGTACTTGAAAATATTTATAAATAAAGGTAAGAACATAAAAATAAAATGCATACATAAAAATGAATAAATAAATTTTAATTAAATATAATTCAATGAAGAAAATAGCAGAAAAATGAAAACTATCCTTTAAATATAGAAAACAAATTCAATAAATTTTTGGAAAAATTCAAACATCACTTTAAAAATATTTAAAAGACAAAAAATATATAATATAAAATATTACACATATATATAAAAATTAAAATATTTTTTATATAAATTAAAATAGACATTTTTTATTAAATAAATCAATTTACGTACAATATTGTAAAAAGCATAACTTTCACAATATAAATCGGATTTCAACGAAACGAAACGTAGTATTCTTAAATTTTAATATATTTTCATAATAAAAGATAAAATTTAAGAATTTAAATATTTAAATTTGAAATTTAAAATCAAAGTTTGACCCAAATTGACCAAAGTCAACATTTTAGGAAAATATTCAATTTATACCATTTGGAATTATAATTCACATAATAATCAAAGTTTATATTTAAAAATGAAATATTTGAAATGAAACAAGTTTAAAAAAATTCAAAATGAAATAAAGTCAAAATTAAAATATACATAAAAATCTAGGGTTATTACACTCTCCCCCACTCAAATTTTTTCGTCCTCGAAAAGGAAGGAAGCGGAGAAACAACAAGAAAGAGCAATAGGTTGGAATACATCCCCGAAAGAAGGTAGGGAAAAAAAGATAGCTAGGAGGTAAAGCAGGTTGAAAGACAAGGATCAACCATTATACATTTTAATTTTTTTTTTTTAGTATGATGAATAGTCATTTGATTCAAATCTGATGGTTCAAAGTAAACAATATTTAAAACATTTTAAATTTTTAAAAGGAAAAATAACTGATCAAAATATTCTTTATATAATACTTTATCAAAATACTTTTATAACTCGATGTCTTAACAAGTTTATCCTCGTTCCTGTAGATTCTGGCAGTGCGTTGATCAGGCGCAAAGCTAGACTTCTCCAGGTACTTAGTAGACTTGTTTCAACATCCATTGAAAATACTAGAAAACTCTTTTAAAAAAACAGATATGGAAAGTACAATCCAAACAAATCAACCAAACCAAAACAGTTGTCTAACCATGGATTGCAGATACACAATGGTTACGCCTGGATCCCCCAGGAAACAATCCGTATCCGTAAGCTTTCTCAGCCCTGCGAGTTACGCCATGATGACGAGTAGAATGCAGGATACACAATGGTTACGCCTGGATCCACCAGGAAACAATCCGTACCCCGAGGCCAGCTCATCCAGGCATTTGCGCTACTAATGCGACCTCCATAGAGTGCTGGATACACAATGGTTACGCCTGGATCCCCCAGGAAACAATACGTACCCCCAGGCCAGCTCAGTCAGGCAGTTGCGCTATGTAGTCGCGATCATAAGACCACGGGGATCGCTGTGGAATTCGATGGACACACGAGTATCATATCCGGAAAACCCAAATCAAAGAGAGAGAATAATATCGATAGAATGAATCCACAGTGTGGCCACAAAGAGGATATCAAGTAGAAGGCACTTTCCATATCTTTACTTCTAAAATATGTATCATATAGTACGTTTCAAAATCACTTTCAAATATCATACTTATATAAAGTCCATTTTATATAAGATTTCATTTCAAATCAAATACTTTCCAAAATAATAGTATATCAAATCACACTTATATAAATTTTGATTATATAAGATTTCATTTTTCACAATTGAGTACCTTTTCAAATCAACACTTCTCAAATCAATAGTTTTCAAATCAACTGCCTACTTACACAAATCAATTTTTATATCAGTTCGATAACTCCTAAATCAAAGTATTTAAATAAACAAGGTTCTCAATTTCAAACCATTTCAATATCAATTCGGCTTCAAAATCATATATGATTTCACCAAATCATTTCTTCCAAATTACATAAATTTAGTTTTAAAGTTTCTTAAAAAATAGATTTAGAAAATAATCCAAATTTCCAAATCAACAAAATTTAGGTCAAATAAATTCATTTCCATTTCAAACATGTATTCACTTCAAAAATCATAATACTCTCAAATTATAAATCTTTCGAAACCAAATACTTGAAATCATTTCACTTTGAAAATCATAACATTTTGAAATCATACATTTGAAATCATAAAATATGCCCTTAATTCTTTACATTTCAAATTTTTTTTCAATTAAACCAAAATCAAAAATTTCCAATTTTAATTCAATTCAAACCATCAGTTTCAATTTAGTTTTCCAACAAAACCATTTCAAATATAGATTTGATTTACAAAATAAACTATTAAATCTTAAATATGTTTCAAGGCTTAAATATACCATATTTCAAAACTAAATTTCATAATTTCATATATGTCAAATTTTACTTCATTATTACTTAGTGTTGAAATATTTATTTCATAAATCCATTATTTTTAAATAAACTCAAATTACAGGTAAACCAAATATCCTTTCATACTAATACAGGATTCAATTATTGATTTATCAAAATCAATGGTTTTCAAAATCATTTTATACTTACGTAAAGTTTATCTTATATAAGGATCAAAATTTTCAAAAAAATAAATTTCGCTGCATGAAAAGCCATATTGGATTGAACATCTTTGCTTACTAAAAGATTTTTGATTAAGAATAGTTTTGTATATAAAGTAGTTTTTATGAAAAATAGAATAAAACAGTTAGTTTAAGAAAAAGAAACATAGTTTTGAAAAATGGTTTTAAATTTGATAGTGGTTTTTCATAAAAGAAAAATTCCAATTAAATTACAAAGATATCCAACCCAACAACTTTCAATTTCAGCGTCAAGTATACCAATGATATTAGGATATAAGATGTACATATGTCATCATTTCGCAACATTACATTCGATCGCTCGCTCGATCACACAAGTTCGCTTTCGAACTAGTATTGTCCATTCGACTTCCCTAATGCGGACTTCGATATGGTTTCTTGACTAGAAGCCATCAGTCTCCTTGCATAGCTATATACTATGATAGAGAATTATAGAATCAAGCCCAAAATCCATATCAAATATTCGCCATCAAGAATCAAATGAAAAATCCTAACACGAAATGGTGTAATTCACCTCGAACTTGTATACTCGAACTTGGATCAAATTAATTATGCGAATAAAACAACATACGTACAACTTATGTATCTATTCCAACTTGTTAAATAAATAGTTTTATAAAGATGTTACTAAGTTAAAACATTTAAAACCAAAATTTTCTCAAACATTTGAAGACTAATTTTTTTTTCCAAAACATTTCAAAACTAAATTTCGTATTAGTATAATTCAAAATAGTCTTATTTATTTACTTAACAAAACAGTTTCAACTTATACAAATCATATTATTTCATACTTGAAACATACAAACTAAACTTATATTCTTTATCAAATACCTTATACCTTTCAAAATTTCTTTGCTTTGAAAAGTTAAAGTTGATTTGGAAGTGCTCGAACCTTCAAAATAGTCGAAGAAATCATATTTTCAAATCCAAGAGTGGGAAATCACTAACAAATCAGTAAATCAATTCCAATAGATAAGGTTATAACAAAACAAATTTAAATCTCGAGGACTGAACATCGACTTACTTTAAATCATTTCAAATATATATATACACATACATATATCTTTCGAATATCAAACCATATTTCAAAATCTGAAATCAAAATTGGTTTCACAAAATCACTCGCATTGCAAAGCTACTAGAGTGGCCTCTCCCCACTCAGAAACTCGAAAATCAATGTCGATGATGCATGCATTCATCACCGAAATTATTTTCCAGCGACATAAGTGTGTTCTGGACTTTTATTTTCTTGAAAACTTCTTTGAAATCTCTTCGAAATCTTTGGAATTCATTCGAATACATTCGAAACATTTCTTATTCAGAAAATATCTTTAAATCATAATATTATTATATATTTTCCAAAATCCCAAAACCGATTTTCACAACACCGGAGTTCGATTCCTCGAAATTAAAATTCAAAGCCCTTCAGTTATAAATCATTTTTATATAAGTCAAAAAAATTCGAAATTTCAAGTCTCTTCGAAATTCAAATTTTCATTTTAAAAGGTATATAATCCTTATCGAAAACATTTCACTTTTATATACAAAATATGGCCATCCTTATCAAAATAATAATTTCGATGTATGCAGAATTTCAAAACACAACCAAACACAAATTTCCAAAGAATGATTCAAGGATAGATTTCAAAACAAACAGAGATTCAAATTTCATATCATACGAAAACAGGAACATGAATGTCTAAGTTTGAGAACATCAGCTAAACAAAAGATATAGTAGAGTTCATCGAATGCAACCTAACAACTACTGAAAATAAACAGATCCACGGAATACCACCTTACATAAACAAAGCATCGGTATTAATTCTACCGGGTGGTACTTCAACGGGTCTAGAACACTCCCCCTCAATATGGCCCCAACTTCTGCATTTCTTGCATAAATGCACAACACTCCCATCCGCCCTAACGAACTGCGGAAACGCAGCCTTCCTTCCGAACTTCCTCACAGGACAATTCCTGGCTATATGTCCAGGCATCTTGCAGTGATAGCAAATGGTTAATTGGTCGACCGATGCAGTGGCTGCAGATTTTTCTTTCTTCACCTTCTGGCAGTGATTGGGAAAGTGCCCCATACTACGGCATTTAAAACAGAAGATCTTGGATCGAAAACGCTTGCCCTCCTTCTTCTTTCCTTCATCTCTCTTCCCACACATGAATGCATAATGTCCCTTCTCCTGACACCGATAATAAATGACATGGTCATAAGGACCAGGTCCTGCCCTTTCCCTCCATAACCTTTCCCACTTCTCCATTGCTTCCTCCCGTTCCTTACGGGCTAGTGCTCTTCGAGCTCGACGAGCTGCTTTCTGCTCTTCCGATCTTGCCATAACTACAATAGGTTCAAATCAAGGGAAAAAAAATCAGGATCGACAAGATAGAATTTCCAAATCTAAGTAAATCCTAATCGAAGAGATTACTATAAGATTGATACCGAAGGAATGAAGTTTAGCAAATCTTGATTTGAAAATAAGAAAATTTTTATAACAAAATAATCTTTGAAAATCCTTTAAAAATCATTTCAAAATCATTTTATATTTTGAAAATACGTTCTCTCACAAAGAAAGGATTCTGAGATTGATTTCACTCATTCTAGGGTATTTCTCCCTATCTCTAATGAGTTTTTGCTCCGCAGGCTATGGTTTGCCTAAAACCTGGCTCTGATACCAAATGTAACAACCCGATATTTTCAGCCATTCACAGCCGCACATGTCGGACTTGAATTGCTCGAAATACCGCATTGTAAATAAATTTGGAGCAAATGAAATACAATCATAGAATCACAGACACAGAACAAACAGAATACCTCGCAGCAGAATATAAAATACATAGTAGTTCATGAAGCTACTACGGAAGAGTCTCAAACCAAATAAATAATACAGTCTGAAAACAACATAATAGAAGTCCCAAATACATATAAGTTCACTAATACATGAGATAAACTAGAACAGCTGAAACAGAGAGTAGATATAAATGTAGATAAGCAGAAACTCCAGCAAAGACCAGCTCCAGAAAGAGAATCCAAAGCTGTGAATACTCAGGCTGAGCCGAGCGTAAAGTAAAACACAAAACACTCGAGTCAGGACAATATATACTTATATAATGTAAATCATCCCAAGTGAACTGCAGTAGAAATACACAATAACGTAAAGGATGCTTGGGATCGTCCATCCTTTAAGAATCAGTTAAACTATAAATTATATACATCCCTTGGTTAAAATTTCAAAATGGTATTTTATACTTCAAAATAAAATATCATTTCAAAATTCAACATCATTCAAAATCCATTTCAAAATATCAAAAATATAATATCTTCCAAACCACATTCATTTTTATTTAATTTAAATACCATTACAAAACACATTTCAAAATAGTTTATATTTCAAAACAAATTACTTCATTTTAAATCATAAAATGAAGTTATTATATTTAATAATTAAATTATTACATTTACAAAATTTTAGTCTTCCAAAATTCATTTATCCACTTAATTTATTGAAACAGATGAAAATTCAACTTTCACAGCATTTAGAAATTGCTATAGAAAGTTACATTCAAAACAGTTCAACTTAACAAAAGATAGCATAAAAAAATGGTGTGATAGAGTTACATTAGTTTCAAATAAAACTTAGTTAAATTCAACAATTATAACATTTACAAAAATGCTATGATAGCCTTTAATTAAACATAGCCATTTGGTTCATTATTATAAACTACAGCATTTACAAATGATGTGTTATCATTTACATTAGAATTAATAGCATTTCTGAAATGGAGTTAATTAACTTCAAATATTCAGTATAATTTCATAAATAATTATATCTTTATCTAAATCATTTTTAACTTATAAAATCATATAATTTCACTTTTAAAACAATCATTCAAATACCCTTATATTCATATTTTATAAAGTTAAATCTCCATTCAAAAATCAAAATTTAATAATAATTCACTTATTCAATTCCAACATAAAATTTCAAATTCATTAAATTAAATTTCACTTAACACTTAAGTTTAAAATTTTCAAATATAACTTAATTTCATTTTTATTTACTTAACTTAAAATTCACTTTTAAGCCAAATTCACAAATTTCCAATTTTAGTTATATTTCAAAATTTCAACATAAATATTCATTCATTTCACATTTAACTTTATTCAAAAATCATTAATGCGTTGCAAAATCATTTTAAATTCATTTGATTCAAAATATCATAAATTTATCATATTTTCATATTTAATTTAAATTCCATTTATCACCCAATTATAATTTCCAAAATAACTTACATTTCAGATTTCTAGCTTTACCCTTTATTTATTTCACTTATAAATTTTCAGAAAATCAATAATGCTTTACAAAAATCATTTTTAATAAAATCTAATCAAAACATTATAATATTTACATTTCTAAAATATTTTAAATTTTTTTAGAAAAACATATTTTAACAACGGGTCTGTATTTCATTTTCTAGCCTAGGTAAAGTGATACGGGTAATATATCATTTCAACCCCTAATTTACAAAGAAAACCCGGGTTTGATCATTTCAAACCCGCAATCCCAAGTAAAAGAAAATAATTGAAAATCATTCAGGCCTATCATTTCAGCCCATAACGATTTTCTTCTATTCTAAAGTCCGTTCGGATATGTATCATTTCAACCCATATGATAAACTGATGAAAGTAACAGAATAGCATGAAATAATTGTAACATATGATATAACAGGTGTAAATATAGGTGTGAACATCATATGAATATAATATAGCAGTTATAACAGGATGATATGCATTTGCAGATTTAGGTGATGTCAGTTTATCACTACATAAGTACATATTAGTCTAGTGAGATTTACTCACCTGTTCAAAGCTGGAGATCACTACCAAAGCAACAATACTGACACTACGAAGGCATGACAACACTACTACAATTTTTAGAGTGGAGAGTCAAAGCTATACCCCTTGTAACATTTAAACAAAACAATACAATATACATGAATAAACACTTCACATATATTTAAATAACTTATATATACAAGCACAAATCAATTCCAGACCAATTGCACTTGCCTTCAACCTCATATGCTTCAGCAATGGGCTGCAAAAGCACTATAATGGGATGGTTTTGGATCAGGTTTGGATCAAGTTTTGGGTTCAATAAGTCGGCCATACATAGGAAAAGATGATGCAAAAGGTATGTGTGCATGAAACTACAACTACAAGGCAACACAAGTGGATTCAAGGCAACATAAGTCACGACCACAAGAAAATATGGGCATGGCTAGGTCTGGTAGGATCAGCTACATGTGTGGCAGAGGTGTATGGGTCAACTATGGAAGGTGGTGGTGTATGGGTCGGCCAAGGAGGAGTTTGAGGGGGGTGAAGGCAAAGAAGCTAGGCTATGCACATTTTCAAGGTGGATATTGCAATTTTGGTGGAGTTTGATCAACTAGTGGTGCATGGCCATGGATTGGCAGTGGGCTGGAGGTGGTGGAAGCCTGATGTGGTGGTGGAGGTGGCCATGGTGAAGGAGGAGCAAGGGCTAAGCAAAATAGGTGAACGCAAGTGCACAAAATTAACATAAACAAGCAGAAAAACAATGGAAAAGGAAATAAAATTTACCAAACTTTTTCCCAAAGAGAATGGCCGAATTTTTTTTCAGATTTGAGGAGAAAACATTCACGTGAAATGTTATGGGAGTGGTCAGCTGAAGAGAATGAGTTAAGGCAGCTAATTGAATGAAAAGTGATGGTAGAAATGTGAAAAGGTGTGAATACAAAAGGACATAAGCAAATCAATGGTCACAACTCTTCAGATTTCTCTTATTTCTTTTGGAATTTTTTATTACTGAAATATATTTATAAATACAGATAAAAACACGAAAATATAGTGAATAAACAAAAATAAATAATAAATATTAATTACATATAATTAGATTAAGAAAATAGCTTAAAAATACAAACTAGTCTTGGAAATATGAAAATAAATGGAACAAACTTCGGAAAATTTCTATGTACTTGAAAATATTTATAAATAAAGGTAAGAACATAAAAATAAAATGCATAAATAAAAATGAATAAATAAATTTTAATTAAATATAACTTAATGAAGAAAATAGCAGAAAAATGAAAACTAGCCTTTAAAAATAGAAAACAAATTCAATAAATTTTTGAAAAAAGTCAAACATCACTTTAAAAAAATTTAAAAGAAAAAAATATATAATATAACATATTACACACACACATAAAAATTAAAATATTTTTTATATAAATTAAAATAGACAATTTTTTATTAAATAAATCAATTTACGTACAAATATTGTAAAAAGCATAACTTTCACAATATAAATCGGATTTCAACGAAACGAAAAGTGGTATTTTTAAATTTTAATATATTTTCATAATAAAATATAAATTTAAGAATTTAAATATTTAAATTTGAAATTTAAAAATCAAAGTTTGACCCAAATTGACCAAAGTCGACATTTCAGGAAAATATTCAATTTATACCATTTGGAATTATAATTCACATAATAATCAAAGTTTATATTTAAAAATGAAATGTTTGAAATGAAACAAGTTTAAAAAAATTCAAAATGAAATAATGTCAAAATTAAAATATACATAAAAATTTAGGGTTGTTACATTACATAAGTGTAGGTTGTTGTAACCGTCAATGCTGATGTTTGTACTTTGTTCAGTAATTCTGAAATGCTATTATATTTGGGTTTCTTTGTGTACTGTCTTTTGATATTATTTGTTATCAATCAGCATATGAGATCTAGATGTTTTTGTCTTCGTCCTTCTTGCTCTCTTTCTTTTTTTCCTTCTCTTTACCTTAACGTTCTTTCTTTCGGGCACTTTGATGATCAGCATGTAAATACCATGGACGTAGCAGTGTTCGTATTCATGTGTCGAAAAGATGGTCATTAAAATTATTCCATGCATTTCACTATTCCACCAAATACATCTATGATGTAAATATTCCACTAAAATTTTCGGTTCTAACGGATTTTTGTTAACTAAAACACTTTGAGCTCCGTGTAGAAACAATATTTAGAAAATGGTATTAAAAATGAAACTAGGAATATTTGAAATAAAGGACACTATATTAGTTTTAAACACTCAAACTCTTCATTTATCATAAGGGGATCATCTACGTTTAATTTATTTAAGACATTGTTATAGGATGTTCATTTAAATTCACAACATAAATTCATCAAGATAGTTGTATATAACTTATATTTTATAATGAATCTAAAATTAAAAATATTCAATTAAAAGGAAAATATTAAATAGTTTTCCAATTACATGAGTTTCAAACTGAGATTTCTTATATTTATAAGTCTAAGAAATGAGTTATAAGAACAAAAAAAATATGATATGCATTCGCTAAAAAAAATTGACTTCGTAACATTTTTACGGTATTCTATAATCATTAACACAATTCATCTCAAATAAGTAAAAGACTTTATTAGGCCATTGCATAACATTCTGACGTTATACCTATTTCTTTTTATTCTACTCGGCATAAATGCAAATGAGTAAACATAATACCACCAAATAAAAACAACGATGTCAATCTAGACAAGATAATTTCATGATTATTATTAGTTTTTCTTTTAATCATTTAGCTTAATTAGCATTTTTTCAAGGCATATATTAATCTAATCATAAATAAAGAAAGAAAGGAGTAAATTTGTCCTTTGTTGGATATTTTAACTTTGTTAAAACAAGTTACATCGATCATAGAATGGAGGGTAACTATTGGGAAGCGGCAGTCCATAATCTTCACTTTTATCCATTGAGTAACTAAAGTTCATTAATGTCGAACTTTCAACATTTGATTAACTAAATCATGCATTAAACTTGTGTACCCTAAATTTGAAAATGATTCGCCAAATGATTGTAGAAAAAGTAGGTTAAAATCATTATATTGAATCTTTCACATCATAGAAGAGCTAATTTCTTATGCTAATAAAGCTATTTAAATACTGTATGTTTCAATATATATATATATATATATATATATATATATATATATGCATGCATATATATTATATGCATGTTTGTTTATTTTTTATTTTGCTACTAACATGATTCACTCCTAAATGGAATAAGATTCTATTAACTATTCAAAAGAATATTTGTTTGGAAATAACAAAAAAATTATGAAACTTATTTTTTACATAGGTATCTTTGCCATGTTCTCACAAATTAGAAAGATTATTGAAATGAAAGAATCTCAGTCCATTTTAGCCATCTTATTTGTTTGATTTCTTCAATGATTGTGATTTTCTTATTAATATTTTTTTAGTACACTTATCCAAAGGAACTTAAAAGATAAGATTTATTAGCAATAGCTTCCTTTCCTTCATATTATAAGAAGTTAATAATTTTACTTATTAACTCTACATTTATAATGAATTGTATTTTATACATTATCCATTTATGAACCTTGGTATTATAATAAAACAAAGTAGTTTGAGGATATAGTGCATAAATTTAAAAAAGTACAATTAATTTGCATTAATCTTGTTTCAAATAAATTCAGATTAATTTGTTTTCTTATAGCAACAGGAACCAGTAAAGAAACTAATATAATAAAATGTTTTAAAAACATACAATTATTATGTAAATCAATTAACCTCTAAAGACATAAGAAAATAAGTAATAGTAAATAATTATATCCATTATGTTCATCTTAGATAAGTGTACTCGGAAACTATATATAAGGGCACTAGCATCATTGAAGAAAACAAACAAAAATGATGGCTAGGAATGGGATAATCTTCTTCATGGTTTTTATGTTCGTTATGACTAGTGTGAATTGTGTCAAAGATATCCCAGGTAAAAAAAAAAGTTGATATGTTATCTTCATTGTTATTATTACTTTTCTTATTTTCCTAGAAAATATTCTTTTGAAATAGTGAAATTAATCGAATTCCATATACGAGTGATTTATTTTAATAGCAAAAGTAAAAGAAAAAACACAAACAGGAACAGATATATAAGTATGTGTATGTGTGTGTCTATATATTAGTTTGAAAATTACAATATTTGAACTGTTGTATTAACATAAAAAAGTAGCTCTTCTCTAATGTAAAAATACTTAATTTAAAGATTTTAACCTATATTTTTCTACAGCACTGGGAGAATTGTTTTCATCTTCTGGGCACACAAGTTTAGCGGATGATTTACCAACTCAAATGTCTAAAAGTTCAACATCGATGGAAGTTGGGAACTCAATGGCACAAACTGAAGATTATGGACCACCACATGCCAATTGTTGGCCACCACACTGTAATTGATGTAAACAGTATTTACTAAAATTACAGTATCAAATAAAAATCAATGCATTTTCTTCATTTCTTTCCCTTTGTTTATGATTAGAGTAAATATGCCTTGATACTTATGCAAATCATGCGAAATGATCAAAAGAAATAATTGACAATAATTAAGAAATTGTCTTATCCTGATTAACATCATAGTTATATTTGGTGCTATTATGTTTATTCATTTGCATTTATGCTAAGTAAAGATGAAAAAATATAAGTAAATAATATTGGAATACTACAAAATGGAAAAATTCATTTTATTTATTTATTCGCATCATTATAGAAAACACAAAAATATTGTCAATGTTGTTAAGTGAACGCTTATTGTGTAGGTTTTCTTTTATTCATATAATTCATTTTTTTGTTTTAGGAATGAAAGAAATTCCATTCGAAATTTCATGTAAACTTAATATTACTAATTATTTTCTATTCAATTGGATGTTTTTTTAAGATTAGTTATTAAACAAAAATAGAAGTAACAACGTTGTCTAATTATATAATTTGAATACAAATGTATATCTTATAAAAACATTCTCAAGTAAATTACACATAGATGGTCCACTCAGCCGAATGGTAAATATAAATTTCGAGTAGTTTAAATGTCTAATTGTATAATTTGAATATAAATCACTACAAGAAAGTATGTCATTAAAAACGCCACACGATAACACATTATTCTAAAGCGTTATCGTTTAGCTTTAGTTATTTTTTTTTCTTTAGTTCTCTTCTGTATACACGTAACGCTTGGCTCCAAAATCAAAATACCGCTTCTAAAATTTTCATCTCCCTCTCAAAATACTTAATCAACTCTCATCTTCCTTCCAGAACCCCTCTTCCTCCCAAAACCAAAATAACAGCTAGTAATTTTTGTCTCCCTCGTAATTGCTCATCACTCACCAACCCTAATCTTTGATCCAACTCGCCATCTCCGATCTCCGCTTATTGCTCTTCAGCAGTTCCAAAGTTGATGCATCTAGAACCCTAAATTATCTGCTCAAAATTCTAGGTTAGAAATTTCTAGGTTATGTTTATTAATTGTTTTATTTTTATTTTATCATTTGGTTACTATTTTAGAAAAATATTATCGGTAGGTCATGATTTTATGATTTGGTTTTTTTTATTAATTATTTTATTAGTTGTTTCTATGTTCTGTTTATTGACATGACTCTTGAGTATACTCTTGATTCATTTTTTAGCAAGATAGGGCAAAAATATGAATAAACAGTTTAGATTGCAGACTTCTCATTATTAATGATTTTATTGTTTGTTTCTCATTAATCTGAACACACCGTTTAGATTGTATCAGTAATTATCGTACATGAATGTTTACTTGGGATTTTTTATATATCACGCATGATTGATTGGTCATTTTGTGAAAATCTAGCATATGAATTATGCAGTTGATGCTCAAACAACATAACAAGATTGTATGATTTTCAATGCACAACAAAATTGATGTTAGTTGTTATGTTCAAAGAAAATTGTTCAAATGATTGAAGTTGAAGTTTTAAATAATTTCCAAAAAAATGCATATCGGTCTAAATCTTTTCTTTGTTGTTTCAGTGGTTGAACATTTTCATTATCGGTCTAAAGCTTTTCTTGAACTGAGATGCATTAGAGACCAAGTCCCATAGCTGTCTGGATCATCTGCCACCAGAGATATCGAGCAGCATCTTGTTTGATGTGATTATACAGTAAGTGATAATCTGACTGTTTTGGGATCTTGACCTTTTAGTCGTGATAAGCTTGCATTGATGAATTATTAGCTTCGTTATATACTAATAATGATATAGTGAGGAATGTGAACTTGCCTTGAACTCGCTGCTAATGAATTCGACTGAGATTTTGTACATACTTGGAGATGTTGTGCTTTGCAATATGGTTGAGATGATAATGCTGAGTTGAGGTTCTTCAGTTGTAGACTGCATTGAGAAGAAGAGCTTTGTATTGAGGCTGGAGTTTATTAGTCTGAGCAGGTACGTCTTTCCTAGAACAATGTCGATCTTGTGTATGTCTATAGTGTTGAAAATTTGATAATCATCTTCTTAATGTTTGATTGGGCAACATGTTACATACTTATAGGCTACATGATTTAATCATCTTCGTAATTTCCTGTAGTCAATTTTAAGCGAATCATAAATTGACTACATGATGTTGTTGCTTGACATCAAGTCCAATCTACATATGCATTTTGTTTGATCTTACATAACACATAAACCCTTTTAACTGCTTAATAATTGTGACTTAAGTTGTTATTAGTTGTTTGTTTGGTGATTGATGGTGAAATGTGGATAGTGATACATTTGTTGTACCTGTGAACCGTGATCATGAAAGATATCATGTTATTTCTCTATTGATGTGAAAATACAAAAGAAACAAGTTTCCTTAACATTCAATCTTTGACTTGTATGACTGTGAGTTCTCTCTTCTTGTGGACCGAAATATTGATGATAAGCTTACTTATATTAGTATTCAGTTAACATGGATGCACAGTATTTATGATAATTTCCGTTTTGTTCAAATTTATTCAACTTGAAACAAGTTTTGTAACTTGCAAATAGTTGAGCTTGAAACACTTTTGCACCTTTTAAACGATTTTAAACATAACTAGTTTTGCACTTTCTAGATGATTTTAAACATAACTATGAAAAGATTACTGATATTGATAATAAATGATAAATAATAAACCGACATTTAAGGAATACAAATGCGTCTCTAACTGAATGGCTCTTATTGTCTACTTCATCTTTTTGTTGCCATGGTAAATTTGATGGATTTCTTTCTTCGTAATTTCTTGTAGTCAATTTATGATTCGCTTTATCTCTATTTTACTATACAATTTTAAAAACCATGACCATTATTGTTTTACCCAATACTGTTAGTATGTGTGCAGTTTCATCAAATTGTCAAAACTAATTCAAGATGGGGTTTGGCTTCTAAGGTTTGTTGCCTATTTTTTTTAACTTATAGGCTACGTGGCTTGCTAATTTTTGGAAGAAATAAATTCATTATGTTTTGAAAAGATTATTAGAACCTATGCAGCTACAACATATATTTCTTTCACGTTTAAGACTGATTTTGTGATAGATTACTCATGGAGAAGTTTTTAGGCTATTAAATGATTAAATATACATTGGTGGATTATGTTCATAACCCAATTGTTTACTTCTAAATTAAAGACAAGAGTACTTCATTAGAATTGCAAGATATTGGCGACGAAAATAAGTTCGGTTGACTTAGAATCAATTCAATAAAAATATATAGCTTAAATTAGAGTTGGATTTCTTTTGTAATTCGCTCAAATTTTTTTCCTACAATATAAATTGACTATTGAAAAAGGTTGCTTTGGAGGGGTTTATGTATTGAACTGTTTTCTTCAACTGGGCTATTGCAAAAGTATATTTTTTATAGAAAAGAAAATGTTAGCATTACCCTATAATAATCAACCGATGTAAGGTTTTATCACTAGCACATTGTTTCATATTTCATGCAAAACTGAGGCTAGTACATGATGGATAAGAAATATGTAGAGAAAAATAAAATTCTGACAAGATGTAGGGTTTTGAGTATTGAGTTGAATTATAAATCTTTCCAATCACTGTGCCCAGAGCATTTTGTCAATGACTAACTATACACTTACTTTTCTATCTGCACTTACTTGTCTAAGCTTGTGCTTAAGGCATATACTTTTCATCTTGTCACATTTTCGCAGCGTTGTCTACTTTCTAGCCTTCTATAACATTCAATTCAATGGACAAGGTCATGCTGTCCCATTTACTCTTCTCTGCCAGTTTGAGTTTGTTCAAGTTCAGATCTTCAGTCTATCAACATTTTTGCTCCAGCACAGTTTAGTTTCAAATCGGTTTAGATGTAGTTCAGATGCAGCTCCTTCCACTCAGCTCACTAACTCAATTCAGACGCAGCTTCATCTAACACAATGGAGCTTTCCAATCAATTCACTTTAGATGAGTTATATTCTAAGTGCACTTCAGTCTTCTTCTTTCAACTTTTAACCTTATTTCAATTCAGCGTCAGATGTTTAGTACAGTGATGAAGGCTTCTTGTTTGCAAAACACAATTTCAGTGCAGTCCCCATTCCACCTTATATGCTCAGTGCAATTCACTCTTTAGCCTCAACTGAAACTTCTAGAGTGTATTTAATGCAACATCTTAGTGTAAGTGCACTATGAAAAGGTGTGACATATGGCTGGAGAATGCAATCGGCTTCAGGATGGCAAAATGATTGAAAGTGCACAAGTTGGGGAAGGCAGGGGATGAGCCGAGGCTGGACAGAGAAGGCTTCATCATGTTTGAAGGCTGCACGGAGATTGCATTCAGCTTTAGGATGGCAGAATTGACAGGCTGCATCATTTTTGCAAGAGATATCCATTGTGGTAGTGGACCGAACGTTGTGTGAGTAGTTTTCCATATGAATCCATCCATTGTCTGTCGTACAAGTACCAACAAAATTTACCGGCATGGGATTGTAAGTATCAACAACATGTACATGTCTTATACAATCTATGCCTTTTCTTTTGTTGCATACTTCCACTTTTTGATCAGTTCCTACTGATACATATTGCCCACAATTGTAGTCTTTAGTTTGGTTTTGGATTTGAGACTTTAGATCAGAAAGTAGCTTGATTTACGGGTATCTTTCTTTACTTTCTTATGTGCTGCATATGGAGTTTTATGGTTATAGTTCCTTGCTTCAGTAAACATATCTCATAAATGTCTTGAATCTAAATGATGATTTACCTTGATGTTTGCAACACAAGCAAACCTTGTTCTGCTGATACATGCTTTATTTTCAATATTTTGGTTTTTTATTTATTTCATAAATACAAATATGCTTAGAAAATCTTTGACATCCACTTGTTTATGCTTATTGTATTTGAAATTGCAGTTTTTTTAGAGATCTTGTTGAAAACTGTCAACTTTTCTATACGAATATAATGCTATATGGCTGAAAATGCTATACATAACGTATAATTTCAGGGATTTTGTTCTCTTGTTAACTGGCCATAATATTTCAGATTGTTTAAAACTAGTTAGCTTTTGTTACCCTTCATATATGACCTAGAACTAATTAACTTCATGTCTAAGTGATGTAAATAATATTCAATGGATGTAGCAAGACATTGGATGTTTAACTATAAAAGCGCAAACTCTCATACTGGCATTTGGAACCCAGTAAAGCTGTTTTCCAATGGTGACTCTGTCGGTATGCTTGTTACCGTCGCTATCTAACCCATTGACATTGTCAAGGTCTAATTTTTTGTTATCTCATTTTCTAATGGTTTGGTTTTTGGTTACATATTTGACTTGCTTGACAAGTCAAATACGTGGTTGCGTTCATTTAATGTGTTTAATCAACAAATAGATTGCCGTCTGATTATTTTGCTTATATTGTAAATGGATAATGGTAGGAAGATGGAGTGCATTTGAAAAGCCATGAAATATTTTGGTGAAATTATGTTGTACCAACTTTTCTTTGTAAATTCTACTCTCTGTTATTTGGTTCAAACAAACAGTAAGACATAGTCGAGAAATACATCTTTAAAATTCTAAAAGGAGAAAAAACATTACTACAATGTAGGAAAAATCTTTCTTTATCTTTGGAAATAGGTGTCTGGGTTGGATGAATTTAATATGAGATATAGCCCAGATTGAATTTTCGTAGTCTTGATATAAATCTACCAATTTTGAATATTTTATAGCTTTGAATCAATATTCATTCAGGTAACTAGAATTGTGTAACGATCCTGATTTTAAAGACGAATTTAAATTTATAATTTAATTTAATTTTAGATTGAATTATTGATTTGGTTGAATTTTTCAAATTAAATAAGATGTATTTACCTATTTGTTTTTGAATTTGATTTGAAACTCAAAGCGAGTACATTGAATTGAATTTTAAATAAAGTTTTTAAATAAAATATATGTATAAAATAAATACCTTAAAATTTTGGTTATGTAAACTATAAAAATATAAAAGTAAAAATAAATAAACTAAACAAAGTAAAACTTAACAAACAATTTACGTTGTGTTTTAAAATCAATGTACATCTATAAAATAAAATACAAATATATATAGGTTAAATAAAAAAATGAACTAACACGTAAAGTGAAATCTAATAACAAATTTAAATGGAAATTTATTTATATTATAAGTAATATTATAAAGTTAAAGTGTAAGACCAAACATAAGTGTGAACACTTGAAAAAGAAAGAAAGATATTAAAAGCTTAAGTATGCAATACAAAGTAATACAATACAAGTAACAAACATAACTAAAACTACTTTATATCTATATCTATATGCATGCAAGTATCTGCAGCCACCAAGTATTACAAATAAACAAAGGATAAAGTACAACCACATTTTTATCTATAAACAAACAAAGTACATAAGCATGGGAACAAAGTATCAAAACATTAAATGCAAGATTTTCAGCCACCACCAAGAGCTTGTCTCATAAAACAAATAGAAATACAAGTACAAATAAAACATAAACAAAGAAATGCAAGCATATCAACCATGCCTACTTTATTAAATAATATGATCAACCTGTATAAGCATGTCTCATGTAAACTTCCCTCCTATATATCAAGCATCTCATTAATTCGTTCCTGCAAAACTAACAAAAATCTGAAAGCAAAATAGAAAGAAACTAGGCTCATTCATTTCCTTTTCAAGAACAAAACCTGGTGATTGAAACTCAAAACATGTTGCAGATTTAACTCAAGGGTCAAAGTAGATGAAAATTATCTAGGCTTTCTTTTCAAATTTTAAAACAGTCAGGAGCTTTATATGCAAAACTGTGTTAGGTGAGCTAACTACCCTCTGGTTTTGTTTATATATTTTGATATCAGTGATTGATATTTGGGTATGTTGTGAGTAGCTTATAGCTGTTTAAACTTGAATGTATGTTGCCATTTTTCTGTGTATGAATATCTACTCATATGTATTAGTGTATCTCTCTGTTTGGTCTCAGGACATAGAACAACCCAAGAAGATTCAATTTCTTCTCTCCTAATCAATATTAAGCTTTGATTTTAAAACAAATTAGTTGTATTTAAGTATGGATTACAATTTAAAAATGTCTTCATGAAGTATATATGTATATAAAATGAAAGATTAGGTTTACAGTAAAAAAAACTTAAATTTCTAGAAATTTTGTCTATCACGAATCATTAATTCAAGAATATAACTTGAATCTATACTAAAAGTTATGATTTTTAAGCGTGGTTTGATGATTTTTAGTTGCGTGGTTCAATAGCAGTTCGAAGATGATCAAAATGGGTATTTTGGCCAATTGCCGGTGATATGATGAACTGGAGGTGTCGGGGTTGTGTGAGGAGGTGGTCGAGCCTACGGTGGTGGTAGGAAAAATGACCGGAGGTGGCCTCGATCTTGGTGGCGAAAGTGGCGTTCGATTTTCTTTCGAAAACCTAAATTTTTGAGGGGTTGAACATTGGGTCGCCGCGCCTCCTCTCGTGCATCGAGCTGCACGACCTTCCAAGGGGAGTTAGGTGAGGGTGTGTCGAGTTTGTGGCCGGTGGTGGAGGTTTTCTGGTGGTCGGTGGAGGGAGCAGCTGCCGTTGACAGGTTTGGACCGAGTTGCAGTGCTGAGTTCCAGGTTTCGAGTTTTAAACTCGAATTCGATTTCGAGTTGCTGTTGGAAGACCAGTGGTCGTGATGTGTTCATTTGATGATCGGCGATTGGTTGAAGTGCTAGTGGATGGCCGGAGATGGCCAGAGCCACGGTGCATGTGCACCGTGCATGTTGAAGCACTGATGAATTTTGGGTTTTGGGGAGAAGGTGCACTCGGGTTGAGCTCGAGTTATTCCAACACTTGACTCGAAGCAGGAGATGGAAAGACTCGAAGCAATTTGCTTTGCCTCGGGGTAATTTTAACAGGTTTCAGGTTTTTGAAACCCTGACTGGAATGTGAGAAAAAAATAATTTAAAACAAGCTTAAAGTCAAAGTTCAAAACAAAGTTAATCAATGGATTCAAGTTCCTTTGATTTCAAATTTGTGACTTAAATCGGTTTTTTTTTTTTATCTGAATATTTTAAACAAGTTCAAATCAAACAGCCTTTTAAAAGTAAATTGTTTTCAAATAAATATTTGAATTGATTTTTATAAAGTTCTATGATAAAAAGGATTTTGAATAAAGAATTAAAAACTTGAATTTTTACAAGATAAAATAAAATGTAATTCAAAAGCTTAACTTCAAAATAAAGATGAAGTAATTGAGTTTAAAGGTTTTTTTTTCCCCCTTATATAAGCTTCCTATAAAAATAAATAAATAAATAAATGTTCTTTACATTTATTCTAAGGTTTATAAAATGATATTGGATTTGATTAATGTTTTAGATAGTTAATCAAATTTGAATCTTAAATTCAAATGGAATTTTAATTTTAATTTAAAAGTGTAAGGTTAAAAATACACTTAAATATTTATGAAATCATTAATAAAGAAATTAATTGACTTAGGGATAATTAAGGCAATCAAATAATTTAATTTATAAAATAATTAAAGAATGATTAATCAAGGAGTTTAAGTATAATTACTTGATGTAATTAAATTATGATTTATTAAAATAAGTGATTTGGGATAAGCACTTATTGTAGCCAGTAAAGGATAATTAATTGAATGATATTAAATTAAAGATTTATTAATGAATGAGTTATAATTAATTGAAGATTAATTAATTGTAAGTGGTTAATTATTAAAGTTAATTAACCAAGTGATTAAGATAAAATTACATTTAATGTAATTAGAATGTTGATTTATTTATAAAGATAATTAATTATTTTAAAATAATTATTTAATGAAATAAATTTAGGTTAAATAATTTTGTAATTAACCTAAGGTTAATCTAATTAATTTATTAATTAAGGATAATTAATTAAAGTATTGATAAATTATTTATATCAAATTATTGGTGATTAATTTATAAATCAGAATTAGATAATAAATTCATATGTAATTAATTTACTAGGAAATAAATTGAATTGATTAGGATTGAACGAATAATTAATCCTGTTTATAAATGTTTATCAAATGCTTGACCTTACTTATGAATGATTGTATTGTATGAGATGCTTTGAATTGATTATCCTATCTGATTTGTGATATTTTGTTCTGTAGATTGAGCAGTGTATATTTATTTGCATTTGTATATTATCTGTGAATCTGTGAATGGACGATGAGCGTTATAAGTTTTATATCGCTTATCAACTATATTTCTGTATTCTGATATGTGATGATTGTATGATGTTGCACTATTGTGTCAAACCCCTGGACCACACTTATATACACACCAATATGGATTTCACGAGGAAATCGATTGAGTCACAGATTTTTGAAATAGTTTTAAATTTGAATATTTGAATTCAAATGTTTTGGAAATGGGTTGGGTTTAAAGTGAAAAGCTTTTGAAATGGAATTTCATAGATGAAATTTATTTTGAATAACTCGATAAAATATGAAGTTGAATAATTTGATTTGAACTTAAATTCAGGATTTGAAATTGAATTCTATGATTTAAAACTAGGGATTAAAAATGTTATACCAGTTATATATGGGTTAAACTATTTTAAAAGTATTGATTTGGGATGTGAATAGAATTCAAGGGCTTTAACTCGTGTAAATATAATTGGATTTTTCTGAAACAAAAACTGTTGTTTTCAAACAATAAAAGCTTTCACATAAGAAATGAATTTCCAATTTGAGTTAAAATGATTTCGAGATTGAAATAAAGATAATTTCCAAGTTATGAAAACGATTTGAAAACTATAAGTTAAATCTTTGATTTAATGAGTTAATCCAATTGGAATGGAAATTATTTTAAAGCCTATAAATTGATCTTTGTGAAATAAATCTTTTTTTTTTGTAATATAAAGATTTGAAACGGTAATTGGTTTAAACCATTTGAAGAAAAGTTTTGGATTTTAAGTTGTGACTTAATTGAAATCCCAATATCCATATGTTTTTGAAATACTGCGCTCACTGTTCGGTTTAGCTGGGAGAGGACCTTTGTGTCATATATCCCATTCCGAATATGTGATATGTCGTTATGGATAGCATTTGAAGACCGGTAGTGAAGACCGGATATTTTCGAAAACGTAAGGGCAACTCGTCGAATGTCTTTGCATCGAATGGCCCCGGTATAGAGACTCCATATGTGATGGGAAGTCCGAACGTGATTAGTGAATATCCGGATTGCAAGGACTTCTTTATAAGTGCCTTCGGTTCTGTTCGAGCCCGGAACAGACTTGTATGGATTGTATGTATGACATTACAAATTGAGATATAAAGCCGATTTCTTTCAAATATATTTCTGTTGATGGCGGAGAATTTATTCTTTTAGCTTAACACCCTTCTCTGAGACGTACGAGCTCAGAGGTTATGTAGTTGAAGGTTATCAGCGATATATTCCCAATTTGGTAATGTGACATGCTGAGTGTTGCTGTGAAATGATCATTATGTTGATTATTTGTGATAGGATCATTTATTTGATCGTCTATCTTTGTGATCATTTCTATGATCATTTGTTGACCCAAAGCATGGCTTTTGTGTAAAGTATGTTTTTGTGGACGTGACTTCGTCGAGCCTCACACCCCGGAATGGTCAAAACAGGAAAGATGCGGCAAGGTTATGAGGGGTAGCTCCCTTTAGGGTATGTGCATTTCCTTCTGGAAAAGGGTGGTATCATGGTATGGAGCCCAGATACTTACTCATGTTGAAAACACTTTGTTATGATTGTGTGATAATGGTGACGAGCGCTCGGTTAAAGGTCCCAAAGGACCGGGGGATGACATACTCGTGTCAGTTGTTACCCAGTTAGGGGTAACCCGGCCTTGTGTTGGTAGAGATCCGGTTTGGTTCTCGGGGACGTCCATCCAGAGGCGTTCTCATGTGGCAATGGGAAGTTCCTTGGCCTGATCATTCGTTGGAAATCCAAAGAAACAATACGAGACTTGTACGGTATTAGTTGTAGAACCTGCCATCTAATATGGTAGCTATAGTAGGCATAATATAATGGTACCTATGCTGGCTAAGATTTATATTCTACTTTCGAAATGATTTGTTCTACACTATGCACTAGTAATAATATCAAATGTTTCTTTTTAATGCGTATCAAGCATCTTTGACTAACATAAGAAGAAATCTCCCCCAAGTCTGCGTTTGCATTGTGTGTGTGGCGGGAGGTCTTATGGTAGTCTCATTTTTAAAAGCATTGCGAATTGAATTTAAAAAATATTCTTCTATTTTGATTTAGAATAAAAGATAAACTGTTTTTTTTTTGTTGCTCACACCAGTCCCACGACTGATCCGGAGTTTATTGTTTCTTTCCTAAACTCTGGGTGCTCATTATTTTCTACACGAGCAGTCTAGAGTTGGGTTTTTCAGATAGCTAGGTTTAGTAGATTATCTGGAGTTAGTTCAGTCTTTGGATCACACCAGTCTTGCTTAGCTTGGTGCATCGTTATTGGGGGTTCGAGCTATTGCTGGATTGATTCTTGGAGATGGAGTTGCAGTTCTTCCTTGAAGACTATCTTAGAGTTATATTGTTCCGCTGCTATTTTATGGTATCATATCTCTGATGTATATTGATATCTATTGGATCATCTGTTGTATCAGATATTGTATCAAAGCTGTATATCAATGTATTATTCTTTTATTCCGCTGTGTTGTTTACTTAATGATTGTTATAAGCTCCGGCGAATCGGATTTGAACGATCGAATCTATGGCATTCGAATACGATTTGAAGTATGGATGTCGATTTTCGAGCGGGCAAAATCCGTCTCGTTACATTTTGGTATCAGAGCTAAGGTTGAACTTTAGCTCAGGAGTATAACACATTAAGTAGCTCATTAGAGATAGGGTGAAGTATATCCTAGAATGAGTATATTCTTAAGATATCCGTTTGAATGCCTCGGTAAATTCTCTTACTATCCACTGATAGTAAGTATGAGTGCAAGAAGAGAACGAGATAGGGGACAGGGAAATACGACTATAAATAGTCAATACCCTGCAACAGTTGAAACAACTTTCTCTTCTCAATCTCCTTTGATTCGATTTCAATTCTTTTGATTTCTTCGTGACAGCTCCAAAAGAAGTTTCGGTGCGGTGATAGCCATACGAATCGTTGTAGAAAATCCTTATTTCGTATCTTCATCGGTTTCCTATCAGTTTTGATTTTAAACTTTAATGAATAAATTTGAATGAATTGGGAATTTTGAATAAATTAGAAATTTTGAATTGAGTTAAAATTGATTAATAGAAGAAGAAGCTAAATCGAATTGTATCGATAAAACGATTTCATTTAAAACCAAAATTTGAAATTCTGTTGTAATTTCTTGGGTTGGTTGAAGTCCGAAGAGGGACAAATTGGTATATATTTTGAGATATTCCGACTTGAGTTTGGAATCCATATCTTGTATTTGAGAAATTGTAGAGATTCAGTCTATCTCTTTGTTGTTTTCGTGCCTGCGAATTTCGAGGACGAAATTCTTTTAAGTGGGGAAGTCTGTAACGATCCTGATTTTAAAGACGAATTTAAATTTATAATTTAATTTAATTTTAGATTGAATTATGGATTTGGTTGAATTTTTCAAATTAAATAAGATGTATTTACTTATTTGTTTTTGAATTTGATTTGAAACTCAAAGCGAATACATTGAATTGAATTTTAAATAAAGTTTTTAAATAAAATATATGTATAAAATAAATACCTTAAAATTTTGGTTATGTAAACTATAAAAATATAAAAGTAAAAATAAATAAACTAAACAAAGTAAAACTTAACAAACAATTTACGTTGTGTTTTAAAATCAATGTACATCTATAAAATAAAATACAAATATATATAGGTTAAATAAAAAAATGAACTAACACGTAAAGTGAAATCTAATAACAAATTTAAATGGAAATTTATTTATATTATAAGTAATATTATAAAGTTAAAGTGTAAGACCAAACATAAGTGTGAACACTTGAAAAAGAAAGAAAGATATTAAAAGCTTAAGTATGCAATACAAAGTAATACAATACAAGTAACAAACATAACTAAAACTACTTTATATCTATATCTATATGCATGCAAGTATCTGCAGCCACCAAGTATTACAAATAAACAAAGGATAAAGTACAACCACATTTTTATCTATAAACAAACAAAGTACATAAGCATGGGAACAAAGTATCAAAACATTAAATGCAAGATTTTCAGCCACCACCAAGAGCTTGTCTCATGAAACAAATAGAAATACAAGTACAAATAAAACATAAACAAAGAAATGCAAGCATATCAACCATGCCTACTTTATTAAATAATATGATCAACCTGTATAAGCATGTCTCATGTAAACTTCCCTCCTATATATCAAGCTTCTCATTAATTCGTTCCTGCAAAACTAACAAAAATCTGAAAGCAAAATAGAAAGAAACTAGGCTCATTAATTTCCTTTTCAAGAACAAAACCTGGTGATTGAAACTCAAAACAAGTTGCAGATTTAACTCAAGGGTCAAAGTAGATGAAAATTATCCAGGCTTTCTTTTCAAATTTTAAAACAGTCAGGAGCTTTATATGCAAAACTGTGTTAGATGAGCTAACTACCCTCTGGTTTTGTTTATATATTTTGATATCAGTGATTGATATTTGGATATGTTGTGAGTAGCTTATAGCTGTTTAAACTTGAATGTATGTTGCCATTTTTCTGTGTATGAATATCTACTCATATGTATTAGTGTATCTCTCTGTTTGGTCTCAGGACATAGAACAACCCAAGAAGATTCAATTTCTTCTCTCCTAATCAATATTAAGCTTTGATTTTAAAACAAATTAGTTGTATTTAAGTATGGACTACAATTTAAAAATGTCTTCATGAAGTATATGTATATAAAATGAAAGATCAGGTTTTTACAGTAAAAAAAAAAACTTAAATTTCTGGAAATTTTGTCTATTACGAATCATTAATTCAAGAATATAACTTGAATCTATACTAAAAGTTATGATTTTAAGCGTGGTTTGATGATTTTTAGTTGCGTGGTTCAATAGCAGTTCGAAGATGATCAAAATGGGTATTTTGGCCAATTGCCGGTGATATGATGAACTGGAGGTGTCGGGGTTGTGTGAGGAGGTGGTCGAGCCTACGGTGGTGGTAGAAAAAATGACCGGAGGTGGCCTCGATCTTGGTGGAGAAAGTGGCGTTCGATTTTCTTTCGAAAACCTAAATTTTTGAGGGGTTGAACATTGGGTCGCCGCGCCTCCTCTCGTGCATCGAGCTGCACGACCTTCCAAGGGGAGTTAGGTGAGGGTGTGTCGAGTTCGTGGCCGGTGGTGGAGGTTTTCTGGTGGTCGGTGGAGGGAGCAGCTGCCGTTGACAAGTTTGGACCGAGTTGCAGTGCTGAGTTCCAGGTTTCGAGTTTTAAACTCGAATTCGATTTCGAGTAGCTGTTGGAAGACCGGTGGTCGTGATGTGTTCATTTGATGATCGGCGATTGGTTGAAGTGCTAGTGGATGGCCGGAGATGGCCAGAGCCACGGTGCACGTGCACCGTGCATGTTGAAGCACTGATGAATTTTGGGTTTTGGGGAGAAGGTGCACTCGGGTTGAGCTCGAGTTATTCCAACACTTGACTCGAAGCAGGAGATGGAAAGACTCGAAGCAATTTGCTTTGCCTCGGGGTAATTTTAACAGGTTTCAGGTTTTTGAAACCCTGACTGGAATGTGAGAAAAAAAAAATTTAAAACAAGCTTAAAGTCAAAGTTCAAAACAAAGTTAATCAATGGATTCAAGTTCCTTTGATTTCAAATTTGTGACTTAAATCAGTTTTTTTTTTATCTGAATATTTTAAACAAGTTCAAATCAAACAGCCTTTTAAAAGTAAATTGTTTTCAAATAAATATTTGAATTGATTTTTATAAAGTTCTATGATAAAAAGGATTTTGAACAAAGAATTAAAAACTTGAATTTTTACAAGATAAAATAAAATGTAATTCAAAAGCTTAACTTCAAAATAAAGATGAAGTAATTGAGTTTAAAGGTTTTTTTTCCCCCATATATAAGCTTCCTATAAAAATAAATAAATAAATAAATGTTCTTTACATTTATTCTAAGGTTTATAAAATGATATTGGATTTGATTAATGTTTTAGATAGTTAATCAAATTTGAATCTTAAATTCAAATGGAATTTTAATTTTAATTTAAAAGTGTAAGGTTAAAAATACACTTAAATATTTATGAAATCATTAATAAAGAAATTAATTGACTTAGGGATACTTAAGGCAATCAAATAATTTAATTTATAAAATAATTAAAGAATGATTAATCAAGGAGTTTAAGTATAATTACTTGATGTAATTAAATTATGATTGATTAAAATAAGTGATTTGGGATAAGCACTTATTGTAGCCAGTAAAGGATAATTAATTGAATGATATTAAATTAAAGATTTATTAATGAATGAGTTATAATTAATTGAAGATTAATTAATTGTAAGTGGTTAATTATTAAAGTTAATTAACCAAGTGATTAAGATAAAATTACATTTAATGTAATTAGAATGTTGATTTATTTATAAAGATAATTAATTATTTTAAAATAATTATTTAATGAAATAAATTTAGGTTAAATAATTTTGTAATTAACCTAAGGTTAATCTAATTAATTTATTAATTAAGGATAATTAATTAAAGTATTGATAAATTATTTATATCAAATTATTTATGATTAATTTATAAATCAGAATTAGATAATAAATTCATATGTAATTAATTTACTAGGAAATAAATTGAATTGATTAGGATTGAACGAATAATTAATCCTGTTTATAAATGTTTATCAAATGCTTGACCTTACTTATGAATGATTGTATTGTATGAGATGCTTTGAATTGATTATCCTATCTGATTTGTGATATTTTGTTCTGTAGATTGAGCAGTGTATATTTATTTGCATTTGTATATTATCTGTGAATCTGTGAATGGACGATGAGCGTTATAAGTTTTATATCGCTTATCAACTATATTTCTGTATTCTGATATGTGATGATTGTATGATGTTGCACTATTGTGTCAAACCCCTGGACCACACTTATACACACACCAATATGGATTTCACAAGGAAATCGATTGAGTCACAGATTTTTGAAATAGTTTTAAATTTGAATATTTGAATTCAAATGTTTTGGAAATGGGTTGGGTTTAAAGTGAAAAGCTTTTGAAATGGAATTTCATAGATGAAATTTATTTTGAATAACTCGATAAAATATGAAGTTGAATAATTTAATTTGAACTTAAATTCAAGATTTGAAATTGAATTCTATGATTTAAAACTAGGGATTAAAAATGTTATACCAGTTATATATGGGTTAAACTATTTTAAAAGTATTGATTTGGGATGTGAATAGAATTCAAGGGCTTTAACTCGTGTAAATATAATTGGATTTTTCTGAAACAAAAACTGTTGTTTTCAAACAATAAAAGCTTTCACATAAGAAATGAATTTCCAATTTGAGTTAAAATGATTTCGAGTTTGAAATAAAGATAATTTCCAAGTTATGAAAACGATTTGAAAACTATAAGTTAAATCTTTGGTTTAAAGATTTAATGATTTAATTCAATTGGAATGGAAATTATTTTAAAGCCTATAAATTGATCTTTGTGAAATAAATCTTTTTTTTTTGTAATATAAAGATTTGAAACGGTAATTGGTTTAAACCATTTGAAGAAAAGTTTTGGGTTTTAAGTTGTGACTTAATTGAAATCCCAATATCCATATGTTTTGAAATACTGTGCTCACTGTTCGGTTTAGCCGGGAGAGGACCTTTGTGTCATATATCCCATTCTGAATATGTGATATGTCGTTATGGATAGCATTTGAAGACCGGTAGTGAAGATCGGATATTTTCGAAAACGTAAGGGCAACTCGTCGAATGTCTTTGCATCGAATGGCCCCGGTATAGAGACTCCATATGTGATGGGAAGTCCGAACGTGATTAGTGAATATCCGGATTGCAAGGACTACTTTGTAAGTGCCTTCGGTTCTGTTCGAGCCCGGAACAGACTTGTATGGATTGTATGTATGACATTACAAATTGAGATATAAAGCTGATTTGTTTCAAATATATTTCTGTTGGTGGCGGAGAATTTATTCTTTTAGCTTAACACCCTTCTCTGAGACGTACGAGCTCAGAGGTTATGTAGTTGAAGGTTATCAGCGATATATTCCCAATTTGGTAATGTGACATGCTGAGTGTTGCTGTGAAATGATCATTGTGTTGATTATTTGTGATAGGATCATTTATTTGATCGTCTATCTTTGTGATCATTTCTATGATCATTTGTTGACCCAAAGAATGGCTTTTGTATAAAGTATGTTTTTGTGGACGTGACTTCGTCGAGCCTCACACCCCGGAATGGTCAAAACAGGAAAGATGCGGCAAGGTTATGAGGGGTAGCTCCCTTTAGGGTATGTGCATTTCCTTCTGGAAAAGGGTGGTATCATGGTATGGAGCCCAGATACTTACTCATGTTGAAAACACTTTGTTATGATTGTGTGATGATGGTGACGAGCGCTCGGTTAAAGGTCCCAAAGGACCGGGGGATGACATACTCGTGTCAGTTGTTACCCAGTTAGGGGTAACCCGGCCTTGTGTTGGTAGAGATCCGGTTTGGTTCTCGGGGACATCCATCCAGAGGCGTTCTCATGTGGCAATGGGAAGTTCCTTGGCCTGATCATTCGTTGGAAATCCAAAGAAACAATATGAGACTTGTACGGTATTAGTTGTAGAACCTGCCATCTAATATGGTAGCTATAGTAGGCATAATATAATGGTACCTATGCTGGCTAAGATTTATATTCTACTTTCGAAATGATTTGTTCTACACTATGCACTAGTAATAATATCAAATGTTTCTTTTTAATGCGTATCAAGCATCTTTGACTAACATAAGAAGAAATCTCCCCCAATTCTGCGTTTGCATTGTGTGTGTGGCGGGAGGTCTTATGGTAGTCTCATTTTTAAAAGCATTGCGAATTGAATTTAAAAAATATTCTTCTATTTTGATTTAGAATAAAAGATAAACTGTTTTTTTTTTTGGTTGCTCACACCAGTCCCACGACTGATCCGGAGTTTATTGTTTCTTTCCTAAACTCTGGGTGCTCATTATTTTCTACACGAGCAGTCTAGAGTTGGGTTTTTCAGATAGCTTGGTTTAGTAGATTATCTAGAGTTAGTTCAGTCTTTGGATCACATCAGTCTTGCTTAGCTTGGTGCATCGTTATTGGGGGTTCGAGCTATTGCTGGATTGATTCTTGGAGATGGAGTTGCAGTTCTTCCTTGAAGACTATCTCAGAGTTATATTGTTCCGCTGCTATTTTATGGTATCATATCTCTGATGTATATTGATATCTATTGGATCATCTGTTGTATCAGATATTGTATCAAAGCTGTATATCAATGTATTATTCTTTTATTCCGCTGTGTTGTTTACTTAATGATTGTTATAAGCTCCGGCGAATCGGATTTGAACGATCGAATCTATGGCATTCGAATACGATTTGAAGTATGGATGTCGATTTTCGAGCGGGCAAAATCCGTCTCATTACAAATTGTTTCAAATTTGAACCTCTTTCATTGCACTTTCCATCAAAGCTAATTTTGACCTTGCATCAAATTTACGTCATTGCATTCCAATGTCCCTTATATCAAAAGTACATTTCACTATATACTTTTTGATTCTATCAGGTTAGGATCCAGTTATGGCAGGGATCAGCTCTTCATGTTGCCAAAACTATGCTTGCTCGGGAGGGGTTGGGCCCCTATTATAAGGTTTGTTCCTTAATAATTTCATCTCTATTTATTATGAACATATAAACTTCATGAATTAACTAAGTTTTGTAACAAAAATAACTAAATTTATTTATATAATAATAAAAATAATAAACTAACTTAGTTTATTAAAATTAATTAAGTTTATAATAGTATACTAATGACAACAACGAAAGTCATAATAGTAATAATAATAATAATAATAATAATAATAATAATAAAACCATGTTTATAAAAATTAACCAAGTTTCAAAGCAATTAACTAAGTTTAGAATAATAATAAACTATAAAGTATTAACCGAGTTAACTAAGTCTTATAAAAGTTAACTAAGATAATAATAATAATAATAATAATAATAATAATAATAATAATAATAATACATTAACTATAAGTTTTATAAAAAATAACTAAGTTAATAATAATAATAATAAATTATAAAATATTAACCAAATTAACTAAGTTCTATTTCTTAGGTCAAATGAACAGAACTGATTTCAAAACATTTTTATAACTGTTCTTGAACATAAAAAATATTTTGCAGAAGCATAATGTTAAATAAGAAATCAACGGTACATAGTAAGATTTACCAACTAATGAATTTTGCAACATCTGGTATAATACTATTGATTGTTTTTGTAAACATTACAATGATTATTTGCAGGTCCTCTATATAGCAGTAGCATTACATTGGTTAGCTATCTAAATTTTCATAGTTAACTAGAATGGAGATGGTCACATAGTAGGAAAATTTAACTTATAGATTATCATTATTATGACATTGTTTTTGTAACTGTTCATCATTATGACATTGTTCTAGATGTCACTGTTATTAACCGAACTAAAGAGACACTGCAAAATCTATGTTTAGAGTTAGCAACTATGTGGGACCTTAAACTTGTTGAACGTCCACAGAATTATACTTTAGCACCGGAATCAAGCAAGCAGATTAAGGCTAATATTAAAGTTTCTTCCACTGAAACTGGTGTCATTTTTGGTAATATTGTTTATGAAACTTCAAATGTTTTGGAAAGGAATGTGATTGTGCTTAATGATATCCATATTGACATTATGGACTACATTTCTTCTTCCACTTGTGCTGATGTGGCATTTAGAAATATGTGGGCAGAATTTGAATGGGAAAACAAGGTACATTTTCTTTGCTTTGTTTTGTTAATCTTATATTGATAATTTGTTATGCATGCAAAGATTGTATGGTTTACTTAGATAGATGTGTACATATGCATGCTTCATCTATTTTGTATTCTGCGAATGCCCCATGGTATGTTGGGTTCATAATTTCATATATGAAACTCCCAGAAATTGCGATTCAAAGTATATGCTGTTTAACGCAACATATTTAGACAGAGGCTTGAAATAAGGAGCTGTGGCGAGGATGCTGTTTTTGGCAGAAGGGGTAGATCGATGAAGGAAGGCAGTTGACAGAATTGTTCAACAGTGTGTGGAAGTGGATGGTTGTTGCTGTAGGATGTGAAGATGAGTTGCAGAAGTACGGCTGTGCAAGTATGCAGTATCAGTGTGCGCGTATGATTTGTTTTGTGTAGGAGGTGGTGATGGTGATGTGTAGGATGTGTACTTCTGACGTGTTCCCTGGTTTTGGAAGGCAGGGGGCTGTGCAATGTTATGTGGTCAGTGAAAGCAACACAACAGTGTATTTGATGTTTGGTGATCTTGTTTTGATGGTTGGGATAGAAGATCGATGTGAACTTTTGATGGTGGAGGGTGTTGACAGTTTGTTCTATGAGATGTAAAAGTGGTAGGAAAGTTATGGTGGATGAGAAGTGTGGTATGCTCTGTAGTGGATGGGTTGTGGGTGCACCAGATTGGTAATGACTGTATTGCTGATGAGGCAGGGAGGCTGTCAGGCAGTTTTGTATGAATTGAGGTGATTGAGTGATGTTTGTGGAAGAATGTCAGTAAGGCAGTAAGGTGAAGACAGTTATATAAGCTAGTTGAATTTGTCTTGGTTGAAGCAGAAAGTGATGAAGTGCTAGATGGTGAAGTGGTGAGTTGTATTGGAGGGTTGGGGATTAGGGTTGTTGATGTGGTGATCAGGGTGGTGTGCAGGTGAGAAGGCTGTGCAGTAGCAGTAACAGAGAGAGGAGGGGGGGAGGAGGGGTTTGAAGGAAATGCATAGACAGTTTTTTTTTTGCCAATCAAGTTTGTAAAATAAATTGAGTTGTAAATTGGATTGTAAATTGTAATTGAAAATTGAAATGTAAATTGAAAAAATGCAATGCAATTTTTTTCTTTTCAAATGAAATTGTGTATATTTTTTTAAAAAAATTAGAAATGCAAATGCAACTAGTAAACAAGCACGCTATAACATGTTGATTTAATAACGCGAAATGACCGCTATTGAATAAGTATTTTATAGCGGCAAAATGGTGTTATATAGATTTCTAGTTCCGTTGAGATTTAGCTGTATTATAGCGGCTATAATGAGCTATTGAATTAACGTACCATAACGACGAATTTGCGTTATAAAACTAAGCTCAACCATAGCGGCATATTTTGTGTTATAAATATTCAACAGTTTTTTATAACATGTCGATATACAGCGCTTATCAAACTGCTATGGTTGTGATTAATAGCGTCTATATGCGGGCTATAAAAGACACTTTTTGTTGTAATGAATGTATATCTTATAAAAACATTCTCAACTAAATTACACATTGTTATCCCATTTTTGGTCAAAACTGGAATATCAATGTTGTGTGCATTTCCACCACGACCGCACCAAGAAGAAGCAGCCAGCAAGCGTATATAAGTCTAGGATTTCACTCATGATTCAAGTATAAAAGTCCATTCGGAATCAAAGGTTTAAAGTTTCATTCGGCAATGTAGAGCGAAATCTCATTCGGCATTCAAGATGCCTTGGTTCATCCGGCATTCTCAATACAAGAGCTCATTCGGCACTCCCAAATATAGAAGTTCATTCGGCATTCCCAACTCGTCTCCCCCGTCCTGCCAAACCAACTGCCACCGAACCACAACTCCAACAACCCACTACCGGACGAGAACCAACACCGGACCACCCTACACCGAACCAGGCGACCGCCGAACCAAAGCTTCTCCATCCTTCTCTCCAAGCACGGCCGAACCAAGGAACGCCGAACCAGATGTGCCAGGCCAGATTGCTTCAGACCAGGCCCACCAGCAGCTATAAACATCCAAGACCCCTGCCCCCAACCTCACTCTATAAATAGAGGGGCAGGGGTACAACAATGGCAGACAAGTTTGAGAGCTCAAGCATGGATAGAACTTTCAAACAACTTTCAATTACTTGTAATCAAGGCTTTGTACTTGTAATGTGAAGGGAAAAGGAGAATAACATATAAAGTGGACGTAGGCACGTTCTGGCCGAACCCCTATAAATCTGTGTGTCTTTTACAGTTTAGCACCTGCTTTTTACATATTTGCATAAATCACCCAAATCGCTAAGAACAACATAAAATCAACTAAATCATACGACTTGGAGGTGTTTGCCCATTTTTTGTGCAAACATTTTTAGTGCTTTCACTGAGAATTGAACTCAAGGACCTACCGCTTGGAAGTTGAATTTGAGAGTTTAGAGATTCAAATTGGAAGAGTCATGGTGAGACAATCAAGCAGAAGGCCAAGGCCAGAGCAGAGTCAACAGGAAGGGAGTCAAGAGGCTTCCTCAGGAGCAAACCAAGTTTCAGCCTTCATCACCAGGGATGAGATGGAGGCTATGATGAGAAGACCAGAAGAGATGATCCAGAACTTGCTTCAGCAAATTGGGCAACTTAGAGCACAAAACCAAGGAGCAACTGGAGTTCAGAACGGAGCAGGACCATCTGGCGTAGCACCAGAGCTAGGGGGCACTCACGCAGAGCATGTTGATCCGACCCCGGGAAGAGCGATGGGGGCATCCGAGCCACCTGGTAGCAATAGAGGAATGAACGTTCAGCCAGGGAGGCATACACATGAAAACTCCCGCGGACTTGGGGGGCAGGTCGAAGGCAGTGAACGAGGACTACAGCTTGGAGACAATGACAGATTAGCAGAGATGGTTAGAAGAGCTATGAGAGGCGGTTTAGTAAACAGAGACTTGGAAGATGCAAACAGGAGTCCTTTTTCTTCTGCGATTAGGATGGCTAGGAACCCACCAGAATTCAAGCTACCATCAGTAGAGATGTACGATGGGAGGACAGACCCTGCGGTCCATCTTACTAAGTATATGAGGCACATGGAAGTGATGGGGGCATCACAGGAGATCATGGCCCGGTGCTTTCCACTGTATTTGACGGACACTGCAGCGTTATGGTTTAGGCAACTGTAGAGCGGCTCCATAGGAACGTGGGCAGATTTAACTGAGAGATTCATGATGCAATTCAGGGTTCATATTGCGAGACCCAAGAATGTGATGACTTTGGCAACCTTGAAGCAGAAAACTGGAGAGACTTTGAGGAGCTTTCTAACGCGATTTAATGCGGCGGCAGCATCTGTGGATCGACCTGATCCATCTATGGTCATGATGGCGGCTGTATTTGGAATAGCAGATAGTACAGAGTTCAAGAATTCATTAACCAAGGACCCGCCTATGAATCTGGGAGAGCTCTATCATGAGGCTGAAAAGTTTCTGCGTTTGGAAGATGCTAGTGCAGAAAGAGAGGAAGAAGATGACGTTTACGCAATCAAGAGCGGAAACCCACCTGGAAAGGGTGCGGAGACTAGCAAAGGAAAGAGAAAGGCCGAGGATAATGATGACAGGACAAAGCGACAACGGAGGGAGCCGCGATTCACCACTCACACTGAGCTGAATGAGAGTCTGGAACGAATTTATCAGGATACCAAGGAGCATGTTCCGTATCGTAGACCAATACGAAGGGATCCAACCTCTGACGAAAGAAAATCAGATAAGTTTTGTGTATTCCATGAATTAAACGGTCATAACACTAATGATTGTAGGCATTTGAAGGACGAGGTGGAAGGGCATATCAGGAACGGTATGCTCCTTCAGTATGTGAGGAGGCGAACTCCAGCTGTGGAGCCAGAGCGACCACCGTCTGCATCGGCTAGAGGTGACCCTGGATCGGGGCACCGTTTGATTATCCATTGATTGCTTGATTAAAATAACGATGAACAAGTTGTAAACCTCTCGCTAACACGGTTAAATCATTTACACATGTGAGCGATCGCGCACGATCGATAGGCATGCTCTGAATGACTACCAGCCGCGTTATAGTAAGAGTTTACGCTTTGACATCTTCATTCTGCTCTTTGCTTTGATTTTGATTTGAACATTTAAATTCTTCCTGTTTGGACATGTCTGCTGTAAGGTTCATATGATTATTGCTTTAACATTTACAATTCTATGGAAAAATTACTTGTATGCCCGTGGATCGCGAACGGTCCACGAGCACCTCTTGCATGGCAATGAACTGCCGAAGTCTTTGATTCGGAAACTCCCCCAAACAATAACTCCGGCACTGATAATATTAAGTCCCCCCCGGGCACACTCATTTGCCTCGAACGGCACCCGACCTCGAACGGTCACGATTCGCCTCGAACGGCACCCAACCTCGAACGGTCACGATTCGCCTCGAACGGCACCCGACCTCGAACGGTCACGATTCGCCTCGAACGACACCCGACTTCGAACAGTCACAAACTCGCCTCGAACGGCACAACTCATCTCGCCACAAATGGCTCGATCGCGAAAGGTCGCCATTTGAGGTCCACCCCCTGACCGCCAACAGTCGCACCTTACCACGAATGGCTCGATCTCGAACGATCGTCATCCGAAGTAAGGCGCTTGACCGCGAACGGTCCCATTTCTTCTTTTGCCGCGAACGGCACCGACCGTGAACGGTCACATTTCACCCCAAGTGGCTTGATCGCGAACGGTCGCCATTTGAGGTCCGCCCTCTGACCGGGCTCTGTCGCACTTTACCTCGAATGGCTCGATCCCGAACGGTCGTCATTTGAAGTAAAGCGCTTGACCCTGAACGATCACATTCCACCGCAAATGACTTGATCTCGAACGATCGTCGCATGGATTTAGACGCTTGACCGTGAACGGTCGCACTTCACCTCAAATGACTCGATCGCGAACGGTCGTCATTTGAAGTTAGGCGCTTGACCATGAACGGCCGCGCTTCATCCCAAATAGCTCGATCCCGAACGGTCGTCATTTGGGGCCATATAAAATATCAAGCTCTTTACAGGTTGTCAACAGGATATGAATATCCAGCTCATGGCATTACAAAACACGCCTTCCTATCGCAAGGCATGTTTTGGGGGGCAAAGTGTTATCCCATTTTTGGTCAAAACTGGAATATCAATGTTGTGTGCATTTCCACCACGACCGCACCAAGAAGAAGCAGCCAGCAAGCGTATATAAGTCTGGGATTTCACTCATGATTCAAGTATACAAGTCCATTCGGTATCAAAGGTTTAAAGTTTCATTCGGCAATGTAGAGCGAAAACTCATTCGGCATTCAAGATGCCTTGGTTCATCCGGCATTCCCAATACAAGAGCTCATTCGGCACTCCCAAATATAGAAGTTCATTCGACATTCCCAACTCGTCTCCCCCGTCCTGCCAAACCAACTGCCACCGAACCACAACTCCAACAACCCACTACCGGACGAGAACCAACACCGGACCACCCTACACCGAACCAGGTGACCGCCGAACCAAAGCTTCTCCATCCTTCTCTCCAAGCACGGCCGAACCAAGGAACGCCGAACCAGATGTGCCAGGCCAGATTGCTTCAGCCCAGGCCCACCAGTAGCTCTAAACATCCAAGACCCCTGCCCCCAACCTCACTCTATAAATAGAGGGGCAGGGGTACAACAATGGCAAACAAGTTTGAGAGCTCAAGCATGGATAGAACTTTCAAACAACTTTCAATTACTTGTAATCAAGGCTTTGTACTTGTAATCTGAAGGGAAAAGGAGAATAACATATAAAGTGGACGTAGGAACGTTCTGGCCGAACCACTATAAATCTGTGTGTCTTTTACAGTTTAGCCCCTGCTTTTTACATATTTGCATAAATCACCCAAATCGCTAAGAACAACATAAAATCAACTAAATCATACGACTTGGAGTGTTTGCCCATTTTTTGTGCAAACACACATAGATGGTCCACTTAGCCAAATGGTATATAAATTTTGAGTAGTTTAAAATACTGTAGTTTACTTTATTTCAAATTTTCCTAGTTTCATTTTTACTACCATTTCTTTGGTGGAGTTTCAACACAAAGCTCAATATAATCAAAGTGACAAAAACTAGAGTAAATGGAACTTTTTGTGGAATGATTTGCACTATAATATGTATTCTAGTGGAATCCGATGATTTTTCCATTGAATATATTGAGTATTACATGATACGTGTCCATAAAAAGTATGACACCTAATGGTTTGTTATCGTACTAAGATATGGTTCAATGGTGTAAAAACAATATACAAGAGGAAGGTTAATTTGCAAAAATTTAATACTTTTAACATAAAGAAAGGTATCCATAAAAATCTCGTTAAAAAAGTTATAATCAATTTTTCATGACAGCAAAAACCATATAAGCTGAATTCATCCATATTTACAAAAAAAAAGTATTTTATGGTGTTACAAAACGGTTGGAATTTATGTTTCTAGCAATGAATATGGAATATTACAAGTAAAGAATATCACATGAATGCCCCACCAATGCCTCGTTTCCAATTTCCAATAGATGACATGGTTAGTATGGACGGTGTGTGGTTCGAAAGACCATGTTGGGCACCGCCAAACTTGGCAAAAATGACCACGCACTAATGTACTTCACCTCGCCTTACCTATATTACAACCTGAAGCTTGTCTACTTCGAACCCGATGTAATTGCTTGAAAAAGTCCAACCCACACATGGTCGATTTTGACCATTTGCTTCTCTTTCACTTTTGGTTAAGTCTAAAAAATGCCCCCCACTACATAATATGCCTGGCCCAAGCCTTCTACATTGAAAAAACATGATATGCTACCTTATTTGATTCGAAATAGACCATAAGGTAATCCAAAAATTTCCCTTGCTAATTATCCCTTAATGATGTGTTCGGGCTAATTAAAGTTCAAAAAAGATGGTGGTAGGAATCAAATTTAATGGAGGTTTAGCTCTATTTTGCGAAGTGGGAAAATGATCTAGATATGTCCCATCATCCCGAATTATACACCAATTTCGAAACGGCTTAGTAGGCTTAAGTTTGGGCTTCCCTACACCAACTTACCTAGCCAACAACAAACTAAATTTTAGAAGGTCATTTCTCCTAAACGGTTAGTCCAAATCTTGAATATGACCACTTTGCGGAAAGATAAACCATCTCCCTAGTGTAAAGAAAGGGATTTCATACCCTAGTTCAGCTCCGATCAAAAGTTATAAACTTTACGAGAATTTCAGGGTAAAAAACATCTAATCAAAATCCTAAGGACAGAGAATGTTCCTCGTAGCCTCAAAAAAAGTATAGAATCACAGCCATAAATGGATTTAATAATAATATTATACGATCCTTTCATATGTAAAGTACTATATTGACTAAAGTTATAGAGTCATTAGCATAACAGCCCTAGTCTTGGTGATTACGTGGACTATTAAATTAATAGTAGTTATAATTTAATATTGGAGATATACAATAAATTGGAGAATTACAATTTGTAAAAAAATTGTTTATTTTAAATAAACAATTGGTTTTATGTATAAAATGTTGAAAATAAGGTTTTAGAAACATTATTTTTGTTGTTTGTGATTTGAAATAAGAAGTTCATGATCTTAATTTGATAAATGAAATATTTTTAGTAATTATTGCCAAATGTTGGTTTTATTAATTTTAAACGAAGTATTTGAATTAATATGTTCTATATTGTAAATAAAAGATGGAATTTTGTTTTAAAATAATATTTGATGTAAAAATGATTTTACTATGGTTTGTTAAAAATTATTACACAAGAAAATGAGTTTTTTCTAATTTTTGGTGTTAGAAATAGTGTTTCATGTAAATTGTAATGTAATTTGTGCATTTAATTAAAAATGGTGTTTCAAATAATGGGATATGGCTAAATCATCTTTAATTTGTGGGAATTTTTTTTTATGAACATATAACATGTGAATTTGATTTTATAAAAGTCGAAAACATGAGAATATGCTAAAATATGTGAAATACGGTGAGTTAAAAACGGTAACACATGAAATAACTTAGTCAAATTTTAAAAAAGTATTTTCAATTAGGCTAATGGGTATTAGGTTAGCCTAAACCCATTTCTGTAAATTTCACATACATCTCTTTTATCACTTTCCACTTCTTAAAACAATCACTAAAATGACTAATGGCTGCCACTTCTTTCTTTTCTTTATCTAACATAATGTTTAGCCAAATCAAGGAGAAAATTCAATGAAACAAGACTCTAGCTAGTAATCAAAATCCAAAATCTCAAATCTAATCCATCCACTTCAATTTTGAGAGTTTGGTATTGTCTATAATCCATTTGTTTCTGCCTCTATGTCTCTTTCTTGTCAGTAACTGGTTATTAGTGCACCTCCAAGCCAAATAGATTATAGCTTGCAGCTCAAAATCGCTTAATGTTGGCGAAGGTGAGTTACAACTCACAATCCTTGCTTCAAAATCAAAATTGCAAGCTGAAACTGCTAAAATTCGTTTACTATAAACAAATTTCTGTTGTTTAGAAATATTCAGTGAAAATTGCTTTTGATTGCTTCTTTTTGTGATTGTATCTTCTTCTTCTTATCTTGAATTGCCGCCGTAATTCTTTCATATTGTAGTTTATAGGTTGCAGTCTATGTATGTCAATTTTCATATGAAAATTCATTTTGGAGATAGATGAAACAAGTGCTCAAAAATCAGTTTGAATAAGTCTGAAAGCCTAGAGGAATTCGCAACCAGAAGGTCAACCGAGCCTTTGTAGTGGTCGAGCCACATAACACATAGGTCGACCGTTGTAAGAGAAGGGTCGACCTACACGTCGATCTGTAGGACAAAGTTGATTTTCCATCTTATTCTTCTCACCTTTGCTTCTTATTTTTTGATAGTTTTGAATGTGTTTAAATGGCAAAAAGTCTATCAATAGGCAAGCCAAAATTTTAGTGATTGTAATGTGGATTGAAACGTTGTTGTGATGATTTCTTATGTCGAATATTGGAGATTTTCGATAATTTCTAATGATTTCAGTCATGAGTTTTCTAAAACATTTTCGAAATGATTTTTAGTATAAAATGGCTTTTGAAATAAACACTTATAAATTATTTTAAAGCTATTAAAATTATATATTCTATATAATAAATTTCCCAAACGATTTTAGAAAATTGTTTTAAATCTAGTTTTCCCAATCAAATTATTTTCCATATAACTGCACTACTTTATATTCTTTAGGCATATGAGAAAGGAAATTAAACGATTTAGTAAAACATGTGGTATGAGACACATGCCTTTACTTTTTCGATAAATTCCATACTTGTTCGTTTGAAGCTACACATTCATTGATCTTGTGGTTGTATTTGCTGACAAGATGAGGCAATTGTTAATACTTAAATGATTTTGTTTTCTAGTGTGGCATTGACTAATATTTAGTAAACCTTTAAGTGATAAGGTGTGTTATGGGATGCACTGTTACCACTTTTCGGGTTCCCACCTGAAAGTTTACGACACATTCACAAGTTATTGCTAGTACTTAAGCTGTTGGTCCATTTATTGGACTATTGGGTCCTAAGTGTATTATATAGCTGTTGGGCAAATTATGGACATTTGGGTCCTATTTGAGACAGTAGGGTCTCTTATACACAGCACTTGGCGGGCTATCGGGCCACTTATTAGACTGTTGGGTCTTATCTACAAATAGCTGTTGGGCTAATTTTTGGACTGCTGGGTCCTATTCTTTACATTGATGTTTTTAGATTTCTTCATGATTAATTTATAGAATTTTGATGATCTATAAATGTTTTCTCCATTTTTGCCTTTGTTGGATTATTTATTTAGCCTAAGTGATATCGTGTTGAATATATGGTGATCACATTTTATAGTTTGAAATCATTATCGAGTTCTATACATTGAGATTTGTGATTGCCAATCTTTGGCGTATATTTTAAGATTTATAATCTCCTTTTACGAGTATGTATGTGTGTGTGTGTGTGTGTGTGTGTGTGTGTGTGTGTGTGTGTGTATATATATATATATATATGAGTGCCGTTATTTTGGCGTTTTTGAGATTTGAATCTCTTATTTAGGAGTTATAGTTGATGAAAGCCAATATTTTGGCTATTGCCCTGCCGATGAGATGAGGCGTTTATTTTTGGATAATTGATGTTGTTATTTAACTTAGCCTTTATATTTGCTATTGGATTAGGTCGATGATATGAGGCTTACACTTGTGGAGGATTGATATTGTATTGAACTTATCTATGTCTAGAAACCCTGGTCACATATACTTAGTGTTGCTTCCTCTCTTTTGAGAAGAATAATTATCATTTATCCGTATACCACAACTATTATACGCTAATCAGTTATTTAAGATAGACTGACCGGTGTATTTTTATATACTCGGGTCAGACCGAGATGTTTTAGGATGTTACTTGCCATAGGACTTTGCTTTGCTGCTTCTGCTTTGGATAGTTGCTTATCACCTTTTGTAGTTTTATAGTGTTTTTGCAACTCTGATATGTCTTTTATTTTTGACTCGATGTATATAATGTGGCCCTTGTACCACTTCTGTTGTATCATTTTGTATTGTACTATGATGAATCTGTGTATATGTACATGTATATATAATATATTCGACTGTTGTTCTGTGTTGTGTTGCACGTATTGTTGTTGTATTTTCTTCTAATAGATCCGTTAGCCACTGTAGTTTTTTTAAGCATTTTTTGAATATGTCAATCCATATGGGAAGAAAAAAAATAGAGCACTGTATCAATATATTTAATATATATTTAATACAAAGCTATGGATGGTCAGTCCTAACCAGTTCTACTCTCCACATCAGTAGACAATATTACTCGGTAATGCTCTTTGTTAATGTAGGCCTCGGGGTGGGGCATCACAGCTTGGTATCAAAGCCGAGTTCAAAACAAAATATGATAAAAATCGAACATTATATATATTACGGCACATCAAAGTATAGTACAAGTGTTACATACTCCTTAATCACCTTATCTTTATCCTTTTTGAGTCCTGTGGGGTAGATACAAGTTAGGAATACGTCTAGGAATGCATTTTAATTCCGTAGTATTCCAAAATTAATTTAACGATATCATATCCTACAAACAATCCTTGTCGTAGTTATTTTATTCTAGTTCTCTTCGACACAGGTGCTTGATACTCATTTGTAACAACCTGCCATTTTGGACGTTTTAAGCAGACATAAATGCCAGACTCAAACCATTCAAAAAGGCAGATTGTTATGGGATAAATAAGAAAAAGAGAAAGAAATAAAACAAGTACAAAATCTCGCAGCGGAATGACAAAATATAATAATCAAATAACAATTCATGAACCTGTTTTATAAATACATTTGACTATTCTTTTACAACACAAAAATCGTACTTACATAAAAGGGAATGAATAAATAAATAAAGCAGCAGAACAATATGATGTGTGGAATACATATCATAAATAATAATAGTACAAATCTTCGTCTTCATCCTCCATAAATAAGGTCTTCAACCCTAAAATACTTAGGCTTACCCAAGCGAATTGTAAAGAAAAAACACTCGATTCAGAACTAAAAGATCTTATGTAAGTTATATCTATGGTAAATATGAATGTGACGATGTCAGAGATGTTTACCAAGTTTGACATCTCCTATCCAGTGTCTAACGTGAGTGCAATAACATAAAAGATGTTTGAGATTTACATCTCCTAAGGATCCGTTAAACAATCTACTATGTAGCACAACACGCTATTATAATATGTCTATAGTAAAGTAAAAGTACTAAAATAGCGTTAAGGCTTTACTCATATATCCCTTAACTCATTTTATATACCCCCTTAGTCTATACAGTAATGTACGCTCCTCCGTAAACTGGAAGTTTACACAGGGGGCACTCCATAGGTATGGTACAAAACAAACTCGTAGAAGGCGCGCTAGGGCATGTGAACACAGCACTCGAAGCAATGCCGGGGTAGATACACCAATTCCGTATCCGGACTGGTGGTAATGCATAGAAGCTACTTTCGCCCACCTTGGAACACACTCCCATAATCAAAATCAAAGGGTAGCCACAAAATCAATCACAAAGCGACATATATGATATTGAAGAAATGTGTCCGATAAGAGGAATGATCTCATTTGTCCTGCGTGGCTCTTGTTTTAGTCACATCTAAGCTGAGTCACGGGATTCGAGGTCACTTCATACCTCATACAGAAATCGTTTGCCGGATATACTACTTCATTCCAGAATCTCCACCATATACACAGTTGTTAAAGTGGTTTTCGGTATTGGCAGAGATTATTACAATATCTGATCTCGATCTCTTTAACAACCAAATGCTTATTACATACCGGATGGTTCTTTTAAATTTCTAAAAAGCCAATTCGCTTGTTATATCAAAATATCATATTCAATTTCAAATCATATCGCTTTCGAAATTATATTCACTTTCAAAAATCATATTTACTCAAATATGTCATTTCAAAAAATGTATCAAATCCAAATTATAACTTAGGTTGTATCATAATCAAGGATTTAAACATGAAAACTTAAACTATACATGGTTAGAAATTTAGAAAATAATTTGGATAATCGTTAATAGTATTAATAGTTAAAAAAAATTTAAATAAAATAAAATAGTTTAAATAGTAAAATAGTTTTAATAGATAAATTTGATATAATTAGATTTAAAAATGATTTAAATTGACTTAAAATAGATTAAATAGAAATTTTTGAGTTTAAAATGTTTATAATGGATTAATTATATATTAAATTGATTTAAATTATATTAAGTAGATTTTTAAATAGATTAAATAAATTTAAAATAGATTAAATAGATTTAAATTATATCAAATCGATTTGAAATAGATTAAATAAGTTAAATTAGTTTAAATAGGTAAAATAGATTAAATTGTATCAAATAGGTTATAATAGGTTAAATGTATTAAAATAATTTTAAATTGGTTAAAATGGTTTAAATTAATTTAAAATATATTTCAAAGCTATATCCACACATTTCAATAACTCAATTCCGATAAATTCATTTATATTTGCCACTTCAACTTTGAAATTTCAATTTAAATCCTTTGGAAAATTCATTTAAATCAATTCTAATTTCAGCGTCAACACCTGGATTATCGAAAACACTTCAGCTTATTTAAATAAATTTTTATTCCAAAATACAAGTTAACTGAATTCAAATTTTAAAGAGTCAAAGGTCATTTAATTTAACCAATCTAGTGTCCGTATACAATTTTCTATCCTAGGGTCAAGTGATGCGGATATTTACCATTTCAATCCGCAATTTAAAATTTTATGGTTACATATCATTTCAAACTACAATCCCGAATTAACTAAAATCCATAAAATCGCTTGAGTCTATCATTTCAACCCATAACGATTTTATCCTAATCTATAGATATTCTGGTATGTATCACTTCAATCCATAGTGAACTTGTAGTATTATAACAATATAAAATACAACATCAAGTCATCCAATATCAAAAATCAAACATCCATCACAATCATCATCCAAATCAATAAATAACATCAATAGCTAACTGATAATCAATAACAGGTATTAATTGACAATTTTTAATTCAATATTAAATTGAACCACGATTAAATGCAATAAAAATAACATTTAACTAGAATGACAAATAAAACATACCAAACATAAATCGATTAATTTTTAGTTTAAATTTAACTAACATAAGTTGATTTAGAATTTATGAGTGGATTAAAACACTCACCTTTGATTTCAAATCGATTTGAGATCCAATTTGGGTCCCAAAATCTATCAGTCCCATAATTCGACCAAACCAGTTCCAAAATGTCTGGAATTTCGATACAATCCCAATGGAGAGAATCGCACATGAATTTGAGCTTGTATGCAAAAGTTATTTATGTTAGAAGGTTGGAAAATTTCGACTTTTTGAGTCGCCGCCTCAATTTCCCGGTGCTTGCTTTGAGTTTTTGCCAAAAATAACCCGAGATCCGAGTTATTTGGTTCTTGACCCAAAGTCACACCAAGGTTTTCACCTATGGAACACGAAGTGTGCCCAGATTCGCCTTTTTTGGCCTCGAACTCCCTCGGACCTCATGTCGCTACAGGGTTTCCTCCTCTAAAACTCGAAGTAAACCTCTTCCCGATTCGAAGTAAACCTGTTGCAATTTTTTTTTATGTTTTTTTTAAATTAGGATTTGGAATTTGGAAATTAGGTTTGAGAAGGAGGAGGAAGATGTACGTACAGAAATAATAATATGTGAAACAACTAGGGTTTATAGCAGCCTATATATATGATGGGTTGGATTGAAGCGACTATATGATCAAAAAGCCCGTTCTGACCTCGAAATGAAAATAGATCATCCCGTATACCAAAATAAATGTTTTCGATAATTTTAAACTCAATGGAATAGGTTTCAAGTCCTAATTCCATCATATGAAGAAGTTATCTTCAAAATCGGCTTATTTCAAGTTGGTTTCAATTGAATAAATTTTTACGAGTTTCGAGTCCGTACGATCAAATGACAAGTCTGATCGGTACGAAACTTGAAATCGTACAATAATTCAACATTACAAATCCAATGAAACTAGTTTCGTCAAAATTCGAGTCATTTTCCGAAATGGCTATTTTCACGCTAATTAAATAAATTAATATTAAATTAATTAATCACTTTTTATATTCAAATTAATTAACTAACCAATCTTTATCTTTTTTGATTGCATAGAAATTTAAAATAAATTAAAACAAGTTTACATATAATTCTATGTTAAATATTTTACAAATTACAATGTCCAATTACAATTGTAATTAAATCCAATTAATATAATTTAACTCAATAAATTTATTTAATTTGGTTTCGATCTTTCAATTCAATCAATTATTTCTCTACATACATAGTTAACATTGTTATATAATTTACTACATTAACATCTTACCATTTTCATCTTACTTTTCACTAACGAATTCTTTAATTGCATTTAATTGTAATAAATCCATTTATTATAATTTAAATTCCAATAAATTGGGCAAACTTGATTCCAATTCTTTTTATTCAATCAATTGTTATATCATCCATAAAATTTCCATTGGTTACATCTTATTGAATCAACATTCTACAATTATCAATTTAACATACATTAACGACACTAATTAAGTGAATTAATTTCAGTTGATTTCCAATTTTAATTTTACAGGCTATATAAAGAGGTAACATATAATAATTGTCACCCTTTACTTTTAGTTACATTTGTATGTTTGTTATTTACACACAAATGTTATAGTTGTTCATACGATATTCATATTTTCAAGTTTTACATACTATTTAATTAATAAAACATTTAAATTATCAATTGCTCTTTTAATTCTGTTATCAATTAATACATACATTACTAAAATTTATTCACAACCTATATCAGTTATAACACTTTAATCGTTTTAATTAATTGGAACTACATTCCAAGCCATTATAAATTTCCTTAAATTAATGCAATTTAATTTCATTCTGTTTATATTCTCATTATTAATTCACAAATTTTAATTTCTTCCAACATTAAATCGCATAACCTTATTAAATTAACTATTTTTAATTATTGGAATTTACGGGTCGTTACACTCAACCGCACTCAAAACTTTTCGTCCTCGAAAAAGAAAAGAAGGGAAAAGAAGGAACTAAGAAATCAATATATCTTATTCAAAATATTAAATTTATAAACATTATTTTACATGATTAAATAATTTATATAAAAAATATCAATTTATAAGAATTAAATCCTTTTATATTCAGGTCAGCAAAAGTTTGAAAACATTTAACAAAATTTTTCTATGTCCAAAATTCAGAAAAAAATTCATTAGAGTCTCTTTTATACGGATAGGTCTAAGAGAAATAATAATATCAATAATAACAATATATATTATATTTTAAAAATAAAATACCCCAAACCATGGGAAAAAAATATAATATCACTAAAAAACTGTAATCTGAGAACGTACCTATTTGTCGGGCAAACAACGCTTAAATTATAACGACACGATTTTTCGACTCCCAAAAATCAACATCAATATGTCTACTATATCCAATGCCGAACAATCGAATCCCGGAAAACGAATTGTCGGGGTTAAAGAAGAAAGAGATAGGAGAAGAAATAGAAACAAAATCAGAATGTCATAATCGCAGTGGAACAATATATAACAGGTAAATGACTAATATTTAAACAAAAGAACTATATCAGTTTTATACATTACAACAAAAGAGTACAACATCAACAAAACACAACATCGTGCAGTTATGATAACTTGTCCACGTTAAACTGAATTTGCAGCAAACCATACACAGTGGATAATACATCATATAGGTGTGATACGTCTTGCCATCAAGCTTGTCTCCTGATCTTCGCAGCATACATTCGTGGCATAGCTCCAAAAACAACGACAACCTGACTCTAGGCTGCCCACGTGGAAAATTATGGGCTCCCAGAGTTTAGAAAATGGAAAAATAAACTCTGAGTCATTCATGGGACTGATGCAAGATCTAAAAACAATTACCTATACAAAAATAAATAAAAAGAAATACGTTCGTGCTTTTGGAAAATGAAACTACCATAAGGTCTCCCGGCACACACTCAATGCAATCGCACATATGGGGAAGGTTTCTACTTATAGTAGTCAAACATGCTTGATATGCAAAAATCCTTTAGATATTATTACTAATGCATAGTGTGGAAAAACATTTCGAAAATATAATATTAATCTTAGCCAATATACGTACCATTATTGTATGCCTACTATAGCTACCATTTTAAATGGAAGGTTCTACAACTGAAACCGTAAAGGGCGCGTATTGATATTTTTGGATTTCCAATAAATTTTCATCGCTAAGGAACTTCCTTTATCCGAAAGGGTGCGCCTCTGGAGGGATGTACCAAGAACCTTACCGGTCGTAACCGACCTTTACCGAGGCACCTCAAATTCCAATAACCACATAAGTAAATATATGGGCTCCATACCAGTATACCACTTTTTATCCACATATGTTAAGTATCTGGGCTTCACACTAGAATACCACTTTTTATCCATATGGAAATCACATACCCTGAGGGGTGCGACCCCTATAACCTTGCCACATCCTTCATGTTTCGACCTATTCCTAGGTGTGAGGTCCGATGAAGTCTCGTCCCACAAAGCTATGCTTTTCACAAAAGCCATGCTTCGACGAAACAATGCTCAGCACTAAGCATACCACATTACCAAATTGGGAATATGTCACTTTTAAATATCAACTACATAACCTCTGAGTTCGTACGTCTCAGAGAAGAGTGTTAAGCTAAAAGAATAAATTCTCTACCACCAAATAAAAATATATTTGATAGAAACCAGCTTTATATCTCAAAGTGTAATGTCAGACATACATCCATACAAGTCTATCCTAGGTTTGAATGGAATCGAAGGCATTTTGCCTAATTAAGGAAAGAAGTCCATGTAAGCCGGATACCCCTAATCACGTCCAGACTCCCCATCACATAGAGTAATCCCTATAATAGAGCAACTCGGTGCAGAGACAATCAACAGGTAATCCTTTCGTTTTCGAAAATACCTGGTCTTCAACCACGGTCTTCAATTGCAATTCCATTCTGTCGTATCATTATTCGGAATGGGTTTTATGACTTAATATCCTTCCTCATCTTATCCGAATAATGAGCGCTTATATTTAAAACAAGTGGATACATTCAGATCTAAATTAAGTCATAATAAATTTTCAATTTTGATCTTTTAAACAAAAGATTCACCTTTAATATTCGATGCGGTTTTCGGATAACCATTTGGAATTCGATCCCCAGTCTCATCGAAATTCGAATGCCATTTTAAAGGCCAATGTTGATAGTCGGTTATTTAACTATCAAATAGCATCCATAAACAACCATCGAATTAAAATAATTTTCCCAAAATTATTTATTTATATATAAATATCTTCACAAGATATATTTCCACAGTTCAACCCTTTGAAAACAATTTTCAAAGTACTTTTCTCTGGTGAAATAAGTTTCCAAATATTATTTATTTCCACTGAAAATTTGTCAAGACTATATGCTTTAGATTTTAAAATAATTTAAATCACTTTATTTAAAATATATATGCTTTAAAATACTTAAAATAAAACTATTTAAAACACTTTATTCAAAATACCAGTTATGAAATTTAATAAAAAACAATTCATGTAAACTAAAGCCCAAATGAATTTAAAAATAAAGGATATTGAATTCTATACATGTTTTCCAAATAAAATCTTTAGCCAAACTATATTTAAAATAAAACTTCTTTATAAAACATAAATTCTAATAATTATATCTTTAAATCATAATACTATTTAACCCTTTAAAATTATTAGTACCATAACTAATTTAATAAAATATTTTCCTTTAAAATTTTAAACAAAAAACATAATAATTCTCAAAAACACTCTTTTAAACAACTTTAGAAACTTCCAACTCATACCTAAAAATCTTCTTTGAAAACGTACTTGGTTTTTCAGGGCAATGCACTTTTCTTTCACACCGTTAAAAATAAACCACTATTTATTTTTAAAACAAATTACCCATTCCGTTATAAATCCCACCGCGAATTTATATTTCCGAGTATCTACTCATATATTATTTCTCTTTATAAAACCCAGTTTATAGATTTCATAGTCTCATTCTCTGTTAAAAAGTATCAAATATTTAATCAGTTTTCAAATCGATTTCCCAAAACTAACTCCATTTTTAAAATAAATTCCTTTATTTCTCCCAAACCATTTAAAATCAGAATTTTAAATAAACTCTTCAAATTTTAAGCAGTACAACTTATGTTCTCAAAATCCATTTATTTCCATTTATTAAAAAAAATATTTTTTCCCATACTTGGAATATATTCGATGGTATTTCAAAAATCATCCTTTACCTTTCCAAATTCATTCTTTCAATTTATCCAATTCTCTAAAATTATTTTACTTAAAATTCTCTACTTTAATTTCCTTTCAAAATCCAATTTTTATATCTGTGATATTTTAAAATACCAAAACATATTCGGCTAGATCACAGCCTTCAATAATTTCAATTACCGATATAATTAATCACAGATTATCTATAAATCATATCACAACATATGAAATAAATTCAAACATTTAGGTCTCCAGTCGGATCCCTTCAAACTGTTTTCCTGAATCTACAGATGTTAGCACAATTCAAAATATGAATTCCACTTTGAGGTGGAATATCATGGTATATGCGGTCATCCGCTATTATACGGGGCGCATAGGGTGTAACAACCCAATATTTTCAACCATTCGCGACTGCACATGTCGGACTTGAATTGCTCAAAATACCGCGTTGTAAATTAAATTTGGAAAATCTCAGAATATAGAGTAAATAAATAATCACAGTACAGAGTAAATAATAATACAGCGGAAGTAAAAGAGATAGTAGTTCATTAAGCTACTATATATATATAAGATACATCAGTGTTAAACAGGATACAATAGAAGGGTAACATGATACATCACGTATAAATCAGAATACATCACTGAATCATTGGATACTGAAAGCAAAATAGATGGCTGGATCTTGTCCAACTTCGAAGGTGAGTCTTCAATGCTGAATCACTCAGTCTTACCTAAGCGTAAAGCAAAATACGAAACGCTCGAGTTAGGACAGAATACTTATGAACTGTAAATCAACTCAAGTGAACAGTAACAAAATTGCATCAGTAACTTAAAGGATGCTTGGGACCGCCCATGCTCTAAGGATCCGTTAAACTATTTACTATCTAGTAATATTGCGCCATTATAATAATTTCTACAGTAAAATAAACTTACTTTTAAATAGCGTTAAAGGGTTACCCATATATCCCTCAATACATAATAGTCCCAGTAGTCCATCCAGTATCAGCATACCTCACGATCGGGAGGCTACCCTAAATACTCCATGGGCTACAGGAGAAAAAAAACTCGTAGTAAGACTCGCTATGGTAGGTGACACGGCATATAAGGCAATGCCAGGTTAGATATACCAATTACGCACACAGGCTAGCAGTAACGTAGCAGCCACTACACCCACCTCGGAACACACTCCCAATCAAAATCGGAGGATGGCCATCAAATCAACCACAAGTAATGGTATAGTATCGAAGAAATGTGTCCGATAGGAGGAATGACCTTACTTGGCCCGAGATCGCTCCTATTTTAGTGACCTTATGCCAACTCACGGGAGTCGGGTCCACGTTCATACCTCAATAGGATCATCGCCACCATCCTACTTCATTCTGGAATCTCCACCGCGTGCATAGTTGTTAAAGTGTTTTTCGGAGTTGGTAGAGAGTATGAAAACTTTCGATATTGGTCTCATTAACTACCAAACGTTATTGTAACGCCGTGGTCATTTCAAAATAGTTCATACTACAAAAGTCAAATCATTTCATTTCAAAACTATATTTCTATCAAAATAGTTAATAATTCGAAACCAAAACTATTTTTATTTCAAAACTATATTCATTTCCATTTCAAACATATATTCACCTTTCCAAAAATCATATACCTTCAAATCATAACTATTTCGAAACCCAAATACTTGAAATCATTAGACTTTGAAAATCATAACATTTGGAAATCATACATCATGAAACATTCCGTTAATTACAAATTTATCGAATTAAACACAAATTTTCAAATTACCTATTTAATTCAATTCGAACCATTAGTTTCAATTCAATTCAGTTTCCCAACAAACCATTTCAAATCTTATAAATTTCAAATACAAATTTGATCCACAAAATAAACTATTCAATTTTTAATATATTTCAAAGCTTTAATATACCAAATTTCAAAACTAATTTTTTTAGCTTTATATATCTCAAATTTAACTTCATTATTACTTAGTTCTGAAATATTCAATTCATAAATCCAATATCATTTAAATAAACCAGAATTACAAGTTACTAAGTATCCTTCATACTAATATAAACTTCAAATATTTATTTACCGAATAGATCAAAATCAAATATCATTCCAAATTCACATTCTTAATCAAAATAAAGATTATGTCATTCAAAACCATTTTAAACTCATTTCCTTTCAAATACTTTATTAATTCATTATAATTAAAATCAAATATTCAAATTAAATATCATTTTAAAAAACAATTATGCCATTCATTCATTATTTCAAATATCATTACAAAACACATTTCAAAATTTCATTCAAAAATTCATTTATCTCATTTCATTCCATTCAACAAATAACCAAGTAACCATTATTTAAATTTAAATTCAATTTAAATTTCTTAAAAAATTCAAATTTAAATATTAAAATATATTCAAAACTCCTTAAATTTCACAAATAATTAATTCCAAAAGTTAAATCATTTAACACTTTAAAATATAACTCAAATAGTGTTAAAATCTATAATATTTCAAAACTTTACCAAATTATAGCAACGAAAGCATTTATAAAGTGCTATCGTACCTTATAGTTTCCAAAATAGTTTAGTTTATGAATAACGGCATTGATAAAAAGCCATAATAGATATTTAGTTATTACAACATAGTTAAATTCAAGACAACGACATTGAAAAATGTTGTCATAAGACCACATCATTTTTGGAAATGCTATAAATAAATTCCAGATTTTATTATAACTTTTCAGAAACATTAACACTTCAAAAAATTTCTATTTTAAATTTATAAATCATATTTTTAGAATTCCAAACTTCACATTTAAATCAATTTAACATATGATTTATCACAATTTTTTAAAATTACATGTCCAATTTAAAACTCAATTCATTTGTTAAGTCAATACTTCACTGTTTATTAAGTTATAAATTTAATAAAACTTAACATTTTACTTCAACTATCATTTCAAAACTTTAAATTTAATTTACAATATTTACCTACATTTTACAAATATAATATAAAGTCAAAATCACATTTACTTCTAATTTACATACTTAAATTAACAAATCCAAAACTTAATTTTTAGATTTCTCAAAATCATACAATATATATTTTTAAATCAAAATTTCATACTTTAAAAATACATATCTATATAAAAATCATTCAAAATATACCACGAAGTCTGTATATAATTTTCTAACCTAGGTCAAGTGATACGAATATGTATCATTTCAATCTGCAGTTTAAAAAGAAAACTCGGGTTCTATCATTTCAAACCCGCAATCCCAAGTCAAATAAAAATACAATAAAAATCACTCGAGTCTATCATTTCAGCTCATAATGATTTTTCCCTATTCTAATGTTCCTTCAGGTATGTATCATTTCAACCCATAGTGATTCCATTCTAACAGAGAACTTGCAGTGTGAACATATGCATAAACAATATAAACAATTATACTAACTGTCATTGTCACAATATACTGTCACATATCATATGTTAGGTGATAATTAACAAAGTTAACATGGTAATAACATGGCATAGCATATCATATAATTATCATTAACTTGCATAAACATTTTAATTACTAAACAATTGTCATCAATTTACCATTTCATAAGTAGAAATGTCAGAGTGAGAAGGACTCACCTTTATCAAAGCTAGAGACCACTACGACACATAAGAACGATCCCAAAGGCACGACAGGCACGATACGACATGTCTTTTGATTTGAATGAATGGATAGTCTTAATATTGGTCTTGTAAACAACAAACAAACAAGACCGTATAAACATATGTATACAATACAAATATAAATTGAAACGAAATGTAAATTTGAATCAACAAAGAACATTACCCAACTTTAACTCAAAAGTGATTGACCATGACAACATGGCTTATCACATAATCAAATGTGCTTGATCTCACCACACTAGGCTCGGCCTAGGTGTCAACATGGCTCGGGCATGACCTAGATGCAAGGAAAAGGGCATGAAAGTGGAAGGCAAAGGCAAAATAAGAGAAAGGTAAAGGAGGCAAGGGGTTCTGGATGAAAGCATGGACCTATGGGCTCAGCCTGGTCAAACTTGAGCTTGGCATGCATAGTTCAGGTCTGGCCAGATCTACAGTGATGTCCAGAGATGGTGTTGGTAGGTGGTGGTGGAGCTAGATGTGGCGGCCAAGGTGCAAATTGAAGGGAAATGTTGAAATTATGGTCTCGGCTAGGCAATTCAAGGAGTGATTACGATGTTTTTGTGGTATTGGCTCAATATGAAGGCATGGCCAGATCTGGACAAAGGGAAGGGAGGCGATGGCTGTCGTGTATGGTGGTGGTGATCATGGTCGGTGGAGAGGATGGTGGTAGGGCCTAGCAAAGCACGTGAGGGAGTAAAGAAAAATATCAATGAAGATAAGAAGAAGAGAAAATAGAAAATGGAAGAAGCCATTACCTAAAAATTTTCTCAGAAATGAATTGTCGTGAGTTTGAGATGGTGAGAAAGTTTTCTCACATTAATAAGGAAGGAAAATACATGGCTATATAGAAAAAAATGGATGGCCAAAGAAAGAAATGAAAAGGCAAAGAAAAATCAAAGGACGAGGAATGAAAAGGCAAAGAAATGAAAAGGCTTTGTCTTTTGAATTTCCATTTTCTTTTAAATCAAAATAAACAAAAAAAAATTCGGTAAATAAGACTAAAAGACAACAAAATGAAATGAAAAATAAAATAAACAACTATACTTAGGAAAATAAAAATTAAATAAAGAAAATAGTTTATTATATTGAAACTAGAATTAAAAATTGTAAACAAAATACAATAAACATTGAAATTTATGACTGCACTTTTAAAATGTTTTAAAAATAAAGTATATACATAACATGTTATGTCACACATATATAAATAAATTAAAAGATGATATGACAAACAAAATATTATTTATATAAATTAAAATAAACAATGTTGTTGAATACAACAATTTACGGACAATAGTGTAAAAAGCATAAGTTTCACAATATTAATCGGATTCCAACGAAACGAAAAGTAGTATACTTGAAATTTTGTTTACTTTCATAATAAGAGATAAAATTCAAAAACTCAAATTTTTAACCTTTTAGATTTAATAGTCAAAGTTTGACCATATTGACCAAAATTTACATTTTTGGAAAATATTTTATTTGTTCATGTTTGGAATTCTAATTCACATAAAAATCAAAATTTATATTTAAAGAAACAAAATTTATCCATTTTAATAAAAAATAAAGATTTTAAATCGAGAATTTCAATTAAAATAAATAATTAAAATAGTCACAAAATAAAGTGTTGTTACACTCTCCCCCGCTCAAAACTTTTTGTCCCCGATAAGGAATGAGGCACGAAAAACACATAAAAATATAGAATGAAATAGGATTAAGACAAGATGATAAGAAGATTGAAATTTTACCTGATAACTGTTGTTATAGGTAAGTTTAACAAGGTGAAGATAATCTTTCCATGATCCTCCAGCATCAAGAACACAAGCACGAAAAGAATCTTCGAGAATCTGATTCACTCTTTCTGTTTGCGGTCTGTGGATGGCAAGCAGTGCTCACATTCAAAATGAGTACCAAAGATTATCAAAGATTGTAGAAAGATTTCTAAACAGACTGGTATACGCAATAACCTCCCCATTCTGTAGCAAGATAAGGGAAATAAGGTCAACCAAAAGCTCGTTTGAAAAACAAAATAAGATAATAAATTTGAAACCATGAAAATTTCAAATCAAATTGATAATTAATTTTACATAAGTTAAATAAATCTTAACCATATCAAATTTCATTATCTTATCATCCAATTATTTTAAATTAACAATCTCTAAAATCATGGATTTGAAAAAAAATCATTTATCATACTCATAATGTATTCATTAAATTTAATTCTTCTTTATTCCTAATTAAATACAAATTTATTCCTCTCAATATATTTTATCAACTATGTTAAATATATTTACACTTATTATAACTGTTTTAAGTTTATTCTTAGTTCCTTTAACATCATTTTATATTGTAAATTATTCCATTACCTTTTTTTCTTTATTTACCTTTGTTGATCTTTTTATAACTATAACATTTATTATAACCACTCAAATTTTATTTATAAAATCATTTTTTATATTGCATATTATCCAATTACATATTCAACTTCTCTAAAATTTAGGTAAGTTATATTGGAATGAAATTGTGTATTATACAAATAAAAATTTCTAATTTAATCATTTCAAGCTTGAATATTTATCCAAATTTTGAAATTATACTTGAAATATCTTTCAAGATAAAATTCAGGAATTAAATGTAACAACCCTTTATTTTATGATTATTGTAATTGTATATTTTAATTATTTCAATTTAAATTCCTAATTTAAAAACTTTATTTTATTTATTAAAATGAATATATTTTGTTATTTGAAATATATGTTTTGATTTTGATTTGGATTAGAATTTAAAATATGCATAAATTGAATATTTCCAGAAAATGTGAATTTTGGTCAATCTAGTCAAACTTTGACTTTTAAATTTAAATTTTAAATGTTTGAAAAGTTGAATTTTATCTTTTATTATGAAATTAAATAAAATTTCAAGAACATTGCTTTTCGTTTCGTTGAAATCCGAATAATATTGTGAAAGTCATGCTTTTTACAAAATTAGGTGTAAATTATTTTATTTAACAATATTGTTTATTTTAAATTATATAAATTATCTTTTTAATTGACATATCTTATTCTAAATTGTACTATATGTTATGTTACATATATTTTTACCTTTTAAATATTTTTAAAGTGATGTTTGAATTTTTCCAAAGCCAATGATGATTTAATTGTAATTTTTGAACCCTATTTTGGAACTTTACGCAATTTCTTTAATACTTTTTCCATTTTCTTTAAAAATTATTATTTATTTTTATTTTATATTACTTTATTTCGGTTTTAAAGTCAAATTACTGAAATTTTAGTTTAGTTTATTTGAATAAAAGAAAATATAAAACAAAAAGTCAAAAACCTTTTCATTTTCTAGTATTTTCATCTCCTTGTCTTTTCATTTGCCTTGCCTTTCCATTTTTCCTTGTAGCCGTTCATTCTCCTAAGCATTGCCGTGACTTCCCTCTTCATTTCATGTGAAATATTCTTCTCACATCATAAAACTCACGGCTAGGAAGAAGAGAAAAAAAATGGCTTCTTCTTTAATCTTTTTCTCCTCTTTTCACATGATTTTTCATTGATTTTTGCCTCACTCTCTCTTGTGCTTTGCTAGGCACCTACCACCCACCATCACCACCATCCTCTCCACCATCTGCAGCCGCACCAACCCCCTTTCCTCTAGCCACCACCTCTGGCAATGACCATTAGATGAAGCCAGCACCTCAAATTTGCAAAGCACTTCACCAAAACAATGCTAGCCAAGCCTATACTCCACTATCGCCTTCATAGTTGCCTTTGGCCACCCCTTGCCGCCACCACCATCATCTACTTCACCTCTGTCTACCCCTTTGACTACTGTCCAGGTTTGACCTGACATGAAGACCCCATGGCCGAGCCTATATGTGGTCATAGCCGAGTCAAAATGCACCAAAAACTTCACCTATTTGCCTTGAACCCATGTATGCTTCATGTTGTAACTCTTCCACCACCTTCATCCACTTGTAAACTGACCTTTATGGTTGCCATACCTGACCCAAACATGAGCCTAGTGGGGTGAGAACAAGCCCATTTGATCATGTGACAAGATATGTTGTCGTGGTTAGGCACTTTTGTGTTAAAGCTGGGTAATGTTCTTTATTGATTCAAAATTTCCATTTCGTTTCAATTCATATTTTTATTGTATATATGTATTTATATTATCTTGTTTATTTGTTGTATACAAGATCAATATCAAGGCTCTCCATCCATTCGAATCAAATCGTGCGTGCTATGCCTTTGGAATCGCTCTTGTGTATGTTGTTTGTCTCTAGATTTGATAAAGGTGAGTCTTTCTCACTCTGACATATTTACTTATGAAATAGTAAATTGATGGCAAGTGTATAGTAATATAAATGTTTATGCAAGTTAACGATGATCATATGATATGCTATGCCATGTTATTACCATGTTAAAACTGTTAGTTATCACCTGACATTTGATATATTGCGACATTGACATTGTTTATGCATATATTCACACTGCAAGTTCCCTGTTAGAATAGAATCACTATGGCTTGAAATGATACATACCCGAACGGACTTTAGAATAAGGAAAAATCGTTATGGGATGAAATGATAGGCCTGAACGATTTTATTGTATTTTATTTGACTTGAGATTGCTGGTTTGAAATGATAAAACGCGGTTTTCTTTTTAAATTGCGGATTGAAATGATACATATCTGTATCACTTGACCTAGGTTAGAAAATTATATACATACCCCGTGGTATATTTTTAAATGATTTTTATTAAAATATGTATTTTTAAAAGTTTGAAATTTTGATTTAAAAATATATATTTTATGGTTTTAAGAAAATTAAATATTAAGTCTTGAAATTGTGAATTTAAGTACGTAAATTTGAAGTAATTGTGATTTTTGACTTTAAATTTTATTTTAAAATGTAAATAATGGAAATTAAATTTAAATTTTTGAAATGATATTTGAAGTAAATTGTTAAGTTTTATTAAATTTATAAGTTAATAAACAGTGAATTTTGACTTAATAAATGAATGGACTTTGTAAATTGAATATTTGATCTTAAAATTTTATTGTGTTAATCATATGCTAAAATGATTTTAAATGTGAAATTTTGAATCTAGAAATATGATTTTCAAGTTATAATAATAAAAATTTGGAGTTTTATTATTATTTTTGAAAAGCTAAAATGAAATAAGGAATTTTATAGCATTTTCAAAATGCTGTAGTCTTTTGACAGCATTTTTAAATGCTGTTGTTTTGAATCTAACAATGTTTGAAATAACTAAATATCTATTACGGCATTTTATAAATGCTGTTATTCTTGAACTAAAAAATTTTGAAAACTGTAAGCTATGATAACACTTTGTAAATGCTGACGTTGCTATAATTTGACAATGTCTGAAATGTTATACATTTTAACACTGTTTGAGTTATATTTTAAAGTGTTAAATGATTTAACTTTTGGAAATTAATTAATTGTGAAATTTACGAAGTTTTGAATATATTTTAATATTTAAATTTGACATTTTAAGGAATTTAAATTTGAATTTGAATTTAAATAGGGTTTACTTGGTTATGTGTCAAATGGAATGAAATGTAATGAGATAAATGAATTTTTAAATGGAATTTTTAATGTATTTTGTAATGATACTTAAAATAATAAATGAATGACTTATTTGTTTTAAAAATGATATTTAAATTTGAGTATTTGAATTTGAGTTCAAATAATGATCTAATAATGGGGTTTTGAAAGGATATGATATTTTTAATGATTTTAAAATGGTTTGGAAATGATTTGATCTTTATTTTAACAAAGAATATGAATGAGGAATAATATTCGATTTTGATTTATTTGATAAAGGAATATATGAAGTTTATATTTGTATCAAAAGATATTTGGTTTAATTGTAATACAAGTTTATGTAAATAATGTTGGATTTATGAAATGAATATTTCAAAACTAAATAATAATGAAATTAGATTTGAGATATGAATATACGGAATTATAAAGTTCAGTTTTGAAATGTGGGATATTAAAGTTTGAAAATATATTAAAATTGGATTGTTTATTTTGTAGTTCAAATCTTTATTTGAAATTTATAAGATTTGAAATGTTTTGATAGAAAACTAAATTGAATTGAAACTGATGGTTTGAATTGAATTAAATTGGAAAATTGAAATTTTGGTTTAATGGAATAAATTTGTAAAGTGTAAAGAATTAAAGGGTGATTTCAAATGTATGATTTCGGAATGTTATGATTTTCAAAGTGTAATGATTTCAAGTATTTTGGTTTCGGTAACGTTATACTTTGAAAGTATTATGAATTTTTTTAAAGGTGAATATTTGTTTGGAATGGAAATGATAGACTATTTTGATTTGAATATAGTTTGGAAATAAAAAATGGTTTTGGTTTCAAAGTATAAACTATTTTGATTGAATAAAGAGTTTTGAAATAAAATGGTTTTGGTTTCGAAATATAACTATTTTGAAAGGGATATAATTTTGAAATGAAATGATTAGATTTTTGAAGTATGAACTATTTTGAAATGACCACGGCGTTGTAATAACGATTAGTTGTTAAAGAGACCGGGATTGGAAGTTGTCATACTCTCTGCCAACTCCGAAAACCACTTTAACAACTGTGTACACGGTGGAGATTCCAGAATGAAGTAGGATGGTGACGACGTTCTTGAGGTATATTATGTGGACCTAACTCTCATGAGTTGGCGTAAGGTGGCTAAAACAGGAGCGATCTCGGGCCAAAAGGGGTAGCTCCGCTGGTCGGATACATTCCTTCGATACTATACTCTTAGTTGTGATTGATTAGATGGCCATCCTTCGATTTTGATATGGGAGTTTGTTGCGAGGTGGGCGTATGTGGCTGCTGTGTTACCACCAGCCCGTGTGCGTATTGGTATATCTACCCTAGCATTGCCTTGTGTGCCGTGTCACCTACCATACCGAGCCTTTACTACGAGTTTGTTTTTCTCCCTTAGCCCGTGTGGTATCCTCTGACAGTCACCTGGTGTGGAGATGTCATGATATTGGATGGACTGCCGGGACTATTATGTGTGAAGGGTGATATGGGTAGCCCGGAATGCTATTTAAAAGTATGTTTATTTTACTGCAGACATTATTATAATAGCGCAATATACTACATAGTAAATAGTTTAACGGATCCTTAAAGGATGGACGATCCCAAGCATCCTTTAAGTTACTGATGCATTTTGTTACTTTTCACTTGAGTTGATTTACAGTTCATAAGTATTTATGTCCAGACTCGAGTGTTTTGTGATTTGCTTTGCGCTCGAGTCAGATTGAGTGAGTTAGCATTCAAGATTCACCTTCGGAGTTAGAGCTTTCCATGAAGATCCAGCCTTCTATTTTTCTTTTTGTATCCAGTGATTTCAATGATGTATTCTGATTTGTACCTGTTGTATCTTGTTACTCTTTTTTTGTATCTTGTTGAACTCTGATGTACCTTATTTTTATATAGTAGCTTCATTAACTACTATCTCTTTTATTTCCGCTACATTATTATTTACTCCGTATCTGTGATCTGCGATTATGTATTTACTGTATATTCTGAGATTTGCCAAATTTTATTTACAACGCGGTATGTTGAGCAATTCAAGTCCGACATGTGCGGATGCGAATGGTTGAAAATATCAGGTTGTTACATTAAATTTCCTGATAAAGTCCAAAATATTTAGAGACAAATAAACGCACATATATTGTATGTATATATATCCATTAAAATTTAAATCATATATCAGCATATGTTATAAATCCAGTCTTATTTTAGAAATTCAAATTAATTAAATTCCACAAAACAAAGTTATAGCAAGACAACGTAACGGTCTCTTCACTTCTAAACTCAAAAATGAATAATGATGACGCTGCAGTCATCACCGAAGTTATTTTCCAGTGACAAAGAGAAGAGCACTAATTTTAACTTTTAATTTCTTTGGAAACAATTTTCTATTCGAAAATACTTTAAATAATATATCCTTTAAAACTTTAAATACAAGGTTTGAAATCCCTCGGAAATTAAATTCTCAAATTCTTGTTTTTAAATTCATTTTAAATTTCCAAGTAAATTTATAACCATGTTTATAGTTCAATTATTTATATATAAAACAAGAGATAATGATATATAAAATCAAATATTATTTCTTAACAACCAATTCAATAAAATACAGATAAATTTATAATATAGTTACAAAATTTATTTCAATACTAAATTTGAAAAAAAATACATATTGTGTCAGTTTGCTCTGTTCAAGTGTTTTGGAAATCCTATCGATAGCGATGATCAGATGAATCGATCAGAAACCCAAATCAACATCGACAACTCAAACAACATAATATATAAAACATTTTAAATATTAGTTTACAAATAAACTTCAAGAATGATTTGAAGATAAGTTGGAAACAATGATTTGATGATTAAATAACAGAATATGGAGATGGATAAGCTTATATAAACCGCAGGCAACCTTAACTGGGTCAATCGGGACTTAAAGAATAAGATCGATGTGGATTTCTGGGGTAAATCTACATTCGGTCTCAAGAGATAGAATTTGGGATAATAAGAGGTACTAGCGTCTAAATCGAGGATATAAAATCTTTGGTGAATTGATGGTATTGCAAAGGAGTTTCACCCTTTTTACAAATCAATTTGAGATTGGCGGGACCGCCGACTCATTATAAAGATCATTCGAAGTAGAGTTATGGGATACTCCAGAATCAAAAGAAGACGAATAATGAGGGACACGAATGGATTTTGATACCAGAGGGAATGTTCCAAAATTCAAAGGAATAAAGTCAAAAAGGAAGAGATTCAAACTTGAATGAAAGTGATTTGGAATATGCATTTACCATATATGCTGAGTTTTGCCTAAAAACCAATGTTCTTATACCAAATGTAACGACCCGATATTTTCAACCATTCACATCCGCACATGTCAGACTTGAATTGCTCAAAATACCACATTGTAAATAAAATTTGGCAAATCTTAGAATATACAGTAAATAAATAGTCACAGATCACAGACTCGGTAAATAATAATGCAGCGAAAGTAAAAGAAATAGTAGTTCATGAAGCGACTAGATATATATATATATATATATATATATATATATATATAGGATACATCAGAGTTAAACAAGAGACAACAGAAGGGTAACAAGATACATCAGGTAAAAATCAGAATACATCACTGAATCACTGGATACTGAAAGAAAAATAGATGGGTGGATCTTCTCCAACTCCGAAGGTGAGTCTTGAATGCTGAATCACTCCGTCTGATCCGAGCATAAAGCAAAACACAAAAACTCGAGTCAGGACATAAATACTTATGAACTGTAAATCAACTCAAGTGAACAGCAATAAAAATGCATCAGTAACTTAAAGGATGCTTGTGACCTCCAATCCTCTAAGGATCTGTTAAACTATTTACTATGTAGTAATATTGCGCTATTAATGTCTACAGTAAAATAAACTTACTATTAAATAGCGCTAAAGGGTTACCCCTGTAGCCCTGGAAACATAATAATCCCAGTAGTCCATCCAGTGTCAGCATACCTCCAGATCGGGAGGCTACCCTAAATAATCCATGGGCTACGGGAGAAAAACAAACTCGTAGTAAGGCTCGCTATGCTAGGTGTCACGGCACACAAGGCAATGCCAGGGTGGATATACCAATTACGTACACGGGCTGGCGGTAACGTAGCAGCCACTACACCCACCTCGGAATACACTCCGAATCAAAATCGGAAGATGGCCATCAAATCAACCACTAGTAAAGTATAGTATCGAAGAAATGTGTCCGATAAGAGGACTGACCACACTTGTCCCGAGATCGTTCCTGTTTTACCCACCTTTTGCCAGCTCACGTGAGTCGGGTCCACGTTCATACCTCAGTAGGACCGTCGCCACCATCCTACTCCATTCCGGATTTCTCCCCCGTACACAGTTGTTAAAGTGGTTTTCGGAGTTGGCAGAGAGTATGACAACTTCCGATCCTGGTCTCTATAACAATCAAACGTTATTATAACGCCGTGGTCATTTCAAAATAGTTCATACTACAAAAATCAAATCATTTCATTTCAAAACTATATTCCTTTCAAAATAGTTTATAGTTCGAAACTAAAACTATTTTTATTTCAAAATTACATCCAAATCAATACGATATCATTTCCATTTCAAACTTATATTCATCTTTCCAAAAACAATAATACCTTCGAAGTTACAACTTTTCGAAACCCAAATACTTGAAATCATTACACTTTGAAAATCATAACATTTCGAAATCATAACATTTCGAAATCATACATTTGAAATCTTGAAATATTCCTTCAATTACAAATTCATTCAATTAAACCCAAATTTCCAATTTAAATCAATTCGAACCATCAGTTTCAATTCAATTCAGTTTCCCAACAAACCTTTACAAATCTTATAAATTTCAAATACAGATTTGATCCATAAAATAAAATATTCAATTTATAATATATTTCAAAGCTTTAATATACCATATTTCAAAACTAAATTTTTTAATTTCATATATCTCAAATTTAACTTCATTATTACTTAGTTTTGAAGTATTCATTTCATAAATCCGATATCATTTAAATAAACCAGAATTACAAGTAAACTAAATATCCTTCATACTTTTATATACTTAAAATATTCATTTATCGAATAGATCAAAATCAAATATCATTCCAAATTCACATTCTTTATCAAAATAAAGATTATGTCATTAAAAACCATTTAAAAATCATTTCCTTTCAAACCTTTGTTAATTCTTTATCATTAAAATCATATTAAAATTAAATATCATTTTAAAAAAGAAATCAATATGCCATTCATTTGTTATTTCAAATATCATTACAAAACACATTTCAAAATTTCATTCAAAAATTCATTTATCTCATTTCATTTTATTCCATTTAACAGATAACCAAGCAACCATTATTTAAATTTAAGTTCAATTTAAATTTCCTAAAAATTCAAATTTAAATATTAAAATATATTCAAAACTCCTTAAATTTCACAAATAATCGATTCCAAAAGTTATATTATTTAACACTTTAAAATATAACTCAAATAGTGTTAAAATCTATAATATTTCAAAATATTGTCAAATTATAGCAACGACAGCATTTATAAAGTGCTATCGTAGCTTATAGTTTCCAAAGTAATATAGTTTAGGAATAACGGTATTTATAAAATTCCGTAATAGATATTTAGTTATTACAACATAGTTAAATTTAAAACAACATCATTTAAAAATGTTGTCATAAGACCACGACATTTTTGGAAATGCTATAAATAAATTCCAGATTTTATTATAACTTTTTAGAAAGATAAACACTTCAAAAAATTTCTATTTTAAATTATAAATCATATTTTAGGCTTCCAAACTTCACATTCAAATCAATTTAACATGTGATTTATCACAAAAAAATTAAAACTAAATATCCAATTTAAAACTCAATTCATTTGTTAAATCAAAATTTCACTGTTTATTAACTTATAATTTAATAGAACTTAACATTTTACTTCAAATATCATTTCAAAACATTAAATTTAATTTCCAGTATTTACTTACATTTTAAAAATATAGTTTAAAGTCAAAATCACATTTACTTCAAATTTGTATACTTAAATTCACAAATTCAAAATTTAATATTTAGCTTTCTCAAAACCATACTATATATTTTTTAATCAAAATTTCATACTTTAGAAATACATATCTATATTAAAATCATTTAAAAACATACCACGGGGTCTGTGTATAATTTTCTAAGCTAGATCAAGTGATACAGATATGTATCATTTCAATCAGCAGTTTAAAAAGAAAACCCGGGTTCCATTATTTCAAACCCGCAATCCGAAGTCAAATAAAAATACAATAAAAATCAATTGGGCCAATCATTTCATCTCATAACGATTTTTCCCTATCCTAGTGATCGTTCGAGTACATATCATTTCAATGCATAGTGATTCTATTCTAACAGGGTACTTGCATTGTGAATATATGCATAAACAATGTAAACAATTATACTAACATGTCAGTGACACAATATACTGTCATATATCATATGTCAGGTGATAATTAACAATGTTAACATGGTAATAACATGGCATAGCATATCATATAATTATCATTAACTTGCATAAACATTTTAATTACTAAACACTTGTCATCAATTTACCATTTCATAAGTAGAAATGTGAAACTGAGAAGGACTCACCTTTATCAAAGCTAGAGACCACTACGACACAAAAGAACGATTCCAAAGGCACAACAAGCACGATACAGTACAACTTTTCATTTGAATAAATGGATAGCCTTGATATTGATCTTATAAACAAAAAACAAACAAGACCATATAAACATATGTATACAATACAAATATGAACTGAAACGAAATGGAAATTTGAATCAACAAAGAACATTACCCAGCTTTAACTCAAAAGTGCTTGACCATGACAACATGGCTTGTCACATGATCAAATGAGCTTGATCTCACCACACTAGGCTCGGCCTAGGTGTCAACATGTATCGGTCATGACCTAGATGCAAGGCTAAGGGCATGAAAGTGGAGGGCAAAGACAAAATAAGAGGAAGGTAAAGGAGGCAAGGGGTTTTGGATGAAAGAATGGACCTATGGGCTCGGCCTGGTCAAACTTGAGCTCGACCATGCATAGTTCAGGTCTGAACAGATCTGAAGTGATGTCTAGAGGCGGTGTTGGTAGGTGGTGGTGGAGCTAGGGGTAGTTGCCAAGGTGCAAGGTGAAGGGAAATGGTGAAACTATGGTATCGGCTAGGCAATTCAAGGAGTGCTTGCAATATTTTTGTGGTATTGGCTCAATATGAAGGCATGGCTAGATCTGGACAAGGGGAAGGGAGGTGATGGGGCCGTTTATGGTGGTGGTGATGGTCGGTGGAGAGGATAGTCGTAGGGCCTAGAAAAGCACAAGAGAGAGTAAGGAAAAAAAATCAATGAAGATAAGAAGAAAGAAAATAGAAAATGAAAGAAGCCATTGCCTAAAAATTTTCTCAGAAATGAATTGCCATGAGTTTGAGATGGTGAGAAAGTCTTCTCACGTTAATAAGGAAGAAAAATACAAGGCTATATAGAAAAAAAAGGACAGCCAAAGAAAGAAATGAAAAGGCAAAGAAAAATGAAAAGACAAGGAAATGAAAAGGCAAAGAAATGAAAAGGCTTTGTCTTTTGAATTTCCATTTTCTTTTGAATCAAAATAAAAAAAATAAAATTCAGTAAATAAAAATAAAAGATAACAAAATAAAGTGGAAAAGAAAATAAAAAATTATTCTTTGGAAAATAAAAAGTAAATAAAGAAAATAGTTTATTATATTGAAATTAGAATTAAAAATTGTAGACAAAAAACAATAAACATTGAAAATTATGACTACACTTTTAAAACGTTTAAAAAAATAAAATATATACATAACATGTAATGTTACAAATATATACACAAATTAGAACATGATATGACAAACAAAAATATTATTTATATAAATTAAAATAAAGAGTTTTGTTAAATACAAGAATTTACATAAAATAGTGTAAAAAGCATAACTTTCACAAAATTAATCGGATTCCTCGAAACGAAAAGCAATATACTTGAAATTTTATTTACTTTCATAATAAAAGATAAAATTCAAATTTTTAAATTTTTAAATTTAAAAGTCAAAGTTTGACATATTGACCAAAATTCACATTTGTGGAAAATATTCTATTTATTCATGTTTGGAATTCTAATTCACATAAAATTCAAAATTTATATTTAAAACAACAAAATTTATCCATTTTAATAAAAAATGAAGTTTTTAAATCATGAGTTTTAATTAAAATAAACAAAATATACAATTGAAATAATCACAAAATACATTGTTGCTGCATAGTGCCTTATCCGCTATATAATGCGAGAAATAAATCACTCCAGTATATATACACACACTACTATATATAATATCACCCAACAGAAAAAGTATCAAATTAATCCAAGCACATCCAATAATTTAAATTTAACTAGGCAAATCCAATGAGTGAGATGATCTCACCTTTGCTTTTGTTTTGTAATCCATTTGCCTTCCAGCTTGTTTTCACGATTTTTAAACCTTGTAACAAACTTTGTAAGGTTTTGTTAATATTCGAATAAGTCAAACAAATTAATTTCTCACTTGATAGGTTTAATTCAAACTAATGATTTATTTGAAACTAATTGTTTACTTTTAAAACTCTTTTAGTAGCTAAATAATTAAGTAAGTTTATTTAATAAATTAATCAATATAATAAATTATCTATAAATAAACTAATAAGTTTAAAATATGTATATTTATTTCCTTTCGAAACTGCATAATATATATAAGTACATATATCTTAATTATCCAAATAATATGTTAATTAACAATAAGTTAATTGTTTCCACATATTATAAAATTACCTTATTGTGTATATATATATATATATATATATGTATATATATATATATATATATGCCTAGCTGATTCAACATTTTAAAACCCCTTTTTATTTTAAAAATTTATCTATATAAATTAAATTTTCTATTTTCAAAAACAATATTTTAAAAACTTCTATCTTCTATCAAATCCTACCTCTATATGCATATACATACATACATACATACATACATACATACATACGTACATACATATATATATATATATGTATATGAATATTTTACTTACAGCCTATAGGTAAATATACGTATATATATGCAAATTGAATTATGGGTTTATGAGAATACACGTATATCATTTTTTGATTTACTGAATGCAAAACAAATAAAAGCTGCAATTGCCTTACATACAAGCTCGAACCCACCTTCCCTACACTGTACTGCCACCATGCCCTAGCCTTGACCTCCTATCACGATTCCACCATCGCAATTACCAACCGTCGCCTCCTTTGTTCGCAGCAAACCAACCCTACCCAAAATCGCGTTGCCTGATCGCGTCGCGACTCCCTCAATTATCACACCCTCGACCTAACGTAAGTCTGTCGCCACAGCTCCAAACAACGCGATCGCCCCTCAAGCCTTCGACCTTCTATTCTCTCGGCACCATGTCTCGAGTGCCTCCTGCCATCGCCGCTCGAAGATGACAAACGCAACACAACCTAGCTCGAACAGCACACCAACCCTAGAATCGAACTGCCCTCAAATCGAAGCTCCACCGATCAAATGAACTAAAGGCGTCGCGTCTCCTTTTATCGATCGAAATGAAGTGGCCATCATTCCCCATTTTTTAGTTCGATTGATTGAATATACTTTGGGCTTTTGGTTTGAAATTTAGACAGAGCGGCAATTTATTTCGACTGAACCAAAAGGGTTTCATTTATAAAATAAATACACTGCTAGGACTTTTAAAAGAGGAAGAAAACACGTGTGAAAATTTAACAGAATAATATAAACACGTGTTTGAATTTTCCTCAAAATGTCTATGCTTGCAATAGTGCTTCGATATATTAATATTATATTTCAAATTTAAATTAATTTAAATCGTTTCGACTTTCGTAACTCACAGTATCGTCCTTCTATCGGCGCATGCCGCTAGGCATTTATAATGTTATATCTCGATAACGAACACAATGGAAAAGGTTTCGAGGCCTAAATCGATCGTATGGAGAAGAAAGGTTTTTGGACCCAGTTATTAAATTGAATTTTCGTTATAGATTTCAGCGCGTTTATCTTACGTACGATCACAAAACAACTCCAAACACTACAAAAATTGAAATCCGACAATAATAGAATATTATGGATCCAATGGAACAGGTTTCGTCGAAATCCGAGACTGTGCCTCTGTAAGCCATTTTTAAATATCAATTTAAACTATATAAATTCAAAACTGACCAAATCACTTTCAAATTTAAATTTCATACTTCTATTATCTCCAGTTATAAATATAAATTTTACAAGACTTCAAATTATTTTTAACAAGCTTAAAACGGAAGTTTCAATATTTTACCCAATTTCATATTATTAAATTTAATAATTTAATTGCTAAATAGATAGTGATATTTGAAATTAAAGTTAAAATAACTTTCAAATATTTAAAATCAATTAAATATTCCAAATTCAAATATCAAAAATTCTAGGTCGTTACATTCTTCCCACCTTAAAATAATTTAATCCCCGAAATTTCTAGTTCAAAGAATGATCCATAACCTGTTCATTATTTTCCCAATCCAAATAGTTTTTAACAACTTCTCAAAACCCATCAGTTTCAACTTTCGAAAATAATTTTTTTATTAAAGGCACTATCATTCTTACTAATTTCCCAAACTTAACCACAAGTTTCAAACAATATTTTTTTTTCAACAATTCAAATTTAGATTTAAATCCAAATTTGAAATTATCCAAATTTCTCAAAAGTTTTCTAACTCTATAATTTTTGAAAATTTCGCCAGTGTCTCCTTTGTGCGTCTAGCTCGGTACAACTACAAGATGCCTCTATGAGACCTCGGATTTCAAAAAGAAAACAGAAAGCCAAGTGGCTAGACTAGAAAAATTATCAATTTTTTTACAGAAATTCAAATACATACCTTTTTGTTAAGCAATTATATTTATCTTCTGAAATCAAAAATCCTAGTTTCCTTTTGCCTTAACACACCTGTATATCCTATTTAGCAATAATGTCCAATTACAACATTCAAAATAATTTTATACATTTCTTTGCCAAAGTTTCAATATCTATTTCATTTAAGTCCATACGATGTACACATATCATCCATACGCAATACCAAATTTGATCGCTCACTCGATCACACAATTTCACTTCCGAATTAGTATCATCCACCTTAATTCCTAGTGCGGACTTAGATCTGGTTCTTGATCAGAAACCATCATTCTCCTTGCATAGCAGTATACTATGATAAAGAATTTCCAGAATCAGCAAATATCCATGTCTAGGGTTCACCGTCGAAAATCGAGTGAAAAATCCCAACTCGGATCGATATAACTATCTCGAAATTCTGTGCTCGAATTTGGATCAAATCGTTATACAAATAAAATAATATACGTACATCCTTCGTATTTATCAATTGATTATTAGCTATATAAATTCTCTTTTTATTTACACTTATCATTTCACACGTCTTTATTTAATCCTCATTTAAATAATTACTTAGATTATTTCCTCAATTCTTAGGAATTCCACCATTCATTTCTTAGATTCAATATAAGTATTTTATATGCTTCTTATATAATTTTCACTTCATTTTATAAGCTTTTATATCGTCTTTTATTCATATTGAGTTCCAATACCATATAAAGTCAATTTTTTCTTTGAACTCTGAATATTGAATTTTTTTTCTTATTAACTATCTTCCATTCATAACTGATTCATATGTTTAAATTAGTACCACTTACTAATTATTTCGAATTCCAATTCATTTCATCTCAAAACATTTTCATTTTCAATCTCAAATAATTTTTTTATTTCCAATAACCATTCCATCAAGTCTACTTAGAATTTTCCGCAAACTTACTTTCATTTCACCAAATTCAATTACCTTCTATTCCCATTCCAATTAATCTTTTCCAACCCCTTAAAACTTATAAATATTCCATAACCATTTTTTAAATAAGATTCCAGAGTTTAAATAATCACTTAAGTATTTCAAAATCATTTTTGAAACCAATTGTATCCAAAATCAAACTATTTCAAAATCAAACTCAATTTCTCCAATATTCTCAATTCAAAACATTCGGGTGGCAATTCCTCTCTTGGAAACTCGAAAATGAACACCGATGATGTCGCGATCATCATCGAACTTATTTTCCAGCGAGCGAAAAGAGTTTAGTGCTTTTATTCCTTCAAAAATATTTTTCTAAATATTTTTAAATTCCAAATCCAACCAGATTTCATATCCAATTCAAAAATAATTTCCCAAAATAATTTCACAGTTATTTTTTCAAAACCTTTGAAAATCATTTTCAAACTCAAACGGGATTTAAATTTCAAATCTTAAAATTTCAAATCCTTTCAATTTTTTCCAAATATTTCTTTGGAATTTTATTTCAAATTATAAATTACATTTACAAATCCCATTTGTATATGTATTTATTTCTTAGCTATATGATTTCAATTTCTTATTCAATTTTTACACAATAATGGTAATAATTTTATTTTATTACTCCCTAACAACCAAGCAACCATAAATAACTATAGTAATTTATGGAAAATTATTTCTTTTATATACGAAAATAATTTAGGTATATTATTTCATTTACCCTATTTAAAACAATACTATGTCGGTTTATCTTGTTTAGGACTTTAGAAACACCTATCGATAAAATGGTTTCCCACATATGGACCCGAATCTATAAACACTCAACCGATAAGTCAACGCAATATAAAAACAATTTTTATATTCACTAAAAAATTCATGCTCAAATCTATTAATACACTCAAACTCATTCTAGAGTGCTACTGACTTTATTTCTAATGAGTAATCCCGAGCCAAGGTTCTTGCTTAATCTTCAGCTCTGATACCAAAATGTAACTACCCGATTTTTGGATGTTCAAAAATCGACATCATTACGTCCACTGTATCCAATGCCGAATAATTGAATGCTGGAAAATCGAACCATTAGGGTTAAAGAAGAAGAAAAAGGAGGAGAAGAAATAGAAACAATATCAGAATCTCACAATCGCAGCGGAATAATACATATAGATAAATGGAATCTTTAAACACATGAACTATATCAGTTTTATACACTACAACATCAGAGTACAACTTCAACAAAACACAACACATGGCAGTTAAGATAACTTGTCCATATGGAAACTGAATTTGTAGCAAATCATACACAACGGATAATACATCATATACATGTGATACGTCTCGCCGTCTAGCTTATCGCTTGATTTTCACAGTATACTTTCTTGACTTAGCTTCAGAAACAACGATAACCTAACTCTAGGTTGCCCGCATGTAAAATTATGGGCACCCACAGTTTAGAAAAGGGAACAATAAACTTCGAGTCAGTAATGGGACTGGTGTGAGATCTAAAAACAATTATTTGTAGAAAAAGAAATAAAAAGAAATCCATTCATGCTTTTGGAAAATGAAGCTGCCATAAGGTCTCTCGGCACACACTCAATGCAATCACATACATAGGGAAGGTTTCACCTTATAGTAGTCAAACAAGCTTGATACACAAAAAGCCTTTGAATATTATTATTAGTGCATAATGGGGAAAAATATTTCAAAAGTATAATATTAATCTTAGCCAGCATACGTACCATTATATTATGCCTACTATAGCTACCATTTTAAATGGCAGGTTCTTCAACTGAAACAGTGAAGGGCGTGTATTGAGTTTTTTGGATTTCCAACAAATGGTAAAGGCTAAGGAAATTCCTTTATCTAAAAGGGTATGCCTCCGAAGGGACGCCCCGGGACCAAACCGGATCTCTGCCAACATAAGGTCGGGTTACCTCTGTAACTAGGTAACTAACTGTCATGAGTACACCATCCCCTGATCATGAACGACCTTTACCGAGGCGCCTCAAATACCAACTGTTTGCACAAAAAATGGACAAACACCTCAAAGTCGTATGATTTAGTTGATTTTATGTTGTTCTTAGCGGTTTGGGTGATTTATGCAAATATATAAAAAAACAGGGGCTAAACTGTAAAAGACACTCAGATTTATAGTGGTTCGGCCAGAACGTGCCTATGTCCACTTTATATGTTATTCTCTCTTTTCTTTCAGATTACAAGTACAAAGCTTTGTATACAAGTATATGAAAGTTGTTTGAAAGTTTCATCGGTGCTTGAGCTCTCAAACTTGTCCGCCATTGTTGTACCCCTGCCCCTCTATTTATAGAGTGAGGTTGGGGGCAGGGGTCTTGGATGTATATAGCTGCTGATGGGCCTGGGCAGAAGCAATCTGGCCTGGCGCATCTGGTTCGGCGGAGCTTGGTTCGGCCGTGCTTGGTGTGATTGGTCCGGAGTTTCATTCGGTAGTGGGTGGAAAGATTTTGGTTCGGCATTAGTAGGGAGAGGAGCAGGTCCGGCATTGGTAAGGAGAGATGTTGATTCGGCATGGCTTCTGGACCGGTGTCTTGGTGATTCGGCAGGAGGATGGAGTGACGTTGGTTCGACAGGTGGTGGTTTGGTAGGCTTTGGTTATGTGGTGGTGGGTTTTTGTCCGGTGGCAGGTTGGTTCGGTGATGGTTTGAAGTGGATTGGTCCGGTGGTTGCTTGGACCGATGATGGTGGATGGAGCACGGTTCGGCGTGGGTATGGGTACCGAATGGGCACGGATACTGGATGGAAATGGCGAAGCTGATGCCTATTGGTCTCGTGATTCCATGGGTGAGAATTCTCCCAATATTTGCCCCCCAAAGTGGGGCACATGCCTGCATGTGTCGCGCTTTGTTTTCTTGCAGTTGGGATGGCTTTATTCGGTTCCAAGTGCTAAATCATCCGGTCCGGTTATCCTGTGCTCGCCTATAAGTAGGGGCATCATTCTACTGTTATCCCTTTACCGTTTGATATAGCCGAATCACTTGAGTGCCGAATCAAACTCGTTTACTCGAAACAGCCGAATCAACCAAGTACTGCATCGATCCTAACTGCCGCTCCAGGTGAGGTTGCTTCTGCCGAATGAACTTGTGCTTGTATTGCCGAATGAGATTTGGAGTTTTAAATGCCGAATGAGATTTTAAGTTTGAATGCCGAACGGGCTCTAGGTTGGGCCTTGCTGAGTGAACTCGGGGATTCCGAGTGTTGAATGAACTCCTTCCCAGATGGACTTTTATATTTGCTTTACCGAATGACACCAGGAGTTCGGGCGAAATTTCAGACTATGATACTTGCATGTTTATACCTTTCGTTTTAATGATGTACTTTTGCTTTTGTTTTTGTAGATAAATGTCTCACAAAGTGGAAACCCGATCAGATAAACGGAAGTCTAAGGGCGCAGGAGAGTCCTCCTCCGTGCCCCCAGCCCAGCCAAGACCGGCGCAACATGGACCTGCCCAGAGGTCGTTAGTGGATGGGTATGGTCCCCAGGAACTACTGAATTCCCCGCCCGACTGTTTTCCTAGCTCCCTCAAAGAGGAACAGCTCGACGCCATATCTCGTTCTTTTGGGATTGATAGAGCACTCATGGTGCCAGGGGCTTATGCCATATGATAGAGCGTCCATGAGTCTCTTTTGTCCTTCTACTCTATTCTCTCCTGAACATTCCTTACGAGAGTCTGCATGCTCTTCATTTGATGATGAAGCCACCGAGGAATTCCCAACTCTCTGCATTTCTTCTTCAAAAGAGTTAGACCTATGTTTAATTCTTTCGCTGCTTGCGATATTGGCAAGTAAAAGTACTTCGATACTAGTTCAGATGTTAAGGCCGTTTTTTCCTTGTTCATCGTTAATTTCTTCTTATTTTTTTTTTTGCCTTTTGATTCTTCCTTCTGATCATCATTAGATATCCTGTAGCTCAACTTGGACTTCTCTATCTCATAACTCAAGTCGTTGAAGATGATATTGAACTCTTCAGAAAGGGTCAGAGAAGCTAAACGAGGATCTGAAGGATGGTTTAGAGGAATGGCATTGATTATTTCATCCAAATCTGGTACTTCATTGTTCAAACCACTGAATGATCCTTTACTGAAATCTAGTTGAGCATCATCAAATCCACTGGGCAGACCATCAATATCGTTCCAAAGATTATGATCGTCTAAGTAGTGCAATTGGTTATTCATGACCACAGAAGGACTGATCATGTAATTTCGTATATGATATTGAAATGTGTAGTCAATGCAAAGAAGATTGAAGCTGGTAATGAATGTGCATTTCATCTTGAGTGTTCTGAGTTCAAGCCTTGCTTCCCCTTCTTTTCTTTTTAGGTTTTCATAACTTGATCGTTTACTGTTTATTTGATGAATTCCTCTTCTGAATTGGACAGGTGGGACTTCCGATCAACATGCTGGGAGCTCCGACCCTGCGGCTAAGTAGGCTTGGAGAGTTGGTAGGATGAGGGCGAAGCGTGGACGCAGCTGGTTCCTTGTCCGGATTCGGCCACCTTTTGATTTCCTTTTATCGTTGTTTATGTTAGTCCAAAACATTGATATGACTGTAATAATATTGTTTGTGGTGAATGACTTTATGTAATTTCATAACATAAGCTGATTCCTTTATGTTGGAATGTTATCGCTATTTTGTTGTGCTGTGTAAGTGATGTAACTATGCATGTTACTAGTGACTTGACTGTGCCTGATGCCAAGTTTTTTGCTTAAAGTATAATTTTCTCATTTTGCAACGTAAATGTGATGTGTGAATATGAACTGCAGCTATGCATTAATGTATAAAAGTAGAAGGTACCGCCCTTCATGTTTCGGCTGTGGACGACAACTTCGTGCACCCTGTAAGACTAAGCACGGAATGCTGTTGAGTGTCTCGTCATCCGATTGTAAGTTTCTGTTTCCATTAGCGAGCGTTCCCTATTTCATGTCCTGTACTTTCAAGCACCGTTACGGAGAATAGGAGAAAAGTTTTAAATGAAATGGAAATATAGGAAAAGTAAAACTTCCAGTCACGGAAGGCCGTCGATGTGCTTAAGTTCGTGGCAAACGGGTTTTGTAGTCACTTTCCCTAGCTGTGGGTCTTGGAGACATTTGTCACCCATCTTACGCCTCTGCGGGGAGTTTTCTTTTTTACCACAGCCGCACTTAAGACACATCGGAGCCGATCGCGCACAGTAACTACCCGGGCCATTATGGCCCGTAATCGCGGGTATTATTCGATTTACTGTGGCCGGCTAGCGTGGGGGCCGATCGTCAACTGTGAACTGCCCCTGGCTGGCCACACCTTATGTTGGGGCTTATGGTCGGTTCATAGTTGCCGGCGAGCCGAATCGCTGTAATGAGCTGCCATGGCATAATCGGCCTTCTCGGTGGCTTATACTCGGCTTATTACAGTCGGCTTTAAGGGCCGAGGCAAACAATGAGTTAACTCGCGGTAGAGGGATACCGGAGAAAAGTATCTCATTGGCGAGGGCATAGGATCGTAGCGTACCTGTTAGATTTTGTCTAGGTGGAGTTGTGTTGTGAAGCTCTGAATTGAAATGTCATCTGCAAAGGATTTTGTTCAACAGCAAAGGATAAAGCTTAACAAGTAGCCAAGATACAAAGGAACAAGTTAACAAGAGCCAAGTTTTTTTAAAGTGGTTCGGCACGAAAATGCCTACGTCCACTGATTCTCTTTGTTAATTCACTTCATATGGGCAGTACAAGTTAAGAAAAGTATCGACGGAGGTGTCGGATGTTCCATGCCCTCTGGAACACCTCTCCGTCCACTGTTGACAAAATATAAGCTCCGTTGTGGAGATCTTTATGAATTACATATGGTCCGTCCCAGATGGGGTCCAATGCCCCGGGGCGCAGAAAGATTCGCTTGAGGACAAGATCTCCTTCTTGTAAGCTGCGATGCTTGACTTTGGAGTTGTATAGTGCTGCCACTTTTTGTTTGTGAGCTGCTACTTTGAGTGCTGCATCATTTCTTCTCTCCTCAATCAGATCCAAGGACATGAGGAGGAGTTCTTCATTTTCTTCTGGGTTGTAGTGGATCCTACAGTGGGAAGGCACAATAGTCTCAACTGGGAGCATTGCTTCCGATCCGTATGCCAAAGAGAAAGGAGTATGCCCAGTTGATGTTCTGAAAGATGTGTGGTAGGCCCAAAGTGCCGTAGGAAGTTGATCCACCCAAGCGCCCTTTGACTTTTCAAGCTTCTTCTTGATCAGCGTTTTGAGAATTTTGTTGACAGCTTCGACTTGGCCATTTGCCTGGGGATAAGCCACGGATGAGAAGCTTTTGTGAATCCCGTGCTCTTGGCACCAGTCGGTGAATTCCTCGCAGTCAAACTGAAGTCCATTGTCTGATATGATTTTGAGTGGTACTTCGTTCTTGCACAGAACATTTTTGATCAAGAAGTTAATGATTTTTGTCGAAGATATTTTATTTAGAGGTTCCGCTTCCACCCATTTGGTGAAATAGTCGACTGCTACTATAGCATATTTAGCTCCGCCTCGGCCCATTGGCAGTTCACCAATCAAGTCAATTCCCCATACTGCAAAGGGCCAAGGGCAGTCATTTGAGTAATTTCATTGGTTGGTAGTCGAGGAATCTTAGCAAATTTCTAACATCTGTCGTATCTTCTGACGAAGTCTAAGGCATCTTTGTTTAAAGTGGGCCAGAAATACCCATATCGGAGTATCTTTTTTGCTAGGGTCTGCCCTCCGGTGTGGTCTCCACAACTTCCCTGATGGATATTGGATAGAATTTCCTTGGCTTCTCTTCCAGCAACGCACCTCAATAAGGGGTTAGAGAAGCCGCGCCGATAGAGGATGCCTTCTTGTATTGTGTAGCGGGAAGCTTTTCTTAGAATTATCTTAATTTCATTTCGCCCGTCGGGTAGGGTGCCGTTTTGTAAGTATTCTCGGATAGGGGTCATCCATGTTTCTTCTTTGGTTGCAGCTATCAGATTTACTTGCTCGAAACTCGGGGTTAGTAGCCTTGAGACAGTTATCGCTCCAGAAGTGGTATCATCTCCCATGCTAGCTTGCTTTGCCAGCTCGTCGGCCTCTTGATTTTCTTCTCGAGGAATGTGTTTGATCGAGTAGTGATCCAATTGATTGAGCAGCCGCTTGGTCTTTTTTAGATATGCCGTGAGCCTCTCTCCTCGATTCTGGAACTCCCTTAGTATTTGATTTACGATGAGTTGCGAATCACTGTGAAGACATAAGGAACTGACTCTGATCTCCAGGGCGAGCTCTAATCCGGCTATTACTGCTTCATATTCGACATCATTGTTGATGGCAGCGAATTCCAGCCTTAGTGCATAACGCAGCTTTCTTTCCCTGGGAGTGATGATCACAACGCCTGCCCCCGAGCCTTGTTCGTTCGATGCTCCATCCACAAAGAGACTCCACTTGATGTCCTTTGTTATTTCAGACTGCTCCCTGCCTTCGTCGATAGTGAATTCGGCGATGAAATCAGCTATGGCTTGTCCCTTGATGGCAGTGCGAGGATGGTAGGTGATATCATATTGGCTTAGCTCGATGCACCACTTGAGCAGTCACCCAGAGGTGTCGGGACGATGGAGCACTTGCCTCAATGGTTGGTCGGTTAGGACTCTGATGGGATGAGATTGAAAATAGTGTTGTAGCTTCCTTGATGTGATTAGTAAACAGTACGCCAGTTTCTCGAGTTTGGGATACTGGGCTTCTGCTCCCGTGAACCTTTTGCTTATGAAGTACACTGGCCGTTGTGTGCGGTTTTCTTCTCTTACCAAAGCGGCGCTTAGAGCATGGGATGACACAGCAAGATATAGGTATAGTTCTTCGCCTTCATTCGGAGTCGAGAGTACTGGTGGCCGTTGGAGGTGCTCGATTAGGTTAAGGAAAGCTGCTGAACATTCGTTGGTCCACTCGAATTTTCCTCTGTCTCTCTTCAGGGCTTCAAAGAAGGGAATGCATTTGTCGGTTGCTTTAGAGATGAACCTACTCAGGGCGGCCACTTTCCCGTTTAGGCTTTGCATCTCTCTTCGAGTAGATGGTGTCTTGATATCTTGTAAAGCTCGGACTTGTTCAGGGTTTGCTTCAATCCCCCTGGCATGAACGATGAATCCCAAGAACTTTCCCGATGATACTCCGAAGGAGCACTTTAGAGGGTTCAGCTTCATTCCATATTGGCGAAGTACTTGAAACATCTCGTCCAGGTGGTTTATATGGTCGTTGGCTTTCCTCGATTTTACCAGCATTTCATCCACATAAACTTCCACAGTTCGTCCTATCAGTTCTGCAAACATCTTGTTGACGAGGCGCTGATAAGTAGCTCCGGAGTTTTTAAGTCCAAATGGCATTACCTTGTAGCAGTACAATCCTCGGTCAGTGATGAAGCTAGTGTGGTCTTGATCTGGGGCGTGCATAGGGATCTGGTTATATCCTGAGTATGCGTCCATAAAGGATAAGAGTTCGTGTCCGGCAGTGCTGTCCACGAGTTGGTCGATTCGAGGGAGTGGGAAGCAGTCTTTCGGGCAAGCGTCATTTAAGTTGGAAAAATCGATGCATGTTCGCCACTTCCTATTAGCTTTCTTTACCAGTACCGGGTTGGTGATCCATTCCGGGTAGATGGCTTCACGTATGAAGTCATTGGCAAGTAAGTTCTTTACTTCTTCCTCGAGGGCTGCTGATCGTTCTGCCCCCATACTTCTCTTCTTTTGCTTTACCGGTACCTTGGTAGGATCGATGTTTAGTGCGTGGCATGCTATGTCCGGGGAGATTCCAGTCATATCAGCGTGCGTCCATGCAAATACATCCATGTTGTGGCGAAGAAAATCAATGAGTTGATTCTTTAATTCTCTTTTTAACTGAGATCCGACTCTCAGCAGTTTACTTGGGTCGCGTTTGTCTATAGATACGAATTCCATAGCCTCTGCAGGCTCGGCGGTGGCCTCTCCTCTTTGTCCCTGGGGTCTAATTCATTGAAAGGATCACTGGTATACCGAAGAGGAGGGGCTTTCTTTAGTTGCTATGCTTCCAAGCTTTTCATGCAGAGAATAGTCTCTGCATTTTTCCCTTTATCTCTCCTGCGATTATTGCGAAGTTCGGTTACATAGCAGTCCCGAGCGGCGTCATGATCCCCTTCTACTTCTCCCACTCCATTATTCGTTGGGAACTTCATCTTCAGGCACCATGGGGCAAGGACAATTTGGAAGTCGGACAAGGCTGGTCTTCCTAAAAAGGCATTGTAGGCCGAGTGGTTGTCTATTAGCACGAATGTTTGTTTCCGAACGGCGGAGCGGGGATGACTTCCCAATTCAACAAAGAGATCCAATTGTCCGAGGGGCATCTTTGCTTCTCCAGTGAAACCGCGTAGCGGTTTGTTGCAGGGAGCACATCCTTCATTGACAGCTTCATTTTGTCGAAAGCATGCTTGAACAGAATATTCACTGAGCTTCCAGTGTCTACTAGGATTCGAAAAACTTCAGCTGGGCCGAACCAGGCAGAGATGACCATAGGATCCATATGAGGGTATTGCCTTCCTTCTAGGTCGCGCCCACTGAATGTGATGTCATTATTTTCCTTCCGCTTAGGGTGGCGTTCTTCCATAACAGAATTCACGCAGTCTCCCTCGCTTCTGAGTGAGTTTCCATATCTTTCCATTTCTGCCCAGCTTTTGTCGGCGATGTGTGGCCCCCCAGATATTGTATGAACCACTATCTTCTCTTGGCTAGAACCGCTGGTGTTACGGTTTCCTCCGCCTGTTTCTGGGTGGAGCTGCCCTGGGTTTTCCTTGGCGGGAGTTGGAGTCCTATCCTGGCCCTTTAAATAGCGTTCCAGCCTCTTTCTCCTGATGTGTTCTTTAATTAGGTCTCGGAGATGGCGGCATTCATTGGTATCGTGCCCATAAGACTCGTGGAAACGGTAGAATTTTCCGGACTGGATTGCGCGATCCGACTCTTTCTTGTATGGGGGGCGCTTGTATGTAAGTTCGTCCTGGGTGGCCAGGAAGATGTTCTCGACTGTTTCATTCAAGGGAGTGTAAGCGTCAAATCTCGGTCCTGGTCGGTACAAGCGCTTTTCTCCCTTCTTGCCCCCTGCATTGTCTCTAGAGTCGTTTCTCCGAATGTCCTTTGCTGCGGCGGGGGCGTTTCATGAGCCGTCTTAGCCTGTGGTCCTGTCTGCCTTTCAGTGGCAGCCTCTTCGAGTCTCATGTATTTCCCAGCTTCATGGAAGAAATCGAGCAAGGTAGCTAGTTTTTCTTTAGTCAGTCTTCTAGCAAACTTGGTATCCGGATGCACACCACTACAGAGGGCCATCAGGACAAGTTTCTCATCGGCATCTTGAACTGCTGCCGCTGTGGCATTGAACCGGGTTAGGTATTGCTGCAGTGTCTCTCCGGGTTTCTGTTTGATAGTAGATAGGGAGTAAGCATCCTTGGGTTGTTCCACATGAATGCGGAACTGGCTGATAAACTTCTCCTTCAACATTTCCCATGAACTGATGGATCCTTGGGGTAGATGGCAGAACCAGGAGGTAGCTAGATCTGCTAAAAATAGTGGAAAGCATTTGCATAATACTCCTTCCATTGCCCCGCTCATGAGCATATGTTGTGTGTATCTTTGCAGGTGTACAACGGGGTCAGAGGTTCCCTTGTATGGTTCCATTGTCGGCATTTTCCACTCTCGGGGGGTGATGGCAATTTCAATATCGCGGGTGAAAGGGCTGGTTACCCTAGCACCTATCCCACGATCTCTTTGGTCCCGTTGGACGCATTCTCTGAACAATCGTGTCATCCTCTCATCAGAATATGGGGCAGATAAGAAAGAGCTTGGTTCTTCCCTGCGGGATCGGTTCCGTCCAGATGACCTGTAGGGATGGTGTAGTCTATCACTTTTGACGTTATCCAGTGGCTGTCTTTGGCTGCTCGGATGCATGCTAGGACCAGCTACAGTTGGCCACTGCCTTGATCTTCCCCTGTGGGGTTCTGTTTCGAGCATTTCCATGGGTTCAACTTCGTGCTGGGTTCTAGCTCGGCTCCGTTCAGCGAGGTTGCTATGATTAGGCGGCATGACTGGCTCAGCTACATCCGACCCTCGCCTGGTGCCTCCCCCATTGGGTTCGGTTCCAAGCGCTTCCTCGAGTCGGAGTTCGGGCTGAGTCCGAGCGCGGCCCCTATCATTGTTGTTCCTGTTGATAGCTTCTTCGAAGAGGGAAGACCTTTGTTGTCTCTGAGATCCTCCAGATTGAGACTCACCCCATGATTCAGTGTTGCGGTTGGATTCTTCGGCATCCCTCAAGCGTGACATGAGTTGGTTCACCAAAGCGTCTTGTTGGGATGCGAAGCGGTTAGTCACTTCAACCACAACTCTGTCTAGGTCTGCCCTAGTGATTGCTGCCGGTTGTTCCGCGGCAGGGGCTGTCGGAATTGCCTGATCTACATTTGGCACTGCTGTCGTAGTGGGATGGTTCTCTTGATTTGGATCCACTGGATCTGGAGCGCTGCTGGTTGCAACGTTCTTTCCCTTGTTGGCGCCTTTTCTCGGCCTGGAAGTCATGTTTCCTAGGCAATGAAGGGTGCTATTGGGAAAGAAGGTTGAATGAGGGAAGCTGAAGCTTCGAGTTCCAAGTTCTCAGTGAAAGCACCAAAAATGTTTGCACCAAAAATGGACAAACACCTCAAAGTCGTATGATTTAGTTGATTTTATGTTGTTCTTAGCGGTTTGGGTGATTTATGCAAATATATAAAAAAACAGGGGCTAAACTGTAAAAGACACGCAGATTTATAGTGGTTCGGCCAGAACGTGCCTACGTCCACTTTATATGTTATTCTCTCTTTTCTTTCAGATTACAAGTACAAAGCTTTGTATACAAGTATATGAAAGTTGTTTGAAAGTTCCTTCCGTGCTTGAGCTCTCAAACTTGTCCGCCATTGTTGTACCCCTGCCCCTCTATTTATAGAGTGAGGTTGGGGGCAGGGGTCTTGGATATATATAGCTGCTGATGGGCCTGGGCTGAAGCAATCTGGCCTGGCGCATGTGGTTCGGCGGAGCTTGGTTCGGCCGTGCTTGGTGTGATTGGTCCGGAGGTTCATTCGGTAGTTGGTGGAAAGATTGTGGTTCGGCATTAGTAGGGAGAGGAGCTGGTCCGGAATTGGTAAGGAGAGATGTTGATTCGGCATGGCTTCTGGACCGGTGTCTTGGTGATTCGGCAGGAGGATGGAGTGACGTTGGTTCGGCAGGTGGTGGTTCGGTAGGCTTTGGTTATGTGGTGGTGGGTTTTGGTCTGGTGGTAGGATGGTTCGGTGATGGTTTGAAGTGGATTGGTCCGGTGGTTGCTTGGACCGATGATGGTGGATGGAGCACGGTTCGGTGTGGGTATGGGTACCGATGGGCACGGATACCGGATGGAAATGGCGAAGCTGATGTCTATTGGTCTCGTGATTCCATGGGTGAGAATTTGCCCAACACCAACAACCACATAAGTAAATATCTGAGCTATATGCCAGAATACCACTTTTTATCCACGTAAGTTAAATATCCACGCTCCATACCAGAATACCACTTTTTATCCAGAAGAAAATGTACATGCCCTGAGGCACGACCCTATAACCTTGCCGCATCTTTCATTTTTCGACCATTTTCGAGGTGTGAGGTCGATGAAGTCTCGTACCACAAAGCTACGCTTTTTAAAAAAATCCATGCTTCGATTAACCAATGCTCAACACTTAGCATACCACATTACCATGTTGGGAATATATCACTAGTAAATATCAACTACATAACCTCTGAGCTCATACGTCTCAGATAAGGGTGTTAATTTAAGAGAATAATTCTCCGCCACCAAACAGAAATGTATTTGATAGAAATCAACTTTATATCTCAAAGTGTAATGTCAGACATACATCCATACAAGTCCATCCTGGGTATGAATGGAACCGAAGTCACTTCGTCCAATTAAGGAAAGAAGTCCTTGCAAATCTGTTATCCCCTAATCACATTCGGACATCCCATCACATAGGGTATTCTCTATACCGGAGCAACTTGGTGTAGAGATAGTCAACAGATAATCCTTTCATTTTCGAAAATAACCATTCTTCGACCACCGTCTTCAAATGAAATTTCATTCCATAGTATCATTATCCGAAATGGGTTTTATGACGTAACGTCCTCCCCCGGGTTATCGGAATAATGAGCGCTTATTTTAAAAAAAAAGTGGATACATTCAGATCTAAATTAAGTCACAATAAATTTTCATTTTTGATATTTAAAAGAATAGATCCACCTTTAAGATTCGATGTGGTTTTCGGATAACCATTTGGAATCCGAACCCTAGTGTCTTCGAAATTCAAATGCCATCTTAAAGGCCAATATTGATAGTCGGTTATTTAACTGTCAAATAACATCCTTAAACAACCATTAGATTTAAATAATTTTCTCTAAATTATTTATTTATATATAAATATCTTCACAAGATATATTTCCACACTTCAACCCTTTTAAAAAAAATTCAAATTACTTTTCTCTCGCGGAATAAGTTTCCAAATTTCCACTGAAAATTTGCGAAGACTTAATGTTTTAGATTTTAGAATAATTTAAATCACTTTATTTAAGAATATATATGCTTCAAAATACTTAAAATAAAACTATTTAAAACAATTTATTTAAAATACCGGTTATGAAATTTGATAATGATTTTTTCAAGTAAAACTTAAGCCCAAACAAATTTAAAAATAAAGGTCACCGAATTCTGTACAAGTTTTCCAAATAAAATCTTTAGACAAACTATATTTAAAATAGAACTACTTTACAAAATATAAATATTAATAATTATCTTTTTAAATCATAATACCATTTAATCCTTTAAAATTATTACTGCCATAACTAATTTAATAAAATATTTACCTTTAAAATTTTAAACATAAAAAATAATAATTCACAAAAATTTTCTTTTAAACAACTTTAAAAACATCCAACTTGTACTTAAAAATCTACTTTGAAAACGTGCTTGATTTTTCTGGGAAATACACTTCTCTTTCACACCTTTAAAAATAAACCACTATTTATTTTTAAAACAAACTACCCATTCCATTATAAAATCCCATTATAAATTTATACTTTTAAATATCCACTGGTATATTATTTCTCTTTATAAAACCCAGTTTATAAATTCCATAGTCACATTCTCCATTTAAAACATAGTTTCAAACATTTAATCAGTTTTCAACTCGATTTCCCAAAACTAACTCCATTTTTAAAATAATTTCCTTTATTTCTCCCAAACCATTTAAAATCCGAACTTTAAATAAATTCTTCAAATTTTAAGCCATACTACTTAAGTTCTCAAAATCCTTTTATTTCCATTTATTAAAAAAAATCTATTTTTTCCTATAGTAGGAATTCATTCGGTCCGATTTCAAAAATCAACCCATACATTTCCAAATTCCTTCTTTTCATTTATACAATTCTCTAAAAAAATTACTTGAAATTCTGTACTTTAATTCCTTTCAAAAATCCAATTTTTATATTTTTGATATTTTGAAATACCAAAATATATTCGGCTAAACCATAGCCTTCGATAATTTCAATTACCGATATAATCAATCACAGATTATCAATAAATCATATCACAACATATGAAATAAATTCAAATATTTGAGGAATCCTATTAGATCCCTCCAACCTGTTTCTTTGCATCCACAGATGTTAGCACAAAATAAAATACCAATTCCACTTCGAGGTGGAATATCGCGGTACTTGGGGTCATCCGCTATTATGTAGGGCGCATAGGGTCTCATCCGCTATATAATGTAGGAAATCAATCACTCTAGTATATATAGATACACACACACACACACACACACATATATATATATATATACTGCTATATATAATATCACCCAACAGGTAAATTATCAAATTCATCCAAGCACATCCAATAATTTAAAATTTAGCTATTTAAATTTAAATAGGCAAACCAAATGAGTGAGAAGATCTCACCTTTGCTTTTGTTTTGCAATTCATTTCCCTTTTAGCTTGTCTTCACGATTTTTAAACCTGATAACAAACATTGTAAGGTTTTATTAATATTCAATGAGTCGAACAAATTAATTTTCTCATTCGATAAGCTTAATTTAAACTAATGATTTCTTTAAAACTAATTATTTTCTTTTAAAACTTTAGTTGCTAAATAATTAAATAAGTTTGTTTAACAAATTAATCTATACAATACATTATCTAAAAATAAACTAATAATATCTTAATTACCCAAATAAGTATATTAATTAACAATAAGTTAATTATTTCCATATATTTTAAAATTACCTTACTGTATATATATATATATATATATATGTATGTATGTATGTATGTATGTATGTATGTATCCCGAGTTGATTCAACATTTTAAAACCCATTTTTATTTTCAAAATTTATCTATATAAATTAAATTTTCTGTTTTCAAAAACAATACTTTAAAAACTTCAATCTTCTACCAAAATCCTACACCTATATAAATACATACATACATACATACATATATATATATATATTTTACTAACTACGTATTTATATATATATATATGTATATATGTAAATTGAATTATAGGTTTATGAGAATATATGTATATCATTTTTTTTATTTTTTTACTGAATGAAAAACAAATAAAATCTGCAATTACCTCACGTACAAGCCCGAACCCACCTTCCCTATACCATGCTGCCACCATGCCTTAGCCTCTACCTCCCATCGTGAACCCGCCACCACAATTACCCGTCGTCGCCTCCTTTGTTCGCACGCGGACCAACCCTAGCCGAAATCGTGTTGCCTGATCGCGTCGTGACCTGCTCGATTATCACACCCACGACATAAGGTAACTCCGTCGCCACAACTCCAAACACCGTGAACGCACATCAGGGCTTTGACCTTCTATTCTCTCACCACCATATCTCTAGTGCCTCTTGCCATCGTCGCTCAAAGAAGACGAACGCGACACAACCTAGCTCAAACAACATAACAACCCTAGAATCGAATTGGCCTCAAATCGAAGCCCCACCAATCGATTGAACTAAAGACGTCGCGCCTCCTCTTAACGATCGAAATGAAGTCACCATCGTTCCCCTTTTTTTAGTTCGATGGATTAACTATACTTAGGGCTTTCGATTTAAAATTTAGTGAGAGCGGCCATTTGTTTCGATCGAGCCAAAGGGTTTCATTTTATAAAATAAACTAGTGCGTGCCCCGTGCTACGCACACGGGTAGATGTTGAAGTTCAAAGTTTGTGTTCATTGTATGATTAATTTGTCTCATTCCTCCATTAGTAAAATTTATATGTAAATGTTGTTGATGTTGTTTTTAGAATGTTATATTTGCTCAAAGTATTGTAGGACTTTTCATTTCACGTAATCAAAGCAATGTTTAAATTTTTTCTTAATTAACGTTTTATTTCGACCGGCTATGTATTGAAAAATAATAGGGAAGTAATTATTTTTTAAAAAAAATGCATTGATTGCCGCTGCTGTACAGTAATTAATTCAAGCAATTGATCTTGAAAGGATGAATTTTTATAAAAGCATGAGGATGGGTAAAATTTGATTTCAGAAAGAAATGAGTAGGCAGCTCACGTATTTGCACATAATGAATTAGCTTGCCCAACCGAATTATTCAACCAAAGTAAAGTTGTTGGTTACCACGTACTTGAAAAGTAGTAAATATTCCTTAGGAAAAAAATAACCTAACTGAGTATTATATTAATGTCAGTTCCGTATGTTGTAAAAATGGAAGAATATGTAGCTTGGCCACAGTAGCATTTTGGCGAAAAGCATTGGCACCTTCACACAAAAACAAAATTCATGATAAATATAAGGTAAGTTCGTTTGCAGAATAATCATCCAAGAATTATATTGCCAAATGATTATTTCATCAAACAATTTGAAAGCAACCACAAACTTGTTCATGGCAATAAACAATAGTCATCATCCATCGCAATTTGTATAGAAAACATGAGTACATTTCGTAGAGAATAATACTGAAACATTTATAAATGTACTAAAAACATAGAGATGGCTTCTCTATGTCTTCTGATAAGTAAACTGGTAGAAATGCAAATCGTAAGTTTAGCAATAACAGAACATCATTGTAAAGCTTAAATATATTTTATCTTCAAATTCCATAATATATGTATCCGTTTTAGTTGCAAATATTTTTCATTGGTGAAAATAATAATTTAGTTTCATATTAGGTCAATCCAAAAGAATCAATAAATGTCATAACATTAAAAAAACAGTTTAAACAATCCAAGTATTTCAGGCAGCCTTGGGAACAACAATTTGGATACTTAAAAAATTTGTGTAAAAATGATACCAAACTACACTTGATTAAAATTACTGAAAACTTGCGGTTACTGCAAAATATATGTATACACATCCTTCGTTTTTCTTTTAGAAATACCAAAGATTCAATATGCATTTCATAGCTTGCATTATTAGTTGTTGCATTCGTGAATGAAATGAAACATGATACATGTAACACCTACAAATAACAACAATTTATACTCAAAGTAACCTTAGTTGCAATCCAGTCCACACTCTTCAAGTAAAGGCCCATCTGACTTAGCCAAGAAAGGATCAACGTGAACCCACAGAAGCGAGAGAATCGATGCAAAAAGAATCGACCACACAATAATAATGGTAGGAATCATATTGTTTCTACCAACCAAATCTTTAAGGAAAGGGTATAAATGAACAATCACCCAAAATGCGGGGAACAGTTTACCAAACAAAGGCCCCCATGACTCGCAGCTATTGTTAATGGCATTGGAAATACCAGCAACCACCCTGATTATATTGAATAACAGTAGCGTTGTAGGTGGAATAAGTAATGTGTTCCATTTGAATGTGTACGGTTCAGAGAAATCTTCGTCTTCTCTTGCTTTTGAAGTGACTGTAAAATTGGGTGTACTCCAGCAAGTACTTCAAAAGTCCTTGAAATACTACAAATAAGTGAGCAAAAACTCCTTCTATAACCCAAAATTGCTCATTTCTCCACCAATCTTCAATGCCCATCCACTCCATCTCATTTCCCAGACACCAGTCGTGAAAATTCATATGAAGAGCAACATAAACCATAAACTTGCCACATTGCTCAACTGCATTTGACAAAAAAAACTATTGAATGTTCTTGCTACATATACACAGATTTTGCTTTATTCTATACAGCCATGTTATTTGCATTGTTAGTTAAAATGTGTTATGAACGGTAGTTACCTCAGGAGTAATGAACTTTCCATTAAGCAGGCAAAAAGCGGGCAAAGTACAGTAAGCAAGAAGAGAATAGATGTCAAAGGATAAACCACTGAGTTGATATATAACAACCTTTCCAGCCATTTCAATCCACCAACATAACCATACCAAAGAAGGCAATATCGTGACAGCAATATTTCAACAGAACCCAAAGTCCATCGAATATCTTGATGTAGAGTATTTGAAAGATTAAGTGGAGCAGATCCTTTAAAAGCGGGCCTTGAAGGAATACAGTATATCGATCTCCATCCAAGGTGGTGCATTTTGAAACCAATTAAGACATCTTCAATAATTGAACCGTAGATCCATCCAACCTTAGGATTCGAGAAAGGTTTGGTTAGACAATTATTTCATGTATTTATGTAGTATATTCATATTCAAGAAAAATAAAAAATTAAATACTAAATAACTAAACTGACCTCTTTACCCCAGTCGGTATTGTCTTCATAACCACAGCAAATTACACGAATAGCTTCTTCTGGTAAAGATGCTGGTGAAGCACTCTTCAATATTCCACCATCTTCTAGAAGAGTGGACGCAACAAAAACATGAGACTGACCAAATTTCTTTTCCAGCTTTTTGTCGGACATAAATGGCATCTTGCTCTCTGCACCGTGGTCGATGAATCGTTTAGATCAGTTAAACAAAATAAAGATTATGAAAAAAATGTCGTGTCTTTATCAATTTCTCACCTTCAATTCTCTTTAAAGATATGGCAGGTGCTTCATCGGTGCCTCTACCAGAAAACTTCTTTTTTCTTTCTTGCTTGTTCTTTATGTTCTTTCTCTTTGTTTTTGAACAGCAATAGCCATAATAAAACCACTGTGGCAAACAATTGCAAAAACGACCGTGACTATTTGTTACCTCCATGCAGTCATGGCAATGGCATCCACCACAGTAGTGTCTACCTCCTTGTTTATGTCTGGGTTTATGTTGAGCACAAACGGAAAATGGAACTAAGTTACTTTACTCGTGCAGCTTGGCCGCTATTTTGACTTATCTACCATTTCCCATCGTAGTTTTGGACTTGAGTCAGAATCTGTATCTGCTCCACTATAGACGAATGCAGAGGTTTCATTATCAGATGAGCTTTCAACAGCAGTTGTAACCCTTACTCAATAGGCCAAAATATGTGTGGAAATAATCAGTTGAAGTTTGCTACACTTCAAATGTCATCTTACATTGTCATTGCAACTTCGGTTGCGATGGCAAGCTGCATTTAAATTGATGATTTGTGGTGGTACTAAGTCCAAAAACAATGATAAATTGAGGTGGGAAGGTCATCAACCCATATATATATTCATCATATATCATTATTAGTATGTCCATTGTTCTTTCTTTTTTGGTTACTTCATATAGGAGGCCTAACTACATATAAAAAGATATTTGTGACTTCTTTGAAGAAATATTTTTTTAAGAACATTTTCGTGTATCATTTATCCAATTGTAGGATAACATTGTTTTGTTGTGCTAATAGTAGGAAAATAAGATGACATCCAAGCGACAATGAAATATAAGTTCAGAGTGGCAAGATGACTAAAAGGATTTTGAAAATGACAGTATTTCGTGCATCTTAATCGTATACATATTAAGAGTTATTTAATTTCACATAACAGAAGCAAAACATAGTAGTCATTTTATTTCAGTTGTACACCACTGCTGAAAATAGATACAACAATTTTCGTTTGCAGTATACGCACAGACAGACATTAGCACTTGTTTATTGCAGTATTTAAAGAAACATTTAAGTGTTCCAAAAGTCAGTACGAACATTTATTAGTGCATTTTGAATCATGAATGAATAGTCAGAGACTCAGAGCATCAAAGTAAATTTAGAAGTTTTCTATATGCATACATTTCAAAGAACTCATTAATAACAATTCACAGTAGTAACACCATTTGAATAGATAAGCTTTTCTGGAAGAAATTCATGAGTTAAACATGATGAAACAGTATACAGTTAAAATGGAAATGTATTTGTGTTGGCTCATAAAAAGATATATTGAAACTACGAATGCAAGCATAATACTATGAAAAGTAATACAAATAACACCAAATCTCATAATTTTGGACAACATAGAATATTTCAGTTCAAATAATTCCTTCTCCTAGTATGAAAATAAATAGGAAATACGTGAATTTTACTCCTTTTTTCATAATTAGTTCCATTTAATGAATTGAAACATAGGTAATCATCACCCTCCTTAAAATCAATCATGACCGAATAATCACAGTTGAAACTACTGGGGAAAAGACGTAAATCGTGTTGTAACTTTAACAATACAGAGTAATAACAAATAACACTATCATTATATCTTCAAAATCTAAATTTAATCAAATTGAACAACTACTGAATTATGTCAACAAATGATCCGGTCAGTTTATGTGTGAATCAATAGTAAGTAGTCGTAAATTCCGAAGAAATAAGTAAAATAAACAAATGGAAGAAAAAATTGAGAAAATCACTAACTTGGAAAGGAGAAATGAGATTTACCAGTATGAATTAAGATACAAAGGGCACATGGATTTGGTTTGGAAATGGTAGAGAAGTAGTAAGGTTTGGTGGGAGTTAACAGAGGATCCACGACTGTGTTAGGTTTGGTGGGAGGAAATCGAAGCGGATTTGTTTCGAAAAAGAAGAAAGGGTCAGGAAATGTGATTTTGGAAATGGAAACAACTGCAGTTAGGGATTTGGAAACGTGAGAAATGAACCAGTTTGATATGCCATATCTGATTGCCGCATCATAAGGGACAGGAGTCATCCAAATAAACAACTGGTTTCTGTTTTCCTTTATAAGTAATAGATAAGCAGCTATGATTTTTAAAAGAGGAAGAAAACGCATGTAAAAATTTAACAGAATAAAAGAAACTCGTGTTTGAATTTTCTTCAACGTGTCCTTGCTTGCAACAGTGCTTTGATACATTAATATTATATTTTAAATTTAAATTTAAATCGTTTCGATTTTCGTAACTCACAATCTCGACCTCCTATCGAGGCGTGCCGCTAGGCGTTTATGATGTTATATCCCTATTACGAACACAAAAGAAATGGTTTCGAGGCCTAATTAAATCGTATGGAGAAGATATCTTTTTGAACCCAGTTATTGAATTGAATTTTCGATATAGATTTCAACATGTTTATCTATCGTACGGTCACACAACAATTCCAAACACTACGAAAATTGAAGTCCGATAATAATATAATATTATAGATCCAATGGAACTAGTTTCATCGAAATCTGATGTGACGCCCCACCTCAATTCTCACAATAACAATGGTTATTATAAGGAACAATGTCTTCTATTGTGAAGAATAAGGCTTGTTAGAAGCGACCATCCGTAAGTTATGCCTTAGACGAGTATTGATTACATCGATAGGGGTTGTGTAAATTACTCCCAAAGATATATATACAATCCAAATCTAAAACGAAACTACAATGGCTTAAGAAAAATTCAGAACAACTCATAATAACAACAACACTGATAGCATAATCATATCAGAACAGAAATATCAGATATATATATATATATATATATATATATATATATATATATATATATATATATAGCAGAAGACAAGTCTGGAGTATATGCTACAACAATCGATAGTTCACATGAACCAAATGTACATATACATATACATATACATCAACATACATAAGACGAGAATCAAATAACCAAAAGAACTTCTCGGAGGCAAGACAAAAGATGATGTGAAATACCAAAAGCTGATGCTGCTACTGAATCAGAGATAGAGATTACCCTGAAATAACTCGGTTTGACCCGAGTATTATTTAAAAGAAAATAATAAACGGACCAGTCTAATTTATTCTCAGAAATAAGTGTATGATGAACAACACTTAAACAAATAATTATAGTCTCGAATGAGACTATACAACACAAATAATCAGCATAGTTTAAATGAAGAAATTTCAATTTAAACACCATCAAAATCAATTTTCAAATTCACAATTGAATTCAAAACATCAATACGCAAATTTATAATCTCATATGAGACTATACACAAACTCAACTTCCAAATTCATAACTGAATTCGAAGTAGAAATTCACAAAATCTAGAAATCAAAATAGGTAACTAGAAAATCAGCAGTCGCAAAATCTAGAAATCAAAATAAGATAACTAGAAAAATCAGCATAAAAGTGGATCGATCCCAGCAGATGGCGAGTTTTAGCTACGCCGCACATGTATCTCAAATGGCCGAAGCCTACCAAGTACTATAATTTTTGGCACCCATCAGATTACCCAAAGGTCCGTAGAGTGACCCAAAGGTCTAGTACTGGTAATTGACCCGAAGATCCATCAGATGACCCGAAGGTCCATCAGATGACCCAATGGTCCAGCAGAGTGGCTCGAAAGCCCAACAAAATCATCAGAATCATCAAACAACAACAATCGGTTCAATTACCGAGTCCGGAATTAACCGAATTAGTAAAAGCGTGGTTCCATACTCCGCACTTTTGCTAAATCGTTTAAATCCTCTCATCGTTTCCTTGAAAGTGCAAAATTCTTTACTTTGTATAAAGAAAATTTACGTTCTCAGACGGTCAAGTCCAGAATCAACCGAATAAGTAAAAGTAAGGGTTCATAGTCCTCAATTTTGCTGAATCGTTTAAATCGCTTCCTCATTCTTTTGAAAGCGCAAACTGTAAAAATTTTGGAGACAATTTTATTTTCAAACAATTTTTAAAACACGTGATTAAACGACCACATCTGTAGCAATTTTGACGAGGAAATTGCGCTTCACAAAACACCATAAAATCGGATACCAAATCGGCGTTGCGGGATAACCACTTGAAAATTCACTTTAAATTAACGGCTACTGACGTTAAAATAACAGTAATTTTTATTCGTCAAAAATGTTGTCAAAACAACACGCTTGAAAATTTATACCAGCGTAAAAATTTCGTTATGAAAATAACGGTAAGAAGATGTGTTTTTAAAACGTAACACCAGTTCAAAATAAATTATTGCAGCAAACTACACTACAACATAATCGCAAAATATTGCACTGTTTGGAAAAATGTTTAAATTTACCCGCACATTTGATTTATGCTCACTCAGGTAACATAGGAATTAAAAAAATTTAACATAACCTGGCCAAAACTCCTCATGCGTGTGACACAACATTTTAAAGGTATGGCACTTGTTTTCGTGAGTCCCCAATTGTACATATGGGTTTACAAATTATGGCGACCAAAACGAAGTACAGAGCATAAACACATAGGAGTTAAAAAATTTAACATAACCTGCCCAAAACTTGCAATCTGTGACTCACTTCCATGCATGCATACCCCAATCACACTCACTCACACTACAAAATGCAATATGCACATGCTAAATTTGTAAAACATGCACAAGGCCGGGACAACATTCCCATACACGTTCCAAACAAAAAATGCCTTGCCTTGGAAATTTAGTGCAACTCTATTTGCACGGAAATGAATTTGAAAATGTAGATGATCTGGCAACCATAGATTTGTGCTATATATCTTTGCACGAAATGAACCCAAAATGACTAAGCAATGATACATCCAAACACGTAACAAATTTAGACAACAATATAAAAGATCCGAGCAATATAATTATTGCATGAAAAAATAAATTGAAATGATCTGGGCTCATTCTATACATGCTATACACACGCACTAAAAGATCTGGACAGTGTTATTGCACAACCACTTGAGAAATTTATAAAACAATACCAGTGCACAATTACTTCTTTCTCAAAGCAAGCAATTAGACTACTGGAATCCAAGAAACCGAGTATTAAAAAGGGTACAAGCATGTAACAGAACTTCAATGTGAAGTTATAGTCACAGTCAGGTATACAATGCATATTTAAGTGCATCAGTGAACAATGCAGCTAAAAACGTCAGAAACACCCTGTTGAAACATATTGATGCGACTTTGAGCTTAAGTTAACATACCCAGTTCAATTGAACTGAGCAAGTAAGCAGTGTCAAAAGGACTAATTAGCAAATGTGAGATTTTACACTCACCGTATGCTAAAGAACTCTAGATCCAACATAGAACGAGATTACACTGCCATTAATGCCTCTATCAAGCCGTCAAAGAAAAATCGAACAGAATGTTTCAGCTTGTTTGCTTTTCTTCAATTTGCACCAGTTAAGGGGAATGGGTGCTAGCCATCTATTTTGTACACTTTGCATTTAATGCAAATGTTCACATTGAACTATGGTCCACGGCTACCCCCAGCTGGATTGTGACAGTATTTAAATTTGCCTTTGAAAAAAATAGTGACAACAATGCAATTATATTTTCACACTTGTTCACTCTCTGCTTATAACTTTGCTTTACTACTTGTATGTACCTGCAATGCAAAATGTGATTACATATATGGTTTTTTTTAGAACTAGTGGTGACAGCCAAAACACTTGTTCACCTTTAGTTTATATTTAGATAGCACGTGAAGGCAACATTTGAAATAGGCCACATTTGCTTGTAAATGAAGACAATAAAGTTTATAACGCAACTTTGTAATCTTCCAAATGATTTTTCCACTGACTTTTCCTTAGAATTTACATCAATATTTTTCTTTCAAAATTTTAATTTAAAATTTTTTATTTAAATTATTTATTACAACGGTAAAAATCACGGTTGTTACAGACTCCCCCTTATAAAAATTGCGTCCCCACAATTTTCATACTAGATGTCGTCAATAACACAAATAATTCATCACAACAAAGAATCAAAATAGAAAAGATAGATAAGAATGCTCACCCCCACCCAAAGAGGAGAGAAAATCCGGATAAGAACGCTCGATGAATTCTCTTGTTTCCCATGTGCAATCCTTCGGGTTTGCGGACCATTGAATTTTCACAAGCGGAACTTCTTTATTCCGAAGGCGTTTAACCTCCGAAGCTAGCACACGAATAGAATTTTGCGCAATAGACAAGTCGGTGAGATCTCAATATCTTGCAACACATTAGGATCAATAACAAAATCTGAATCTCAAAGGCATCGACGAAGCTGGGATACATGAAATATGTCATGAATTCCCGAAAACTTGATAGGTAGCGATACACGATAAGCAACTGGGGCAATGCGTTCTGTAATAGGAAACGGTCCAATATAAGAGGAGCCAACTTCCCGGAGCCACTATAACGCACCACACCCTTCAACGGGGAAATACGAATGAATACAAGATCGCTAACAGAAAATTCCAAAGGTTTCCTATGGCGATCGACATAAGATTTCTGCCTATTCCGAGCCACTTTCATTCGCTGTCTAATAATATCAATCCTCTCAGAAGAATCACGAAATAATCGGGGACGAGAACTAACTTTTCCCCCGATTCCAACCAACAAGATGGTGATCGACACGGCCTTCCGTAAAGAGCTTCGAAAGGAGCCACACCGATACTAGATTGAAAACTGTTGTTATAAGAAAATTCAACAAGAGATAAGTGGTCTTCCCAACTACCACCAAAATCAAGAATGCAAGCTCGAAGGAGATCTTCCAAAACTTGATTCACCCTTTCAGTCTGACCGTCAGACTGTGGATGATAAGCTGTACTGCGATTGAGCTTAGTGACCAAAGCTTTCAGAAGGCTCTGCCAGAAACCACTAATGAAAAGTGGATCTCTATCACTAACAATAGAACTAGGCACACCATGAAGTCGAACAACTTCTTTAATAAAAAGCTTAGCCAACAAAGGAGCAGTCTGATTGGACTTGATAGGAATAAAATGGGCTGATTTAGTCAATCTGTCAACAATCACCCAAATACTAGTATGGCCCGACCTCGAACGTGGTAGACCATCAATGAAATCCATGGAAATCTGATCCATTTCCATAATGGAATCTGAAGAGGCTGCAAAAGACCACTGGGACGCTGGTGTTCAGCTTTAACAAGTTGACAAGTCATGCAACGACTTACATAACTTGCAATATCACGCTTCATACCCTCCCAATAGTGTAAACGTTTCATATCAGCATACATCTTACTACTACCCGGATGGATAGTATACTTAGAACGATGACAGTCCTCAAGAATGTCATTTCTAAGATTAGAAACATTAGGCACAACCAACCTTACCTTCTTCCGAATACAACCATGAATATCAATATCGAAATCCTTTAGATCATCACTTAGGGATTTCGATTCACGACTCTAAATAAGAAAAGCAATATGTGGATCTTGTTTCTGGGCATCGGCAACACGATTCAACAAACTAAGACGAGCTTCCATGCTAAATAAAAGCATGGGAGAATCAGAAACTAAAGGACGGTCACTAATATCACAAAGAGATAAAGCTTCCAAAATATTCCACTCTGCTAGCATCTTGGAAACAACAACCTGCTGCTTGCGACTAAGCGCATCAGCAACTCGATTACCCTTACCACGGGTATACTGAATATTGAAATCATATGAAGCAAGAAATTCTAGCTAACGCTGTTGGCTCATATTTAGCTCTTTTTGAGTAAATAAATACTTCAGAGAATTGTGATCAGTAAAGAGAATAAAACGCTCGCCCAACAAATAATGTTGCCAAATCTTTAGAGCAAAGACTATGGCGGCTAACTCCAAATCATGGGTAGCATAACGAATCTCGTTAGGCTTTAGTTGTCTAGAAGCATTGGCAAATACTCTATCCTTTTGTATGAGAACAACACCGAGTCCGTACCCACTGGCATCGGTATAAACAACAAGATCGCGATTCCCTTTGGGAACCACTAAGATAGGAGCATGAGTACGGAGATCTTTTTACTTTAAGAAAGAATTCTCACACTTATCCGACCAAATAATAGCTTTTCTCGTATGAGTGGTAAGCTGTAAAGGAATACGTGAAAAGTCCTTAATAAACGGGAGATAATAACCCGATAATCCAAGAAAACTACGGATCTCTGTAACCGTCTCGAGCCTCTTCCAATTCTGAATAGATTCGATCTTTTGCAGGATCGAATGAAATACCATCGGAAGAAACAATATGACCGAAATACTTCACCCTATTCTCCCAGAAGTGAACTTGGAGAATTTGGCATAAAGATGATGCTGACAAAGAATGCTTGAAACAATCTCCAAATGTTGAATACGATCGGCTTCAGATTTGGAATAAATAAGAATATCATCAATGAAAACCAAGACGAACTTATCGAGATATTCTCGAAATATCCGCTTCATAAGATCTACAAAATACGTCGGAGCGTTCGTCAAACCGAACGGCATAACAAGCCATTCGTAAGAACCACAATGAGTGCGGAATGCGGTAAGAGGAATGCTATCTTCCGCAACTTGTAACTGATGAAAACAGGTAGCAAGATCGAGTTGGGAGAAGAGATTAGCGCCACTTAATTGTTCGAACATGTCATTGATCCTAGGTAATGGATACCTATTTTTGATAGTGAGCTCATTAAGCTTGCGATAGTTAATGCAAAGCCTATGAGTACCATCTGGCTTCTTAACGAAGACAACGGCGGCGCCCGAAGGAGACGAGCTAGAACGAATAAAATGCTTGGCTTCCAACTCAGATAATTGTTGCTTAAGTTCCTCATTTTCCTTAGCAGACGTCCTCGTGGGAGGACGACTGACAGGATGAGCACCAGAGATAAGATCAATACGGAACTCAATTGCCCTCTTCGGCGGCGAACAAGAAATTGGCTCGAAAACATCTGGAAAATCACAAACAGCCGGAATATTATCAATGACATCCTCTGACTCGAAGGAAGAAACGAGAGCACTAGAAGCATGATCCATGTCTCGAAATATAATAGATAACTGCTCGCTAGCATCGGGATGCTTGAGATATAAAGTTCTTTTGGGACATAGGATTTGAACTTCATAACGGATGAGCCAATCCATACCCAATATCATATCAAAACCAAGATGATCCATAACATGCAGATTCGCATGAAAGGAGGAACCATAAGGAATAATCTCAATATCAACACATAACAAAAAAAGAGTAGCGGATCCAACAATAAGATTCAAAATCCTCAAAGGATCGCAAAGAGTAATAACATCCAAATGAATGATATCAACAAGCTCCTTCGACACGAATGAATGCGATGCACCCATATCAAAAAGAACTCTAATAGAATGGCCATGAAATAAAATAAGACCTTCCAAAACATAAGTAGTAATACCTTTGGGCTGAGAGGAAACACCAGAAGCTTTAGCAATATTAAGCTTCCTTGATTTGAGGCCCCTAGAAGTAGTAGGGCAATCAGAAATCCAATGACCCTCTTTCTTGCAATAGCGACAAATGCGAGGCTTAGGACAACTACAGTAAAGATGATCTAGAGAACCACAATTATAGCATGCCATATGAACAGAAGGTGCACTACTAGGCTGAGAACTAAAGGTAGCTTGCTTCTTCATCTTATGATTGGAAGAATTAGGCTTATGAAATGGAAACCTCTTCTTGTTGGGGTTCTTAGAAACTTCAACATCATCACAACTATCACGTTCCTTTTCAACAGCTTCAAGATAAAGAGCCGAATCAACAAGCTCCTTAAAAGAGAGCTTAAGTTGAAGCAAGAGAACTTTCTTCAAATACTTCTTCAAACCATCAACAAATCGAAGATTTTTCTTATGCGGAGTGTTAATGAACTCAACTCCGTATTTGGACAAAGCCTCGAAAGATGCAATATAATCAGAAACATATGACTTTCCTTGCTTCAACTTAAGGAAACTACGAGCAAGATTATCCTTTTCCGATTCAGGAACGAACTTAAGTTTGAATCGTTCCTTAAACTGAATCCAAGAGAGAGAGGACTCACCAACTACCAAAATAAAGAGCTCATACAATTCAAGCGCACACTCTTGCAACATACTAGATGCCACGAAAACGCGATGATGATCCAAAAGATCCATCCGAGGAAATATGCGCTCACAAGTGTGCAAACAAGTCTGAACCTCTATAACACTTTCTGATCCCTTCAAAGGCTTGCCTCTAAGGTAGGAATAGTCACTACACATACGGGCGAAGGCAGACTTCTGAGTAGGAGCTGCGGGAGTAGCAACAGGAGGCTGAGTACCCCAAAATAGCTCCATAAACTGATCAGCTGACATATTGACTCCGTCCGGATGAGAACCACTAGACGGGCCTGCATAAGAACGCTTCCCTCAACCTCTTCCAACCATAGGCTGAGAGACAAGAGAAGGTAAAGATTAGTTAAAACTATAGACAATTGATAAGAAATTTAACAAATGGAATACTATGGAATATATATATATTTTTATTCCTAGACATACTCCACATGTTAAAGTGAAAGGATAGATTAGAAAGGCACGAATAAAATCCTCGAATAGTTGTAACACATGTTCCATTCTATTTCTGTTATGTATTTATTACAATTTATTCTGAATTTCAGCTTTGATACCAAGCTGTGACGCCTCACCTCAATGCTCACAGTAACAAAGGTTATTATAAGGAATAACGTCTGCTATTGCGAAGTATAAGGCTTGTTAGAAGCGCCCATCCGTAAGTTATGCCTTAGACGACTATTGATTACATCGATAGGAGTTGTGTAAATTACTCCCAAAGAAATATATACAATCCAAATCTAAAACGAAACTACAGTGGCTTAAGAAAAATTCAGAACAACTCAAAATAACAATAACACTGATAGCATAATCATATCAGAACAGAAATATCAGATATATGTATATATAGCGGAAGATAAGTTTGGAATACATGCTACAACAATCGATAGTTCACATGAACCAAATGTACATATACGTATACATCAACATACATAAGACGAGAATTAAATAACCAAAAGAACTCCTCGGAGGCTAGACAAAAGATGATTTTAAATCCCAAAAGCTGAAGCTACTACTGAATCAGAGATAGAGATTACCCTGAAATATCTCGGTCTGACCCGAGTATTATTTAAAAGAAAATAATAAATGGACCAGTCTAATTTATTCTCAGAAATAAGTGTATGATGAACAACACTTAAACAAATAATTATAGTCTCGAATGAGACTATACAACATAAATAATCAACATAGTTTAAATGAAGAAATTTGAATTTAAACACCATCAAAATCAATTTTCAAATTCACAATTGAATTCAAAACGTCTACTCAAATTTAAAATCTCAGATGAGACTATACACAAACTCAACTTCCAAATTCATAATTGAATTCAAATAAGAAATTCACAAAATCTAGAAATCAAAATAGATAGATAGAAAATCAGTTGTTGCAAAATCTAGAAATCAAAATAAGATAACTAGAAAAATCAGCATAAAAGTGGATCGATCCCAGCAGTTGGTGAGTTATAGCTACGCCGCATGTGCATCTCAGATGGCCGAAGCCTAACAAGTACTATAATTTTTGGCGCCCGTCAGATGACCCGAAGGTCCGCAGAGTGACCAGAAGGTCTAGTAGTGGTAATTGACCCGAAGGTCCATCAGATAACCCGTAGGTCCAACAGAGTGGCTCGAAAGCCCAACAAAATCATCAAACAACAGCAATCGTTTCAATTAACGATTCCGGAATCAACCGAATTAGTAAAAGCATGGTTCCATACTCCGTAATTTTGGTAAATCGTTTAAATATCTTCATCGTTTCCTTGAAAGTGCAAAATTATGTATTTTGTATAAATAAAATTTATGTTCCCAAACGGACAAGTCCGGAATTAACCGAATCAGTAAAAGTAAGGGTTCATAGCCCTCAATTTTGCTGAATCGTTTAAAGCACTTCCTCGTTATTTTGAAAGCGCAAACTAGAAAATTTTTGGAAACAATTTTATTTTAAAACAATTTTTAAAACACATGATTAAACGACAACGTTTGTAGCAATTTCGACGAGGAAATTTCGCTTCACAAAACACCGAAAACACAGATACCAAATCGGCGTTGTGGGATAACCGCTTGAAAATTCACTTTATATTAATGGTTATTGACGTTAAAATAACAGTAATTTTTATTCGTCAAAAATATTGCCAAACAACACGCTTCAAAATTTATACCGGCGTAAAAATTCCATTATGAAAATAACGGCAACAAGATACGTTTCACCGGTTCAAAATAAATTATTGCAGCAAACTACACTACTGCATAATCGTAAAGTATTGCACTGTTTGGAAAAATGTTTAAATTTACCCGCACATTAGATTTATACTCACTCACGTAACGTAGGAGTTAAATTTTTTTAACATAACCTGGCCAAAACTCCTCATGCGTGTGATAAAACATTTTAAAGGTATGGCACTTGTTTTCGTGAGACACCAATTATGCATATGGGTTTACAAATTATGGCGACCAAAACGAAGTACAGAGCATAAGCACATAAGAGTTTAAAAATTTAACATAACCTAGCCAAAACTTGCAATCTGTAACTCACTTCAATTGCATGCACACCCCAATTACTCTCACGCACACTACAAAACTCCATATGCACATGCTAAATTTGTAAAACATGTACAAGGCCGGGACAACATTCTCATACGCGTTCGAAACACAAAAATGTCTGGCTTTGGAAGTTTAGTGCAACTCTATTTTCACGGAAATGAATTTGAAAATGTAGATGATCTGGCAACCATAGATTTGTGCTATATATCTTTGCACGAAATGAACCCAAAATGTCTAAGCAATGATACATGCAAACAAGTAACAACTTTAGACAACAATATGAAAGATCTGAGCAATATAATTATTTCATGCAAAAAGAAAATGAAATGATCTGGGCTCATTCTATTCATGCTATACACACGCACTAAAAGATCTGGATAGTGTTATTGCACAATGACATGAGAAATTTGTAAAACAAAACCAGTGCACAGCGACTTCTTTCTCAAAGCAAGCAATTAGACAAATGGAATCCAAGAAACAGAGTATTAAAAAGGGGTATAAGCATGTAACAGAACTTCAATGTGAAGTGATAATCACAGCCATATATACAATGCATATTCAAGTGCATCACTGAACAATGCAGCTAAAAACGTCAGAAACACCCTGTTGAAACATATTGATGCAACTTTGAGCTTAAGTAAACATACCCAGTTCAATTGAACTGAGCTAGTAAGCAATGTCAAAAGGAATAAATTAGCAAATGTGAGATTTTACACTCACTGTATGCTAAAGAACTCCAGATCAAACAAAGAATGAGATTACACTGCCATTAGTGCCTCTATCAAGCTGTCAAAGAAAAGTTGAATAAAATGATTCAGCTTGTTTGCTTTTCTTCAATTTGCACCAGTTAAGGGAATGAGTGTTGGCCATCTATTTTGTACACTTTGCATTTAATGAAAACGTGCATATTGAACTATGGTACATGGCTACCCCCTAGCTGGATTGTGACAGTATTTTAAATTTGTTTCTGAAAAAAATAGTGACAGCAATGCAATTATATTTTCACACTTGTTCACTCTCTGCTTATAACTTTGCTTTACAACTTGTATTTGTCTGCAATGCAAAATGTGATTAGATATATGGTTTTTTTGTTAGAACTAGTTTTGACAGCCAAAACACTTGTTCACCTTTAGTTTATATTTAGATAACACGTGAAGGCAACATTTGAAATAGGCCGCATTTGCTTGTAAATGAAGGCAACAAAGTTTATAGCACAACTTTGTTATCTTCCAAAAGATTGTGCCAGTGACTTTGCCTTAGAATTGGCATCAATATTTTTATTTCCAAATTTTAATTTAAAAATTTCTGTTTAAATTATTTATTACGATGGTAAAAATCATGGTCGTTACATCCGAGACTGTGCCTCGGTAGGCTATTTTTAAATATCAGTTTAAACTATATAAATTCAAAACCAAACAAATCACTTTCAAATTTAAATTTAAAAATTCTATTATGTCCAATATTATAAATATAAATTTTACAAGACTTCAAATTATTTTTAACAAGCTCAAAACCGAAGATACAATATTTTGCACAATTTCATATTATTAAATTTAATAATTTGATTGTTAAATAGATAGTGATATTTGAAATTCAAGTTAAAATAACTTTCAAATACTTAAAATAAATTAAATATTCCAAATTCAAATATAAAAAATTTTAGGTCGTCACATAAATTATGAAATCAAAAGTGGTAGCGATTGCTACCATAATCTGTATTTCACTTATATAATCTAAAAGAAATTAGCATATTATATAAAGAGAAATATTTAAGTTGTTTCAATAATTAACAAATAAAACATCACAAAAAAAATAATCATTTGCAAACAAACAAAATACAAACATCATTTTAACAGAGAGAGAAATCATTCATCCATAGCAACCAAAACAAATAGTTTGTTCCGGTTCAGAACTTCTAATCATGTGAAATGATAAATAAACTATACTGTAAACCATACATTCAACAGTCGTAGATAACTTTATAGATTATTTATACATCCTGCACAATAAAAGTATCCTTTCTCAACAATCCATAAGTCAAGCGAACTAAGAATTCAACAAATTTTCAAGTTTACTCTATTTATCTTTTTCACATCATTTACTGTTGTTCATCCATTTTTTTCATATAACGATTTTCCTTAATTCACATTCATTACTTACAAAATTTTAAACTCATGCATTCACGTAAGGCTTGTTTCATTAGTTTGCACTCTTTACTTTCATAAGTAACGTCCATTTAAAATTTTGGTTCATAAATGAATTTATTATAGAAGTATTATATACATTATATTTTAGTTTACTTCAGATTTACAATTTAGTTTGATTTCCCTTTTTTTCATCAATAAAATTTTCTTTTCTTATTCATATAATGTTGATTTTCATAAATTTACATTCGTTATTTCTTACAAAGGTTCCTTTCCTGTAACGACCCACTATTTTAGACCATTCAAATCGACGATAATCCACAATGGCAGACTTGAATAAGTAAGAATAACGGAGTGTAATAAAATTTGGAGAAAATAAAATTGATCGCATAATCACAGACACAGAAATATCAGAATAACTCGCAGCGCTAATTAAAATACCATAGTAGTTCATGAAGCTACTATAACAAAGTCTTAAAACAAATACATAATAGCTGTCTGAAAACAAACACAATAGAAATCCCAATACATAGAAATTCACTAATACAAGAGCTGGAATAAAACAACTGAAACTGAAATAGATAGATAACTATATAAGCAGAATCTCCAGTGATTCCTTGCTCCAGAAAGAGAAATCCAAAGCTGTGAATGCTCAGGATGACCCGAGTGTAAAGCAAAACACAAAACACTCGAGTCAGGACATACATACTTATACAATATAAACCAGCTCAAGTGAACTGCAGCAAATGTACAAGCAACTTAAAGGATGCTTGGGACCACCCAAGCTCTAAGGATCCATTAAACTATTTACTATGTAGTAATATTATGCTATTATAATAATGTCTACAGTAAAATAAAGTTACTTTTAAATAGCATGAAAGGGTTACCAATATAGCCCTTAACATGTAATAGTTCTAGTAGTCCATCCAGTATCAGCATACCTCCAAATCGGGAGGCTACCCTAAATACTCCACGGGCAACAGGAGAAAAACAAACTCGTAGTAAAGCTCGCTATGGTAGGTGACATGGCATAACTATGCAATGCCATGGTAGATATGCCAATTACGCTTCCGGGCTGGTGGTAACGTAGCAGCCACTACGCCCACCTCGGAACACACTTCGAATCAAAATCGGAGGATGGCTACCAAATCAATCACAAGTAAGAGTATAATATCGAAGAAATGTGTTCGATAGGATGAATGATCTCACTTGGCCCATTGATCACTCGTGTTTTAGCCACCTTAATCCAACTCATGGGAGTCAGGTCCATGTTCATACCATAATAGGATCATCGCCACCATCCTACTTCATTCTGGAATCTCCACCGCGTACACAATTGTTAAAGTTGTTTTCGACATCAACAGAGAGTATGTCCATATCTGATCCCGGTCTCTTTAACAACCAATCGTTATTATAACCGGTGGTTATAAATTTCAAAAATAATATCTTATACTTCGAAATCAAATAAAATTTCAACTTCAAATCTTTATGTAACAACCAGATATTTTCAGTCTTTCGCATCCACACATGCCGGACCTGAATTGCTCAAAATGCCACTTTGTAAATAAATTTGGAGCAAATGAAATATAATCATAGAATCACAGACACAGAAATATCAGAATAACTCGCAACAGAAATTAAAATAACATAGTAGTTCATGAAGCTACTATAACAACGCTCAAAACATAATAAATGAAATCAGTCTGAAAACATATAAAATAGAAATCTCAAATACATAGCATTTTATAAATACCAAAGCTGAAATAGAACACTGAAACTGAAAGGGAATAGATAACTAGACAAGTAGAATCTCTAGCGATACCTAGCTCCAGAAGAGAGACCCAAAGCTAAGCTGTAAATACTTACGCTAACCCAAGCGTAAAGTAAAACGCAAAACACTCGAGTCAGGACATATATACTTATATAATGTAAACCAACTCAAGTGAACTATAGTAGTAATGCATAATATCTTAAAGGATGCTTTGGATCGCCCATCCTCTAAGGATCAGTTAAACCATAAATTAAATACATCCCGTGGTTAAAATTCAAAAATACTATTTTATATTTCTAAATCAACTATCAATTTCAAAATTCAATATCATTTAAAAATAATTTCAAATATCATATCTTTCCAAAACTACATTCATTTTATTTAATTTTAACATCCTTCCAAGTCACCTTTCAAAATGGTTTATATTTCAAATAAAATTATTTCATTTAAACCATTAAAATTTGATGTCATAATATTTAAAATCAAATATTAAATTTTTACAAATTTTATCCCTTTCAAAGTTCATTTATTCACTTAAATTTATTAAAACAGTGAACGTTCAACTTTCACAACACTTAGAAAATGCTATGCAAAGTTATGTTTAAAAACAATTCAATTAGCAAAAGACAGCATGTAAAATGCTGTAATGGGTTTAGATTTCAATTAAAGCTTTAGTTAAGTCCAGCAACTACAACACTTACAAAGTGCTATAATAACCCTTTATTAAAATTTAGTCATTTGGTTCATTTATATCAACTACAACATTTACAAATGTTGTAATATCATTTACATTTAGAAATAATATCATTACAAAAATTGCTGTTAATTAACTTTCAAATATCCAATATAATTTCATAAACCATTAAATTTTGGTTATATCATTTTAAACTTATAAAATCATACACTTTCACATTTATAACCATCATTTAATTATCCTTAAATTCATGATTTTATAAAGTTAAATTTCCATTCAAAAAACAATTTTTACTAATAATTCACTTATTTAATTCCAACATTCAATTTCAATTCATATAATTAAATCTTTTACTTAACACTTAATTTTAAATTTCAAATATAACTTAATTTCATTTTGTTTACTTAACTTAAAAATTCACTTTTAAACCAAATTCACAAATTTCCAATTTATATTATATTTCAAAATTCAAATCAGTATTCATTCATTTAACATTTTAACTTTATTCAAGAATCATTAATGTATTATAAGATCATTTTAAATTTATTTAAATTCAAAATATCCTAAATTTATCATATTTCATATTTAATTTAAATTCCATTTATCACCAAGTTATAATTTCCAAAATAACTTACATTTCAGATTTTCTAACTTTACCATTAATTTATTTCACTTATAAATTTTCAGAAAACCAATAATACTTTACAAAAAATCATTTTTAATTAAATTTAATTCAAAATATTATAATATTTACATTTCAAAAATATTTTAAATTTTTTAGAAAAACTTATATTAACTACGGGTCTGTATTTCATTTTCTAACCTAGGAAAAGTGTTACGGATAATATATCATTTCAATCCACAATTTACAAAGAAAACCCGGGTTTTATCATTTCAAACCCGCAGTCACAAGTAAATGAAATGATTTGAAAATTGTTCAAACCTACCATTTCAGCCCATAACGATTTTCCCTTGTTCTAAAGTCCGTTCGGGTATGTATCATTTCAACCCATAGTGATTCTAATCTAAAGGGAACTTGTAGTGTGATAAACTGATACAAATAACAGAACAGCATAATATAATGATAACAGATATTATAACAGGTGTTTAAGCATGGGTGAACATCATATGATCATAACATAGCGGATATAATATGGTGATGCATTTTACAGATTCAAATGTGATCGCTTTACTAGTTATATAAGTATAAAACTGTCTGGTGAGAATAGCTTAGTGGTATAAGCTGAAGATGACAACAAACAAAAGCACGATAGCACGACAAAGATACGTGTGGGAGAGCCAAAGATTAATTTCGTTGAATACAATTCAAACAAAACAATATAACCAACATAAGTTTTCAACCCAAATTCAATTAAACAAAGCGAGAAATGAATACACAAAACATCACCAAAGTGTTTGCACTTGCTTTCTACCACTTATGTTTCAGTTATAGGGTGGAAAGGAAAGGCTTAGGAGTGTGTTTGGGTCTGGTTGTAGGTTCATGTGGTCGGCCTAGCGTGGGAAGAAGATGGTGCAAAGTGGCGATGCATGAAACTACAAGCCATTGCAACAAAACCTAGGTTCAAGGCAACAATGGGTCATGACCCAAGGCTATATGGGCACGGCCACGTCTGGTGTGGACCAAGGGTGATGTGGCAGAGGGTGCGGGTCAGGTTTGAGATGGTGGTGGTGGTGTAGGTGGTGGCCAAGGGGTTGTTTGGGGTGGTGGTGCAAGGTGTGCTTGGCTATGGTTCACATAGGTGTAGTTTTTATACAATTTTGTGATGGATCTTCAACCTAGGTGGCTCACCTTGGCTAAGGGGTTGGAGAGGAGGTGGTGATGACGGTTCAAGTGGTGGTGCAGGTGGCTGGAGTGGCAGGGGCCGAACCTAAAGAGAAGAAGCAAGTCCAAATCAAAGAACAAAACAATGAAAAAATAAAAAAGAAAAGAAAGTTTCTTACCAAAATTTTTCACAAGAAGGAATGGCCAATTTTTTTTTTAATGATGAGAAAAAAATTGACGTGAGATGAAATAAAGAAGTGTTCGGATGAGGAGAGAGGTGTTAAGGCAGCAAAATGAATTAAAGTGATGGTTGAAATTGAAAAGGCGTGAATACGAAAAGTCAAAGAATAACAAAAGTCACAAAAACTCTTCAAATATCTCCATTTCTTTTGCAATTTTTAAATAACTGAAAATTTCATATAAATTCAGATAAAAACATGAAAATTTAGTAAATAGACAAAAATAAATAAATAATTATTAATTATGTATAATTTAATAAAGAAAAACAGCAAAAATCGCAAACTAGTCTTAAAAATTTGAAAATGAATGCAACAAGTTTTGAAAAAAATTTATGTACTTGAAAAATATTTACAAATAGATAAGAACTCAAAAGTAAAATGCATGCACAAAAGGAAATAAATAAATTTTAATTAAATATAATTAAATGAAGAAAATAGCAGAAAAAGGAAACTGGCCTTTAAAAATAGAAAATAAATGCAATAAATTTTGGAAAAATATTATTATCATTTTAAAAATATTTAGAAATGAAATCTTATAATAAAACAAATTTAAAATAATTTCAAACAAACATAAAATCAAATTTAAATTATGTTAAAAAAATCTAGGATTGTCAATCCGCCACTCAAATCTTTTAACGACCCGACTTCCTATCTCCAGGAAATCGCATCTCTAATGAAGAAAGAAAGGGATAAAAGAAGAAAAGAAAGAGAAATAAGAAACACAACAACAACAGAGAACTCACATCGGAACGAATGAAATATAATATATCACATAAAATATTACATCGTATCATATTACATCAGAGTACACAACTTATTCAACACATATTAGATAGTTATAAACATCTGTCTAGCTATACAACTCAAGTACACAAGATACAGATACCATACAAATACAGCGGAACCGTAATATCTGCACGTGGAAGCCTCCCGCTCCATATCTCCTCCAGAATTCGTCAAGTAACCTGAACCACTTGACTACTCATATATAATATGAGCACCCAAGAGTTTAATAAAACAGAAAATAAATCACTCGGGTCAAACAGGGGTCTGGAGTGAGTAAACGGGTTAAAATTGCTTAACTTCAGAAAAACCCTTGAAAAGAAAAGGTATCACGTGAGACTTTCAACACATAAACATGGAAAAGTTTTTACCTTACGCTAACCAAAACGTTTGATAGGAAATCCAGTGGTATTATAATAGTGTCTAGGGTTTTCAAGTAAATATGAGATAGCCGAAATTGTTACATGATTAAATTCCAGCTGCTAACCACAAAAGTGGGTAATACAAACAAAACCATAGGGTCTCGTAGGAAGAATGGGTTTCCATCAATGGCAAGGCTACTGGGGTACCGCCCGTCACAGTACGTGGCCTAGATCAACGTACCGAGGAGTACGCCCGCTCCCCTGCAACACAAGGCCGGAACCATTCCTTACTGAACAGTCCCGAACAAGAGCACCCCATGGTTGGCGCGACCAACCACACACTAAGATGAAATTGAAAGGGAACTCTAGACAGGGGTAAATCTCACTCTCAAGTGGGTCCTACCCGCGAAGCCTTGCTGCACCTCCCCTGTTTTAGCCATTCCCGTTTGATGAGGCTTGAGGCTGCGATTACCTTTATAAAACACATCTATCTTAGAATGCCCATCGTCCACCTGACGATGTTCTGAAAGCATTCAATCCATACAAGTTCGTTCTGGGTTCAAACGAAACCGAAGGCACTATCTCATTGCACTCATTTTGGAATCACCCTCAGAGTCAACGACCATAGCCCTTGTACTCTAAATCACCATCTCGAATCTATAAGTACTATTCCGTCAAACTCATTACGGAATCACCCACAGAGTTATACTAACGTGTAGTTCTTGCACCTCGAGTCTTCACTAAGCTCCACTTGGATACACGACCTAACGTTTAATTGGAATCGGTGTGGTTTTCGGATATCCAAATATGGAAACCCGATCTCGGTGTCACCGAAACCAAATGCCATTTTAATGTCCAAGTTGTAATTGAGGGTTTTAAACAGTCAACTTATATTCAGGATGATATAAATAGATAGATGCATCACATTATCACAATAGATAATTCATAACAACCATTCATCTCACAAAGTAGTATAGCACATAGCAGAGATATCCAAATCATCCAGTATCAAGCAAACACCCAATATAAGTCATCCAATATCAATCAATCAATATTAACCAATCATCACAAAGCAGAATTGATTAACTCTAAATCAATTGGATTACCTAAATCCTTCTTAATTTATTTATTCCAGATAAATAAGTTAATCATCTCTAATGATCTTCCTTAATTAATCTTCTTTGATTAGTCATCATTTAATTACATTCAAGTAATTATCCATAACCATATTTAGTAATTAACCTTTAATTACTATCATTAATTACAATAATTAATGATTCTTCTTTTGATTACATTAATTAATCAATTATAATTAATTACATTAGACCTCAATTAATTATAATTAATTAATCACACTTAAATTAATTACCTTTATTAATCAATCTTGATTAATATCATTTATTAACTAATGAACCTTATTAATTAATAATTCCTTTAATTAAATAATTAACTTGTAATTAATCTACTCATTAATTATAATCAGTAATTAACAATTTGTAATCACTAATCTTAATTAATTAACATTTTAATTAATTTATTAATCTTTGATTAATTAATCTTTAATTACTTTATTAAGTAACTAATTATTTAATTACATCAATTAATAATCATTAATTAATTACTTAATTAGTTACTTAATTAATTTATTACACTTTAATTAATTACACTTCGTAATTAATCTTAAGTTAATCTCATTCATTAATTAATTAATCACATTAATTAATTAACTAAAATAATTAAGAAATTAACTATTAATTACTTAACAAGTAATTATCTTCTAACTACTTTATTAATAAATATTGATTACCCTCTTAATTAATTACTTAACAAATAATTACTTCCATCATTAAATAATTCTTAATTAATTAATTAATTAATTACTCCATAATTAATTGACTTCAAACATTATATTAATCAATTTCTTAATTTAGTAACATTAAGTGATTATCCTTTAATCACTTTCATCTAATTACTCCCATGAGTAAATTCTATTAATTACTTATATAAGTAATTACTTCCATTAATTACATTCAGAATTTCACCATTAGTTACTTCATTAAGTAACTACACTTAATTAATCCATAATCAAGTGATTATTTAAAATTAAATAAACAATTAACTAATTATTTAAAATTAATTTAAATAATTAATTAATTAACATCTTTTATTTCAAAATCCTTAATTAATTAAGAAAACATTAATCTTAATTAACAAATCATATTTATTAAGTTATCTCAAATTCATATCAAATAATTTAACATTATTTATCTTCATAAATAAGTTATTTGAAATTGATCAAATTTTAACAGCTCAAAAACAAATTATTCAATTTGGTTTATAAATTATAACTTAAACTTTATTCGAAAATAAAGCATTTAGAAACAAATTTCAAGATTTAAAACACGTTAATTATCTAAGTTAAACTTATTCATTCAAAATAAAATTTGAAACTTTAGTTTTAAAATCATTACTTAAAAGTTTACTTAAAACTTTGATTTAATAATTAAATTCAAAACATTCGTATAAATTGAAATTCATTATTTAATTAAATTAATTACTTCCAAACGAAGTTATCTTAACAATATTAAATTTAAAAAAGTTGAATTCAATTATCACTTTTTTAAAGTTTGAATTTCATCTTTTTTAAAACAACAATTTTTTAATTTTGTATTTTGTTTCCTTCATGAACTTGCTTTATAACTTAAACTGGATATTTTTATTTATTTAAATCAACAAGTTTATTTGCAAACCTCATTTACACAGTACTAACAAAACACAACAACCTAAATGCTCGGGTAAAACACTGCAAAATCACGAGCCCTTCCCCGAGTAAACCTAGCTACCCCTCAACTTCGAGACGACACGCGAGAAACACGAGTTCTCCTTCGGGTCATAACCTTTCTTCCCCAAACACCCATTACCCATTGCACAAACCTCTGCACGGTGCACCTACCGAAGTGCCTCCGGTCACTGACGATTGGTGTGACGATCGCCTACAACTCCATGGACCCGTACAAGCATGGCAACAATCCCAGATCAGACGAAGAACCTATGCAACAGAAACGAGCCAAAAACATGGCACTGCTAAACCACATGGCCAGTAATCTTCCTCGATACCATCGCCACTGTTATCGTTTGACCTCACCATCCACACCACACCTTCATCTCAACCTCCAGCTACTCTCATATGCCTTGCTATCAATTCCAATCACTCCACGACACCGTAAAACCCACAACTGCGTCGCCTTCAAAACAGGAAGCCAAAACCCTACACGACCCAATTCCCATTGATTCAACCATTGGGAAAATCCAACTGCATTTTTCCCTTCATCAGAATCACGACAACAAGCTTCGACCACAATTTCGATGCCAACCATCACGTCGTTCGCCGTGAATTCTCCATAAACCCAAAACCCTTCCCTTTTGATTTTCTCAGTATTTACAAGATTAAAAATTATGGTATTTGCGCCTAAATTCATCATTTACAATTACAAATCATATAGTAGAATCAATTTAAGGATTTTGGTCGATCGATTTTAGACATATATTATGAACAGACCCATAAAATCCCAAATTTTAAATAAATACCTTGTATATTTATTTGAAACTATTTTTTTTAAACTAAACTTTCATCCTTACAAATCATCTTCCTTCAAGATATCTAACTCTAAAATTAAATGTTTGAAATGAATTTTATTTGAATGGGAATGAACCTGAACATAGAACAGAGATGTAAACATTCACATATACAGACTTTTGCGCAACATAGCATACATACATACATGCATTCAAATTCAAGCATACATGTAAACATTTCATATCATTTTACTTCAAGATTTCATTCATATTTCCAAGTTAAATCTCAGATGTGAAACTGTTTTTAATATAAAAATTTACTCACCTCAAATATAATACGTAGAGCGGTTTTCTTTTTCAATAAATTCTAGGTCTTGCATCTTAGATCTGAAAAGTACTTTGATCTTGCTTGCTGAAGAAATTAGATGCATGTTTCAAATTGTTGTTTTAGACTTGCAGATTTGGTTGCAGATTTCACTTTGCTATTAAAAATCCCTTTGAAAATGCAGGTTGAAGATTTGCAGTTTAAATTTGATGGTTGCAGTTTTGAAGTTGATATGAAGTTGCAGATTGAACTTCAGATTTTATCTTAGATTTGTAGTTAAGAAAAATTTCTGTTTTAAAATTTCAGGTTGAAGAAAATTCTGGCTGACATTAAAATTTGAAAGAATTAAAGAAGGAAAAAGAAATGAGAAGAAGAAGGTTTGAGATTTGAAAGAAAAACAGTTTTCTTCATATGTTTTAAATTCAAAATGAAGGCCACTTGTTTACAATTTGAACAAATGTCATTCATTAATGCTTAATCTTCTTACAAGTGTTTTAGAGATGCCTTAAAATAGTTACACATGTCTTAGTATTTTAAATTAATTTTTTTACTTAATTTAAATGTGAATATAACTTACTTATTAAATTTACTTTATAAATAAATATAAGTTTACCTTTAAAAAAATATTCCAATACTAATTATAATACAAATATCTCTTTATACATGCATTTAAAATCTAAAACTTTTATTTTTAGTGTTGAAGAAATAATAATTTTTTTTAAAAGAAGGTTTATTAATAACTTTATACATATATTTTATAACCATTTAAAATTTAAGCATTATAAAAGAAAACAATACAAAACTTTAAATTACACTTAAATTATCTTTCGAAAAAAATTAATTAAAATAAAGCTTTAAATTACAATATTCATTCATATTTAAATCATCAATAAATTAAATTAAATTTCAAAACAATATCAAATTATAACATATACAAACATATATGTTACAATTTGAAAATTTATCTTTATTTAAAACAAAAGATATTCTATTCACAATATATATCAAATATATATATATATTATAAATAGAATAAAATTTTATTTGCTTTGAAAAACAAATCTTATCAATATTGCCAGATTAAATATTTATTAAGCTTTAAAAGATTAAATTTATCTAGAAAAAAATATCCAATCAATGTAATTATTAATACAGATTATTAAATTGATATTGCCTAAAATTCCGGGTCGTTACAATCCTCCCCACTTAAAAGAATTTCGTCTCCAAAATTTAAAAGAAAAGGTAATTTAATAACCCAGCAAAGATTTTAATTTCAAACAGCAAAGCATTCCTAACAACCAGTTAATAACAACCATAGCAACCAAACAAACAAACCTAACCAATTATTCTGATACAAATCAGAATAAATCTCACTAACGCTATCTAGAGTTTCCCAAGTATAAATCACCGGGAGACTCACTCTACAAAAGCCAACAAACTACAGCACCAAAATCCAGAGCTCCCCTCACCTCTAGATTCACCAATCTGAACAGAACATCAGACTATACTCAAGTCCAGCTCAACTTCCAAAATCCAACTGGACTGCAGATTCAACAACCAGCAATGAATCATACACGTACTCCCTCAGAGATATGTGAAATACAATGATTTCCAGCTATCCAAACTGGCAATTCAATCTTATCCTATCAGAACACAGATAAGAAATCTCAAATGCCACAGCACTAACCAACCAATCTAACCCAATTACTGCTCTCTCTTAACCAGAGAAATCTTAATAACAATAAAGTCTCCAACTTCGAATTCGAAACTCCTAATCTCATATCTGTATAACTCAACAGACAATCCTGGGTTGCCAATCTTCTTCCTGATCGGCTCAACCTATGTTGATGCTTCCAAAAACAACTAGACCAAAGCAAACCAGTTTCTGGATCCTATTCAACAGAAAAGTTTTCCAGGATCCGTCGAAATCCAGAACACAAGCTCTACTCCTCAAGCAATAGAAAACTGAACTTGCTTCCTTCCTTGCACAGTTGCTACCTCGCTTCCGCTGCACAACTCTGATTCTAATGATAATACTGTTGATGAACACGAGTACAAACTTATACGGTATATCTGGGGAAAATTTTATTCATCAAATCCATAAAATCTGAGTGACCTATCTGACTCGGTCACACAACGTTACTACAGAAATCCAAACTCTAAAATTAGATCCGACCAATCCAAATTCCATAGATTCTGAGTTGCTACACCAAATCTTCTTCTATAAGAACCATCCTATAACCAGGCTAACTACTAAAATCACTTTTGGAACCAACACAATATGGAACTCAACTCCAGATGCACACAAACTTCTGATTACTTCAGTAGCTCCTACTTTCACATGAGAACCCTCAGTCTCAACCAAAAGATTGCCTAAGATAAATTCCCAAACTAATCGCAAGTCACTTTTGTGATCCTACCTAGTTCAGATACCAAAGAAAACTGGCCTCTCTTTAGCAATTAGAACAGTCTTTAGCTTTTCCAAACAAGGTTAACTCTTCAAGAAAACATTCACCAACCGCCCGGAATGCTAAAAGAAGAACCACAAAGATTCCTGAACCATCAGAGAAAGAAACCACACTGTTGCTTCAAAACTCTACCTTGATGATACTGCCAAGCTAAGAGACCTTCTCGTCAACACACCGAATACTTCGAGTTGCACTGCTACCACAGCTAAGCAAAGACTTCTAATCTAAGAGGCTCCTCGAAAACCAAAACTATAAATAAACCAGACAACGGACCTTTGAGATGGCATACAACCTCTCAAGAAATTCGGGCTCCAAACCAAGTATCAACATCTCGCTTTCCTTAAGAAATGACAGATGAGACCATGCCAAGCGAAACAACTCATATACCTTAGTCTCATATTCCAAAACAGCCAACCACCTTGCTAAAAATCCAGATAACTTCTACACACGCAAATCTTCCCAGCGGCAGGTAAAGACTGCTCCTCAACTACTTCTAAAACTGCTTCAAGAGAAAACATCTTCGAAAAATATCCATGGATACTGCATCTCATCACGCAGTTACCAAGATACCATCACTTACTTCTGCACTTCCGACAGATCCAAACTTATACTTCAAAGATAAACTCCGAATCTTTGAAAGGTTTCCTTCGGATATCAGCGAAATCCTTACTCCAAACAACAAATCCTACTCGTGACGGTATTAGGTGTACAGTTCTCGACAAATGCTTCCAACCTCAAACATATGGACTACTTCCATCAGTGGTAGTCGTTTTACACACACACACCACTATTCCATCTACCTCTAAAACTTATGTTGGAAAATCCGAACAGATAACCCAACAGATCAGGTAGATATAGATATATATAGATATATATATATATAAATTACAAGTACGCTCTCTCAAGAAAGACAACACTCCAGAGCCTAGTATTCACTCAACCTAATGCTCTGATACCAAATGTGATGACCCGACTTCCTATCTCCAAGAAATCGTATCGCTAATGAAGAAAGAAAGGGATAGAAGAAGAAAAGAAAGAGAAAGAATAAACACAACAACATCAGAGAACTCACAGCGAAACGAACGAAATATAATATATCACATAAAATATTACATATTATCATATTACATCAGAGTACGCAATTTATTCAACATATATTAGACAGTTATAAACATCTGTCTAACTATACAACTCAAGTACACAAGACACAGATAGCATACAAACACAGTGGAACCATAATATCTACACGCAGAAGCCTCCTGCTCCATATCTCCTTTAGAATTCGTCAAGCTAACCTGAACCACTTGACTACTCATACATAATATGAGTACACAAGAGTTTAATAAAACAGAAAACAAATACTCGGGTCAGACAGGGGCCTGGTGTGAGTAAACGGGTTAAAATTGCTTAACTTCAGAAAAACCCTTGAAAAGAAAAGGTATCACGTAAGACTTTCCACACATAAACATGGAAAAGTTTTTACCTTACGCTAACCAAAACATTTGATAGGAAATCCAGTGATATTATAATAGTGTCTAGGGTTTTCAAGTAAATATGAAATAGCCGAAATTATCACATGATTAAATTCCAGCTACTAGCCACAAAAGTGGGTAATACAAACAAAACCGTAGGGTCTCGTAGGAAGAATGGGTTTCCACCTATGGCAGGGCTACTGGGGTACCGCCCGTCACAGTACATGGCCTAGATCAACGTACCGAGGAGTACGCCCGCTGCCCTACAACACAAGGCCGGAACCATTCCTTACTGAACAGTCCCGAACAAGACCATCCCGTGGTTGGCGCGACCAACCACACATTAAGCCGAAATAGAAAGGGACCTCTAGACAGGGGTAAATCTCACTCTCAAGTGGGGGCTACCCACGAAGCCTTGCTGCACCTCCCCTGTTTTAGCCATTACCGTTTGATGAGACTTAAGGCTACGATTACCTTTATAGAACACATCTATCTTAGAATGCTCATCATCCACCTGACGATGTTCTGAAAGCATTCGATCCATACAAGTTCGTTCCGGGTTCGAACGAAACCAAAGGCACTATCTCGTTGCACTCATTTTGGAATCACCCTCTGAGTCAACGACCATAACCCTTGCACTCTAAATCACCATCTCGAATCTATAAGTACTATCCCATCAATCTCATTACAGTATCACCCACAGAGTTGTACTGACATATAGTTCTTACACCTCGATTCTTCACTAAGCTCCACTTGGATACACGACCTAACGTTTAATTGGAATTGGTGTGGTTTTCAGATATCCAAATATGGAAATCCGATTCCGGTCTCACCGAAACCAAATGCCATTTTAATGTTGAAGTTGTACTTAAGGGTTTTAAACAGTTAACTTATATTCAGGATGATATAAACAGATAGATGAATCACATTATCACAATAGGTAATTCATAACAACCATTCATCTCACAAAGCAGTATATCACATAACAGAGATATTTAAATCATCCAGTATCAACCAAACACCCAATATCAATCATCCAATATCAATCAATCAGTATTAACAAATCATCACAAAGCAGAATTGATTAACTCTAAATCAATTGGATTACCTAAATCCTTCTTCATTTATTTATTCCAGATAAATAAGTTAATCATCTCTAATGATCTTCCTTAATTAATCTTCTTTGATTAATCATCATTTAATTACATTCAAGTAATTATCCATAACCATATTTAGTAATTAATCTTTAATTACTATCATTAATTACAATAATTAATGATTCCTCATTTGATTACATTAATTAATCAATTATAATTAATTACATTAAACCTCAATTAATTATAATTAATTAATCACACTTAAATTAGTTACTTTTATTAATCAATCTTGATCAATATCATTTATTAACTAATGAACCTTATTAACTAATAATTCCTTTAATTAAATAATTAACTTGTAATTAATCAACTTATTAATCATACGGTAATTAACAATTTGTAATTACTTATCTTAATTAATTAACATCTTAATTAATTTATTAATTTTTGATTAATTAATCTAATTAATTAATCTTTAATTACTTTATTAAGTAATCAATTATTTAATTACAACAATTAATAATCCTTAATTAATTACTTAATTAATTTATTACACTTTAATTAATTACACTTAGTAATTAATCTTACGTTAATCTCATTCATTAATTAATTAATCACATTAATTAATTAACTAAAATAATTAAGTAATTAAATCTTAATTACTTAAAAAGTAATTATCTTCTAATTACTATATTAATAAATCTTGATTACCCTCTTAATTAATTACTTAACAAATAATTACTTCCATCATTAAATAATTCTTAATTCATTAATTAATTACTTACTCCATAATTAATTGACTACAAAAAATTATATTAATTAATTTCTTAATTTAATAACATTAAGTGATTATCCTTTAATCACTTTCATCTAATTACTCCCAATGAGTAAATTCTATTAATTACTTACATAAGTAATTACTTCCATTAATTACATTCAGAATTTCACCATTAGTTACTTCATTATGTACCTACACTTAATTAATCCATAATCAAGTTATTATTTAAACTTAAATAAACAATTAACTAATTATTTAAAATTAATTTAAAAAACTAATTAATTAACATCGTATATTTCAAAATCCTTAATTAAGTAAGAAACATTAATCTTAATTAACAAATCATATTTATTAAGTACTCTCAAATTCATATCAAATAATTTAACATTATTTATCTTCATAATTAAGTTATTTGAAATTGATCAAATTTTAACGGCTTAAAAACAAATTATTCAAATTTGTTTATAAATTATAACTTAAATTTTATTTGAAAATAAAGCATTTAGAAACAAATTTAAGGATTTAAAACACATTAATTATCAAAGTTAAACTTATTCATTCAAAATAAAATTTGAAACTTTAATTTTAAAATCATTACTTAAAAATTTACTTAAAACTTTGATTAATAATCAAATTCAAAACATTCCTATAAATTGAAATTCATTACTTAACTAAATTAATTACTTCCAAAAAAAGTTATCTTAACGATATTAAATTTAAAAAAATTGAATTCAATTATCACTTTTTTAAAAGTTTGAATTTCATCTATTTTAAAACAACAAGTTTTTAATTTTGTATTTTGTTTCCTTCATGAACTTGCTTTATAACTTAAAATGGATTTTTTAATTTATTTAAATCAACAAGTTTATTTGCAAACCTCATTTACACAGTACTAACAAAACACAATAACCTAAATGCCAGGGTAAAACACTGCAAAATCACGAGCCCTTCCCCGAGTAAACCCAGCTACCCCTCAACGTCGAGACGACACGCGAGAAACACGAGTTCTCCTTCGGGGTCATAACCCTTCTTCCCCAAACACCCATTACCCAGTGCATAAATCTGTGCACGGTGCACCTACCCAAGTGCCTCCGGTCACTGACGATCGGTGCGACGATCGCCTACAACTCCACGAACCCATACGAGCATGGCAACAATCCCAGACCAAACGAAGAACCAATGCAACAGAAATGAGCCAAAAACACGACACTGCTAAACCACATGGCCAGTAATCTTCCTTGATACCGTCGCCACAGTTCTCATTTGACCTCGCCATCCACACCACACCTTCATCTCAACCTTCAGCTACTCTCGCAAGCCTTGCTATCGATTCCAATCACTCCACCACACCGTAAAGCCCACAACTGCGTCGCCTTCAAAACAGGAAGCCAAAACCCTACACGACCCAATTCCCATCGATTCAACCATTGGAAAAATCCAATTGTATTTTTCCCTTCATCAGCATCACGACAACAAGCTTCGACCACAATTTCGACGCCGACCATCACGTCGTTCGCCGTGAATTCGCCATAAACCCAAAACCCTTCCATTTTGATTTTCTCAGTATTTACAAGATTAAAAATTATGATATTTGCGCCTAAATTCATCATTTACAATTCCAAATCATATAGTAGAATAAATTTAAGGATTTTGGTCAATCGATTTTAGACATATATTATGAACAGACCCATAAAATCCCAAATTTTAAATAAATACCTTGTATATTTATTTGAAACAATTTTTTTAAAAACTAAACTTACATCCTTACAAATCATCTTCCTTCAAGATATCTAACTCTATAATTAAATGTTTGAAATGAATTTTATTTGAATGGGAGTGAACCTGAACATAGATGTAAACATTCACATATACAGACTTTTGCACAACATAACATACATACATACATACATACATACATGCATTCAAATTCAAGCACACACATAAACATTTCATATCATTTTACTTCAAGATTTCATTCATATTTCCAAGTTAAATCTCAGATGTGAAACTGTTTTTAAAATAAAAATTTGCTCACCTCAAATATAATATGCAGAGCAGTTTTCTTTTTCAATAAATTCCAGGTCTTGCATCTTAAATCTGAAAAGTACTTTGATCTTGCATGCTGAAGAAATTGGATGCATGTTTCAAATTGTTGTTTTAAACTTGCAGATTTGGTTGCAGTTTTACTTTGCTATTAAAAATCCCTTTAAAAATGCAGGTTGAAGATTTGCAGTTTAAATTTGAAGGTTGCAGTTTTGAAGTTGATATGAAGTTGCAGATTGAACTTCAGATTTTATCTTAGATTTGTAGTTAAGAATAATTCTGTTTTAAAATTTCAGGTTGAAGAAAATTTTGGTTGACATTAAAATTTGAAGGAATTAAAGAAGGAAAAAGAAATGAGAAGAAGAAGGTTTGAGATTTGAAAGAGAAAACAATTTTCTTCATATGTTTTAAATTCAAAATGAAGGCCACTTGTTTACTATTTGGACAAATGTCATTCAATAATGCTTAATCTTCTTACAAGTGTTTTAGAGATGCCTTAAAATAGTTACGCATGTCTTAGTATTTTAAATTAATTTTTTTACTTAATTTAAATGTGAATATAACTTACTTATTAAATTTACTTTATAAATAAATATAAGTTTACCTTTAAAAAATATATTCTAATACCAATTATAATACAAATATCTCTTTATACATGCATTTAAAATCTAAAACTTTTGTTTTTAGTGTTGAAGAAATAATAATTTTTTTTAAAACAAGGTTTATTAATAACTTATACATATATTTTATAACCATTTAAAATTTAAGCATTATAAAAGAAAACAAAACAAAACTTTGTTTAAAATCTTTTTAAACTTTCATATTTAAAAAAATAAATAACTATCTTATATTTTTAAAACAACTGAATTAAACATAAATTATCTTTTGAAAAATATTAATTAAAATAAAGATTTAAATTACAATATTCATTCATATTTAAATTATCAATAGATTAAATTAAATTTCAAAACAATATCAAATTATAACATATACAAACATATATATTACAATTTGAAAATTTATCTTTATTTAAAACAAAAGACATTCTATTCACAATACATATCAAATATATATATATATATATATATATATATATATATATTATAAATAGAATAAAATTTTATTAGCTTTGAAAAACAAATCTTATCAGTATTGCCAGATTAAATATTTTTTAACCTTTAAAAGATTAAATTTATCAACATAAATTATCAAATCAATTTAGTTATTAATACAGATTATTAAATTGATATTGCCTAAAATTCCAGGTCGTTACAATCCTCCCCCCTTAAAAGAATTTCGTCCCCGAAATTTAAAAGCAAAGGTAATTTAATAACCCAGCAAAGATTTTAATTTCAAACAGCAAAGGTTTCCAAGCACCCGGGTACTAACAACCATAGTAACCAAACAAACAAACCTTACCAATTGTTTTGACACAAATTAGAATAAATCACACTAAGCTATCTATAGTTTCCCAAGCATAAATCACCGGGAGACTCACTCTATAAAAGCCAACAAACTACAGCACCAAAATCCAGAGCTCCTCTCACCGCTAGATTCACCAATCTGAACAGAACATCAGACTATACTCAAGTCTCGCTCAACTTCCAAAATCCAACTAGACTGCAGATTCAACAACCAACAATGAATCATACATGTACTCCCTCAGAGATACCTGAAATACAATGATTTCCAGCTATCCAAACTGGCAATTCAATCTTATCCTATCAGAACACAGATAAGAAATATCAAATGCCACAGCACTAACCAAACAATCTAACCCAATTTCTGCTCTCTCTTAACCAGAGAAATCTTAATAACAATAAAGTCTCCAACTTCGAATTCCAAACTCCTAATCTCATATCTGTATAACTCAACAGACAATCCTGGGCTGCCCATCTTCTTCCTGATTGGCTCAACCTATGCTAATGCTTCCAGAAACAACTAGACCAAAGCAAACCAGTTTCTGGATCCTATCCAACAGAAAAGTCTTCCAGGATCCGTCGAAATCCAGAACACAAGCTCTACGCCTCAAGCAATAGCAAATTGAACTTGCTTCCTTCCTTGCACACCTGCTACCTCGCTTCCGCTGCACAACTCTGATTCTGAAATAGGCGATAATACTGTTGATGAACACGAGTACAAACTTATACGATATATCTGGAAAAAACTTTGTTCATCAAATCCATAAAATCTGAGTGACCTATCTGACTCGGTCACACAACCTTACTACAGAAATCCAAACTCAAAAATTAGATCTGACCAATCCAAATTCCAAATATTCTGAGTTGCTACACCAAATCTTCTTCTATAAGAACCATCCTATAACTAGGCTAACTACCAAAATCACTTTTGGAACCAACACAATATGGAACTCAACTCCAGATGCAGACAAACTTCTGATTACTTCAGTAGCTCCTACTTCCACATGAGAACCCTCAGTCTCGACCAAAAGATTGCCTAAGATAAATTCCCAAACGAATCGCAAGTCACTTTTTCTATCCTACCTAGTTCAGATACCAAAGAAAACTGTCCCCTCTTTACTAATTAGAACAGCCTTAAACTTTTCCAAACAAGGTTAACTCTTCAAGAAAACATTCACCAACCGCTCGGACTTCTAAAAGAAGAACCACAAAGATTCCTGAACCATCGGAGAAAGAAGCCACACTACTATTTCCAAACTCTACCTTGATGATACTGTCCAGCTAAGAGTCCTTCTCGTCAACACACCGAATACTTCGAGTTGCACTGCTACCATAGCTAACCAAAGACTTCTAATCCAAGAGGCTCCTCGAAAACCAAAACTATAATAAACCACACAACGGACCTTCGAGATGGCAGACGACCTCTCAAGAAATTCGGGCTCCAAACCAAGCATCAACATCTCGCTTTCCTTAAGAAATGACAGATGAGACCATGCCAAGCGAAACAACTCATAGACCTTAGTCTCATATTCCAAAACAGCCAACCTCCTTGCTAAAAATCCAGGTAACTTCTACACACACGAATCTTCCCAGTGGCAGGTAAAGACTGCTCCTCAACTACTTCTAAAACTGCTTCAAGAGAAACCATCTACGAAAAATATCCATGGATACTGCATCTCATCACGCAGTTACCAAGATACCATCACTTACTTCTGCACTTCCGAGAGATCCAAACTTACACTTCAAAAATAAACTCCGAATCTTTGAAAAGATTTCCTTCGTATATCAGCGAAATCCTTACTCCAAACAACAAATCCTACTCGTTACGGTATTAGGTCTACAGTCTCGACAAATACTTCCAACCTCAAACATATGGACTACTTCCATCAGTGGTACTCGTGTTACACACACACCACTACTCCATTTACCTCTAACACTAATGATGGAAAATCCGAACAGATAACCCAACAGATCAGGTAGATATAGATATATATATAAAAATTACAAGTACGCTCTCTCAAGAAAGACAACACTCTAGAGCCTATGCATTTACTCGACCTAATGCTCTGATACCAAATGTGACAACCCGACTTCTTATCTACAGGAAATCGCACGCTAATGAAGAAAGAAAGGGATAAAAATAGAAAAGAAAGAGAAAGAAGAAACACAACAACGTCAGAGAACTCACAGCGGAACGAACGAAATATAATATATCATATAAAATATTACATAGTATCATATTACATCAGAGTACACAACTTATTCAATATATATTAGATAGTTATAAACATCTGTCTAACTATACAACTCAAGTACACAAGATACAGATACCATACAAACACAGCGGAACCATAATATCTACACGCGGAAGCCTCCTGCTCCATATCTCCTCCAGAGTTCGTCAAGCTAACATGAACCACTTGACTACTCATACATAATATGAGTACCAAAGAGTTTAGTAAAATAGAAAATAAATATTCGGGTCAGACAGGGGTCTGGTGTGAGTAAACGGGTTAAAATTGCTTAACTTCATAAAAACCCTTGAAAAGAAAAGGTATCACGTAAGACTCTCCACATATAAACATGGAAAAGTTTTTACGTTACGCTAACCAAAACATTTGATAGGAAATCCAGTGATATTATAATAGTGTCTAGGGTTTTCAAGTAAATATCAAATAGCCGAAATTATCACATGATTAAATTCCAGCTACTAGCCACAAAAGTGGGTAATAAAAACAAAACCGTAGGGTCTCATAGGAAGAAAGGATTTCCATCTATGGCAGGGCTACTGGGGTGCCGCCCGTCACAGTACGTGGCCTAGATCAACGTACCGAGGAGTACGCCCGCTCCCCTACAACACAAGGCCGGAACCATTCCTTACTGAACAGTCCCGAACAAGACCATCCCGTGGTTGGCGCGACCAACCACACATTAAGCCGAAATAGAAAGGGACCTCTAGATAGGGGTAAATCTCACTCTCAAGTGGGGGCTACCCAAGAAGCCTTGCTGAACCTCCACTGTTTTAGCCATTACCGTTTGATGAGACTTGAGGCTACGATTACCTTTATAGAACACATCTATCTTAGAATGCTCATCGTCCACCTGACGATGTTCTGAAAGCATTCGATCCATACAAGTTCATTCCGGGTTCGAACGAAACCGAAGGCACTATCTCGTTGCACTCATTTTGGAATCACCCCTCAGATTCAATGACCATAGCCCTTGCACTCTAAATCCCCATCTCGAATCTATAAGTACTATTCCGTCAAACTCACTACGGAATCACCCATAGATTTATACTGACTTATAGTTCTTACACCTCGAGTCTTCACAAAGCTCCACTTGGATACACGACCTAACGTTTAATTGGAATCGGTGTGGTTTTCGGATATCCAAATATGGAAACCCAATCCCGGTCTCACCGAAACCAAATGCTATTTTAATGTCGAAGTTGTATTAAGGGTTTTAAACAGTTAACTTATATTCAGGATGATATAAACAGATAGATGAATCACATTATCACAATAGATAATTCATAACAACCATTCATCTCACAAAGCAGTATATCACATAACAGAGATATCCAAATCATCCAGTATCAACCAAACACCCAATATCAATCATCCAATATCAATCAATCAGTATTAACAAATCATCACAAAGAAGAATTGATTAACTCTAAATCAATTGGATTACCTAAATCCTTCTTCATTTATTTATTCCAGATAAATAAGTTAATCATCTCTAATGATCTTCCTTAATTAATCTTCTTTAATTAATCATCATTTAATTACATTCAAGTAATTATCTATAACCATATTTAGTAATTAACCTTTAATTACTATCATTAGTTACAATAATTAATGATTCCTCATTTGATTACATTAATTAATCAATTATAATTAATTACATTAAACCTCAATTAATTACAATTAATTAATCACACTTAAATTAATTACTTTTATTAATCAATCTTGATTAATATCATTTATTAACTAATGAACCTTATTAATTAATGATTCCTTTAATTAAATAATTAACTTGTAATTAATCAACTCATTAATCATAATCAGTAATTAACAATCTGTAATTACTGATCTTAATTAATTAACATCTTAATTAATTTATTAATCTTTTATTAATTAATCTAATTAATTAATCTTTAATTACGTTATTAAGTAATCAATTATTTAATTACATCAATTCATAATCCTTAATTAATTACTTAATTAATTTATTACACTTTAATTAATTACACTAAGTAATTAATATTAAGTTAATCACATTCATTAATTAATTAATCACATTAATTAATTAACTAAAATAATTAAGTAATTAACTCTTAATCACTTAACACGTAATTATCTTCTAATTACTATATTAATAAATCTTGATTACCCTCTTAATTAATTACTTAACAAATAATTACTTCCATCATTAGATAATTCTTAATTTGTTAATTAATTAATTAATTACTCCATAATTAATTAACTTCAAACAATTATATTAACCAATTTCTTAATTTAATAACATTAAGTGATTATCCCTTAATCACTTTCATCTAATTACTCCCAATGAGTAAATTCTATTAATTACTTACATAAGTAATTACTTCCATTAATTACATTCAAAATTTCACCATTAGTTCTTCATTAAGTAACTACACTTAATTAATCCATAATCAAGTGATTATTTAAAATTAAATAAACAATTAACTAATTATTTAAAATTAATTTAAATAACTAATTAATTAACATCTTATATTTCACAATCCTTAATTAATTAAGAAAACATTAATCTTAATTAACAAATCATATTTATTAAGTGCTCTCGAATTCATATCAAATAATTTAACATTATTTATCTTCATAATTAAGTTATTTGAAAATGATCAAATTTTAACAGCTCAAAAACAAATTATTCAATTTGGTTTATAAATTATAACTTAAACTTTATTTGAAAATAAAGCATTTAGAAACAAATTTCAAGATTTAAAACACATTAATTATCTAAGTTAAACTTATTCATTCAAAATAAAATTTGAAACTTTAGTTTTAAAATCATTCCTTAAAAATTTACTTAAAACTTTGATTAAATAATTAAATTCAAAACATTCTTATAAATTGAAGTTCATTATTTAACTAAATTAATTACTTCCAAAAAAAGTTAGCTTAACAATATTAAATTTAAAAAATTGAATTCAATTATCACTTTTTTAAAAGTTTGAATTTGATCTATTTTAAAACAACAAGTTTTTAATTTTGTATTTTGTTTCCTTCATGAACTTGCTTTATAACTTAAAATGGATTTTTTAATTTATTTAAATCAACAAGTTTATTTGCAAACCTCATTTACATAGTACTAACAAAACACAATAACCTAAATGCCCGGGTAAAACACTGCAAAATCACGAGCCCTTCCCCGAGTAAACCCAGCTACCCCTCAACTTCGAGACGACATGCGAGAAACATGAGTTCTCCATCAGGTCATAACCCTTCTTCCCCAAACACCCATTAGCCAGTGCACAAACCTGTGCATGGTGCACCTACCCAAGTGCCTCTGGTCACTGACGATCGGTGCGACGATCGCCTACAACTCCACGAACCCTACGAGCATGGCAACAATCCCAGATCAAACGAAGAACCAATGCAACAGAAACGAGCCAAAAACACGAGACTGCTAAACCACATGGCCAGTAACTTCCTCGATATCGTCGCCACCGTTCTCGTTTGACCTCGCCATCCACACCACACCTTCATCTCAACCTCCATCTACTCTCGCAAGCCTTGATATTGATTCCGATCACTCCACGACATCGTAACACCCACAGCTGCGTCGCCTTCAAAACCGGAAGCCAAAACCCTACACGATCCAATTCCCATCGATTCAACCATTGGAAAAATCCAATCGTATTTTTCCCTTCATCAGCATCACGACAACAAGCTTCGACCACAATTTCGACGCCAAACATCATGTTGTTCGCCGTGAATTCGCCATAAACCCAAAACACTTCCATTTTGATTTTCTCGGTATTTACAAGATTAAAAATTATGAAATTTGCACCTAAGTTCATCATTTACAATTCCAAATTATATAGTAGAATCAATTTAAGGATTCCGGTCAATCGATTTTAGACCTATATTATGAATAGACCCATAAAATCCCAAATTATAAATAAATACCTTGTATATTTATTTGAAACTATTTCTTTTAAAAGTAAACTTACATCCTTACAAATCATCTTCCTTCATGATATCTAACTCTAAAATTAAATGTTTGAAATGAATTTTATTTGAATGGGAATGAACCTGACCATAGAACAGAGATGTAAACATTCACATATACAGACTTTTCCACAACATAGCATACATACATACATGCATTCAAATTCAAGCATACATGTAAACATTTCATATCATTTTACTTCAAGATTTCATTCATATTTCCAAGTTAAATCTCAGATGTGAAACTTTTTTTAAAATAAAAATTTACTCACCTCAAATATAATATGCATAGCAGTTTTCTTTTTCAATAAATTCCAGGCCTAGCATCTTAGATATGAAAAGTACTTTGATCTTGCATGCTGAAGAAATTGGATCCATGTTTCAAATTGTTGTTTTAAACTTGCAGATGTGGTTGCAGCTTTTACTTTGCTTTTAAAAATCCCTTCGAAAATGCAGGTTGAAGATTTGCAGTTTAAGTTTGAAGGTTGCAGTTTTAAAGTTGATATGAAGTTGCAGATTGAACTTCAAATTTTATCTTAGATTTGTAGTTAAGAAAAATTTCTGTTTTAAAATTTCAGGTTGAAGAAAATTCTGGCTGACATTAAAGTTTGAAAGAATTAAAGAAGGAAAAAGAAATGAGAAGAAGAAGGTTTGAGATTTGAAAGAGAAAACAATTTTCTTCATATGTTATAAATTCAAAATGAAGGTCGCTTGTTTACAAATTGAACAAATATGATTCATTAATGCTTAATCTTCTTACAAGGGTTTTAGAGATGCATTAAAATAGTTACACATGTCTTAGTATTTTAAATTAATTTTTTTTTACTTAATTTAAATGTGAATATAACGTACTTATTACATTTACTTTATAAATAAATATAAGTTTGCCTTTAAAAATATATTCTAAAACTAATTATAATACAAATATCTCTTTATACATGTATTTAAAATCTAAAACTTTTATTTTTAGTGTTGAAGAGATCAATCTTTTTTAAAAGAAGGTTTGTTAATAACTTTAGACATATATTTTATAATCATTTAAAATTTAAGCAATATAAAAGGAAAAAACCAAAACTCTGTTTAAAACCTTTTTAAACTATCATATTTAAAAAAAATAACTATCTTATATTTTTTAAACAATTGAATTAAACTTAAATTATCTTTTGAAAAATATTAATTAAAATAAAGCTTTAAATTACAATATTCATTCATATTTTAATTATCAATAGATTAAATTAAATTTCAAAACAATATCAAATTATAACATATACAAACATATATATTACAATTTGAAAATTTATCTTTTTTTAAAACAAAAGATATTCTATTCACAATATATATCAAATATATATATTATAAATAGAATAAAATTTTATTAGCTTTGAAAAACAAATCTTATCAATATTGCCAGATTAAATATTTATTAACCTTTAAAAGATTAAATTTATCAAGAAAAATTATCAAATCAATTTAATTATTAATACTGATTATTAAATTGATATTCCTTAAAATTCTGGGTCGTTACAAATCTTTTCGTCCTCGAAAAGAACGGGCAAGGAAAATAAAGAGAAACAAGATAGAAAAACAAAATAGTACCTGAAACGAACAATTCCGGATTCGAAGCAAGAATGCTCTCCTCCGTTTCCTAGGTACAATCTCGATCGTCAGTGCTCCACTGTACTTTGACCAGATTAACAGATTTCCTTCCGAGCTTTTTCGTACCTCTATCGACAATACGAAGTGGCTTCCTCTCAGCAGTCAGATTTGGCTCAATATCCAAACTATCAAGAGTAGAAGGGTGGACAAAAAGATATGGGTCAAGCAGATACTAAAGGAGATGTCAGACGTGAAATACATCATGCACTCCATAAAGTTTCTCGAGGCAAGTCTAAACGATAAGCCAAAGAACCAACTCTTTCCACAATGTAGAAAGGACCATCAAAGAAGAAGAAGGTACAAATAGCAGTAAGGAAGAATAGGTTGAATGAAAAGGATGAACCATATATAAAACTGTATAAGTTTCAATTTAAAATTTTATATTTAACATTTTAAACATTTTGTAATATACATTTTATATTATGATGAATAGTCATTTGATTCAAATTTGATAGTTCATAGTAAGCATATTTAAAAAAAAATTGTTTAGACAAATAAAATATATGATCAAAATATCCTTTATATAATATACTTTATCAAAATACTTTTATAACTCGATGTCTTAACAAGTTTACTTTCGTTCCTGTAGACTCTGGCTATGCGTTGATTAGGCGCAAGCTAGAATTCTTCACGTACTTGGTAGACTTGTTTCAACACCCGGTGAAAATACTGAAAAACCTTTTAAAACAACAGATACGGAAAATACAATCCAAACAAATCAACCAAACCAAACATTTGTCTAACCATGGATCGCAGATACATAATAGTTATGCCCGAATCCATTAGGAAACATCCGTATCCGTAAGCTATTTCAGCCCTACGAATTACACCATGATGACTAGTAGACTGCAGATACACAATGGTTACACCTGGATCCCCCAGGAAACATTGGTAGCCTTAAGCTATCTCAACTAGCGGATTTCGCTACTACTACGACCTACACAGATTGCAGGATACACAATGGCTACGCCTGGATCCCCCAGGAAACATCCGTACCCTCAGGCCATCTCAGCCAGGTGAATTACGCTATGTAGTCGTAAACATAAGACCATGGAGATTGCCATGGAATTCGATGGACACTCGAGTATCATATCCAGAAAACCCAAATCAAAGAGAATAATACCGATAGAATGAATCCACAGTGTGGCCACAAAGCGGATATCAAGTAGAAGGCACTTTCCATATCTTTACTTCGAAAATAGGTATCATGTAGTACCTTTAAAAATCACTTCTAAATATCATACTTATATAAAGTCCATTACATATAAGATTTCATTTCAAATCGAATACTTTCCAAATCAATAGTATATCAAATCACAATTATATAGACTTTGATTATATAAGATTTCTCTTTACAAATTGAGTACCCTTACAAATCAATAGTTTCAAATCACTTCATACTTATACAAATCAATTTCATACTTATACAAATCCATTTCATATAAGTTCAATAACTCCCAGAACAAAGTATTTAGTAGAACAAGGTTCTCTATTTCAATTCCTTTCAATGTCAATTTAGTTTCAAAATATATATGATTTCACCAAATCATTTCTTTCAAATTGCATATATTCAGTTTCAAATTTTATTAAAACAATAGATTTAGAAAATAATCCAAATTTCCAAATCAACAAAATTTATGTCAAACAAATTCATTTCCATTTCAAACATATATTCCCTTTCAAAAATCATAATACTTTCAAAGTTATAAATCTTTCGAAACCAAATACTTGAAATCATTACACTTTGAAAATCATAACCTTTTGAAATCATACATTTGAAATCCTAAAACATTCCTTTAATTCTTTACATTTCACAATTTTATTGAATTAAACCCAAATCTAAAATATCCAATTTTAATTCAATTCAAACCATCAGTTTCAATTCAATTTAGTTTTCCAACAAAACCATTTCAAATATTATCAAATTTCAAATAAAGATTTGATCCATAAAATAAACTATTAAATCTTTAATATATTTCAAAGCTTAAATATACCATATTCCAAAACTAAAGTTTATAATTTCATATTTCTCAAATTTTACTTCATTATTACTTAGTTTTGAAATATTCATGTCACAAATCCATCATTTTTAAATAAACTCAAATTACAAGTAAACCAAATATCCTTTCATAAAAATACAAACTTCAAATATTCATTTATCAAAATCAATTATCATTTCAAATTAACATTCTTTATCAAAATAAAGATTAAGTCATTTCCACACCGTTTCATCATCAAAGTATCTAAAATGGTTACAGAGTTTAAAACCATCTCTTTTTAAAACCTTCAAACTATTTGTTTCAATATGAAAAATCTAATTTACCATTGGAAAGATTATTATTCTATATATACTTTATTAAAAACATTTGAAATCTACATTTCATACCAGTATAATTCAAAATAGTCTTATTTATTTCACTCAACCAACAGTTTCAAACTTATATAAATCATATTACTTTATACATTAATCATACCAAACTAAACTAATATTCTTTATCAAATACCCTATACCTTTCAAAATTACTTAGCTTTGAAAAGTTAACCTTGATTTGGAAGTGCTCGAACCTTCAAAATAGTCAAAGAAATCATATTTTCAATCCAAGAGTTGGAAGTCACCAACAAATCAGTAAACCAATTCCAAAAGATAGGGTTATACCAAAGCAAATCCAAATCTCGAGGACTGAACAACGGCTTGCTTTTATATCTTTCAAATGTATATACATATATCTTTCGAATATCAAACCATACTTCAAAATCAAAAATCAAAATTTGGTTTCACAAAACCACTCTCATAGCAAAGCTACTAGAGTGGCCTCTCCCCCACTCAGGAACTCGAAAATCAATGTCGATGATGCCTGCGTTCATCACCGAAATTATTTTCCAGCGACATAAGTGGGTTCTAGACTTTTATTTTCTTGAAACTTCTTTGAAATCTCTTTTGAAATCATTGGGATTCATTCGAATGCATTTGAAACATTTCTTATTTAGAAAATATCTTTAAATCATATTATTATTATACATTTTCCAAAATCTTAAAACCGATTTCAAAACACCTGATTTCGATCCCTCGAAATTCAAATTCAAAACCCTTCAGTTATAAATCATTATATATAAGTCAAATTCCTATAAAATTTTCAAAATTTCAAATCCTTTCAAAGTTTCAATTTTTCGTTTTTAAAAGGTATATAATGTTTATCAAAAACATTTCACTTTTAAATATAAGATACGACCATCCTTATCAAAATACTAATTTCGATGTATGCACAAATTCAAAATACAATCAAACATAAATTTCCAAATAATGATTCAAGGTTATATTTCAAACAAATGGAGATTCGAATTTACAGAAATTCTAATCAAATAGAATTCTGGTCCGAAGATAAGCTCGAACAACGATGAGAAAATTTTATTACCAAATAGTAGATGAAGAAGCCTGTATAAATCGCGGGTGACCTTAACCGGGTCAACCGTGAATACAGGAATATAATCAGTTTGGAAATCTAAGGCAAATCGACATCGATTACTACAGATAGAATCCAGGTGGAGTACGAGATAGATAGCATCGTAAACCGAGGATACAGAAATCTCCGATTAATCGTTGCTAATTGTAAAGGTCTTCCACCCCTTTACAAATCATTCAAAGACAGGCGGAATCACCGATCTTTAGAGAGGTCATTCCAATGTGGAGTTACGGAATGCCCCAAGATCAAAAAGGATAAAATAGGAAAGACAAAACTGGATTTTAGAACAAGAGAGAGCATTCCAAGATTTATGGAATCCTAAGCGATAAGAATCCTAACCAAGAGATTTATAATAAGGTGGATACAGAAGGAGTGAAGTTTAGAAAATCTTGGTTTCAAAATAAGAAATTTTTTACACCCAAATAATATTTGAAACTCCATTAAAAATCATTTGGAAATCATTTTATACTTTGATAATACGTTCTCTCACAAGGAAATGATTCTAAGATTGATTTCACTCATTCTAGGGTATTTCTACCCTATCTCTAATGAGTTTTTGCTCCGCAGGCTATGGTTTGCCTAAAACCAAAGCTCAGATACCAACTGTAACAACTAGATATTTTCAGCCATTCGCATCCACAAATGCCGGACTTGAATTTCTCAAAATACCGCATTGTAAATAAATTTGGAGCAAATGAAATACAATCACAAAATCACAAACACAGAAATATCAGAATAACTCGCAGCGGAAATTAAAATACCATAGTAGTTCATGAAGCTACTATAACAACTCTCAAAACATAATATATGTAATCAGCCTGAAAACGTATACAATAGAAATCTCAAATACATAGCAGTTTATAAATACTAGAGCTAAAATAGAACACTGAAATTGAAAGGGAATAGATAACTTGACAAGCAGAATCTCTAGCGATTCCTAGCTCCAGAAAAGAGATCCAAAGCTAAGCTGTAAATATTCAGGCTAACTCGAGCGTAAAGTAAAACACAAAACACTCGAGTCAGGACATATATACTTGTATAATGTAAACCAACTCAACTGAATTATAGTAGTAATGCATAATATCTTAAAGGATGCTTGGGATAGCCCATCCTCTAAGGATCAGTCAAACCATAAATTAAATAAATCCCGTGGTTAAAATTCAAAAATACTATTTTATACTTCTAAATCAAATATCAATTTCAATATTCAAAATCATTTCAAATTAATTTCAAATACCAAAATATCATATCCTTCCAAAACTACAATCATTTTATTTAATTTAAATATCCTTCCAATTCGCCTTTCAAAATGGTTTATATTTCAAATCAAAGTACTTCGTTTAAACCGTTAAAATTTGAAGTCATTATATTTATCAAATATTAAATTTTTAAAATTTTTAGCCCTTTCAAAGTTCATTTATTAACTTAAATTTATTAAAACAGTGAAAATTCAACTTTCATAGCACTTAGAAAATGCTATGGAAGTTATGTTAAAAAACTATTCAATTAGCAAAGGACAACATGTAAAACGCTGTAATATGTTTAGATTTCAATTAAAACTTTAGTTAAGTCCAGCAACTACAGCACTTTCAAAGTTCTATAATAACCCTCTATTAAAATTTAGCCATTTGGTTCATTTATATCAACAACAGCATTTACAAATGCTGTAATATCATTTACACTAGAAATAATAGCATTACAAAAATTGTTGTTAATTAACTTTCAAATATCCAATATAATTTGATAAACCATTCAATTTTATTTACATCATTTTAAACTTATAAAATCATACATTTTCATTTATAACCATCATTTAATTTTCCTTAAATTCACGATTTTATAAAGTTAAATTTCCATTCAAAAATAAATATTTAATAATAATTCACATAATAAATTCCAACATTTAATTTCAATTCATATAATTAAAATTTTAACTTAATACTTAAGTTTAAATTTCAAATATAACTTAATTTCATTTTATTTACTTAGCTTAAAAATACACTTTTAAACCAAACTCACAAATTTCCAATTTAAGTTATATTTCAAAATTCTACTAAGTATTCATTCATTTAACATTTTATCTTTATTCCAAAATCATTAATATATTATAAGATCATTTTAAATTCATTTAAATTCAAAATATCCTAAATTTATCATATTTCATATTTAATTTAAATTCCATTTATCACCAAGTTATAATTTCCAAAATAATTTACATTTTAGATTTTCTAACTTTACCACTAATTTATTTCACTTATAAATTTTCAGAAAATCAATAACACTTTACAAAAACTCATTTTTATTTAAATTTAAATCATAATATTATAATATTTACATTTCAAAAGTATTTTAAATTTTTTATAAAAACTTATATTAACGATGGGTCTGTATTTCATTTTTTAACCTAGGAAAAGTGATACAGATAATATATCATTTCTATCCGTAATTTACAATGAAAACCCGAGTTTTATCATTTCAAACCTGCAGTCCCAAGTAAATGAAATAATTTGAAAATCTTTCAAGCCTATCATTTCAGCCCATAATGATTTTCCCGTATTCTAAAGTCCGTTCGGGTATGTATCATTTCAACCCATAGTGATTCTAATCTAAAGGGAACTTGTAGTGTGATAAACTGATATACATAATAGAACAGCATAATATAACAGTAACAGATCTTATAACAGGTGTTTAAGCATGAAAGAACATCATATGATCGTATCATAGCAGATATAATATGGTGATGCATTTTACAGATTCAAATGTTATCGCTTTACTAGTTATATAAGTATAAAACTGTCTGGTGAGAATAACTCATTGGTATATACTAAAGATGACAACAAACGAATTCACAACTGAGATCCACAAAAGCATGATAGCACAAAAAAGATTCAAGTACGAGAGCCAAAGATTAATTTCCTTGAATAAAATTCAAACAAACTATATAACCAACACAAGTTTTCAACCGAAATACAATTAAACAAAGCTATATGAATACACAAAACATCACCAAAGAGTTTGCACTTGCTTTCTACCACTTGTGTTTCAGTTATAGGCTGGAAAGGTACGGCTAAGGAGTGTGCTTGGGTCTGGTTGTGGGTTCATATGGTCGGCCTAGCATGGGAAAAAGATGGTGCAAAGTGGTGATGCATTAAACTACAAGCCAATGCAACAAAGCCTAGGTTCAAGGCAACAATGAGTCACAGCCCAAGGCTATATGGGCACGGCCAGGTCTGGTGTGGACCAAGGGTGATGTTGCATAGGGTGCAGGTCAAGTTTGAGGTGGTGGTGGTGGTGTAGGTGGCGGGCAAGGGGGTGTTTGGGGTGGTGGTGCAAGGTGTGCTTGGCTATGGTTCACATAGGTGTAGTTTTTATGCAATTTTGTGATGGATCTTTAACCTAGATAGCTCGGCTTGGCTAGGGGGTAGAAGAGGAGGTGGTGACGACAGGTTCAAGTGGTGGTGGAGGCGACAAGATGGCTGGAGTGGCAGGGGCCGAACCTAAAGAGAAGAAGCAAGTGCAAATCAAAGAACAAAACAATGAAAAAATAAAAAAATAAAAGAAAGTTTCTTACCAAAATTTTTCACAAGAAGGAATGGTCGAAATTTCTTTTAATGATGAGAAAAAAATTCACATGAGATGAAATGAGGAAGTGGTTGGCTGAAGACAGAGGTGTTAAGGCAGCAAAATGAATTAAAGTGATGGTTGAAATTGAAAAGGTGTGAGTACTAAAAGTCAAAGAATAACAAAATTCACAAAAACTCTTCAAATATCTCCATTTCTTTTGCAATTTTTAAATAACTAAAAAATGCATATAACTTTAGATAAAACACAAAAATTTAGTAAATAGACAAAATAAATAAATAATTATTAATCATATATAAATTTAATTAAGAAAAACAGCAAATATTGCAAACTAGTGTTAAAAATTTGAAAATAAATGCAACAAGTTTTGGAAAAATTTTATGTACTTGAAAAATATTTATAAATAAAGATAAGAACATAAAAAAAAATGCATGCAAAAAAATAAATAAATTTTAATTACATTTAATTAAATGAAGAAAATAGAAGAAAAAGGAAACTAGCCTTTAAAAATAGAAAATAAATGCAATAAATTTTGGAAAAATCTTATTATCATTTTAAAAATATTTAGAAATGAAATCTTACAATAAAAAAATTTAAAATAATTTCAAACCAAAATAAATTAAAATTTAAGTTATATTCAAAAAATTTAGGGTTGTTACATTTTATCAGTATAAAAATCAAATCACTTCCAATCCATTTCAGAGTATCAAAATATCATATCCTTTCAAAACCTTATTCATTTTTATTTTAATTTAAATACCATTCCAAATCACATTTCAAAAATGGCTTAAATTTCAATTCAAAATACTCCATTTAAACCATATAAAAGTGAAGTCATTATAATTACAAATAAAATATTCAATTCCAAAAAATTTAGCATTTTCTGAGTTCATTTATTCAGCCAAAGAATACAAAACATTGAAATTTCAGCATTCCACAGCACTTAGAAAATGCTGCGGTAAGTTATATTTGAAAACAATTCATATTAGCAAGCACAGCATTTAAAACTACTGTAATAGTTCAGTAGATATTTAAAAATATCATTTGAACCAACTACAACATTTAACAATTGCCAAAATAGCTCTTTCATTAGTTTCAGGTTCAAGTTTTAGTTTCTGCAACTATAGCACTTACCAAGTGCTGCAATAACCCTTACTTAATTTTAGCCTTTAGTTCACTTCTGCAACTACAATACTTACAAAGTTCTGCAGATTCATTTATTCTAGATTTTAGTTCATTTTCAGAAACGATAACATTTCTGAAGTGCTACTAAAAGAATTTCCAGATTTACAATAGAATTTCAGAAACAATTAAACTTCAATTTAAACCATTTTAACTTATAAAATTTCATATTTTCCACTTTAAAAATGGTCATTTAAATACCCTTTAACTTATGATTTTTATAAAGTAAAATTTCACAATTAAATATCAAATTTCTCAATGCTTCACTTATTAAAGTCAACGTATAATTTTCCCTAATTTTTTTCATTTAGTTTACACTTTAATTAAATTTACCATTGCATAAATTAAAATTAATTTCAATTTTATTTTCTAAACTTCACTTTTATTTTTAAACCAAATTTCATATTTCCAAGTCAAGTTATATTTCAAATTACACTTATAAACATTTATTTATTTAACAATTTTAACTCATAGAAAAATCAATATCACTTTATTAAGTCATTTTAACTTTAAATTCAAATCAAATTTTCTTATTTTTACATTCATCAACTCCGTTCCTTTGGGCTTTTGAGGAGCGGGAGAAATTGTTGGAATTATATGAAAGAGTCTCGGGAGCCAGGATGCATGCCAGTTTCATACGACCTAGTGGAGTGGCACAAGATCTGCCTCTTGGCTAAACGGGATCCTTAATTCTATTTCTATATTCTTTTTTCTAGATCTAAGGACTACACTAATCGTTTCGCTACAGTGGAAAGAAAATATATAATGTCATAATAACAGAATATTTTTTTCCTAAAAGAATCAAAATATAGACTATTTAGTTAAATTAGTCAAAATTCGGTAGTTTTTTTCTGAGCGAATTCAAAACTTTTGTTTCCAGTTATTTGAATAGTAGGGCTCCGGGAATGGTCGAAGCCATACCCAATCGAAAAAGGATATTATCCAACCGCATCTCAAGTAGTTGTAGTAAAACCTGGCCTGTTGACCCTAGTTTGAATTTGTTCATTTGGAATCTGGGCTCTTCTATTTTCTACTTATTTTTTTTATTCCTTATTTCATTTCGATTTTAGTGGAATGCGCCATTCCATTTCTTTTAGAGAGGTGTAGCCGCAATAGCATCAGTTTCTATATCTCTGTTTTGAACGGAGAATGCAGAATAGAATCATCATCAGATTTTAAAAAACATAAAAAATTCTAGAAAAATATATATAATAATCATAGGTCCACATAATATTTTCTAACCTAAGTCAAGTGATATGGATAATATATCATTTCAATCCGTAATTTACAATGAAAAATCCGGATTCTATCATTTCAAACCCGTAATCCCAAGTTAAATAACATAAATGAAAATCTCTCAGGCCTATCATTTCAGCCCATAATGATTTTTCCCTATTCTAAAGTCTGTTTGGGTATGTATAATTTCAACCCATAGTGATTCTATTCTAAAGTGAACTTGCAATGTGAGAAACAGAAATAAATAAACAGTATGATAGAATATAACATAGCAGATGATGTGACAAATTTATAATAGGGTTTAACATCATATAATTCACATCACAGGCAGGTATAACATGATATAATAATTCTACACATTCACTTGTTTTCACCTCACAAATTATATAAGTATAATTGTCATGAGTGGATACTCACCTTTAAGCTGGAGTTAGCAAACCAAACTACATGAATAAATCTAGAAAGCACGATATATCACGACTTTTAATTCAAGTGAATCAAGGGCCAAGATGTTGATGTGGTAAACAACAACCAAAACAAGACAATATAAACATATATTCAACGCAAAAACATCATTGAAACAATTTGAAATAAAAGCAACAAAACACAAAATGAATTGACCTTTCCTTAACCATTAAAGTGCTCGGCCTAAGGGTTTCCAATGCTCGGGCATAGTGATGTTTTGGTGGTAGGTGGCTCGGGTTTTGTATCATATATGCACGGCAACATGGAATGTGAAGGGGTAGGAGTTACTAGGTAGGGAAGATCAAAGGAAAAGGCAAAAGAGAACGGTTTGGTGCACAACTAGACTCGGCCTGGTCAACATTGTTCTCGTCCATGCATGGTACAGGTCAGGTCAGTGGTGAAGCTACGGCCAGAGGTGATGTCATCAGGTTGTGGTGGTGGTTCTAGGGTGGTGGCCGAAGTGATATATGAAGGGTAGGGTGAAGTATTAACTCGCCTAGGCACTTGTTATGGTGGAGCTTAGCAAATTTGTGGTGTTTGCATCATATGGAGGTCACAGCCACATCTGGACAAGGGGAAAGGAAGTGGTGGCTGCCTTGGATGGTGATAGTGGTGGTCGGTGGTATGATGGGGTAATGGCTGGGCACAGCACAAGAGGAAGCAAAGGAAAAATCAATGGAAATAGGAAGAAAAGATGAGAAAAGAAAGCCATTAGAATTTTGTCTCAAGTGAGATAGCTATGAGTTTCTAATAGACGAGAAAGTTTCTTACATGAATGATGAAGAGAATACACGAATATAGGATAAGAAGTGTATGGCCAAAAGAAAGAAATTAAAAACCAAAATAAAATGAAAAGACAAGCAAATGAAAAGTCACAAGAAATGAAAAGGCTTTGTCTCTTCAAATTTCTAATTTCTTTTATTCAAGATAAACTAATAAAATTAGGTAAATAAAATTGAAAATGAAAAAATTAAAGTAGAAACGAAAATAAATAAATATTTTTAGGAAAAATAGAAAATAAGTAAGAAAATAGTTTATTTAATTGAAACTAGAATTTAAAATTATAAACAATATACAGTAAACATTGGAAAATTATAGCTACACTTTTAAAATGTTTTAAAAATAAAATATATACACAACATGTCGTGTTACACATATATACACAAATTAGAACATGATACGACAAACAAAATTATTATTTATATAAATTAAAATAAACAATTTTGTTAAATAAATCAAATTACACACAATGGTTTAAAAAGCATAACTTTCACAGTATTAATTAGATTCCAACGAAACGAAAAGCAGTATACTTAAAATTTAATTGATTTTAACAATAAAATATAAAATTCAAAAATTAAAATTTCCAAATTTTTAAATTTAAAATTCAATGTTTGACCATATTGACAAAATTCACATTTTGGGAAAAAATTCTATTTAGTCATGTTTAGAATTATAATTCAGATAAAAGTCAAAATTTATATTTAAAATAACAAAATTTGTTTCTTTTAATAAATAAAATAAAGTTTTTAAATCAAGAATTTCATTTAAAATAATTAAAATATACAATTAAAATAATCACAAAATACAGGGTTGTTAAACTCATCCCCACTCAAAACTTTTCGTCCTCGAAAAGGAATGAGGTACGGAAAACACAGAAAAAGTTAGAATAAAATAGGATTAAGACAAGATGATAAGAAGATTAAAAATTATACATGATAACTGTTATCGTTGGTGAATTGGACAAGATGGAGATGATCTTCCCAAGATCCTCCATAATCCAACACACAAGCACGAAGAAGATCTTCGAGAATCTGATACACTCTTTCCGTTTGACGGTCGGCCTGTAGATGGTAAGCAGTGATCAAATTCAGATGAGTAACCAAAGATTCTTGAAAATCTTTACAAAACTGACTAGTAAATATAGGATCACGATCATAAACAATACTGAGAGGAACACTGTTAACCCCGTTTAGTCAACGAGTTAAGGCCTGGGACGATCCACGACTTAAGGCGCTTAACGGTTCAAGAGGGATCTACGACTTAGGAAACCTCACGACTTAAGGTGTGTGACGACTTAACAAGTTAAGGCATGAATGACTTATGACTTAAGGTCACCACGATCTAACAGCTCAAAGTACTCCATGACTTAACGAGTTAAGGTCTACACGACTTAAGAATTGAAATGGTCTAAACAGTTTTTGACTCAAGCAGGTCTACGACTTAGAGCAATCTACGACTTAAGGAAGTCTACGACTTAAGGAAGTATATGACTTAAGGAAGTCTAAGACTTAAGAGATGGCATGACTTAAAAGGTCTACGACTTAACGACTCAAGGCACGAAAAGGTTAAGACAACTACACTTAAGTCGCAACCGACTTACGACCTTTGCTAGGTCGATCACGACCTAAGACTACAGAGGCAAGTTCAATACCACGCCATGATTCGTTAACTCGTTGGCGACATGGGACTTGAGATGTGAATCCAAAAGAGCAAACTTACTCCAGTTAAGCCGCAAGCCAAGACTTAGTTTAGGTCGGTCATGACCTACGACCTATGATGAGTCGTACACGACTTAAGCAAACAAATAAGAAGCCGCATCCGTATAACTCGTGCACGACTTAGGACTTGTAACATGAATTCGAACAGATAAGCAAACTTTTACCAAGCTACGAGCTGGACTCAGTAGGTCGGCCACGACCTACCCTAAGTCGGTCACGAGTTACGACCTAAGGGGTAAAATTCTCTATAAATACCAACCTACATTGAACGTGAGAGGGACTTTTTGGGGACAATCCCTTGAAGCGTCGATACTCTGCCAGTTTCTGAACCGACTCTATACTTGAAGTTTCGAAGAACACTACAAGCTACTTTGAAAGACTTCCACACGCTTGACATGGATTCGAAGACTTTCATCTACATCGAAGCTTAAGCTACTTGTTCAAAGTGTTTTGTAAATAAAGAGATTTGTACTTGAAGAGCATTGTATCGTTTTGTAACAAGATCAGTAATAAAGATACTTAAAGTGGACGTAGGCTACTCCTTAAGCCGAACCACAATAAAATCGATGTCTCCTACTGTATTTTCTGTCATTTTAGCTGATATTCTATTCCCGAACCATCGGGTGGTGCTTTCACATTCACACTTCACACACCGGGGTGTTAGCGTTCAATTTTAAGCGTTAACATTTTTGGTGCTTTCACTGAGAACCCAACTCAGGATACTTCCATCATTGCTCCGCAAAGGTTTGTGGAAAGGATTTCTTTTAAAACCAGAAGTTTATTGGAAATAATGGCTCCTGGGAGGAAACGAAGTTCTGTAAGATCCGACAACGTTCAAGAGAATACCGCTACCTCTCCTCCTTCAAGTCAAGCAGCTCCAACTATTGGAGTTACGCGAGCAGAATTGGACGCCGTAGTTTTGGGGTTGAATCAACAATTGAATGCCCAGAATGCACAGTTGGAGGCTCAGAATGCCCTGATCTTAATTAAGTTGAATGATCTACTTGGGGCTAACCGTCAACCGGTTAATAATGATGGAAACCCTACTGCAGGAGTTCAAGATGTTGAAGGAGGGAATGTTTCTCAAAGAGCCGCAGACCCTGTGGAAAAGACATCTCTCCAGGCTGGGGGATCAGGACCGCAGCCGACCCTCCGTGAACGGTTGTCAAGATAGAATTCAGAGAGAATGGCTAATGTTTGCCCTCTAGAGCCTTTAGATGATGAAGAGTATTTCTCAGGCATGGTTCGTCAGATCATGAAGGAAAGTATACGAAGGGATGAAGATGAGAAAGAATGGCGTTTTGCTCCAAGAAAAACTCCGTTTACTGAGAAAATCTTGAAGGCAGAATTCCCAAGAAAATTTGTTCCTCCTACTATTCCGGCATACAAAGGGACAAGCGATCCTAATGAGTTTCTGTATAAGTACGATTGGCATATGACGCGTGCCAGAGCGTCTGATGAAATCAAATGTCGATATTTCCCGGTATATCTAGAAGGTGTGGCTCTATTGTGGTTTACAAAGCTGCCGGTCAGGTCCATTGATCAGTTCTCCGATTTGACCAGGAAATTCGAGCAATTTCGATTGTATGCTTCAAAAGCAAAGGATATAATGTCGCTGTCAAGTCTAGAGCAAAATCCAGGAGAATCCATCAGATCATTTTTGAATCGTTTTAACATAGCATTGGCTGAGGTAGATAATGCTGAGCCACGCATGGTCCCAACATACTTGATGAGGGCGATTGACAAATCGAGTGAATTTGGAAAATGGTTGAAAATGAAAGAACCAAACTCGCTTGACAAATTCTACAAGAAAGCGGATGAATTCATGCGCTTGGAGAGCCTCCAAACACCGGCTAAGGTGGTATCAGCAGAAGCCGGGAACAATGGTGCTCCTTCGAACAAGAAAGAACCTAACACTCAGAAAAGGGGAAATGATGGTGGAAAGAAACAGGGAGATGCTAAGAAAGGCCGTCCTTACAATTTCACACCCTTGACTGATACCCCTGAGAACATCTTCTTTGCGACCAAGGATGATGTCAATTATCCGACACCACCTAAAATGAGAGATGGAAGTAAGATGGAAAAAAGTGGAAGGTTCTGCCGGTTCCACAACCAACCCGGCCATGACACCAACGAATGTCGCCATTTGAAAGAGGTAATTGAACAACTCTTGAAAGAGAACAAGCTCCAAGAGTATGTGAAAAGGAATACAAATGCCCCAGCCTCGTCGACTCAAGGACAACTAGTTCCCACTCACCATCCTGGTTCAAGTGAGAAGGCCGTAGAACATGAGACGGAAAGACCTGTCATCAATATAATAACTAGAGGGCCTCACCCAGCAGGCAAAAGCTGGGGCGAGATGGAAAGGTATGCCCGGGCCTTGAGGCATGTACCGGCTGAAGAGAATGTTTTTGTTTTAGAAAATGATGCACCTTTAAAGCAACAAAAGTCTTCCACAGATGATATTATATTCAGTGCCAGAGATTCTTTGGGTATCGAGGCTCCTACCATAGATCCTTTGGTCATATCCGCTGGTATTGGGCCGGCTACTGTGAGAAGAGTTCTAGTAGATTGTGGAGCTTCATGCAACATTCTCTTCAAGATGACTTTTGGTCAAATGAAAATTCCAATGGTTGACGTTCAAGCTTCATCACTTAAGATTGTTGGGTTTGCTGGGGAACCCAAACCGCCGATTGGGACCATAGATTTGTTTGTGGAACTTGGAAAAGGGCTAAGGAAGGTGGCTCGAAAGCAAACCTTTATAATTGTTGAAGAGTTCTCTGCCTACAATGCCTTTTTAGGCCGACCAACTCTTGCTGCATTCAAAGCTATTCTTGCCCCATGGTGTCTGACTATAAAATTCCCCACAGATAATGGAGTTTGTGTGATTAAAGGAGACCAAGATGCGGGGCGAGAATGTTATCTTACAGAGTTGCGTGAATCAAGGAAAAGAGAAACGGGAAAAGGTGCGGCGGCTCCAGTCCGCATCAAAGAACCAACCTTGTAGCAATTACAGGTCGGACCCTGCACTGGTGAATGTAGTGGCGCACGAAGAGAAATGGATCCAAGGAAAGCCAGTGCAGGGGAGAATAGGGTAGTACCATAGAGGTAACAGTGCCGGTACCCGTTGACCCAAAGGACCCAAACAAAGTGCTGAATTTGGGTTCACAACTCAACATAACAGTTCAGAATGTTCTGATTTCATTTTTGAAGGCAAATTTGGATGTATTCGCTTAGACTCATGCTGACATGTGTGGAATATCCCCAGAGATTGTAGTACACACTCTGAACATTGATCCAAAGTTTACACCCGTGAAACAGAAAAGAGGAACTCAGGGTCCTGAGAGGACGGCAGCGTTGAAGGAAGAAGTGGATCGGCTCATGGAGAACGGTTTCATCAGAGAATCTACTTATCCAAATTTGGTATCAAATCCAGTGCTGGTTAAAAAAGCTAACGGGAAATGGAGAGTATGCATTGACTTTTCGGATTTGAACAAAGCCTGCCCCAAAGACTGCTTCCCGCTGCCCAGGATCGATCAGCTGGTGGTTGGGACGGCGGGGCATGAATTGTTATCTTTTATGGATGCATACTTCGGATATAACCAGATTATGATGCATGAGCCAGATCAAGAGGACACAAGCTTCATCACAGATGTTGGACTCTACTGCTACAAGGTCATGCCTTACGGACTCAAGAATGCAGGGGCAACTTACCAAAGGCTTGTTAATGCCATGTTTAAACCGCAGATTGGCAAGACAATGGAAGATTATGTTGATGATATGCTAGTGAAGTCTAAGAAAGCAGTGGACCACATGGATCACTTGGCAGAGATGTTCGCAGTACTCCGAAAGTACAGAATGAAGCTTAATCCCTTGAAATGTTCATTTGGAGTGGAGTCCGGAAAGTTTTTGGGTTTCATTGTGAGCGCTAGGGGCATTGAAGCTAATCCTGCTCAGATCACTGCCCTGAGAGAGGTCAAAGCTCCTAGAACGAAGAAGGAGTTGCAAAGTCTCAATGGAAAGGTTGCTGCCTTGAGTCGGTTCATTTCAAAAGCTACTGACAAATGCATTCCATTCTTTGATGCTCCGAAGAAAGGAAGAAAAAAAAGTGAGTGGACTCCTGAATGTCAGAAAGCATTTGATGAGTTGGTTCGTCATATGGAAGTGCCTCCGATACTTTCAAAGCCTGACAATGGTGAAGATCTCTTCATATATTTGGCAATTTCATCTCATGCTCTCAGTGTAGTGTTGGTACGGGAAGACGCAAGGATTCAACGCCCAGTCTATTATATCAGCAAAAGATTCACTGGGGCTGAGATGAACTATTCAAGGTTGGAAAAGCTCGCCTATTATTTGTTGATCGCATCAAGAAAATTGAGACCGTATTTCCAAGCTCATCCCATCAAAGTCCTCACTGATCAACCTCTAAAGCAAGTCCTATTCCGTCCTGAGACTTCGGGCCGTCTTTTGAAATGGAATATTGAACTCAGCCAATATGACATCACTTATCGTCCCCGGAAAGCAATCAATGGACAAGCTTTAGCAAATTTCATTGCAGAATGTACAGATAAAGGTGATAGTGAGGAAGAAGCCACTGATAACATCCCAATCCAATGGAAATTGTATGTCGATGGCGCAAGGAATGATTACTGTTCTAGAGCAGGGGTTGTCCTTGAAACCCCAGAAAGGCGATCGCTATGTTATGCACTGAGACTAGAATTTCCTTCGACAAATAATGAAGCAGAATATGAAGCCGCTGGTTTAAGGATCGCTAAAGAACTAAACATCAAGGCATTGCAGATCTTCAGTGATTCTCAGCTTATTGTCTGCCAAGTCAAGAAGGAATTTCAAGCTAAAGGAGGAAATCTACCCGCCTATTTATCAAAAGCCTGGGAGCTTCTTGAAGATTTTGACCGTTATTCAATAAGCCATATACCCCGGGAAAAGAACATGAAGGCGGATTCTCTCGCAAAGTATTCAAGTACTGGTGAAGCTCAACTATTGGGATTAGTTCCCGTCGAAGTCTTGTCCGCTCCGAGCACAGATGAAATGGATGTTGATTGGATTATGAATGTATCCCAAGAGCAAGAATCATGGACGACTCCGATATTTGAATATTTGCTCAATGGTTCTTTGCCAGAAAGTTCAAAAGAACGACAGAAGCTGTTAAGGAAAGCCTCTAGATATATGATCCAGGATGGCAGATTGTACAGACGGGGATTTTCAATGCCACTACTCCGCTGTGTAACTAAAGAAGAAGCCAAGACAATTCTAGCTGAAGTACACGGAGGGGAGTGTGGAGAACATACAGGAGGTCAAACTTTAGCAAAGAAAATTGTCCGTTATGGATATTTTTGGCCAGAGATTAATCGAGATGCTGCTGACTATTCTCGAAAGTGTGATAAATGCCAGAGATTTGCCAAAATTCCTAGAGCACCTTCCACTGAGCTAACACAAATGGTCAGTCCATGGTCGTTTGCCATCTGGGGAATAGATCTCATTGGGCCTTTGCCGACTACCAAATCGGGGATTAAATATGCTATCGTTGTTGTTTATTATTTCACTAAATGGGCTGAAGCTGAACCATTGGCTACCGTTACCTCTAAGAAAATGATAAGTTTTGTTACTAAAAATATCATTTGCAAGTATGGTGTGCCTCAGAAGATAATCACAGACAATGGTATGCAGTTCGAAAGTGACGAATTCCAAGATTTCTACAAACGATTTAAGATCCGAAAAAGCTTCTCAGTAGTGGCTCATCCGCAGGCAAACGGGCAAGTGGATGCAGTAAAAAAAATCATCAAATCAACCATCAAAAAGCAGCTGGAAAAAGCAAAAGGTGGTTGGGTCGATAAGTTACCACTTGCACTATGGGCATACAGAACTACCCACAAAACTGCGACTGGGCATGCTCCATTTTCATTGGCATATGGATCAGAAGCGATGATTCCAGTGGAAACGGAAGTTCTCTCACACAGAAGAATCCATTTTGATCAAGATGAGAATGAAAAACTGCAACTGGAAGCGCTTGACCTCCTTGATGAAAGAAGAGAAGAGGCTAAGCTTAGAATTGCAGCCCATCAGCAAAGGATAGCCAGCACTTCAATTCCAAAGTTCGTCAGCGCAGCTTTGAAGTTGGGGACCTAGTCCTGAAGAGAATTATGACAGCCACAGGTGTGTTTGGGCCAAACTGGGAGGGGCCATAAGTCATAGGCACGAAACTTCATGATGGCACATTCAAACTCACAACTGTGGAAGGAGAACCAATCCCAAGAGCTTGGAACAGCAATCATTTGCGTCCATATTTTACTTAAAAGCTTTGCTGAAATGTTGTAAAAGAATTACGAATATATGATTCTTGTATTGAAAGAAATTGTAAAGCAAGTGAATAATGAAAAGCTATAAAGTGGATGTAGGTCCAGCTTTTGGCCGAACCACTATAAATCTTGTGTTCTCTACTACTATAAACTGCTTTGTTTTATTTCGACATATAAAATACGTTAATTGTGTTACTAAAATGTCAATTTAATAATGCAGGCCATAAAAACAAAGCTTACCCATCGCAAGACCAAGCGATTTCCGACATCACCCAGCAAGCAAACGCTAAAACGTTCAAAATTTCCATACTCAAATCCTACGAAAGAAGTGCTTCGAACAACAGTTAGCGATGTGGATGGAAGTGGACCATTTCTAACTAACCGTGAATGTTTGTACAAACGAGCATCCAGTTAAATAGACTGTGTCTACCACCACCAACTCGCTTAACTATTAAGTATATTTCTTTGGATAAGGAAAATTGTTGGCAACTAAAAAGGGATTATATTTGGAAAAGATAACGGGGATCGCCGACATGAATAGATGGCAAAGAGTCGTGGGCGAGCAAGCATCAAACAGCAAAAGACCTCTTTGAAGGCACAAGCCCTCTTCGGAGGCACAACTCTTCGAAGGATAAAGACCTCAAACGGGGCATGCCAGAAGACTTTCTCGACATGGTATGGAATGATCGGAAGAACCTTCCCAGCAGGAAGGCAAAGCGCTTGTTCACTAGTTGAGACAGTTTGCATAGACAAGCGTCCAAGTAACTTGCATCCGCCCCGGGAGTCCATAAGACGATCGGAGGCACCTTCCCAAGTGGAAGGCAAGGCGCTCGTTCACTAGTTGAGACAATCTACGTAAACAAACTTCCATGTAGTCTCGGAGGCACGCATTCCACCGAGATCTGAAATAAAACTTCACAAGTGCTGGAATGTGAAAAGCCCTCTTCGGAGGCCCATTTCGCCATAGTTAAAATGCTAAAAGACCTCGAGCGGGCCTCGCCAGAAAAAGAGAGTTCTTTCGAGACATAAAGTTGCGGATTGATCGGCGGTACAGCCCCGTGAATCCATCCAACTAAGAGAAAGAAGCTCCAAACTTCCAGGCAAAAGCCCTACTCAAAGGCACACATTTCACCGTGATCTACAATAAAACTTCACACGAGTTGAAATGTGAAAAGCCCTCTTCGGAGGCCCGCTTCCCAGCGAACAGGGAAAAGACAAAAGCCTCTCCCAAGAGGCAGAAACGAAAAGACCTCTTCCCAGAGGCACAATCAAACAAAAAGACCTCTTCCCAGAGGCACAATCAAAAACTCTCATCAGAGGCTCAAGCAGGTTGAAACCCTTTTTTCTTCTCGAAAGGCCCACTGCACTATAAAGTGAAACTCACTAGCCAAAGAAAAAGTGACTTCTTTCAAAGAAAGAAAAAGAGGAGTGCAAAAACTGTGCAATAAAAAAAAAGGGAAGCCCTCTTTAAAGGCATGCTTTAGCTTTCAAAGGAAGATTGGTTCATCTATCCTTGAAAATACTTTTCTTCAAAAAAAGTTAAAGTGCCCTTCGGAGGCCCGCTTTATCACATTGAAGAATTCATTTTGTAAGAATGTATATATGAAAAGGAAAAAACGATATCTCCGAAGGGTGGAGGGTGAAAACTCATATGAAACGAGCTGTACTCTATTTTGAGTAGAATAATATTCCTCCAAGTATGGAATAATTATTCTCCAGAAAATAAGAGTACAAGTCCCCTCAAAGTCGAAAATATTGCAACGAGCTTATGGTATAGGGGCAACATGGTATAGCTACATTGGTAAAAATAACGCTCGAACAACATACCACAAACTCACTACAATATCATATAAAGAAACTTGTACAAAAACAAAGAGTAAATGCATTCTCAAATACAGACAGAAGTTTGTACAAACAAAAAGAATCATTTTATTCAATACTGTCAAAATTTTATACAGGTACATGTGTCAGGATATAGAAAAGCGGGGGCCGGCACCCGCACAATCTCCGGCCAGTACATGCAAAAAAGCGAAAGGTGAAGAAAAGTAGGGAAAGAAGGGCTCATCACTTCTTTCTCCCACCACCTTTAGAGCCTTCACCTGGTTTAATAGGCAACTTTTCAAGCCGACTTGGGAGAGTTGGGGGAGAAGGAGAGAGAGCTGGTGCTGGATCAACTTCCATTTCCTTCTCAGTAACAGGAATGCTTCTCCCTTTCTTCTTTGAAGTTGTACGCTTCCTCCTCCTCCTTGAAGAAGACTCACTCCCCGGAGTGACAAGAGCAGACAATTTTATGTCATCAGAAAGGGTTCGTTCCGGAGATACTTCATCTACTTCAAGTCCTCCGGCCTTCTTCTCCTGCGAAGCGGCTGGATCGTCCAAGCCTTGAAGGGCTCCTATTAATTCTTCCTGCGATCCCGGCTGGGAAGTAGGAGTAATTTGAAAGGTTGGAGGAGGAACAGCTGGGGGAGGAGAAGTTTCTATGACACTGGGAACTTTCTCTACAGAGGAAAAGAGATTATAATCAGTAAAGATAAGAGGTAAAGGCTCATTGAGATTTAAAAAAATAATCAAGAAGCTCATTAAACTTGGTCGAAGCAAACAAGCAGTCCACTTGGGCAAGATTAACAGTAGAGTTACCTGGAGAAGTCGGCTTCCTAATGTCAACTTCATAAGCCTGTGCTTCGGAGCTCTCTTCGCCTTCATCTCCACTCTGCGTGCTTGTGATCTCAGTTATAACTTTAATAGGGGACGGAGAATGAGAACAGGAGCCTATGATATCAACATCGGCCGAAACCGAAGGAGGGACGGGGGCAGTTAATGGTTCTTCTTTCACAAAGTGCTGCTCCCCTGCCTCATCTCGTGCTTTGGCAAGCTGCTCTTTTCCCCGGGCTAGAGTAGCTATGGCGTCATCGTCCAGAAAGTGTTCTGCAAGAGATGCTTCAATATAGCCGGCGCCTGCACCTCCAAGCATGTCAAGAATTGACTCCCAAACCTCGGCCAGGGTAATCTCATACTTCGGTCCTAAGAATGAAAGGCTCTCACGCCCCATAACGCTATGCACGTAGAAGTCAAATAAAGTGAAATTGACATTGGCTTTAGTCTTCGGCAGCCTGCCTTCCAGCAAGAGCTTCATCACGTTCCTTCTCGGTCTTTAATAATTAGGCCTTTAGCCTCATAATCTCCAAATCCTAGGAGTTGACCTTCTCCCGTAACTCTGCAACGTCAGCACGATACCTTTCCGTGGTTTTCTGCTCAACCTCAAGTTGTGCCTCGGCATGCCACTGAGCAGCGTGAGCATCGCAAACTTGCTTTTGAAGTACTTCTTCTTTTTGAGTATATGAGGTAGAAGAAGTAGCAAGCTCTTGTTTAAGTTTTTCAGCTTCCGCTTCAAGCTTCTCGTTGTAATCAGCGATGTTCCTCATCTTGGTATCATGCTGGCTTAAGTTTTCTGCCACTCGGCCTTATCATTTTCCATGGTTAGCATGGCCTCTAAATTCACGCGGTTGACCCTCTGAAGCTCATCAACAAGCTTTTGCCACCCTGACGGTTCTTTCAAGTAAATAGAAAATAGCAAAATTGTTACATTCATTAAATTCCAGCTACTAGCCACAAAAGTGGGTAATACAAATCAAAACCGTAGGGTCTCGTAGGGAAAATGGATTTCCAACAATGGCAGGGCTACTGGGGTACCGCCTGTCATAGTACGGGGCCTAGATCACCGTATCGAGGATCACTCCCGACCCCCTACAACACAAGGCCGGAACTATTCCCTACCGAACAGTACCGAACAAGATAACCCTACGGCTGTAGCTAGTAATCGCCCACACAGCCGAAATAAAAAAGGGACATCCAGACAGGGGTATATCTCGTTTTGGTTGGGCATGACCCACCTAACCTTGCTACACCTTCCCTGTTTTAGCCATTCTCAGTTGATGAGGCTTGAGGCTGTGATTACCTTTACAGGACCTATCTCTTAGAATGCTCATCGTCCGCTTGACGATGTGCGGAAAGCATTCAATCCATATAAGTTCATTCCGGGTTCAAACGAAACCGAAGGCATTATCTCGTCACACTCATTTTGGAATCACCCTTGCAGTTAACGACGATAACCCTTGCATTCTGAAAACACCATCTCGATCTTCACTTGAGAATTCATAACCTAATGTTTAATTTGGATTGATGTGGTTTTCGGAATATCAAATTGACTTCCGATCCCGGCCTCATCGAAATCCAAACGCCATTTTAAATGCCAAGTTGTCTAATTAACATAAGTAGTTTAATTCAATGATTGAATTAACGTAGCATTTATCAGAGATGAATTATACACAATCATCATAGATATATCACAGCATATCACAAAACATCACAGAATATCATCAAATAAATATCACAGATAAGATATTGTACACAACAATCCATAAGTAGTCATCTTTAATTCTTATTGTAATCAATTTAACTTAAATCAATTACATTAGAATTAATTACTTAACCCTGTTTAATTTATCATTCATTATCAATTAATTGCTTATTCCATTTCAAATTATTTAATTAATAAATTATTTCTTAATCAATTATTAAGTCTTATTTACTTAATTACTTAATTTCACACTATTTAATTATTTACTTCTTAATCAATTTATTTAAATTAATTAACTATTCCTTAATCATTAATTAATAACCTTAATTATTAATTAATAATACTTAATTACCCAATTATTATATGCTAATTACTTAATTAATCAATAATTAATTCTTAATCAAATTTCTTAATTAATTACCTATTAATTCATGATTAAATTACATTATTAATTAACTATTAATTCCTAATTAAATTACTTAATTAAATAACTATTAATCATCCATTAATTAACTTAAGTAGTTATTTACAATTTACTTATCACTTAATCATTAGTTTATCAATCTTTGATTACAGTTATATAGTAGTTATTCTTAATTTCTTTCTAATATAATTAATTAATAAATAATAATTATTCAACTTAATTGACATTTTAAAAGTCTTCTCTTTTAAATTTGAAAATCAATTATAATACTAACTACAACTCAATTGTTAATTAACTTTTAACTTAATTGATTACTTAATTAAAATATAATCCGAGTGTTAAAACATTGTTAATGTATTACCTAAAATAATTAAGATTTGTGTTAAATTTTGTTTAACAGTTAAACCATCATTTAGTTTCAAATGCTTAAAACTTGGTTGAGAACACCTACTTTACTAAGAAAAACAATAATGCGGTAACAAAACCCTGAGGCTCCCCTATGTTAACTCGAGCGTTACTTCGAATACTTCACGCGATTACTCGGAGACTCAGCTGTACGCTGCGTCTTCTTCTTCTTCTTTTTTCTGCAGTATAAATTTTAACTATGTTAATAAGCATCAGGTTCATTACTCAAGCAAGCGATCAAACCCGAAGCTCCCACCATTTTCACTCGAGCACGACTCGAGCCGCCTGAACTCCATGATGACGCTGACACGATTCGCCACCGTACACGTGCACGGCGACACGCGAGGTTCTGATGATCTTCCAAGATCATCGACATACCACAAAATCCACGAAAACACGAAATCCAAGCTCGAATCACTTTTAAAGTTTTCAATTTAAATTTTGGTCAGTTGGTCGAAATCTGTAACTAATCTCTTCCAGTAAAACATCTCGCCATCACCGACCAAACCACCATTGACTTCCAAACTTCGGCCACACGACGTCAATACGATAACCCACCAACCGCCAACGAATCGCACAATTCAATCGTGCAATGAAGATGAACACGCCCTGTTAACTGACAAGTGCAAAAACTCGGCAAAAACCCTAAAATGACCTCGTTCTCCTAATTCACACAATAGATAATTTTATTCACATTTTTCCGAGATCATGGATGGATAAGCTGGCTTCAATTCAAGTTTCATCAATTAAAATTGAATCGATCACTTGAAATAGGAAGAAATGCAACTTTAGTTCAACTCCAAACCGCTCTTTGAATATTATCGAAAACTCTTTAGTCTTGTTTTAAAAATCATTAATTTCCATCGGAATTCAAGATATAAATTTGAATTAGCATTCTACAATAAATGAATTTATCAATAAATTACTTGGTTTCCTATAAAATCAAATTTCAGTATCATACTCTTACATGGAGGGTTTAAACAGCTTACAAAATCTTAGTTTTAGTTTAGCTACTTTGTTTGTGTAACAGCACAAATTTTTAACAAGTATTTTTCACTTGTATTTTTAAAACTTTGGGGTTTATTATATAAAATCTAAATTTTAAAGTAATTATAAAAAAAAAACAATTGACCAAATTTTTAATTATATAATAAGATCTCTGAAATTTTGACGTGGTTAAGAATTAACTTTAATAGGAAATTTGGGTTTTTTGTCAAAGATGGTAAATAACTTAATTTCTAGCAAAATCAAGTTTTGATTAAGAAATAAGATTTGAAAAAAAAAATTAGTGTATAAATAAACTATTTAATTACGCATTTAAAATGTGTATTATTGATGGAATATTTTTAACGTATATTTACTACATAAGAGAACGCGTAAATTTAAAAAGCGTCACTTTTATTATAAAACTGGGCGCGTGTTTTGCATCGGTTTTTCACGCGTCTAAATTTATTACCTTGGATATAAATAATCAAATAAATCAGTATACATGCATTTTAAGTGGGAAAGGAATAAATTTTCTTTCCATTGACTCCACTTATTTAATAAATAAAACCCATTGATTTTTCAATGATGTTCAAATCAAATATTCTTTTTCGTTTCTTTACTCTAAGAATCAACACTTTTCTTCGTTCAATTTTATAAACGTTCGCCAATTTTCTATTTTTCTGTACTGTTAAAACAACACAATAATTTTTACCTTAGCTATAAAATGGATTATCTACCTTTTAAAGTTAAGAAATATTTTGAATAATACATTTCTTTGTCAATGGTAAATAGATCCGAAGAAAAAAATGTAAACAAATTTTATTCCATTTAAGTAGTAAATTTTAAATTTTTATAGTGTATAAATGAACTGGGTAATTACGCGTTTAAAGAGAGCGTAAATTTAGGGAATAAATACCGTGTATATATATATATATATTAATATTGATTAAATCATTTCCCAAAAGTCTAAATATAAAATTGGAAGTTTTGAAATTTTAACTTTGTTAAAGACAACTCCATTTGGAATTAAAAAAAAATGAATTTTGTATATTTAAAATAAGTAAATACGAAGAATGTAAACAAGTTAAAATTTTAGTTAAGTAATAACTTTGTAAAATTCAGTGTTTTACATACTGTTAAATTTCGCATTTAAAAAGGGCACGCATTGTAATGGTATAAGTAACGTATAAACGTATAAATTAAAAATGTTACTTTTGCATAAATTTTGGACGTATTGTATTGCGTCGGTTTGGCGTATTTTAAAATGCATACTGCAATATCTATAAGGATTAATAAATCAGTTAGTAGATTTTTATAGCAAAACGTTACTTTTTCCATAGCTTTCATTGGTTTTAAATTGGCGTAAAATCCTTGCTAAAATCACTCAGCCTATATAAAGAAAGAAACGCACGCAATCATTAATTGAAGAAAAAGTTTAAAATGAACCAATCTATTAATCACTTGCCGTTTCTTCACCATAAATTTCACTCATCCCTCTTTATCAACGCACGGAAATTTCAAATTTTCTAGTTGCCGTTTCTTTCTTGTCTGCGTTTATTTCTTACCCAGATTTCGAAATTCTCTGTATATGTATACATCTTTTAGCCTAACAAATTTTTAACACGCAGCTATTATATTTAGTATAAAATCTTTTAATGAAGTAGCATCCAAATCTAGTATCATTGCCGTTTCTTTTCAATTACCTGCCGTTTTCTTCACGTTTAATTTCGCTAGTTTTTCCTTTTTAATAAAACACGAGAATTTGAAAATCTTATTTCTTGCCGTATCTATAATTCAATCAACAAAATCAATCACCAATGCGAGTGTCACGTATGCAGTAATTTCTTTTCTTTTATCAGCATTGCCTCCTTTAGAGTCATTTACTTCTTATTTAAAACTTTAAACGTGTTTAAGTGTTGCCTAGTATTCCTGTCTATTCTTTGTGCAAATCAAAGCGACCGTTAAAGTTAATTTAAATTTATTTCCTTCCTATAATCATTCACATTAAATCATGCAGCTTTTTTATTTTATATCAATTTTAAATCCTTACTGTTGTTTTGTATAAAAAAATCACTCAGCCTATAAATAATGCACACAACCTATTAATTGAGAAAAAAAACGTTTGCAATCAATTTTTTTCGTATAACTGGAAATAAATCACGCAAGTTTCCCTATATTCATTCAAAATATCACGCACCCCTGCCTTTATAAATTTGTTCACAACCTCTGTTGCATAACATCTTATCCTCATTCATATTCGAGCAAGCTTCAGGTATGGCCTATGTTTATATTTTTCCTTCTTCCTCCTTTGCTTTCTTCTTCTTTATTTCCATTTTTTTCTCTTCTTTTGTTCGCGCAAAGGCTTAAAACTCCACCACCTTAGGCTATGACTCCTCCTTCACCACTATATCCCTGCCCTCCTCCTTTACCACTGATATCAGCCTCTCCTCCAAATAAAATTGCACGAAATTTTTTCATAAACTGATAACTAAGGTTTTATGTCATCTAGCCATCCTTCAAGATTTTCAGTAGTGAATTTGACCAATTTATTTTAGAAATAAAATTTAAACTTTACCCAAAATATAATAGAGTAGAATAAAAAAAATATGAATGGAGGAGAAAGTATGCGTGTGGGTCATAAGTGTCCAAACTAGGTTGCAACAGTAGTTAGAGAAGGAAAATAATTAATAATAATAATTGAATAAGCAAATATAAGAATCAGCTGTAGAAGGGTTTTTGTACTAGTGAAGAAGTGTTCATATAATTAGTATTGTGAGTGTATATGTATTATCAACGTTATGCGCATAAAATTCTTTTATGATGCCGAGAATTAGATTTAAATTATTAGTGTTTCCGCCACTTGTAGAAATAAAAAGGGGTGAAAGTAAGTAACGTGCAAATTTTTGAACCTGGCTTTGATACCAAATGTAACGACCCGATATTTTCGACCATTTGCATCCGCACATGTCGGATTGAATTGTTCAAAATACCGCGTCGTTACATTTGGTATCAGAGTTTTGGCTCTAGGCAAAACTTAGAATGTATGGTAAATTTGATTTATAGAATCACTTTCATTTGAGCTTGAATCTCTTCCTTTTCGAATTTTGGAACGTTCCCTGCAGTTCCGAAGTTCATTCGTGTCCCTCACTATTCATCTTCTTTCGATTTCTGGAGTATCCCATAACTCCATTTAGGATGATCTTTATAGTGAATTGGCGGTCTCGCCAATATTATAATAAAGGGGTGAAACTCCTTTACAATTAGCATTGATTCACCAGAGATTTATATTTATCCTCGGTTTATATGCTAGTATCTTTGGTTATTCTAAACTCTATCTCTTCGGATCGAATGGTAAATCTACATTCGATCTGACTCTTTAAGTCACGGTTGACCCGGTTAAGGTTGCCCGCGATTTATATAAACTTATCTAGTTCCTTATTCTGTTATTTAATCATCGGATCTTCTGATTCCAATTTATCTTTAAATCAAAATTCTCTTTGATTTGAATACATCAAATTTGAATCTCTATCCTTGTTTGAAAAATTTATTCCTATATTTGGGAAAAATCTAATATTATATATAAGTATAATTTTCAGAATTTTATAATTAATTTAACTAGTTGTCAAGAGATAATATTTTTGATTTTATTTATGGTTTGATAGACCATGTGTTTTTTCTAATATAAATAATTGAATATAAACAAATGGTTATAAATTAATTTGGAAACAGAAATGAATTTAAAACCAGAACTTGAGAATTCAATTTTCGATGGTTTCAAACCTTGTGTTTAAAATTTTAAAGGGATTAAAATATTTTCGAATGAAAATTTGTTTCCAAAGAATTTTAAAGGTTTAAAACTCAGTGCTCTTCTCCTTGTCGCTAGGAAATAATTCGGTGATGACAGCAACATCATCGACATTCATTTTCGAGTTTCGAAGTGAAAAGACCATTCTGTAGTCTTGCTACAGTGTTACCTTGAGAATTTAATTGATTTGAATCTCTAAATATGACTTGATTTATAATATATAGATATATATGATTTAAATTTGATTTGACATATTATGTACATATATTTATTTATCTCTAAATGGGTTGAAGGGAATTAGAAATTTAATTATTAAATTTTATCTTGAGGAATAATTTCAATTTAAAAAAAATTAAATTTTTGAATAAATAATTCCAACTTGAGATAATTTAATTTGAAAGTTTTATTTGTATAATAATCAAATTTCATTTCAATATAACTTACTTTGATTTTCAGAAGTTAACAATGTAATTGGATAATATACAATATAAAAAGATTTATCAATAAAATTTGAGTGGTTATAATAAATGTTATACACTTAAATTCTAGTTATAAAAAGATTAACAGAGGTAAATTAAATAAAAGGGTAATGGAATAATTTTCGATATAAAATGATGTTAAGAAACTAAGAATAAATTTAAATAGTTGTAATAAATGTAAACATATTTGACATAGATGAGAAAAATATATTGAGAGAAATAAATTTAATTATAGTTTGGAATAAAGAAGAAACTAAATGGGGAATTTAGTTTATTTTGGGAAATGGTAAATTTACTTTAACGATTAAGTAAAATTACCATTTCAAATTTGGATTAAAATTAAACATTTTAAATTAGAATGTTATAATACCTTGTGTAAAATTTGGATTAAAAAAAATGATTTTTTTAAGTGTAGGGATATTATACAAGTAGATATGTAAATAAATAAATGTTAAAATTTTAAGTATAAATAGATGAAATCAATGATTAATTTAAAATTGAATTTTTATTGTTTAGATTAATGATTCTAATTTAAGTTTCAATTTAGTTTTCTTTCAGGTTGTTTCTATTCCCCTACCTTCTTCCTTTTCGAGGACGAAAAGTTCTAAGTGGGGGAGAGTGTAACAGCCCAAATTTTTAACAAGTATTTTTCACTTGTATTTTTAAAACTTTGGGGTTTATTATATAAAATCTAAATTTTAAAGTGATTATAAAAAAAAAAACAATTGACCAAATTTTTAATTATATAATAAGATCTCTGAAATTTTGACGTGGTTAAGAATTAACTTTAATAGGAAATTTGGGTTTTTTGTCAAAGATGGTAAATAGCTTAATTTCTAGCAAAATCAAGTTTTGATTAAGAAATAAGATTTGAAAAAAAAATTAGTGTATAAATAAACTATTTAATTACGCGTTTAAAATGCGTATTATTGATGGAATATTTTTAACGTATATTTACTACATAAGAGAACGCGTAAATTTAAAAAGCGTCACTTTTATTATAAAACTGGGCGCGTGTTTTGCATCGGTTTTTCACGCGTCTAAATTTATTACCTTGGATATAAATAATCAAATAAATCAGTATACATGCATTTTAAGTGGGAAAGGAATAAATTTTCTTTCCGTTGACTCCACTTATTTAATAAATAAAACCCATTGATTTTTCAATAACGTTCAAATCAAATATTCTTTTCCGTTTCTTTACTCTAAGAATCAACACTTTTCTTTGTTCAATTTTATAAACGTTCGCCAATTTTCTATTTTTCTGTACTGTTAAAACAACACAATAATTTTTACCTTAGCTATAAAATGGATTATCTACCTTTTAAAGTTAAGAAATATTTTAAATAATACATTTCTTTGTCAATGGTAAATAGATCGGAAGAAAAAAATGTAAACAAATTTTATTCCATTTAAGTAGTAAATTTTAAATTTTTATAGTGTATAAATGAACTGGGTAATTACGCCTTTGAAGAGAGCGTAAATTTAGGGAATAAATACCGTGTATATATATATATATATATATATATATATTAATATTGATTAAATCATTTCCCAAAAGTCTAAATATAAAACTGGAAGTTTTGAAATTTTAACTTTGTTAAAGACAACTCCATTTGGAATTTTAATAAAAATGAATTTTGTATATTTAAAATAAGTAAATACGAAGAATGTAAACAAGTTAAAATTTTAGTTAAGTAATAACTTTGTAAAATTTAGTGTTTTACAGACTGTTAAATTTCGCATTTAAAAAGGGCACGCATTGTAATGTTATAAGTAACGTATAAATTAAAAATGTTACTTTTGCATAAATTTTGGGCGTATTGTATTGCGTCGGTTTGGCGTATTTTAAAGTGCATACTGCAATGTCTATAAGGATTAATAAATCAGTTAGTAGATTTTTATAGCAAAACGTTACTTTTTCCATAGCTTTCATTGGTTTTAAATTGGCGTAAAATCCTTGCTAAAATCACTCAGCCTATATATAGAAAGAAACACACGCTACCGTTTCTTTCTTGTCTGCATTTATTTCTTACCCAGATTTTGAAATTCTCTGTATATGTATACATCTTTTAGCCTAACAAATTTTTAACACGCAGCTATTATATTTAGTATAAAATCTTTTAATGAAGTAGCATCCAAAGCTAATATCATTGCCGTTTCTTTTCAATTACCTGCCGTTTTCTTCACGTTTAATTTCGCTAGTTTTTCCTTTTTAATAAAACACGAGAATTTGAAAATCTTATTTCTTGCCGTATCTATAATTCAATTAACAAAATCACTCACCAATGCGAGTGTCACGTACGCAGTAATTTCTTTTCTTTTATCAGCATTGCCTCCTTTAGAGTCATTTACTTCTTATTTAAAACTTTAAACGTGTTTAAGTGTTGCCTAGTATTCCTGTCTATTCTTTGTGTAAATCAAAGCAACCGTTAAAGTTAATTTAAATTTATTTCCTTCCTATAATCATTCACATTAAATCATGCAGCTTTTTTATTTTATAGCAATTTTAAATCCTTGCTGTTGTTTTGTATAAAAAAATCACTCAGCCTATAAATAACGCACACAACCTATTAATTGAAAAGAAAAAAAACGTTTGCAATCAATTTTTTTCGTATAACTGGAAATAAATCACGCAAGTTTCCCTATATTCATTCAAAATATCACGCACCCCTGCCTTTATAAATTCATTCACAACCTCTGTTGCATAACATCTTATCCTCATTCATATTCGAGCAAGCTTCAGGTATGGCCTATGTTTATATTTTTCCTTCTTCCTCCTTTGCTTTCTTCTTCTTTATTTCCATTTTTTTCTCTTTTTTTGTTCACGCAAAGGCTTAAAACTCCACCACCTTAGGCTATGACTCCTCCTTCACCACTATATCCCTGCCCTCCTCCTTTACCACTGATGTCAACCTCTCCTCCAAATAAAATTGCACGAAATTTTTTCATAAACTGATAACTAAGGTTTTATGTCATCTAGCCATCCTTCAAGATTTTCAGTAGTGAATTTGACCAATTTATTTTAGAAATAAAATTTAAACTTTACCCAAAATATAATAGAGCAGAACAAAAAAAATATGAATGGAGGAGAAAGTATGCGTGTGGGTCATAAGTGTCCAAACTAGGTTGCAACAGTAGTTAGAGAAGGAAAATAATTAATAATAATAATTGAATAAGCAAATATAAGAATCAGCTGTAGGAGGGTTTTTGTACTAGTGAAGAAGTGTTCATATGATTAGTATTGTGAGTGTATATGTATTATCAACGTTATACGCATAAAATTCTTTTATGATGCCGAGAATTAGATTTAAATTATGAGTGTTTTCGCCACTTGTAGAAATAAAAAGGGGTGAAAGTAAGTAACGTGCAAATTTTTGAACCGAGCTTTGAGAACGTAGTCTAACCGTGTGGTGGAGTAGTCGAGCCTATGGGGCGAATTTATTTCCATTCGTTCCCTTTTGTTTTGAGAATTTCGTGTTAAAAATTTTCTTAGTTTTGATTCGTTCCCTTTTCAAAATATAAGTCTGGTCGCAGCCTCTGCATCAGTTTGATCGTGCTTCTGTGCGTTTTCTTTTTTCCAAGTGTTACCATCGTTGGAAATCAAACTTTCTGCAGCATTCAGGTGAGTATTTCTCACCAGACAAACATACCTATATATCTTTGAATTTATCACAAGTGTAGTTGTAAACTTTTATTTAAATTTTATCTGCCTGTGATATAAGCGTATGATGTTAAACCCCATTATTAATTGACACATCATCAGTTGTTTATTTATTTTATATTTTTGCAGTTATACTATTTAATGCTTATTTACTGTTAAATCATCACTGCAAGTTCCCTGTAAATTTGGGATCGTTATAGGCTGAAATGATAGGCCTGAACGATAATTATTTACCCATTTATTTATTTAATTGTTTAATTATTTATTATTTAACTTGGGATTGCGGGTTTGAAATGATAGAACCCAGGTTTTTGTAAATTGCGGATTGAAATGATATATATCCGTATCACTTAACCTAGGCTAGAAAACTATATACAGACCCGTGGTTTATATAATATTTTATGAAATGTTTTAAAAATATTTTAAATAGAAAGTTTATGATATTCTGGCTTAAATGCATTTAAAGGATTCTATGAAATTTATAATGATTTTTGAATGAGTCAAAATGTTAAATAAATGGAAGTTTAAGTAAAATTTTGGAATATAACTTATTCTGATTTTTTGTTAAAATTGAAATTTTAGTTAAGTAAAAGAATTGATAATAAGTTATATTTGGGAATTTAAAATTAATTGTTAAGTTAATAATTTATTTCAGCACTTAATTGTTGTCTTTTATAAATGAACTGTTTTAACCTATGACTTTAGGTAGCATTTTATAAGTGCTACGGAAACTGAATTTTGATTGTTTTAATAAAAGAATTTAATGGAAATAATCTTTGGGAAAAAGCTTAAATTTTGGAATTTAATATGTAATTAATAAAAATAAGGAATTGACTTTAAATGGTTTTAAATGGAAGAATTTAACTTTTAAATGTGAGTTGAAAGGCAATTAATTCCTAAATAAATTGAATAGATTTAAATGGTATTTTATAAATGACTGATGTTTAAAAATGATATTATGATATTGAAGGTATTTGAAATTTACTTTGATTTTTAAAGTATAAATACCATTTTTAAAAAAGGTTGTAACCGCGGGTTATAATAACGCTTGGATGTTAAAGAGACCGGGATCGGATATCTAGCATACACTCTGTCGATACCGAAAACCACTTTGACAACCGTGTACGCGGTGGAGATTCCAGAATGAAATAGGATGGTGGTGACGTTTTCTTTGAGGTAAATACGTGGACCCGACTCCCGTGAGTTGGCATAAGGTGGCTAAAACAGGAGCGATTCTCGGATTAATGAGGTAGCACCTCTGATCGGACGCACTTCTTCGTATGCCATTCTATTACTCTTGTGATTGTTTTGGTGCGCACCTTCGATTTGGGAGTGTTGTTCGAGGTGGGCGGCAGCTGCGCGCTGCGCGTTTCCATCGGTCCGGATAGCAATTGGTATATCTACCCTGGCATTGCCTAGTTGTGCCGTGTCACCTACCATAGCGAGCCTTGTACGAGTTTGGTTTTCTCCCGTAGCCCGTGTGGTATCCTCTGGTGGCTTCCCGATCAGGAGGGACTATGATATTGGATGGACTACTGGGACTATTACGTGTTAAGGTGGAAAATGTAAAGCCTTAACGCTATTTAAAAGTAAGTTTATTTTACTAATAGACACTATTATAATAGCGAAGTATTACTACATAGTAAATAGTTTAACGGATCCTTAGAGAATGGGCGGTCCCAAGCATCCTTTAAGTTACTTGCTCTATATTACAGTACACTTGAATTAGCTTACACTATATAAGTATGAATGTCCTGACTCGAGTGTTTATGTTTTACTTTACGCTCGGATCAGCTTGAGTTGCCGTTCAGTTTTCATCCCGGAGCTAGGATTTCTGTCGATCACTTTCAAGCTGCTGGCAAACTTCCCTTCCAGTTCTTTATCTAAATTTATGAAATCAAGACTAGTGGACATTTAGATTGCTCTACTGATGATTTTAAACTATATTTGAGATTAAAGACTATGTAATTTTCATTTGTTTGAGACTATTTATAGTGGCGTCATGAACCACTAAGTATTTTAAATTCCGCTGCGAGTTTCTGATATCTGTGTCTGTGACTCTGTGATTATTTATTTACTGTATATTTTGAGATTTGCCAAATTTTATTTACAACGCGGTATTTTGAACAATTCAAGTCCGACATGTGCGGATGCGAATGGTTGAAAATATCGGGTCGTTACAGTTTGATTGAAAAATTAAAACTTAACATGTATTTGCAGCAAATAAATTTGAGCTTTGAACAATTTATTTCCCGGTATCAATTAAACAGAGAAGCATATGCTACAAAGTATCATACTCACAAGATTAAAACATATATAACCATAAGATCACAGAGTTTGCTTAACTGTTTAATTTTAACTTAAAACTTTAGGAATTAAGTTTACTCACTTGCAATTTCTTTAGAAACCTGAAGTTCAACTGTCTTGGATCTGTTTTGAATTTTGTTATGGACTGCAGTTTTGAACTTAAACCCTGAGCTTGCTTCTCCTTTTTCTTCTTTTTAATTTTCTCAGGTTAACAAAGTTTTCTTTATTTTTTCCGAACGAACTAAATACATGATGAATACACATATATATAAAAGATAACAGTTGAATAAGGGAAGGTGGTAACTAGTACAGTTGTTTCCTTAGCTTTGTTCTGTTTTGAACAGATTTTATTTCTGAATTGTATAGATTTATAAACATTTTGAATTGACAAAAGTTGGCAAAGATGATAGAAATTTAACGCGCTGTTTCTTAATAGGTTTACATACTATAATTATGTTTACACTATTATCATTTTGTCTTGCTGTACATATAGATATTTGTATAAAATTGTTCACTTTGCAGTTAACCTATGGCTTGTATATGAAGTTATATTTTTTATGTAAACATTTGTTTTATTAGTTCAAGTCCAAATAATTTATACACTCATGTTTTGTCAGGTATTGTTTTGTACTTGTAGGTAGATGTTTGTCTTGTGAATGAAAATATGTCGTATATAAATCTTGTCTGGTTTAACTTTATATTTCTTATGCTTATTTATACCTTGTTTTTATTATATTTTATACATTTATGCTTTAAATCTGCAGTTTATGTTGTATGATTGCTTATACATTTACATATGTTTGTTACTTTGTTTTATATCTTACTTACAAATTTTAAAATTATGTTATAAGCATACCTTTATTACTTATTCCTTGTTTTATATTTATTTTATTATTTTGACTACCAATATTTAAATTACATTCATATGTTCACTTATTTAAATTTATATTTTATATTTTGATTATTAGTATTTAATTATGTTCAATATGATTTACTTATCTATACTCATCATTATATTTATTTCCATTTGTATTTTATTTAAATTATATACATAAGTTTGACTTATATTTTACATTTATAATTTATTTTGTTAGAATTAGATTTTAATTTAAACATTATCATCCAGATGTATATTTACCAAATGTAAACAAAGTAAAGTATTTTAATTAAATTATATAAGGTTGATTTTTAACGTAAATATTCTTGAGATATTTATTTCAAATTTTCAAATCAATTCCCCTTTTAAAATACCAATCCATATGAACAAATGGTAGTTATTTACAAAATCATATTCATTTTAATATGATCAGTTCACATTTTATTTAATTAGATTAAATATTTATTAAAATAAACGGGGCCAAAAATCCAGGGTCGTTACACAAGCGATTCCTATCTCCAGAAAGAGAAATCCAAAGCTGTGAATGCTTAGGCTGACCCGAGGGTAATGCAAAACCCAAAACACCCGAGTCAGGACATACATACTTATACAATGTATACCAACTCAAGTGAACTACAGTAAATGTACAAGTAACTTAAAGGATGCTTGGGCTATGATCCATCCAGTATTAGCACATCTCTAGATCGGAAGGCTACCGTAAATACTCCATGGGCTATGACAGAAAAACAAAGTCGTAGAAAAGATTGCTATGGTAGGTGACACGGCAAAACTAGGTAATGCCATGGTAGATATACCAATTACGCTTCCGACTGGTTGTACCATAGCAGCTACTACGCCCACCTCGGAACACACTTCCAATCAAAATCAGAGGATGGCCATTAAATCAATCCCAAGTAAGAGTATAGTATGGATGAAATGTGTGAGATTGGAGGAATGACCTCACTTGGCTCGTCGATGCTCCTATTATAGCCACCTTAAGCCAATTCATGGGAGTCGAGTCCACGTTCATACCATAATAGGATCGTCGCCACCATCTTACTTCATTCTGAAATCTCCACCACGTACATAATTGTTAAAGTGGTTTTTGGTATTGACAAGGAGTATGTCCATATCCGATCCCCGTCTCTTTAACAACCAATCGTTGTTATAACCGGTGGTTATAAATTTCTAAAATGGAATTTTATACTTCAAAATCAAATATCGTTTCAAATTCAAATCTTTATCAGAATAAAGATCAAATCACTTCCAATCCATTTCAAAATATCATATCCTTTCAAACCTTGTTCATTTTTATTTTATTTTAAATACAGTTCCAAATCACATTTCAAAAATGGTTTAGATTACAAATCAAAATACTACATTTAAAATATTTAAAATTGAAGTCATTATACTTACAAATTAAATATTCAATTCCCAAAAATTTAGACTTTTCTAAGTTCATTTATTCAGTTAAAAACTACGAAACATTGAAATTTCAGCTTTCCACGGCACTTAGAAAATGCTGCGGTAAGTTATATTTGCAAACAATTCATTTCAACAAAGACAGCATTTAAAACTGCTGTAATAGTTCAATTTATATTCAAAAATCTCATTTCAGCCAACTGCAACACTTTACAAGTGTTATAATAGCTCTTTCATTAGTTTGAGGTTCAAGTTTAAGTTTCTACAGCACTTACCAAGTGCTGCAATAACCCTTACTTAATTTTAGCCTTTAGTTCACTTCTGCAACTACAACACTTACAAAGTGCAGCAGATTCATTTATTCTAGATTTAAGTTCATTTTCAGAAATGATAACATTTCTGAAGTGCTACTAAAAGAATTTCTAGATTTATAATAGAATTTCAGCAACAATTAAACATCAATTTAAACCATTTTAACTTATAAAATTTCATATTTTCCACTTTAAAAATGGTCATGCAAATACCCTTTAACTTATGATTTTTATAAAGTAAAATTTCACAAATAAATAACAAATTTCTCAATGATTCACTTATTAACTTAACTTTTATTTCTAAACCAAATTTCATATTTCTACATTAAGTTATATTTCAAATTACACTTTTAAGCATTCATTTATTTAACCATTTTAATTCATAGAAAAATGAATATCACTTTATTAAGTCATTTTAAATTCAAATTTAAATCAAATTATCATATTTTTACATTTTTAAAATACTGTAAAAATTCCGAAAAAATATATATAATAATCATGGGTCTGTATAGTATTTTCTAATCTAAGTCAAGTGGTATGGATAATATATCATTTCAATCTGTAATTTACAAAGAAAAATCCGGGTTCTATCATTTCAAACTCGCAATCCCAAGTAAAATAAATAAAAAATCGCTCAGGCCTATCATTTCAGCCCAGAACAATTTTTTCCTATTCTAAAGCCCGTTCGGGTATGTATCATTTCAACCCATAGTGATTCTATTCTACAGGGAACTTTCTGTGTGAGAAATAGAAATAAATAAACAATATGACAGAATATAACATAGCAGATGATGTGACAAGTTTATAATAGGGTTCAACATCATATAATTCACATCACAAGCAGGTTTAACATGATATAAAAATTCTACGCATTCACTAGTTGTCACTTCAAAAATTATATAAGTATATATGTCATGAGTGAATACTCACCTTTAAGCTGGAGTTAGCAAACCAAACTACATGAATAAATCCAGAAAGCACGATATAGCACGACTTTGGATTCAAGTAAGTGGAGAGCCAAGATGTTGATCTTGTAAACAACAACCAAAACAAGGCAATATAAACATATATTCAACACAAAAACATCATTGAAACAATTTGAAATAAAAGCAACAAAACAAAAAATGACTTGACCTTGCCTTAACCATTCAAGTGCTCGACCGAGGGTTTCCTATGCTCGGCCATAGTGATATTTTAACGGTAGGTGGCTTGGATTTAGCATGATATATGTAGAACAACATGAAGTGTGAAGAGGTAGGAGTTACAAGGTAGGGAAGATCAAACGACAAGGCAAAAGTGAACGGTTTGGTGCACAACTAGGCTCGGCCTGGTCAACATTGGGCTCGACCATGCATGGTACAGGTCAGGTCAGTGGTGAAGCTGCAGCCAGAGGCGATGTTATCAGGTGGTGGTGGTTCTAGGGTAGTGGCCAAAGTGATATTTGAAGGGTAGTGTGAAGTATTGGCTCGGTTAGGCACTTGTTTTGGTGGAGCATTGCAAATTTGAGGTTCTTGCAACATATGGAGGTCACGGCCACATCTGGACTAGGGGAAAGGAAGTGGTGGCTGCCATAGATGGGGCCAGATGTGGCCGAGAATATTATGTGACCGTCATGGTGGTGGTCAGTGGTGATGATGGGTTAATGGCCGAGTAAAGCACAAGAGGAAGCAAAGGCAAGATCAATGGATATAAGAAGAAAAGATGAGAAAAGAAAGCCGTTAGAACTTTCAAAATTTTCTCAAGTGAGATAGCCGTAAGTTTTGAAGAGATGAGAAAGTTTCTTACATGAATGATGAAGAGAACACACGCTATATGATAAGAAGTGTACGGCCAAAAGAAAGAAATGAAAAGGCAAAAGAAAATGAAAAGACAAGCTAATGAAAATTCACAAGAAATGAAAAGGCTTTGTCTCTTCAAATTTCTATTATCTTTTATTCAAGATAAACAAATAAAATTAAGTAAATAAATAGAAAATGAAAACAAAATAAAGTAGAAATGAAAATAAATAATTATTTTTAGGAAAAAGAGAAAATAAATAAGAAAATAATTTATTTAATTGAAAGTAGAATTTAAAATTGTAAACAATATACAATAAACATTGGAAAATTATAACTACACCTTTAAAATGTTTTAAAATTAAAATATGTACATAACATGACATGTTACACATATATACACAAATTAGAACATGGCATGACAAACAAAAATATTATTTACATAAATTAAAATAAACAATTTTGTTAAATGAATCAATTTAGACACAATGGTTTAAAAAGCATAACTTTCACAATATTAATCAGATTCCAACAAAACAAAAAGCAGTATATTTAAAATTTAATTTATTTTCATTATATAAGATAAAATTCAAAAATTCAAATTTTTAAGTTTTTAAATTTAAAAATCAAAGTTTGACCATATCGACAAAAATCACATATTTTTGGAAAATATTCTATTTAGTCATGTTTGGAATTATAATTCACATAAAAATCAAAAATTATATTGGAAATAACAAAATTTATTCATTTTAATAAATAAAATATAGTTTTTAAATCAGGAATTTCAATTAAAATAATTAAAATATACAATTAAAATAATCACAAAATACAAGGTTGCTACATTTCCCTTTTATTCGTACAGTGCCATTTTCTTTCATTTTATTAATTTACATTCATTGTATAAGGAAGCATTTTTTTCAATTATTGAATCATATATTATTAGGTAAGTTTCTTTACAATCCAATTCACCTTTATAAATTTTTTTTTTCACATTCATTCTTCCATATATAATATTTTTGAGTATTAAATCCATTTTTAAATCATTTCAATGTTTTCTAAAGTTATAATCATTCAATTAATATAGTACTCACTTTACTTATAAATGGCTTCAATATTAATTCAAGTTTATAATTATTTACTTACAAAATTGAAATTTTGCTGTTCAATCTGATTATAGATAGCTTAAATGTCAATTTATGCTTAATGTAATTTTTCTTACATTATTCACTTTTATTACATTTAATTACTAGCATTTAAACTATTTACTTTCGTTTGTAACAATTTATAACATTAAAATTCTTACTCATAGAAGTAGTTCCCTAGAACACTTTTATTTTTCCTAAGTTTTACATGTATAATATTCTATTACATATTCTTATTAGCATTACAAATTTTAATAATTTGGTACATTATATATATAAATGTCTTTTTGAATGCAATAGAAAGTTACACAAATTTCTCTTATTTGTTTTGTTAACAAAAGGTTCAATAGTTACCATTTCTCAAATTCAGTTCCTTTTTATTTACAGTTTTCAAAATTTCAATTTCTTAACTATTTTATTAATCATTTTTAACATTAAATTTCTTATTTTCAGCTTAGAAATTTCCACTTATTAATATAGTCAAGATTCCATTCATTACCATAATTTCACTTCTAATTTACAAAAACTTAAGAACTAAACAACCAGGTTTCATTCCAATTATTTTTAAATATTAACATATATAATCATATCTTTTATATGTATCAAATCATGTTTGGAATTCAAAATTAAGATTAATTTACCAAAAAAATTGAGCAGTAAAACTACTACACGGTCTTATTCCCACTTTGAAAGTCTAAAATGAACGTCGATGATGCGCGCAATCATCACCGAAATTACTTTCCAACGGCATAAAGGGGAGTACAAAACTTATTTCCTTCCAAAATTCTTTTAAAACATTCCTTTCAAATCACATTGAAATATTTATATCAAAAAATGCTTCAAGGTAATATTAATATTATATTCCAAAATTTTCAAAAAGCTCGGAAATAAAGTTCTTTAGTTTTTAGTTTATATTCATTTTATATGCAATCTCATTTTTCAACCAATAATTATAAATTTCACTACCTAATAAACAAATATATTACAACCAAATATATAATTTATTAGATTTATTATTTTATATATAATATACAATAGGCAAAATTATTTCATTTACCTATATTTGAAAACAAATATTGTGTCGGTCTACCCAATTAAGTGTTTAGAAATCCCTATCAATGTCATAGCATCCTATCCACTAACCGGAATTTATAAATACAAAACGAAACAAATCAACACAGTACAAAAACATTTTTATACCACTAACATATACGTTCTCTCATATATATACGCATAGCGACTCATTCTAGGATATTACTACTTTATTTAATATAAGTCATACCCCACAAAGCTAAGATTCTTGCCAAAACCAAAGCTCTAATACCAACTGTAACGACCTGCCTTTTGGACGTTTTAAGCACACTCATATGCCAGACTCAAACCATTCCAAAAGGCAGATCTGGGGTAAATAATAAAAAGAGAAAGAAATGAAACAAATAATTAATCTCACAGCGGAATGACAAAATATAATAATCAAATAACAGTTCATGAAGCTGCTTTATAAATACATTTGACTACTCTTTTACAAAACAAAAATTAGAGTTACATAAACATGAATAAATAAATAAATAAATAATGCAGCAGGACAAAATGATGCAGTGGAATACATATCAAAATTAATAATACAAATCTTTGTCTTCGTCCTCTAGAAATAAGGTCTTCAATCCTGAAATGCTCAGGCTGACCCGAGGGAATTGAAAAGACAAAACACTCGAGTCAGAACTAAAAGATCTTATGTAAGTTATATCAACGGTAAATATGAGTGTGACGGCCTCGGAGATATTTACTGGTTTGACATCTCCTATCCAGTGTCTAAAGTGAGTGTAATAACTTAAGATATGTTCAGGATTTACATCTCCTAAGGATACGTTAAACTATCTACCATGTAGCATAATATGCTATTATAATATGTCTACAGTCTAGTAAAAGTATTAAAAAATTGTTAAGGCATTACCCATATCCCCCTAGCACATTTTATATATTTCCATAGCCTATATAGTACCATATGCTCCTCCATAAACTGGAGGTTTACACAGTGGGCACACCATATGTATGGTACAAAACAAACTCATAAAAGCCATGTTAGGGCATGTGAACATGACTCTAGAAGCAATGCCGGGATAGATATTACCATTGCGTATCCGTACTGGTGGTAACGCATATCCGCTACTACTGCATATCTCGAAACACACCGCCATAATCAAAATTAAGGGGTGGCCACCAAATCAATCACAAATCAACATATATGGTATCGAAAAAATGTGCCCGACAGGAAGAATGACCTCACTTGGCCCGGCGTTGCTCCTGTTTTAGTCACATTTAAGCTGACTCACGGGATTCAGGGTCATGTCATACCTCATAATAAATCGTTCGCCAAACCATCCTATTTCATTTTTGGAATCTCCACTACGTACACATTGGTTAAAGTTGTTTTCAGTATAGGCAGAGAGTATGACAATATCCCATCCCGAACTCTTTTTGACAACCAAACGCTTATTACACACTGGATGGTTCTTTTATATTTCCAAAAGGTCAATTCACAATTTATATCAAAATATCATATTCAGTTTCAAATCATATCTCTTTTAAAATCATATTCACTTTCAAGAATCATATTTAATCAAATATGTCATTTCAAAAAAATATCAATTCTAAATTCCAATTTAGGTTGTATCATCATTGTAATGGCCTAGTATTTCGTGCCATTCGCATTCACACATGTCGGACTTTATTTGCTCAAAATATCAGATTGATATTTTATATTTGGAAAAACTCAGCATATACAGTAAATAAAATAATCACAGAATCACAGACATAGAGTAATGTAACGATAAGCAGCGGAAACAAATGAATAGTAGTTCATGAAGCTATTATATATATATCAGAGTTAAAACAAAATACAACAAAAGTCTCAAATATATAGAAATCTGAATACAATAGTCAAATAACAAAATTTGAATATATCACTGGAGTCAACTGAACAAATGAAGGATGAATAGATATAGATGGATCCCCAAGCGAAGCTCCTTCTCCAAAGTTGAGTCTCAAATGCTACGACACTTAGTCTGATACGAGCATAAAGAAAAACACGAAACACTCGAGTCAGGATTAACATTCTTATATCAATAAATCAACCTCAAGTGAAATATCAACTGAAATACAAGTAACTCACGGGATGTTTGGGATAACCATCCTCTAAGGATCCATGGAACTATGTACTATGTATTATAATACGCTATTATAATATGTCTATAGTAAGATAAACTATTAAAATAGAGTTAAGGCATTACCCATATCCCCCGTAACACATTTTTATATATTTACATAGTCTATGTAGTACCATAACTTCCCGTAAAGTGAAGGCTTATTAGAGGACACTCCAAAGTATGGTACAAAACAAACTCGTAGTGGGCTCGACGTGGTAGGTGATACGGCACAACTAGGCAATGACAGGGTAAATATACCAATTACACTTCCAGGCTGGTGGTAATGCGTAGTCGCAGCTACCGCCCACCTCGATCCATACCCCCAAAAATTTGAGGGTGCACCCAATTAATCACAAAGTAATAGAATGGTATCGTAGAAGTGTGTCCGATCGGAGGAGCCACTTCATTTGGTCAATCAATTGCTCCTGTTTTAGTCACCATAAGCTGGCTCGTGGGAATTAGGTCCATGTATATACCTAATATAGAATCGTCGCCACTGTTAACGCTAAAATTTGAACGCTAACACCCCGGTGTATGAGTTATAGTTGTGAAAGCACCACCCGATAACTCGGGAACAGATTACAAGCAGATAATAGCGGAAAAGCAGTAAGCAACAACAATTTTATAGTGGTTCGGCTTAAGGGTATAGCCTACGTCCACTTTGAGTACTTTTATTGATGATCTCGTTACAAGCTGATACAATTCTTTTCAAATACAATACACTTTGAATTACAAGTCACTTAGAACAAGTGGCCTAAACTACAATGGAGATTAGAGTTTTCAAATCCATGTTGGATGTGTGTGATCTTTTCTCGAAGTTGTTTGTAGTGTTCTTCGTGTCCTGAGAGCTTTAAGTGTTGGATTGGTTTGGAATGCAGCAGAGTAACGGCGCTTGAAGAGAGTGAGCCCCAAAGTCCCCTTTTAGTTGGAGTTAGGATCATATTTATAGGCATTTTTCAGAATAAGGTCGTAGGTCGTGACCGACCTAAGTAAGGTCGTAGGTCGTGACCGACCTAAGTAAGGTTGTAGTCGACCTGAAGAGCATTGGCCCCTCCTTTCTCACGCATGCTGATTTGCACAAGTACTAGGTCATGAGCGACCTATCCCCCTGTGGCATTGCATAGTCTTCTATATTCTGGTGTTTAGGTCGTTAGCGACCTAACCTAAGTCGCGAGTACTTTCCTGCAGCCATAGTTAATCTTAAGTCGCTGAGTCCCTTAGGTCGCGACCTTCCTTAGGTCGCGGAGCTCCTTAGGTCGGTGGATAGTTAAGTCGCGGAGTTCCATAGGTCGAGTCCATCTTCAGGTCGCACTCACTCTTAGGTCGCGACCTCCTTTAGGTTGTAGCTTTCTATTAGGTCGCAACAGTCCTTAGGTTGCAACACTTTAGGTCGCAGCTACTCTTGGGTCGCTGGGTTCAGCTAGGTCGCGGCCTTCCTTAGGTCTGAGCACACAGCTAGGTCGTTTGAATGCTATAGGTCGCGGAATTCTATAGGTCGGTGCTTCCCTTAGGTCGCAGAGCTCTGTAAGTCGGTGCTTCCCATAGGTCGCAGATACTTTTAGGTCGCTTGATGAGTTAAGTTGCCATGCCATTCCTGTAGTTAGGTCGCTCCATGCCTTTAGGTTTTAGGTCGCTAATGAAGAGGAATTAACATTTGCCCGTCGAAGTACGTGCCTAGGTCGTAGGTCGCGTGCTTCGACCTGACTTAGCTAGGTCGTGAGCGACCTAACACTTGTGCCAATACGCGTGTCTATTTGTCTTCCCATATTTGCCTCATATAAAACTGTTAGGTCGCTACTTCTTCCTCATTTCATTGCTCTAACCTCCTACTGCCATTAACGATTCTCTGAGCTTCCAAAGGCGAATTCGACCCATCCAGTCACCGATTCACTTTCATCATTACGTCTCGTAAGTAAACCTGGTCTTCATCCCATCATAATCGCCGTTAAATCATGAATTCTCACTTTCTGACCTTAGCTCAACTTCATGTATCACGCTTTATCTCGAGTGATTGTTGCGATCGACTTTTTCGGTCGTTATTTTGTTGATTTAGGAAGTCATGGCAATGCGTTGAATTTATGATGGATTGAGGATTTTTTGGTTAGTTTTTGGAATGATCTGGTGGTATGAAGAGATGGTGAATTTCATGGAGAGGATGATGAATCTCTTCGGGTAGTTGATGGCGGGTTATTGGGTCTGGTGAAGCATTGCGTGGAGAGGAAGTTAGTGACCTAGCGGATTTGAACGACTTAAAATAATTCGCGATCTAATAATCCTTGCGACCTAAGGAATAGTTTCGACCTATACTAGGTCGCTGAACGACCTAATATTCATGTGACCTAAGACCTTGCATGAGTTAAGAGTTACTCGAGCTAGGAACTGCGCAACCTAACTTCCTTGCGACATAGGCTTTAGGTCGCGGCCGAGCTAGCATTAGGACGAATTTGTAAAGCCTCATCCTTTACTTTGCACAGCGCGACCTAAAAAGGCTCCGACCTATGCTAGGTCGCTGGACGACCTAGGACTTGTGAAATTTTGAGACAACTTTGATTGAACTGTTTGAACTTTGAACTATATGGACTTGAATTCTGTTGCACTTTGTTTTAGGTTATCTCTAATGCTAATAACCTGTTAAACATAACATTTGCAGAAAACTGGGACGAATATACTGCCATTGACTGCCCACATCGAATGACAGATTAGTCGATAAAGAATAATCAATTTAAATGAACTGTGTGAATGAAATGCTGTGAACCAATGAATTCATGTGAAGTGTTAAAGCAAAACTAAAATATCCAGTTAAAGCTGATTCGTTCGTATTAACACTACACTTGAGATCTATATTAATAAGTTCCGAAATCTCATAGTTGACTAATCGTCAACTAGTTTGATTTCAGTTATGTTTGCTTTCTCTTTTTTTTTTTTAGTTCTGCACAACACTTCACACTTTTTAGGCAACGTGCACCTTCTCATCTGAACATCCAGTCGCTTATGTAGAATGATGTCTCAACAGGAAGAGATGATAGAACACGCTGAAGGGGTTTTCCCGATTGCTATTCCACTAGAGAATCCTCCGGAAAGAACTCCTACCCTTTTGAAACAGCGGGCGCTTAATCAATTATGCGTTCAATTTGGCATTGCCGAGGCAGAAGTTTTACTCCCTGGACCAAATGACTCTGCTGATAGACCACCTTACGGTTTTGCTGCCATTAATCGACAAATGTGCTTGAGTGGAGCAATTCCTCCTTTTAATGAATTTCTCCGACAAATCCTCCTTCGACTGACGATCTCTCCTTTCTAGCTGCACCCCAATGGCTATGCTATTTTGATGGGATTGTGCGTTCTGTTCAGGAGGACTCTTGACCGTCTTCCGAGTTTTGAGGAAATCTGTTACTTGTGCACTTTTGCGAAGAACAAGGACCATCCTTCAATTGTACTTGTAAGAGGTGCGAGGAACCGCAAACTTATTTTGGATTTGCCGGAGAGTGCACATGATTTCCTGAATCAATACTTCTACATTCGTTGCCCCGCAGAATTTTACGCAGACTGGAGAGTAGGAAGTGAGATCTTTTTTCTCTTCTTTCTTTAATTTTATTCTAAGCTTTACCTGGTTCGTATTGCTAGATGCTGATTCCATTCCTTATTTTTATAGCACTTCCTCCTCCTTCTAGAGATTCCAGCCATAAGTCAGTTTTTGAAAGGCTAAGCACTGTGGCTGCTGAAGAAAGAAGCGCAAAATTTCTATTGACAGAAGAACTTCTTCATCAGTTTGAGCTTCTACATCCTTCTCGTTCCACTCAAATACATGTAGTTCCAACGGAGGTTCCTGATTCTCCGACGAACACTCCTGATGCCCCAGTCTCCACTAAAGAGCACTTGCAGGGAGGAACCTCTATAGAAACTTCACTAGTTAAGTGTTCAATTCCGAAAGATGTTGCGGGGCCATCTGACAAGTCTGTACTTGCCCCAGTTACCGAAGAGGAAGAACCCCCTCGATCTTCCGGAAAATCTACTAGCGAAGGAGTTAAGAAAGCAAGCTCCAAAAAACAAGATGGCGATGATGTATTTGAGGGGTTGAGCGATTTAATTGTGACATCTCAAGAACTTTTCAAAGATGATGTTTCTAAAACTATCTCTTCTGTAATCGAGGCGACATCTTCTTTACAACAAATGTCAACTCCTCCTACTCAAGTTATCACTACCTCTATTCCACAGAGTGGTTTGTAACTCGATGCGCGTAGTTTACACGTTACATGACACTTTGGATTTCTCGTCACTTCTATGCACTTATCTTCTTGTACTTTAAAGATTTCTAAAGCTTATTATTTTTATTCCAGATTCTCCTATGGGGCGCAGCGGCTCGTACTATGATGATTTCCAGCGCTATGGGAGGCGTAGCCAGTATGATTACAGGCGTTACCTCCCTTCTTTCAGAGAATCGGATGAAGAGAGGGCCATCAGGAAAGCCGACGAGAGATGAGCATATGAAGAACGTCCCCGAAGGGAACAAGAAAGACATGACCCTCTCCACAGAGATGATGATACTCAAAAGAGAAAAGCTCACGATGAGAGAGGTAAAGGTCACATAGACGATTCTTCTAGCAAGCGGGCTAGACTTACCGAGGAAACAATGCCGACAGCTTCTGAACATGTTCATGCTCAATCTCCTGCTCCCGTTCGTTCCGACATTCAAGCAATCATCAACCGGCCCGCATACCAAGTCGGGCAAGGTCCTCCCACTCTTCAAAGTCGATTTCCTCAGTGGTGCTCGAGAGGGGTTCGATTTGATCTCGACTTGGTTCCTCTCGACAAACCGGCTATGCTGCGAAATCTTGATACTGTCAGGACCGATATTGAAAGAATGTCGAACTGGCAAAAACTTGTCGACAAACTTCAGAGGGTTAACCGAGCCAATCTCGAGGCCATGCTCACAATGGAGAATGATAAGGCTGAGTGGCAGAAGACTCTCGAACAGCATGACGCCGAAATGAGAAGTATTGCTTCCTATAATGAAAAGCTGGAAGCGGAAGTAGAAAAACTTAAGGAAGAATTAGCTACTTCATCTACTTTCCATTCTCAAAAGGAGAGCATGCTTCAGCAACAAGTACGAGATGCGCATGCCAGTCAAAGAGAGTCGAAGATAAGCTTGCACACAAGGAAAAGGTCATAGAAGAATATCGTGCTGAAACTGTACAACTGCGAGAACAGACCGGCTCTCAAAGCTTGGAGATAGAGTTGTTAAAAACTCGACTTGCTATGGCCGAAAAGGAGCGTGATGAGGCTGTTGCTGGTAAACTTGCGGCCGAAGAGGCCCATCAAGCAACCAAGGCTGACATTAGCTCCACATTATTTGATTTTTATCTGCACAGCATTTTGGGGCGTGGCAGCCTTGCCTTTCTAGGCCCCAAGTATGAAATCACACTGGCTGAAGTTTGGGAGGCAGCACTTGATATGCTCGGTGGTAAAGGTGCTGGATATGCTGAGTCAGCCCTTGAAGAGCATTATCTTGACGATGAAGCCCGCGCCGCTCTTGCCAAGGGAAAAGAGCAGCTTGCCAGAGCGCGGGCCGGGATGGCGGAAGAGGAGCGTTCTGAAAAAGAAGTACCGCCTACTACCTTTGAACGTCCTCTAGTTTCTCCCGAAGTGGACATTACAGGCTCTAGTGCTCATTCGCCGCCTCCTACAAGAACCGGGGTAATTACCCCTACTGATGAAGAGGCTTTGGAGGACATTGGGGCTCAGAATTATGAGATTGAACTGACGAAGCCAACATCTTCAGGTAATTTCGACATTGGTCCGATTCAGGTGGATTGCCTGCTTATTCCTCAAAAATTTGATGAGCTTCTCGATTACTTCTTGAATCTCGATGAACCCATATCTCCCTTCTTTTGGGAAGATACTAACATTTTCAATTTCTCTTCTTCTGCAGTTGAAACAACAAGTGCTGTGCAGACTTCGCCTTCTCTGGTTATTCCTCCTCCGTCTATTCAGGTGACTCCTCCTTCTGCTTCACAACCCGGGTCACAAGAGGAACAGATTGAGGCTCTTCATGGCTTGGATGACCCTATCGCTTCGCAAGAGCAGAAGGACGAGGGACTTGAAGGGGGCGAGATCTCTCCGGAGCGGACTCCCTCTGATGACGCAGTTTTGTCCGCTCTTGTTACTCCAGGGAGTGAGTCTTCTTCGAAGAGAAGAAAGAAGCACGGAACATCGAAGAGGAGGGGGAAGAAAATCATCACTACTGAAGAGGAACCGGAAGTCGCACCGGACGCACCTCCCTCTCCTTCTTCCCTTATGCCTATAGACAGACCTGAAAAACTAATCATTCGGCCAGGCAAAGGGTCCAAGGGCGGCAAGAAGAAATAAAGACTTTAGCTTTTAGCTTCTCGTCTTTTGCATGTATTGGTCGAGAATTGTGCGGGTATCGGCCCTCCGCTTTTCTTTTGTTAAAACTTGTACCTGTATATAAAGTAATGTTGAATAAAATGATTCCTCTTTCTTTGTACAAACTCCTGTTTGAATTTGAGAATGCATTTATTATTCATTTTGCATAAGTTTATTTATATGACATTGCAGTGAGCTTGTGGTATGTTGTTTGAGCGTACTTTACCGATGTAGCTATACCATTTTGTATGTAACTATACCATGTTGCCCCCATACCATGAGCCTACTGCAATATCGTATACTTTGAGGGGACTTGCACTCTTATTTTCTGAAGAATAATTACTTCATTCTCGAAGAGGATTTTCGTAAAGTGCAACTTCCTTCATATAAGTTTTTACGCTTTGTCCTTTGAAGAAATCACTTTTTCCTTTCGCGTATGTATACATTTTGCCAAGTGAATTCTTCTATGTGGTGAAGCGGGCCTCTGAAGGGTACTTTAATTTAATTCTTCCTTTGAAAGTTAAAGTATGCCCTTGATGAGGATTTTTTTTAAAAAATAGAAATTTGTGCCTCTGAGGAAGGATTTTTTCACGTTTCAACACTTGGAAGTTTTATTTCAATCTTGGTGAAACGTGTTCCTCCAAAGAGTTGTGCCTTTGAAGAAAGCCTTTTCACGTTTCAACACTTGGAAGTTTTATTTCAATCTCGGTGAAACGTGGGCTTCTGAAGAGGTCTTTCCTTTTAATTGTGTCCCCGGGAGGGGGTTGTACCTCTAAGGAGGGATTTTTTTTCACGTTTCAACACTTGGAAGTTTTATTTCAATCCCGGTGAAACGTGTACCTCCAAAGAGTTGTGCCTTCGAAGAAAGCCTTTTCACGTTTCAACACTTGGAAGTTTTATTTCAATCTCGGTGAAACGTGGGCTTCCAGGAAGGTCTTTATTTTGTTTTGCATTTCAACTCTGGTGAAGTGAAATTCCGAAGAGCGGTTGTTACACTTCAACTCCTGGTGAAATGTGCCTCCGAAGAGGTCTTTATTTTGTTTGCATTTCAACTCTGGTGAAGTGAAATTCCGAAGAGCGGTCGTAACACTTCAACTCCTGGTGAAATGTGCCTCCGAAGAGGTCTTTATTTTGTTTGCATTTCAACTCTGGTGAAGTGAAATTCCGAAGAGCGGTCGTAACACTTCAACTCCTGGTGAAATGTGCCTCATAGAGGGTTTTCATCGCCTGGAGGTTACTCTCTCATGGTTGGAGGGTCATGACTCCTCCAATCTTTTTTGTTGAGTAGAGAACTTTCTTTTTTGTGGCGTATGACCCGTTAGAGGTCTTTATTCTCCGAAGAGTTGTGCCTCCGAAGAGGACTTGTGCTGCCAATGATGGCTTTGGTTGTTCCTCTGTCCACTTGCTTATGCCTTTTTCAATGATCCACTGCTTCCGCTTTTTTTTTTTTTTTAGCTTTCATTCCCTTTTCTCACAAGTAACTTGTTTAATCCAAGGAAGTGTGCTTCATTGTCAGGCAATTTCGTGAGAACGAGCATTAGCTTCTTAACTGGATGTTTGTTTGTTCAAACGATCTCAATTTATTAGCAAAGACCCGTTTCTGTCGAAATCATAGGCCGTTCAATTGAAGTACTTCCTATCTAGGATTTGAATTTGGGGCTTTTTTTTTTAAAATTTGGCGAGGATCACTTGGTCTTTTTATGTGCAAGCTTCTCTTCCATTGTCTGCAAAAATTTAAATCGACATTTCAGTAATACATTCTATGTACTTTTTATATCGACAATAAAGCAAACATGTAATGATAATAAGGAACACAAGATTTATAGTGGTTCGGCCAGGAAATTGAGCCTACATCCACTTTATATTCTTTCATTATTTACTTGCATCAGTTTTACAATTGCCTTTAATTACAAGAATCATACATTCATAACTCTTTTTACAATATTTCAACAAAATTTTCAAGTAAAGTATGGACGCAAATGATTGCTGTTCCATGCCCTTGGAATTTGATCTCCTTCAACAGTGGTGAGTTTGAATGTGCCGTCAAGAAGCTTTTGACCTATGACATATGGTCCTTCCCAATTTGGCCCGAACACACCTGTCGCTGTCATAATTTTCTTCAGGACTAGGTCTCCAATCTCAAAGCTGCGTTGGCGAACTTTGGGGTTGAAATGTCTGGCTATCTTTTGCTGATGAGCTGCAATTCTGAGATTAGCCTCATCTCTTTGTTCATCAAGAAGATCTAGCGCTTCAAGCTGTAACTTCTCGTTTTCTGCTTGATTGAAATGGATTCTTCTGTGTGAAGGGACCTCTATTTCTACCGGAATCATTGCCTCTGACCCGTATGCCAATGAAAACGGGGTGTGTCCAGTCGCAGTTTTGTGAGTGGTTCTGTAAGCCCATAGTGCCAGTGGTAGCTTATCGACCCAACCACCTTTTGCTCTTTCAAGTTGCTTCTTGATGGTTGACTTAATAATTTTGTTGACGGCTTCCACTTGCCCGTTTGCCTGCGGATGAGCCACTGCCGAGAAGCTTTTCCGGATTTTGAATCGCTCGCAAAAATCTTGGAATTCTTCACTTTCAAACTGAGTCCCATTATCTGTAATTATTTTTTGAGGCACACCGTATCTGCAAATGATGTTTTTAGTCACAAAATTTATCATCTTCTTTGAGGTGATAGTAGCCAGTGGTTCAGCTTCTGCCCACTTAGTAAAATAATCTACAGCAACAATGGCATATTTAATTCCAGATTTGGCAGTTGGTAACGGTCCTACAAGGTCTATTCCCCATATTGCAAACGGCCATGGACTGACCATCTGTGTGAGTTCAGTGGAAGGAGCTCTAGGAATTTTGGCGAATCTTTGACATTTGTCACATTTTCGGGAATACTCTGCTGCATCTCGATTAATTTCTGGCCAAAAATACCCGTATCGGAGAATTTTCTTTGCTAATGTTTGACCACCTGAATGATCACCACATTCTCCTCCGTGTACCTCTGCTAGGATTGCTTTAGACTCTTCTCGGGTTACACACCGAAGTAATGGCATTGAGAATCCCCGTCTGTATAACCGGCCATCCTGGATTATGTATCGAGAGGCTTTTCTCAGCAGCTTTTGTCGTTCTTTTGAGTTCCTTGGTAAGGATCCATTGAGCAGATATTCTATTATTGGAGTCATCCATGATTCTTGCTCTTGAGACATGCTCATGATCCAATCAATGTCCATCTCATTAATGCTAGGAGTCGACAGGACCTCTACTGGAGTTAGCCCCAGAAATTGAGCTTCGCCTATGCTCGAATACTTTGCGAGAGAATCTGCTTTCATGTTTTCTTCTCGAGGAATGCGACTTATCATGTAATGATCGAAATCACCCAGGAGTTCCCAAGCCTTTGACAGGTAGGCGGGCAGATTCCCCCCTTTTGCTTGGAATTCCTTTTTGACTTGGCATACAATAAGCTGAGAATCACTGAATATCTGTAACGCTCGGATGTTTAATTCTTTAGCAATCCTTAAGCCAGCGATAAGGGCTTCGTATTCTGCTTCATTGTTTGTTGAAGGAAATTCCAATCTTAGTGCATAGCATAATGATCGACCTTCAGGAGTCTCAAGTACAACTCCGGCTCCAGAACAGTAGTCGTTTCTCGCACCATCGACATATAACTTCCACTGGATCGGGGAATTGTCGACAGTTTCTTCCTCACTGTTTCCCTTATCTGTAAATTCTGCAATGAAATCCGCTAAAGCTTGTCCATTGATTGCTTTCCGGGGATGATAAGTGATGTCATACTGACTGAGTTCAATATTCCACTTTAGAAGACGACCCGAAGTTTCAGGGCGAAACAGGACTTGCTTTAAAGGTTGGTCAGTGAGGACTCTGATTGGATGAGCTTGAAAATATTGCCTCAACTTCCTAGACGCAATTAGTAAGCAATAGGCGAGTTTTTCCAACTTAGAGTAATTCATCTCTGCCCCAGTGAGTCTTTTTCTGATATATTAGACTGGATGTTGAATCCTTTTGTCTTCCCGTATCAGCGCTGCACTTAAAGCATGAGATGATACTGCCAAGTATATAAGAAGATCCTCGCCATCGCCAGGCCTAGAAAGTATTGGAGGCGTCTCCATATGGCGAATCAATTCATCAAAGGCTTTTTGGCATTCGGGAGTCCAATCGAAGTTTTTCTTTCCTTTCTTTAGGGCGTCAAAGAATGGGATGCATTTATCTGTGGCTTTGGAAATGAACCGACTCAAGGCGGCGACTTTTCCATTGAGACTTTGCAATTCCTTCTTTGTTCTAGGGGCTTTGACTTCTTTCAATGCAGTAATTTGAGCTGGACTGGCCTCAATGCCCCTAGCGCTCACGATGAAACCTAAAAACTTGCCGGATTCCACTCCAAATGAACATTTTAAAGGATTGAGCTTCATTCCGTATTTTCGGAGGACAGCGAACATGTCTGCTAAGTGTTCTATGTGATCCAGTGCTTTCTTAGACTTTACTAACATGTCATCGACGTAGACTTCCATAGTCTTGCCCAGTTGCGGTTTGAACATAGCATTAACGAGTCTTTGATATGTTGCCCCTGCATTCTTCAACCCGAAGGGCATAACTCCGTAGTAGTAAAGACCAGTGTCGGTGATAAAGCTTGTGTCCTCCTGATCTGGCTCATGCATCATGATCTGGTTATACCCGGAGTAAGCATCCATAAAAGATAACAATTCGTGTCCCGTTGTCCCATCTACCAGTTGGTCGATTCTGGGTAATGGGAAGCAGTCTTTGGGGCAGGCCTTGTTTAGATCTGAAAAATCGATGCATACTCTCCATTTTCCGTTGGCTTTCTTAACCAGCACTGGATTTGAAACCCAATTCGGATAAGTAGATTCTTTGATAAAATTATTCTCCATGAGCCGATCAACTTCTTCTTTTAATGCCGCTGACCTTTCTGGACCTTGAGTTCTCCTTTTCTGCTTCACAGGCGTAAATCTTGGGTCAATATTTAGAGCATGCACTGCAACTTCTGGGGATATTCCGCACATATCGGCATGAGTCCAAGCAAAAACATCCAGATTTGTCTTTAAAAAAGATATTAAGATATTTTGAATTGACGCATTAAGTTGTGAACCCACATTCAACACTTTGTTTGGGTCCTTTGGGTCAACAGGCATTGGTATTGTCGTTTCCACGGGTACCACTCTATTTTCCCCTGCACTGACTTTTCTAGGGTCCATCTCTTTCCTTGCTCCGCTGTGCTCGCCAGTGCAGGGCCCGCCCTGTAATTGCTACAAAGCTGGTTCTTTGATGCGGACTGGGGCTGCCGCATTCTTTCCCATTTCTCTTTTTCTGGTTTCTCGTAGCTCTGTCAGATAGCACTCTCGCCCAGCATTTTGATCACCTTTTATAACTCCTACTCCATTGTCTGTAGGGAATTTAATAGTGAGGCACCATGGGGCCAGAACGGCTTTGAACGCTGCCAGAGTTGGACGACCAAGGAAAGCATTGTAAGCAGAAAATTCATCGACAATCACAAAAGTTTGCTTGCAGACCACTTTTCTCTCTCCTTCTCCAAGTTCCACAAACAAATCAATGGTCCCTACCGGCTGCTTTGGCTCCCCAGTGAAACCAGCAATTTTCTGCGATGAGGCTTGCACATCAGCCATAGGGATCTTCATTTGGTCGAATGTTTTCTTAAAGAGAATATTGCAGGATGCGCCACAATCAATGAGAACTCTTCTGACAATAGCTGGCCCGATACCAGCCGAGATGACTAGAGGATCCAAGGTTGGAGCTTCAATACCTGCGGAATCCCTAGCTCTGAACACAATATCATCATCGAAAGTTCTTTGTTGCTTCAAGGGCGTAGCACCTTCCAAAACAAATACATCTTCCTCAGTTGGTACATACTTTAGAGCTCGGGTATACCTTTCCATCTCACCCCAACTTCTGCCTGCTGGGTGAGGTCCTCCTGTATGACATTAATAATGGGCCTTCCAGAATCATGCCCTGCAGCCTTCTCAATCGTCCTAGGCTGTTGAGTAGGAGCCTGTTGCCCCTGACTAGATGAAGCAGGATTGTTGCTATTCTTTTTTACAAATTGCTGCAGTTTGTTTTCCCTTAGCAACTCTTCAATCAGATTTTTCAACTGACGGCATTCGTCGGTTTCGTGACCGGGTTGATTATGGAAGCGGCAGAACTTCCCACTCTGTATAGCTTTTTTCCCGGTCCTTAGAGGAGGAGGTTTAGGAAAGTCAACAGAATCTTTAATAGCAAGGTAGATATGCTCCGGCGTATCTGATAAAGGAGTATACTCTGATGGCTTGAAGGATCGGGGCTTCTTCAGATTACTCTGCTTCTTCCCATTGTTATTTTCCCTTTTTTGTCCTACAGATTCATTCTTGCGTGGAGCAACAGTGTTATCTTCAGCTTTTTCCAACACTGCCTTTACCGGTACGGGACGGTTTTCTAAGCGTATGAATTCATCTGCTTTTTTATAGAATTTTTCAAGGGAATTTGGTTCCTTCATGTTTAGCCATTTCCCAAATTCGCTCGACTTGTCAATACCCTTCATCAGATAAGTCAATATCATTCGTGGTTCTGCATTGTCCACCTCAGCTAACGCTATATTAAAGCGGTTCAAGAAGGATCTGATAGTCTCTCCTGGATTCTGTTCCAAACTTGACAGTGACATGATATCCTTGGCTTTTGAGGCATATAGTCTGAACTGCTCCTTGAACTTCCGGGTTAAGTCAGAAAACTGATCGATAGATCGGACTGGCAACTTGGTGAACCATAGCAGAGCTACGCCTTCGAGATACACAGGGAAATATCGGCACTTTATTTCATCAGAGGCTCTGGCACCTGTCATGTGCCAATCATATTTGTATAGGAATTCGTTCGGATCACTTGTCCCCCTGTAAGCTGGAATGGTTGGAGGGACAAACTTCCTTGGGAATTCAGCCTTTAAGATTTTCTCAGTAAATGGAGTCTTACTTGGGGCGAAACCCCATTCTTTCTCGTCTTCAAACCTCTGCATACTCTCCTTCATGATTTGTCGGACCATTCCAGAAAGATACTCCTCATCATGTCGAGTTCTAGATCCATCAACCTCTGGAAGTGTTTGTTCAAAGGGGCTAGCAGCCCTTTCAGGAGCATTTCTTTCTTCAGCATCATGAAGGTTGCCAGCAAAATTCCTCTCATTACCTGCTGGTTGACGGTTTGCCCCAAGCAAATCGTTCAACCTATTTAGAATTAGGGCATTCTGGGCATTTTGAGCCTCGAGTTGTGCATTTTGGGCATTGATCTGTTGGTTCAGCCCTAAAATTGCAGCATCCAGCTCTGCCTTTGTAACTCCGACAGCTGGAGTGGCTTGATTCGAGATAGGGGAAGCGGAAGTTCCTTCTTGAATATTCCCAGATCTGACAGATCTACTCTTCCTTCCAGGAGCCATAATCTCGGATAGACTTCTGGTTTTCAAGGAAATTTTCTCTACAAACCTTTGTGAAGCAATGATGATAACTCGCCTGAGTTCAATTCTCAGTGAAAGCACCAAAAATGTTAACGCTAAAATTTGAACGCTAACACCCCGGTGTATGAGTTATAGTTGTGAAAGCACCACCCGATAACTCGGGAACAGATTACAAGCAGATAATAGCGGAAAAGCAGTAAGCAACAACAATTTTATAGTGGTTCGGCTTAAGGGTATAGCCTACATCCACTTTGAGTACTTTTATTGATGATCTCGTTACAAGCTGATACAATTCTCTTCAAGTACAATAGACTTTGAATTACAAGTCACTTAGAACAAGTGGCCTAAACTACAATGGAGATTAGAGTCTTCAAATCCATGTTGGATGTGTGTGATCTTTTCTCGAAGTTGTTTGTAGCGTTCTTCGTGTCTTGAGAGCTTTAAGTGTTGGATTGGTTTGGAATGCAGCAGAGTAACGGCGCTTGAAGAGAGTGAGCCCCAAAGTCCCCTTTTAGTTGGAGTTAGGATCATATTTATAGGCATTTTTCAGAATAAGGTCGTAGGTCGTGACCGACCTAAGTATGGTCGTAGGTCGTGACCGACCTAAGTAAGGTTGTAGTCGACCTGAAGAGCATTGGCCCCTCCTTTCTCACGCATGCTGATTTGCACAAGTACTAGGTCATGAGCGACCTATCCCCCTGTGGCATTGCATAGTCTTCTATATTCTGGTGTTTAGGTCGTTAGCGACCTAACCTAAGTCGCGAGTACTTTCCTGCAGCCATAGTTAATCTTAAGTCGCTGAGTCCCTTAGTTCGCAACCTTCCTTAGGTCGCGGAGCTCCTTAGGTCGGTGGATAGTTAAGTCGCGGAGTTCCATAGGTCGAGTCCATCTTCAGGTCGCACTCACTCTTAGGTCGCGACCTCCTTTAGGTTGTAGCTTTCTGTTAGGTCGCAACAGTCCTTAGGTTGCAACACTTTAGGTCGCAGCTACTCTTGGGTCGCTGGGTTCAGCTAGGTCGCGGCCTTCCTTAGGTCTGAGCACACAGCTAGGTCGTTTGAATGCTATAGGTCGCGGAATTCTATAGGTCGGTGCTTCCCTTAGGTCGCGGAGCTCTGTAAGTCGGTGCTTCCCTTAGGTCGCAGATACTTTTAGGTCGCTTGATGAGTTAAGTTGCCATGTCATTCCTGTAGTTAGGTCGCTCCATGCCTTTAGGTTTTAGGTCGCTAATGAAGAGGAATTAACGGCCACCATCCTACTTCATTCTGGAATCTCCACCGCGTACACAGTTGTTAGTGGTTTTCGGTGTTGGTAGAGAGTACGACAATAACAGATCCTAGTCTCTTTAAAAGCCAAACGTTATTATAGCACCGTGGTCATTTAAAAATATCACGCTTCAAAACCAATATAACATATTCATTTCAAAACCATATCTATTTGACATCATTTTCACTTCAAATATGTTCATTTCCAAAATCGTAGCACTTTCAAAGTAATAACACTTTCGAAATTACAAAACTTAGAAATTATAACACTTTGGAAATCATTATACTTTAGACATCATAACATATTGAACATAACTTTGAAGTCATAATACTCCCACTTAAATAGTTTAGATATAGAAAATAATATATATTATAAAATAGTTTATAAAATAAACTAGTTAGTATATTAAAAATAGATATAAGTTGAAATAGTTATTAAAATAATTAGTATATTAAATTAGTTTATATTAAAAATAGTTTATATTAAATGATTATATTAAAATTAATTTATATTAAAATAGTTTTATATTAAAAATAGTATATATATTAAAATAATTAATAAAGTAAAATATTTATGTATATTAAATTACTTTATAAAATAAAATAATTTCCTCAAATTTCACAAATCGATTCAACTCAACTCGATTCCAAAATTCAATTTAATTCTATCCCAATTTATCCATTTTAATTAAATTCAAGTTTTCAATAAATCCATATTCAATTTATACCGATTTCAAATACAAATTTAAACTACAAATTAATCCATTCAACTTCAACAGATTCCAAGGCTTTAAATGTTCAAACATTTTCAAAACTAAATTTGATAATTTCATTTATATCCTAATTAAGCTTCATTGTTATTTAGTTTTTAAATACTTATTTAATAAGTCCAATATAATTTAATAAAACCTAAAATTACAATTTATATAAAATTAAATATACATTTCGATATTTTTAAAACTGATATATTCATTCAATCATCTTAAATCAAAAATCAAGTAATAAAATCATATCCTTAAAATCTCAAATTCAATAAGCATCAAATCGATTTAAATAAATATAATACTTAAAAGAATACGATTTCAAATTAACTTAATTTTATCTTCCTATCCTTAGTTTATTAAAGTTATTGTAAAATATATTTTTAATATAATTTTTTTAACTAATACATAAACATAATATATACTAATTAAATTAAACTTTATTAAATTAAATCTTATTATTAAACCTATTTTGTATTAAAACTTATTTTATATAATTTAAAAATAGTAAAATGATAACTAATTTCTTAAAATTTATAATTTCTAAACCTACAAATTTAAATTTCCTATAAAATATAATTTTAAAAGTAAATAATTTTGAACATATATAAAATAATATATATATATTAAAATCAATATTTATATAAAACCATATATTTATATCTTTTAAACCTTGGAAATCATTTCCATATATATATATATATATATATATATGTATATGTATATGTATATGTATATGTATGTATGTATATAAACACCAACGGTGTACGTATCAAATTTTTATCCTATGGTCAAGTTATACATATATTTATCATTTCAATCCACAATTTTAATTATCTATGGGTATATATCTTTTCAATCCACAATCCCAATTCAATGTCAATGAAAATCGCTTGGGTTTATCGTTTCAACCAATAACGTTTTTCTCCTATTCTACGAAAGCATTTAGGCGCGTACGTTTCAACCCAGAGGGAATTCTATACTAATAGTGAACTTGTAGAGCGAGAATAGTTATGAATATAACGTATCAAAAACGGGCATATATCATCGGTAACAAATAAAATAAAATAAAATAATAGATCACGGTGATAGATGTCACAGGTGAACGGTTGTAGACACTGGCATATCATATGTGGCAAATAATTAACAGTTCAATTTAGCAGCATATTTCAACTGTCGTTTCAAAAGAAATCAAATCTAATAAATATAAGAAGGTTAAAAGCGAGTGATTGCTCACCTTTCGAGGCTTGAGGGATAAGAAGATGACAAGGACATGTACACGGATAGAGACACGAGCAAACCAAAATGATACTAAGACCAAATTGAAATCCACGAGATAAAATAGGGCATGACGAACAGGATCCGATGAAGCTCAATTTTATAGGTGAACACGTATATAACCATAAATGGATATATATAAAAACCATATTTCATATTTAAGCACAGATTAGACTATATCCATACATATATTTCTAAAATCATTGTTTAGGTTAAACACATACTAAAGTAAAATCATTCCATTATATACGAAACCATACTCAACGTATACTTATAAGTGAAAACAAATATATAATTGATATATAACTGACGTACATATCGTACTTCCTAATTAATATGCAATTAAAAAGTAAAGATATTCACTTTATTATAATATATATATATATATATTATACAATCGAAAGTATAAAGAAACTATCCTATTATGAAATTAACACTTTGTTGAAATCGATACACACACACACTCACTCAACAAGCCGCATATAAGCTTACAGAACTTACATATGCCATAACATATTTTATAACGTGTCCAAATATACATATATGTACACAATTTCCTTCGGCTGAGGCAAAATAACATACTTTGTATATACAAGGCATAAACAATATTGATACCAAATATTTACCTTCAGATTTCATATGTATACACACACACACACACACGAGCAAGGATAACATATATGTGTGTAAACAATTTATGAATAATAGCTACCAAGGGAGGAAAATTTTTGGGAAAAATGTACATATATATAATAATTTTATAAACTTATATATATATATATATAACAAGTGGATCGTGAACTTTATAAACTTTAACATATTAACGAACAGATTTATACGTAACTTATATAAACTAAAACTACATTTATAAGCTCACCAACAGGAAAAGCCACTTGGAGATAAAAGAAATGGCTCGGATCTGGTGGGCTCGAGCTTGTAAAGGCTGCAGACGAGGCGAGGCGTTCGGGTTGGCTGAGCTTTGGTGGAGAAGGAGCGAGTCAAGGAAGGTGGAGCTAGATTGAAGGTGGAAAGAAGAAGGACAAAAAACAAGGCCATGCGTCCATGGAATGCGAGTTGTTGGGTGTGGAGAGGGTGAAGGGAAATGGAAGAATATGAGCAGCATTTTTTTATAACTTATGACATTTTTTTCTTTTCTCAAAAACGAAACAGCCGGGGGGGGGGGGGGGGGGGTTGAGAATAAATGAACGAACTAGAATAGAAGTAATATGAAAGGGGGAGAATGAACAGTTTAGTAGGTAAAGAAATGCAAAAAGTGCAGCTTTATAATTTATATTTTCAAACTAGCAGAAATAATGGCATAGAATGAACCACCACTGAAATGAAACTGTTGGAAATAGTTAGAGCTAAATTCCGGAAATATTAAAGGTTATGACTGTTGGTACACGGAGGATATATTAAAAGTCATATGCAACCCAATAGGCTCAAATAACGAACCGCAACGGTGAACCGTTTACTGATTTCATTACGTGCCAGGGTTCAAAAAAATGAAAGAGTACAAGTCTTCTCGAAACAGATGAGTTGTTCTCCGAAACTTTGCCAATGTGAAAGAGATTGCAATAAACCATGGTATGGGGGCAATACAATACAATCATCACAAAAATGAAAACAATGCTCAAGAAACATACCATAGGTTTACTGCAACTTCACATAAAGAGGATAAAGAAACTTGCATGAAAACGGAAAATAAAAGCGTTCTCAAATACAGACAGAAATTTGTATAAGTAAAAGAACCATTTTATTCCATGCTATGAGAATTTTATACATATGCAGGTTTCAAAGTAAAAGAAAGTGGGAATTGGTACCCGCACAATCTCCAGTCAGCACAAGCTTATATACAAGCAAAAAGGCAAAGAGCGAGATAAAAAGCACAGGACCAAAGCCATCATTTTTTCTTCCCTCCACTTTTTGAGCCTGCACCTGGCCGGATGACCAACTTCTTGCGCCGGCTTGAAAGAGTAGGGGAAGAAGGAGAAAGGGGAACAATCAGACTTGTTTCTGCTTTTTTCTCGCCAATTGAAGCTTCTTTCTTCTTTGAGACTCCACTTTTTCCCCTTTTCTTAGAAGAAGGCCCGCTTTCTGGAGTAAAAAGTGTAGCTAACGGCGTATCGTCAGAGCCAGTTGGTTCCAGAGTCTTTTCGCCCTCCTCAGTTTCTTCTCCCCTATGTTCTTGAGAAGCAATGGGATCGTCCAAGTCTTGGAGAGCTTCTATTTGCTCCTCTTGTGATCCCGGTTGAGAGGCAGAAGGAGGAGTGACCTGTAGAGACGGAGGAGGAATAACTGGAGGAGGGTAAGTCTGAACAATGCCCAGTACTTTCTCTACAGAAGAAAAGAAGTTAAAATCAGTAAAGAGAGGAGATAAAGGCTCGTTGAGATTTAGGAAATAATCAAGAAGCTCATCAAACTCATATGAAGAAAATGAGCAGTCTACTTTAGCAAGATCAGCATTAAAGTTTCCTGGAGAAGTTGGCTTTCTAACGTCAATTTCATAAGCTTGAGCTTCAGTGCTTACTTCGCCTTCGTCTCCACCCCGTGCACTTGTAATCTCAGTTAGGACTTTAGCCGTGAGCGGAGAATGGGAACTGGAGCCTATGATGTCAATGTCGGCCGAAGTCGAAGGAGGGACAAGGGCAATTAAAGGTGCATCTTTCTCTGGATGCTCCCCTCCCATCGTTTCGGCTCGTACCTTAACAAGCTGCTCCTTTCCTCTGGCAAGTGCAGCACGAGTTTCATCATCAAAGTAATGCGCCTCAAGTTCATCTTTGGAATAACCGGCGCCTTTGAGCTTATCCATTACAGCCTCCCACACTTCAGCCAAAGTGATTTCATATTTAGGCCCCAGAAATGCAAGGCTGCCACGCCTCAAGACGCTTTGGACGTAAAAACCAAACAGAGTAGAGCTGATGTTGGTTTTTGTCTCTTCATGAGATTGTTCAGCGGCCCTCCTTCCAGCCATGGACTCATCACGTTCTTTCTCAGTCTTTAACAGTTGAGCTTTCAGCCTCATGATTTCTAAGTCCTGAGAGTTAGCTTTCTCCCGTAGCTCTGCAAAGTCAGCACGATATTTTTCCACCGTCTTCTGTGTAGCTTCAAGCCGGGTTTCGACATACCATTGAGCGGCATGAGCATCTCGTGTAGGATCGATTTCACCCTAGATGGGGGTGAATAGGGTGATAGTATTAATTATAAAAATTAATTGCGGAAGCTTATAAAATAATTTCAACACAGATCACAGAATAGTAGCAGCACAGATAAAAGCAGAATAATAAATGCAAAAATAGAACGACACAGAATTTACCCAGCTTCGGCAAAAACCTGCCTTCGTGCTGCCCCCAAGCTTTCTACTAGAAATTAGATAGTCACACGCTTACACACATAAACTCGCGACACCCGCTACTGACTAACCTAACTCTACGCTCAAAACCCTGCCACAACTCAGCCATTGAGTTGCGAATTCTCAAGCTATGCCACGTAGCTTGTCCCCTAGTCACACGACTAGCAAATACAATGGCTTAAAAAGAAATTTAAAATTAAAGACAAATTTTAAAACAAATAATAAGATAAAACCCTTATTTAAAACTAAAGCCTTATTTAATAAACAAGGCCCCTTTTATAAAACACGCCGGCCCAATTATTTTCTTTAACCCGAATTCTCTTTTATTTTCTTTGAGATAATGTTGGCTTGTTCTTCTTTCTGAAATTAGGGCTTCGGCTCTTGTTCGTTGCACTTTGTGAATTTAAGTCTTTGTTCTCGATCCAGATTAGGGATTTCGAATGCCAATTTATCTCGTTGCTCTTGTCGATTGATATTGATGCTCTATTGATCCGCTTGCTTGAAGTCGCGCTCGGCTGCTTCTCTTGATTTGTGAAATTATGGTTCGGCTTCGGTTGCTTCGAGATAATTGAATTCGCCTTTTCTTCTGATATGTTATTTGTATCTTTTGCTTTCAGGTTTGATTGCTTGAGTTCGATTGCTTTTTCATTCATTGCCGATGATGATACTTTGGTACTCGTATTTATATGAATTCGAATACACTAATTAACTCGATACTTTCCTGAAATTCACTAATGCTTGATGCGCACGATTTTCCTGTTTTACTTTTTAACTTGATAATCACGGTTTCTCGAATCTCCTTGATTCTCACGGCATTTCAAACTTTCCTATTTTTAAATCTCTGACCATTTCAAAATAAAGATACGAATTTTTTTTCTTTTTCCTGTTTCGTGCATTCTGTAACTTGCTCATTGCTCCATTCATTTTCCATACTGGGTTGTTCATGCTCGTGACATTGAACCATACTGTTACTTGTGACATTCATGTCGTTTGCAACTGTGTCACTTGAGACTGCTGTGTTGATCTTGTAGTTGTGATCACCGATGCATTTGGAATTGGTCTGTTGTGTCCTCTGTATGCTACGGTTCTTACCATCTGAGTTGGTGATATTGTCTTCATTGTGGCCTTGTTGTATTGGACTTCGATATTTGCTGGCTTGTTTCAGTTGCTTAGTGTCTTGGCCATGTTGGTTTAGTTGAGTCTGTCTTGTTGAGTTCCTGTTGGTTTAGTTGTGCATGTCACTGTTGCATTACTGTATCTTGTGGCACTTTGATGCATTTGCATGTACTCTGTCATTGCTATATTGAGATCACTGTAATGGTATTCATGTATCTGCTATTGCACTTTGCATTTGAACTTGATATTGCAGTCTTCATTAGCTCGTGTGCTTCCAGTGTTGCCACTGTGTTTCATTTGCATAGCTGAACTTGTGTTGTCTTTGATGTTGTTGAACTTGGTGACATGCATTTCTTCAAATCTGCCTTTAGTTGTATTCATTGTGTTGTTGTCTAGACACATGTTTTATCACTTGAGCTTGCAGTAATGTATACTTGATGGCTTTTGTAGTCGAGTTGTATTCATGTACACTACTACCTTGAACTTGGTCTCTGTTGTTATATGATTTCGAATTGCATTCATTTGCTGTCACATTGTGTTCTGGTCATTCCTTCTGTTTGTTACTGCATTCCTATGCGGTTGCTGTTGGTTCGACTTTGTTCTTGCATTGTTCATCTCAACTTGTTCTTGTATTCACTGTTATATTTGGGCTTCTGGACTTGTTGTACACTGCATAGTGCATTGCCTTGTTTGTTGAAGTTGTGCTTGCACACTTGCTATTGTTGGCTGCGCACACGAGTTGGCGAGGCAGTGCACATGTGTATGAATGTACACGTGTGTATTGCAGCCACTTATGATTACCTGTCTCTGTAATATCTATGTGCACGACTTTGTGATGAATTCAAGTGTGAATGATGACGAACAACCGAAATAACTGAGGCAAATCATATTTTCAAAAATCATATTTCATTTTATATTGCAAAAATATTTCTTTTTCAATTTTACTGCGTTAGTGAATATTTTTACAGATTGCTCAGATGCTGGATTCAAACTGGAATGCAGTTGAAGACAAAATACGAGTGTGAGTGATATGTAGTGAGGTTATTAATGTAAACTGAATTGTGATGTAATTGTGATGTAATCAAAATTGTATATGTATAGTGAGAGCTTGAATTTGTACTATTCAAGATTGTAATAAATATTTGTTTGAATAAAATTTCTGTTTAAATTCAAAATCTGTGTAACTTGTTCTGTTTGAATTCAAATTCAAATTCTGTGTAATTTATTTTATTCAACAAATATTTATTTAATCTATGAAAAACAAAATAGTACATTACCAAATACATTTAAATGAATATATATATGTTTATTATCATCAAACAAAAACATATAAGCGCATATTGAACAATCTCCCCCTTTTGATGATGACGAACATATATTTAAGATTTTGACCGTGTTAAATGTATTTGACCAATTATATACTTTAATTGCTCCCCCTATTTAAATGCTTCCGCTCTACCTAATGCTCCCCCTACATATATGCATACAAATAGAAATATATAAATGAGCCTAGATGCAAATGGAAAATTATTTGACCTTTGCTTGATTCTATTTGACAAAATCTTAACTTTTCTCTCCCCCTTTTGTTATCAGCAAAAGAATAACAGTGTTAGAAAAAAATAGAGATAAAGTGATCAATATTAATCCAACATGAAACTCAAATTGAATATAAATGTTAAACTTCAATAAAAATCAAACAAAAATCATAACTACCCTTGTTAGATGCATATTCCACTTTTAGAAAGAATGGGAATGATGTTCTAATATAAAATCATACAATTGTATCAACTTGTGGTACATTTATATCAGGAATTTGAATATCTACTAATCATGCATAACCGTTAGGACTTTTAAATGAGATTAGTAGTATTCCAATTTAATTTTTAAAAATGAAATCAAGTATGTTCTAACTACGCATGACCGTGAGGACTTTTAAATAGGATTAGAATCAACTTGCCTATTTAATCAATTAATTTTGATATGCGTTCCATACATGCATAACCGTAAGGACTTTTAAATGAGCATGAAAGCACATAATCAAAAATCTAAGTAATTCACCCATGCATAACCGTGAGGACTTTTAAATGAGAATGAATACTTTGGATATTTATTTATTTTTACAAAAAAATATGTAAAATGAAAAACAAATGATCCCTGATTATAGTACCACATATCGACCAACTATATTTAAGTTTTGATAAACCATGGTCGATAGAAATATGATAGATATAGAAATGGTCATGGAATCTTTACCCAACAAAAAGTTTTATAACTCTTGTTTGAATTCCTAAAGAAATTTTCCAAATATACTTTCTTGAGTAATGCATGTTAAATATCAACACTTATCACCTTTTCAATCACTATTTATCTTTTTGATAATTAGTAGGGAGTCGGATTAGTCAAAATTTGTCATTTAAAATCAAATAAAAATGACTAATCTAAAAATATGGTCAAACAATTATTTTCTCGAAGGGGTTATATGAGAAAAATTCTGCTAATTAAAATTGTTTCAAGTGAAATTTTTTACAGATATTTTCTTTAAAAAAAACGATGCAGTTATTAAATGTCTCAAAAATCACGTTCAACTAGTAATTTTTCTATCAACTAGATTACCAGTGAAATCTGCATCTGAGTTTCTCTTTCAATCCAAAAAAAATCACTAACTAAAATTGATAAACCAGACAATGAAGTGTGCATTAGAAATTTCAAACCTAATTTTTGCAACAATTTAAATGACATTCTTTGAATTTGAATTGAAGCCATGTAAACAATCAGAAACTGAAAATATAGAGTTTGCCAAAAATAACTAAATGCATTATCATCCAACAAAAACTCAATATTTAATCCAAACAAATATGTATGAAGTAATTCAAAGATTAGTGTTTTTGGCATAAATGTAATTGGCCAACTATTTTGAATAAGTCAGAATCAAAGTCATCATCTCGCTATTGGCTGATTCAGAATATGGTACAGATTATCACATTTAATATATCGCTCAAATAAATATACCATTACCTGTTTTACCTTTACAATATTTTTCGTTGTTTATCCATTGTGATTCTGTCACCTTTATCATAGGCTAAGGAACTTTGCTTTGTCGCCCGTTGTTTTTCTGGAACAGCCAAAATTCCAGAAAACACTGTTGTTGTTCCTCAGCCTGCCACCACACCTACACGGAAAAAGATTTATGTGACCTATTTGTTTTTATACGTCCATGGTTGTTAGTGGCAGAATATTTAGAAAAATAATTTTGTGGAGACCCAAAACTGTTTATATATGTTCCTTTTGGCACCCAAATTTGTTTAACTTTGAGAGATTTTATATTTGTGCCTTTTGGAACCCAAATTGGTATGTTTTTCACATGTTTGGGTCTATACCAACAATTATTGTGATCGTGTCCATATTTTCTACAAATTGTGCACATGGAATTTTCTTGATTAATATCGCTTTCAACATTTTCAGATTGACTATATCCAAGTCCTTGTCTAATCGTATTACCAGTTTGCTTTCCTAATAGCATATTCAACGATTTTTCACCTTTTGAAAATTTATCTAAGGTCGTCGACAATTGTTGGACTCGTGTTTTGAGAGATTCATTTTCGTTTAACAATTGTGTGCACTTTTTAATAGAGTTCTCTCTCCTCGTTTTTTCACTTTCTTTCAAAATCAGAATTTCATTTTCAAGTGATTTTATATTAGTTTCTGATTTTTTGATTTCTTCTTCGAATGTTGGACACTTGTCACACTTAGGGATCCTACTTTTATAGGTTTTAACTAATTGGTCGAGTTGTTTATTTAAATCTATCAAAGTATCTTTTTGTGATTCAAGTTTGGCATACTTCTCCCTAAGTCGTTCAAAACAACCATTCACTTCGTGGAAATATATAAGTAATTCCGAATGAGAAAGTTTTGATACCTCACTTGGCTCGTCATCATCACTGTCAGTTATTTCACCATGAAGACACAAGTCTGCTTTTTCATCCTCACTGTTAGCACTTTGATTATCTTCATCACTTGTATTCCACGTGGCAGCAAAACTTCTTCTCTTTGCTTTCTTTTCAAAGTCGCGTCGATTTTGAGGACAATTGGGCTTGATGTGTCCGGGTTGGTTGCACCTATGAAAGATGATCTTTTGTTCTTCTGGATTGTCCAATATTTTATTTATTCTGGTTTTCAATTTTCGATTTAGAGATGAATTTCCGTATTTGTAATTCCACCTTTTGACTTTCTTTATTATCAGCTCCAATTCCGCTGCTCCATCATCATTATCATCACTATCACTTTCAGTTGTTCCTTTAAGAGCTATTGATTTCTTTCGAGTATCACCTCCTTCACATTCTTCCTTGAATTTCATTTCTAGCTCATAAGCAGTGAGATTTCCGATGAGTTCTTCGACTTTCATTTGTTTCAAATCTTTTGATTCTTGAATGGCAGTCACTTTGGCTTCAAAACTTCGTGGAAGGACTCTGAGGATTTTTCGGACTATCTCCAACTCTGTATATGGTTTTCCAAGGGCTTTTGATTTGTATACGATATTGGAAATTCGTCCATGCATCTCTTTGACATTTTCTTCTTTTGCCATTGTGAAATTCTCGTATTCGCTGCTTAGCATGGCAAGGTGAGATTCTTTGACTTGAGATGTTCCTTCGTGAGTCACTTCTAGTGTGTGCCATATTTCTTGTGTAGTTAGACAATGTGAGACACGATTAAATTCAAATTGATCCAATGAAAAGATAATAGAATTCATAGCTCTAGCATTAGCATTTTGTAATTTATTTTCTAGTTCTGTCCATTGATCCATCGGTTTATCTATTACCTGATTATCTACAATTATAGTTGGTTCTCTATAACCTATCTCAACAATGTTCCAAGCGTCAATGGTTTTCAGAAAAATTTTCATTCTATTTTTCCAATAAGCATATTCACCATTGAACATTGGTGGTCTAACTATGGACTGACCCTCAGCAAAAGCATTATTAAAAGAAGCCATTTTAAAAGTTCAAATTTTTAAAATAAAAATTGGTTTTTGAAAAACGAGTTTTTTTAAAAAAGAAGTTGACTTGTATTCCTTGCTCTGATACCACTTGTAGGATCGATTTCACCCTAGAGGGGGGGGTGAATAGGGTGATAGTATTAATTATAAAAATTAATTGCGGAAGCTTATAAAATAATTTCAACACAGATCACAAAATAGTAGCAGCACAGATAAAAGCAGAATAATAAGTGCAGAAATAGAACGACACAGAATTTACCCAGCTTCGGCAAAAACCTGCCTACGTGCTGCCCCCATGGTTTCTACTAGAAATTAGATAGTCACACGCTTACACACGTAAACTCGCGACACCCGCTACTGACAAACCTAACTCTACGCTCAAAACCAGCCACAACTTAGCCACTGAGTTGCGAATTCTCAAGCTATGCCACGTAGCTTGTCCCCTAGTCACACGACTAGCAAATACAACGGTTTGAAAAGAAATTTAAAATTAAAGACAAATTTTAAAACAAATAATAAGATAAAACCCTTATTTAAAACTAAAGCCTTATTTAACAAACAAGGCCCTTTTTATAAAACGCGCCGGCCCAATTATTTTCTTTAACCCGAAATCTCTTTTATTTTCTTTGAGATAATGTTGGCTTGTTCTTCTTTCTGAAATTAGGGCTTCGTCTCTTGTTCGTTGCTCTTTGTGAATTTAAGGCTTTGTTCTCGATCCAGATTAGGGCTTTCGAATGCCAATTTATCTCTTTGCTCTTGTCGATTGATATTGATGCTCTATTGATCCGCTTGCTTAAAGTCGCGCTCGGCTGCTTCTCTTGATTTGTGAAATTAGGGTTCGGCTTCAGTTGCTTCGAGATAATTGAATTCTCCTTTTCTTCTGGTATGTTATTTGTATCTTTTGCTTTCAGGTTTGATTGCTTGAGTTCGATTGCTTTTTCATTCATTGCCGATGATGATACTTTGGTACTCGTATTTATATGTATTCGAATACACTAATTAACTCGATACTTTCCTGAAATTCACTAATGCTTGATGCACACGATTTTCCTGTTTTACTTTTTAACTTGATAATCACGGTTTCTCGAATCTCCTTGATTCTCACAACATTTCAAAATTTCCTATTTTTAAATCTCTGACCATTTCAAAAATAAAGATACAATTTTTTTTTCTTTTTCCTGTTTCATGCATTCTGTAACTTGCTCATTGCTCCATTCATTTTCCATACTGGGTTGTTCATGCTCGTGACATTGAACCATACTGTTACTTGTGACATTCATGTTGTTTGCAACTGTGTCACTTGAGACTGCTGTGTTGATCTTGTAGTTGTGATCACCGATGCATTTGGAATTGGTCTGTTGTGTCCTCTGTATGCTACGACTCTTACCATCTGAAGCACTTCTTCCTTTTGAGTATAAGAGGTGAAAGAAGTAGCAAGCTCGTGCTTAAGTTTCTCGACCTACGCCTCAAGCTTTTCGTTGTACTAAGCGATGTTTTTCATTTCGGTGTTGTGCTGATCAAGAATTTCCTGCCATTCAGACTTGTCGTTCTCCATCGCCAGCATAGCTTCAAGGTTGGCCCGGTTCACCCTCTGAAGCTCATCGACGAGCTTTTGCCACCCTGACATTCTCTCAATATCAAGTTTAACAGTGTCAAGATTTCGTAGCATGGCCTCTTTGTCGATGGGAACCAAGTCAAGGTCGAAGCGGACTCCCTTTAAGCACCAATGAGGGAACCGACTTTGAAGAGTTGGCAGACCTCTCTCAACTCGGTACGAGGTTCTGCCGAGAAGTGTCTAAATGTCGGCTCCTTCAAGGGCAGGAGACTTTGAAGGAATTTTCAGAGAAGTGAGAGCAGCGACCTTTTCTAAAGTTGCAGATGCAGTCTTTTCATCAAGCCTGACCCGCTTGCTTGGGTCTCCGATGTCATGACTCTTTCCTCTATCGTCATAAGTTTTTCTTTTATGAGAGTCATCGCCTCTGCGAGAAGAGTCATGTTGCTCATCCCTTCTTCCATACCATTCTTCATACGCTCTTCTTTCTTGAGCTTTTCAAGCAGCTCTCTCTTCATCAGTTTCCCTGTGGTTGGGAAGATAGCGCCTAAATCATACTGGCCACGCCTTTCGTACTGTTGAAAGTCGTCATAATAGGAACCGCTACGCCCCATTGGAGAACCTGAAAACGAGAAAGGGGCAAAACTTGATTAGTCCTTGAAGTACAAAAGTTGAGTGCAAATAGGTGCTTAAAAATCCTAAGTGTGTGTAGTGTGGAAACTACGCGCGTCAAACTACGAACCACTCCTCGGTTACGGTGAAATGACGGGTGTAGTAGCAAACGTCAATTCTTGAGTCAACGAAGTCTGCTGCAAAGTGGAAGTCGCTTCATTTACTGAAGAGGAAACTCCAGCAGTAACATGATCGTCTTTAAAGAGCTCCTGTGAAGTGATAAACAGGTCGCTCAACCCTTTAAAAGTGTCATCCCCGCTCTGCTTGGCAGGACTTGTTTTCCCAGCTCCTCCATCACCGGACTTCCCTGAATGTTGGGGAGGTTCTTGAGGCTCTTCTTCTTCAATGACCGGGGCAAGTGCAAGCTTGCCATATTACCCCGCAACATCGGTAGAAGTAGAGCACTTCACCAGAGTAGCCTCAGAAGCAGGTTCCTTCAGTGTAGGCTCCTCAACAAAAACTGGGGCATCCGGTGTTTCAACCGGAGAGACAGGAACTTCATAAGGCTGAGTAGAGCGGGAAGGGTGTAAGAGTCCGAACTGATGAAGGAACTCATCTCTTAGCAAAAACTTGATGCTTCTCTCCTCAGCCGCCACAGCGTTAAGCGTCTCAAAAGTTGACTTGTGGTTAAAGTCTCTACAAGGAGGAGGGAGGAATGCAAAAGTATAGAACGGAGTTAACATTTAGCGATTCGGATCTTGCAAAGCTCAGGAAAGGAAAGAATGGGGATAAGTAAGCCTACCCCCTACTCTCCAAATAGCATAAAATCCCTGGGGGCAACGGACAAAGAAGAACTGGTTTAGGAAACCATGAGCGCTATCAAAGAGATCAGTGATAAGCTTGCGATTTCTGGCGCTTCTCACATATATAATGGAAGGGTGGTCTTTATTTCTCGCAAATGTGCATAAATAGCAGATTTCTTCAAAGCTTGGGAGGAGATCAAGCGTCCTTCTAAAGAGAACGCATAATCCCATTAAAATGGCATAGCCATTGGGGTGCAATTGAAAAGGAGAAATAACCAATCGGCGAAAGAGTTGTTGGAGAAAATTGTTGAAAGGAGGAATGGCACCACAAAGGCACATTTGGCAGTTAATGGCAACAAAGCCGAAGGAAGGATTATCAGCAAAATCATTTGACCCAGGGAGAATAGCATCTGCTTCTACAATCCCAAACTGGGGCATAACTGGCTGAACACTCGGTAACTCAAAGTAGTGGGAGTTCTTTCTGGTGGGTGGACCGGTGGATCAGCTATCGGGAAGGCCTCTCCAGTTTTTTCTACTTCCTCCTCTTGATGAGAAGACATTCTACACAAGGAACAGGATATTCAATTATAAAGTTTCAAAGTTTGCTGTTTTGAATTCAAATGTAAGTGCAGTGTTAATGCAAACGAATCAGAGTTAGTTAAACGATGCTTTGCTTTAATACTTCACTTGAATTTGTTGATTCACAACATTTCATATAATCTCTTTATGTTGATTATCCTTTCCCAACTAATCTGTCATTTGATGTGGGCAATCAGTGGCAGTATATTCGCCTAATTTTTTTGCAAATGTTGTATTTAACAGGTTATTAGCGTCAAATTTGGTATAATCTTTTAAGCAAGCATAGCAAAGTCATGCGAGTTATCTTGACAGTTCAAAGTGCAAATTAAAAGGCTTCAAGTCAAGGCAGTGAGGATTTTCTCAAGTCCTAGGTCGTACGCGACCTAACAAGTAAGCGAGATAGGTATAAGCCGCAAGAAGCTTCTCGGCAGTGCAAAATCATCCAAGTCCTAGCTCGGCCGCGACCTAAAGCCTAAGCAGTAGATATGATAAGTCGCAAGCGAGTTAAGTTGTGTGCAATTTAAGTCGCGGGCACTAAGGTCTTTTCAGCACATTAAGTCGCAAGTGAGTTAAGTCGTGTGCAATTTAATTCGCGGGGACTATGGTTGTTTAAGCACATTAAGTCGCAAGGTCTCTTAAGTCGTTCGGATTTGTTAGGTCGCCTCTGATGAAACTTGGCAGCCTTGGACCATGTCCTGTTGGCACCACTATGATTTTTTCCTAGCTCGCTTCCTTCCTCTCTATCCAGTAACTCCTACATCCTAACCCGATAACTCATTAGCCACGAAGATCCACCATCTTCTCAATGAAACCCATCATCTACCCATACCACCAAATCACCCAAATACTGATCTGAATCATCTCAGATCTATCATGAACACGGTACCATGCTATGCTCTCATGGATCGCAGTGGCAACATGGCTAATGGCGATCAGCATAACTCGAGAATGAAGCGCAATGTACGAAATTGGTAAGGAATCAGAAGATTGAAATTCATGATTTGATGGTGATAGTGGATAGGATAAAGGTCGAGTTTACTTACACAATGCGATGGTGAAAATGAATCGACAACTGGCTAGCCCAAATTCTCCTGTGGAAGCTTGAATATTTGTTAATGGCGGCTTAGAGTGATGAAGCAGGTAAAGTGCAGAAGGAGCGAGTTACACAATTTATATGAAAGGAAGGCATACCGTCAAACGACCTAGCAAACCGTTTGAGTCGCTTACAACCTAAGGAACAAAGTCGAAGCACACGACCTACGACCTAGGCGTGTACTTCGAGGGGTAAGTGTTAATTCCTTCATTATGCGACTTAGCGACTCAATAATTGAAGCGACCTAATGGGGTTAACAAGTTGGATCGACCCAGCGACTTACGTAAGCACAACGACCTAACGACTTAAGAGATGGACGACCTAACGACTTAAGAGATGGACGACCTAACGACTTAGAGAAGTAAGCGACTTAAAAACCTAAAGGTGGAACGACCTAAAAGGTGTAACGACTTAAAGAAGTGGACGACCTAACGGCTTATAGGAAGCCACGACTCAGCGACCTAAGAGACCTGGCGGCTTAGCGACCTAAAGTAAGAAGTGAGTTAGTGACCTAACAGGCAGCGACCTACCGACCTAAGAGGTCCGCGACCTAAAATCACAAGCGACCTAATGGGCTATGCGACATAGTGGGTTAACGAGTTAGCTTAGGTCGCTACATCGGATATCTTAGCACTCTAAGGTTGCCAACCATTCCCCTAAGTCGTCCAAGACCTAGTACTTCGTCCAGAAGAGACCAGTGTTACCAGGAAGGGCCGAAGCTTCCATCTGCTAGGTCGCTCACATATGGTCTACGACCTACCTTAAGTCCTTATCTCCGGCCTACGACTTACCTATCAGCGACCCATTCTAGTTTGCGTGCAACCTGCTAACCCGCCCAGGAGGAGCCAAGTGCTACTAGAATGGACTGTAGCTCGTTTCCTCTAGGTCGCGACCTTCGACCTACTTTAGGTCGCGACCTTCGACCCACGACTTACTTTAAGTCGTAGCTTCCGACCTACGACTTATGGCCAAAAAACTCATATAAATACAGCGTGAGCTCCAACGTTCGGGTGATCTTTTCGGCTCATTCTCGAAGCGCCGATACTCTGCCATTTTCTCAACTCAAACAGCACATCAAGCACTCCAAACACCAAGGACACTACGACAAACTTCAAGAGAAATCTACATCATTCAACATGGATTCGAAAGATTATTCTCCATCAAAGTTTGATCTACTAGTCTAAAGTGTGTTGTAATTGAAGAAAGTTGTATAAGTTGTACTCGATTCAGCAATAAAGAGATATAAAGTGGACGTAGGCTTGACTATTAGCCGAACCACTACAAAAACTATGTTTTTTACTTTCTTTCTAATATTTTCCTGCTTATTTCTGATTCCCGTTTCATCGGGTGGTGCTCTCACACTTGCTTTACTTGCATCGGGGTGTTAGCGTCAGATTTTTACGTTAACAGCATATTTCATTAGTTTGCATTCTTTACATACATAAGTTGTATCCATTTCAATTATTTGGATCATAAATGAATTTATTATAGAAGTATGATATACATTATATTTTATTTTACTGCACATTTACAATTTCGATTTAATTTCCCTTTTTTTCATCATAAAATTTTCTTTTCTTATTCATATAATGTTTATTTTCATAAATTTACATTTTTTGCTTTTTACAAAGATTCCTTTCCATTTTATTCATACCGTGCCATTTTCTTTCCTTTTATTGCTTTACATTCATTGCTTAAGTAAGCATTTTTTCAGTTATTGAAATATATATTATTAGGTTGGTTTCTTCATGTAATGACCCTAAACTAAAATAAAATGAAAGTTATATTTATTTCAAGAATTTCAGAAGTTATAAAAAAAAGGTTTTGACTTAAAACAAATAGTTTTATGACTAAAGAATTATATGAATATTTGTATTTAAAATATAGGGAATTTCCTGTTTAATTTAAGAAGTAAAATGTAATGGAAATTTATGAAATTTTAAATGACTTAAGTAATCATGTTGAAAGAGGGGAAAAAAAACAAATAAACTTGTGTGTATGTATAATTTTTTATAACACACATATATATAAATATATAAAAGTTGCTGTTTTAAGGGGTGGAATAAAAGTAATATAGTATAAATAATTTTTATATCACATAATAGTATATGATGGTGTATATAATTTAATGGAAAAGGTGGCTAGGTAGAAAATGCAACAGGTTACAGTTTTTTTTATAAAGATAGAGCAAAAAATAAATATGTACAAGGTCACATGCATATGGCATGAATGGGATGAGATCATAGAAATAGCATGCAGAAATTAAAGTATTGGAAATCCCGAAATAACTACTAAAGGAAATCAAGTGGGGATAATTCCAATTGAGGACCATGCATCAGTGTAAACTGTGCATAAAAAAAAAGGGTATCAAAGGAATTACCCATTTCCTTAAACCCTAAAAACAGCTTTATAAAACCTGCACACTACAAGGATCATCATCATCCTCTCAGAAAAACATATACATATAAAACAAATAGAAGAAAAATGAGTATGCAGTCCTGAAGGCATATGCAGAGTAGTGGAGCAAGATAATACAGAAAAAAAATAGGTGAGCATTAATTCATTCTATGCAATGGCATTAAGTCCTCTGGTAGGCAGCCTAAAAGTATTAAAAGTAGTATTTAAATCTTTGAAATGGTTTGATATGGATGAAATGGATGTTGTTGTATATTTCTGTTTGGAGTTTTGTATGATAGTTTTTCCAAACTTATATGGTTTGAGCATTTTTAATTCTGTTTTCACTATTGTTAAGTATGGATCTAAATTATTTTGAACATAGGCAGCAAGATGAAGGTCTAGCTCATGTTTATATTCTAAATAATAAGATAGGAGGCTTTTCTGGGTTTTGATGAATTTTTAACAAACACCTCTGTCCATACCTCTGCAATAGAATAATAACAGGATCATAATGCTTAAGTTAATATAGGAAAGATCATATACATGATGAAAAATCTCTGCAATAAGAAAAGACTGTACTAAAGAGTATTTATGTTTTCTGAAAACATGAATGGGTTGAAGTTTTTATGAATAAGCTATAAGCAGGGGCTTAATAAGCTAACCATAAAAATTGGAGGGGGGGTTTTCAATAAACTCTATGATTAAATAAAGAAAATTAATCAGGTCACTGGGAGTTAGTCAATGATCTGCTTTCTTCAGGTGGGGGAAAGTATATGCATGGTGCAAATGCACCCTGAGGCCTTTGTGTGATTGGAATAAGTAAGACTAACTGGGAGATTTCCTTCACAATGCATACTTGTGTTCATTTGACAGGGGGATTTAGACCTTAAATAAAATGGGGTATGAGATTTAAAATCTCTGGGTTATAATATCTGAACAAAGCTCTAAATTAAATAAGGTTTAATGTGGTAACCTTAATGATCTGCTGGGGGAAAAATCTGGGAGAACATAACCTGAATTTATTTACGATGTTGTGAATAATGCATGGCTTGTTGCATGTATGTTGAATGTATGGTTGTATACTTGAGGTCACCTAGCTATTTTACTGATGTGCCTAGTTTATAAACTGCTAGATTATGAAAGTGACAAAAGTTCATAAGATTTGTAAACTTGTATAGAATTTATTAATGCTCATACCAGTGTAAACTGACCCTTTTGTTTGCCTTGCAAACATCTGGGTGTCTCATATAAATGGGGCAGCTCAATGATTTGCATGCAGGTAAGTAAAAAGTGACATGATGAATGAAGGAGGCATTAGCTGCTAGTATAAATAAGAGAAACAATGCTTGTATTTGCAGATTGCCTGTAGTGGAAGACCTGATTATTATTAGTAATTAAAAGTTAGATAGTGAAGACGTTTTTCTTTTTCCTGGGTGTTTGGATTATGACATGTATCTAACTAATATTGTGATGAGTGAAGTCTTATGGCAAGTAGCTAGATGATGCTCTTATAAAATGTTTAGTTATCTTTTGAGGTCTGTGAAAATCTGATATATCATAGCTATATAATATATGTGCATATCAGTCCCTTGTTCTTTTGTTTGAAACTGATTGGTGTTATAATAATGACAATTAAGAATGGCAAGTGCAACAGATTTTGCATAAAAACAAAATAAGCTTGTGAAATTTGAACAAGATAAATTATGCTTGAACTGTAATGTACATTGGGTGGTGTATAATCCTTGAGAAAATGCATGACTTATGTTTATGCAGTTGATTTAAAAAACAGAAAGAGTTTTAAAAGAAATAGATTTGGAAACATTTTGGTTTTGTGTCTGAAAACCTGGGAAAATAAAATCTTATAGAAACTTTTATAAGATAAAAGCAAAGTGGAGATAAGAAAGAATGTTTGTGGAAATGATTTACATAGAAATATGGTTTTGAATATTGAAGGAATGGGATCATGACCAACTCAAATGGTTAAGTGTCAGATCCTTATAGTCTGGAATCACTTCCCTGCAATTCATGTGGTGCAAGTGTTTCCAACTCGAAGAAAGCAACTGAAAAACTCCAAGTTTTTGAAATATAAACTCGAAGCAAACCAGTATGTATTTTCAACCAACCTGAAAAATGTAGAGCAAATATAACTGTGTAACCTGAAATGAAAATTTGATAGTGAAAGCAGATTTGTAAGTTCATACTAACAATTATACTCCTTTCAGTTATATTTCTTAACACCTAAATATTGTATCATATATCAGTAGTTATATATATGCAGAATGAGTAGAAAAAAAAACAAAGGTGCACAGTGCCTGCACCATCATACTTATATGTATAGAAACTGATGTAAATATCATCTCATTCAAAAATAAAAAGAAGCAAACATATCATCAAATATGTAGAGCTATTATATGGTGAATTATGAACTGGTATAATTATATTGGTAACTTAGGATCTTGGGAAACAGATTAAATGAATTTCCTAAATATTTAAACTTAACACCATGGAATATATATATATATATTTCCTTATGCAAAAAAAAACAAAAATATAATAATTTTTGGGATAAAAATATATGGGGTCACCACAGTTGGTATCAGAGCTATGTTTTAAATAACATAGTAAACATTATAGTATGTATATGGAAGATTGAATGCATTGATTGAATTCTTGAGGTTGGATGTTTTTGTATGACTGAAATGTATGCTTGAGATACATGTATAGGGTACACCTAAATCAAATAAATGAACAAAGTAAAGATATTAAGAATATGGGGGTAAATAAACTAACTTAAAAATTATATCTATAGCATTATGGTAGGACCCAGACATCACGCAGGTGCAGGACCATCACGTGAGCCACCTGTGATAAGCATGGAAGATTTTATGAGGGCTTTGAGGGATGGAATGGCACCAAGGCAAGATAATCCTCATGAGGAGCTCTCCAAACTGCTCAAGACTTGTACCAATTTGGGAGGAAAGGATTTTGAAGGCACTAAAGGAGCTATGGGTGTTCAAATGTGGATAAGGACTATGGAGAGGGTCTTTACAAATATGCAAATCAATGACCAAAGGAAAAGACAAATAGCTTCAAGGAAATTGAAGGGGGTTGCACTGGACTGGTGGGAGGTTGTGATAGTAGGAAGGCCAGAAAATGATATCACTTGGAATGATTTCAAAGTCATGCGTGAGGCCAGATTTATCCCAGCATCTGCCAAAGCCACACCGCTTGAAAATTTTATTAGATTAAGGCAAGGAAGCATGAGTGTAAATGAGTATACTCAGAAGTTTGAAGCATTATCTAAATATGGAATGGTGTTGATAGGGAATGCAGAAGCAAAGAATGCAAGGTACATTCAAGGCTTGAACCCCAATCTATCCAGGGCAATGTTACCATATAAAGATAAAACTTTTGATCAAGTGATTGATCTAACACTCTCTTTTGAGCAACATGATACCACAAGAGAGAAATTCAGGAACATGAAGCTCAATAAGAAGAAGGGAGGCCAGAACAAAGTGCAACCTTATGACAAGAGAAATGCAAGTAAAGGAGTTAAGAAAGGGGAAGGAGCAATAGCATCTGAAAGCAAGAAATTTACTCATTGTTTTAACTGTGGAAAAGCTGGACATTACAATAACCAATGCCCTGACCCAAAAATACCAAAAGGAAGCTGCTATAACTGTGGAAAGATGGGACATTTAAAGAAGGACTGTCCAGAGACTCATAAGAAAACAGCAAGGGTAGGAGCTTTGGCAACCAACACCACTGAAAATGTTGGACAACTTGAAGGTATAATTCTAATCAATACCCAACCAATATCAGTAGTATATGACACTGGTGCCTCACATTCACTGATATCTTTGGAAATTGTAAATAAATTAGCACTTGCTTGTGTTTCTATTGAACAACCCTTAACTATACACAGTCCCATAGGGAGTCATTGTATGCTAAGAATGAAGTGTATGGGTCTGAAATTAATTATAGGAGGTTATGGTTTTGATTCAGATCTATATACTTTAAATTATCCTGGTATTGGGATTATATTGGGGGTAGATTGGTTAATGAAAAATAAAGCAGTTTTAAATTTAGAAAATCTTACTATTTCTTTGGAGACAAATGAAGGCAAAAGAATTACAGTTCTAAGTGAAATAGCAAAGAACACATGTTTTAATAAAATTTGGAGTATAAATGAAATTCAAAAGGAATTAAAAATAGAGGAAATTCCAGTAGTTAATGAATACACAGATGTGTTTGGAGAAGTGAGAGGAATTCCTCAGAATAGACCAGTTGAGTTCAAAATAAAGTTAATGCCAGGAACAAATCCAATCATTAAAAAGCCTTATAGGATGGGTCCAAAAGAACTGGTAGAATTAAAACATCAACTAGAAGAATTAGAAGAGAAAGGATTCATAAGATCAAGTAGTTCTAGTTGGGGTTCCCCAGTGCTCTTTGTCAAGAAACATGATGGAACAATGAGGTTGTGTGTAGACTATAGGGATTTAAACAAGGTAACTATTAAAAATAAGTACTCACTGCCTAGAATAGATGATCTATTTGATCAATTACATAGAGCTAGAATATTTTCAAGATTAGATTTAGCTTCTGGATTTCACCAAATGAAAGTTGCAGAGGAAAGCATTGAGTACACGGCCTTTAATACTAGATATGGCTTATATGAATTTTTAGTAATGCCATTTGGCTTGACCAATGCTCCCTCTTATTTTGTAGATTTAATGAATAGAATTTTCAGAGACTTTTTGGATAAATTTGTTCTAGTATTTATAGATGATATATTAATTTACTCCAAGACAGAAGATGATCATGCTATGCATTTACACTTAGTATTATCCAGACTTAGAGAACATGAATTAAAAGCAAAGTATTCAAAATGTACATTTTGGCAACATGAAGTAAAATTCTTAGGACACATAGTGTCACAGCAAGGGGTAAGTGTAGATCCAAGCAAAGTGATTGCGGTTCAATCATGGAGTAGACCCAGAACAGTGACTGAGGTGAGATCATTCTTGGGATTGGCAGGGTATTATAGAAGGTTTATCAAGGATTTTTCAAGAATAGCCGCACCAATGACTAAGTTGACAAAAAAGAACCAACCATATGTGTGGACTGAGCAGTGTGAACAAGCTTTTGAGAAATTGAAGCTAGCACTGGTAGAAGCTCCTGTTTTGCAAATCCCAGAAGAAAATGAAGGAATGGTTGTATATACTGATGCTAGTGGGTCTGGACTAGGTGCAGTGCTTATGCAACATGGCAAGGTAGTGGCATATGCATCAAGACAGCTTAAACCCAATGAAACCAAATATGCAACTCATGATTTAGAATTAGCTGCAATAGTGTTTGCATTAAAACTTTGGAGGCATTATTTGCTTGGAGCAAAATTTGAATTATTTACAGACCATCAAGCATTGAAATATTTATTTTCTCAAAAAGATTTGAATATGAGACAAGCAAGGTGGATGGAATTTCTAGCTGCATATGATTTAGATATTTTGTACACCCCTGGAAAAGCCAATAGGGTGGCAGATGCCTTGAGTAGGCATCAAGTTAGGTTAGCAAGTCTAATGATTGATGAATTTAAAAACCTAACAATGCTTGGGGATGCAGATATACATAGCAAGAATGAAAAGAATTTTGGTGAGCACAATGATATGGTAGAATATGGCACACTAGGGTTGATTACAGTAAAATCTAATCTAGTGGAGAAAATTGGTAGCATGCAAGACCAAGACAAGGATTTGAAGGAGAAGAAAGAAATGTTACATAGCAATATTGAGTTGGAAAATTTTAAAATAGATCACAAAGGATATTTGAGGAAGAATGAGAAGCTGTGTGTACCAGACATTGCAGAGTTGAAGGAAGAAATCATGAATGAGCATCACAAAACCAAGTACACCATACACCCTGGTGGTACTAAAATGTATCATGATTTAAAAAGAAACTACTGTGGCCAGGAATGAAACAAGCAGTGGCAAGATATGTGGCAAAGTGTTTCACTTGTCAACAAATTAAAGCAGACTACCAAAAGCCCTCTGGCATGATGCAACCATTGGAGGTACCTCAGTGGAAATGGGAAAGTATTTCCATGGATTTTGTGGATAGTTTGCCTAGAACTAAGAGTGGCAATGGTAGTATATGGGTAATTGTTGATAGGCTAACCAAATCAGCTCACTTTGTCCCTGTCAGGTCAGATAGAAATGCATCTAAACTTGCACAATTATTTATTAAGGAAGTGGTAAGGCTACATGGTATACCTAAGACCATTGTAAGTGATAGAGACACTTTGTTCACCTCAAGATTTTGGGAAAGCTTCCAAGAAGCAATGGGAACACAATTATGCTTAAGTACTGCCTACCATCCTCAAAGTGATGGGCAGACAGAAATAGTAAATAAAATATTGGAGGATCTATTAAGAGCATGTGTGCTTGACTTTGGGGGTAATTGGGAGGACCACATTCATTTGGCAGAGTTTACATATAACAATAGTTACCAGTCAACCATAGGAATGGCACCCTTTGAAGCCTTGTATGGGAGACCCTGCACATCTCCTGCCTGTTGGTTGGACATGGGAGAGGGTATACTAATAGGACCAGATCATGTTAAAGAAACTTCCAACATGATTGAGTTAATTAGACATAGAATGAAAACAGCACGGTCAAGACAGAAGTCTTATGCAGATAAAAGGAGAAAGCCAATGGAGTTTAAGGAAGGAGAGTATGTTTTTCTAAAAGTATCACCAATGAGAAAAGTGTTCAGGTTTGGGAAATATGGTAAGTTATCACCAAGATTTGTAGGGCCATATGAAATTATGCAAAGAATTGGTGCTATGGCCTATAAACTTAAATTACCTGAGGAGTTAAGTGGTGTACATCCAGTGTTTCATGTTTCTCAATTGAGAAAATGGGTGCATGATGAAGGAGCAATTCTGGAGTCACCTACTCAAATTCAAGTCCAAAAGAATTTGGTCTATGCAAATGAACCAGTGGGGATAGTTGCTCAGGAAGAGAAAAAGTTGAGGAACAAGGTGATCAAACTGGTAAAAATTCAATGGAGCTTGGACACCAATGATTGTACATGGGAGGTGGAGGACAAAATGAGGGCTAAATACCTTAACTTGTTTACTGATGGAAATGTATGTTTAAGTAGTTTATAATAATTCTCTGAATATTCTTATGCATTGCTTGCTTTCATAAAATGTGAGTATGGGGTTATGGAATTAAAACAGGCTATGAATTAATATTTTTAATTGGAGAAATTAGAAGAAATTATGGGGACATAATTCCTTTAAGGGGGAGGGTATGTAATGACCCTAAACTAAAATAAAATGAAAGTTATATTTATTTCAAGAATTTCAGAAGTTATAAAAAAAAAGGTTTTGACTTAAAACAAATAGTTTTATGACTAAAGAATTATATGAATATGTGTATTTAAAATATAGGGAATTTCTTGTTTAATTTAAGAAGTAAAATGTAATGGAAATTTATGAAATTTTAAATGACTTAAGTAATCATGTTGAAAGAGGGGAAAAAAACAAATAAACTTGTGTGTATGTATAATTTTTTATAACACACATATATATAAATATATAAAAGTTGCTGTTTTAAGGGGTGGAATAAAAGTAATATAGTATAAATAATTTTTATATCACATAATAGTATATGATGGTGTATATAATTTAATGGAAAAGGTGGCTAGGTAGAAAATGCAAACAGGTTACAGTTTTTTTATAAAGATAGAGCAAAAAATAAAAATGTACAAGGTCACATGCATATGGCATGAATGGGATGAGATCATAGAAATAGCATGCAGAAATTAAAGTATTGGAAATCCCGAAATAACTACTAAAGGAAATCAAGTGGGGATAATTCCAATTGAGGACCATGCATCAGTGTAAACTGTGCATAAAAAAAAAGGGGTATCAAAGGAATTACCCATTTCCTTAAACCCTAAAAACAGCTTTATAAAACCTGCACACTACAAGGATCATCATCATCCTCTCAGAAAAACATATACATATAAAACAAATTGAAGAAAAATGAGTATGCAGTCCTGAAGGCATATGCAGAGTAGAGGAGCAAGATAATACAGAAAAAGAAATAGGTGAGCATTAATTCATTCTATGCAATGGCATTAAGTCCTCTGGTACGCAGCCTAAAAGTATTAAAAGTAGTATTTAAATCTTTGAAATGGTTTGATATGGATGAAATGGATGTTGTTGTATATTTTTGTTTGGAGTTTTGTATGATAGTTTTTCCAAGCTTATATGGTTTGAGCATTTTTAATTCTGTTTTCACTATTGTTAAGTATGGATCTAAATTATTTTGAACATAGGCAGCAAGATGAAGGTATAGCTCATGTTTATATTCTAAATAATAAGATAGGAGGCTTTTCTGGGTTTTGATGAATTTTTAACAAACACCTCTGTCCATACCTCTGCAATAGAATAATAACAGGATCATAATGCTTAAGTTAATATAGGAAAGATCATATACATGATGAAAAATCTCTGCAATAAGAAAAGACTGTACTAAAGATTATTTATGTTTTCTGAAAACATGAATGGGTTGAAGTTTTTATGAATAAGCTATAAGCAGAGGCTTAATAAGCTAACCATAAAAATTGGAGGGGGAGTTTTCAATAAACTCTATGATTAAATAAAGAAAATTAATCAGGTCACTGGGAGTTAGTCAATGATCTGCTTTCTTCAGGTGGGGGAAAGTATATGCATGGTGCAAATGCACCCTGAGGCCTTTGTGTGATTGGAATAAGTAAGACTAACTGGGAGATTTCCTTCACAATGCATACTTGTGTTCATTTGACAGGGAGATTTAGACCTTAAATAAAATGGGGTATGAGATTTAAAATCTCTGGGTTATAATATCTGAACAAAGCTGTAAATTAAATAAGGTTTAATGTGGTAACCTTAATGATCTGCTGGGGGAAAAATCTGGGAGAACATAACCTGAATTTATTTATGATGTTGTGAATAATGCATGGCTTGTTGCATGTATGTTGAATGTATGGTTGTATACTTGAGGTCACCTAGCTATTTTGCTGATGTGCCTAGTTTAAAAACTGCTAGATTATGAAAGTGACAAAAGTTCATAAGATTTGTAAACTTGTATAGAATTTATTAATGCTCATACCAGTGTAAACTGACCCTTTTGTTTGCCTTGCAAACATCTGGGTGTCTCATATAAATGGGGCAGCTCAATGATTTGCATGCAGGTAAGTAAAAAGTGACATGATGAATGAAGGAGGCATTAGCTGCTAGTATAAATAAAAGAAACAATGCTTGTATTTGCAGATTGCCTGTAGTGGAAGACCTGATTATTATTAGTAATTAAAAGTTAGATAGTGAAGATGTTTTTCTTTTTCCTGGGTGTTTGGATTATGACATGTATCTAACTAATATTGTGATGAGTGAAGTCTTATGGCAAGTAGCTAGATGATGCTCTTATAAAATGTTTAGTTATCTTTTGAGGTCTGTGAAAATCTGATATATCATAGCTATATAATATATGTGCATATCAGTCCCTTGTTCTTTTGTTTGAAACTGATTGGTGTTATAATAATGACAATTAAGAATGGCAAGTGCAACAGATTTTGCATAAAAACAAAATAAGCTTGTGAAATTTGAACAAGATAAATTATGCTTGAACTGTAATGTACATTGGGTGGTGTATAATCCTTGAGAAAATGCATGACTTATATTTATGCAGTTGATTTAAAAAACAGAAAGAGTTTCAAAAGAAATAGATTTGGAAATATTTTGGTTTTGTGTCTGAAAACCTGGGAAAATAAAATCTTACAGAAACTTTTATAAGATAAAAGCAAAATGGAGATAAGAAAGAATGTTTGTGGAAATGATTTACACAGAAATATGGTTTTGAATATTGAAGGAATGGGATCATGACCAACTCAAATGGTTAAGTGTCAGATCCTTATAGTCTGGAATCACTTCTCTGCAATTCATGTGGTGCAAGTGTTTCCAACTCGAAGAAAGCAACTGAAAAACTCCAAGTTTTTGAAATATAAACTCGAAGCAAACCAGTATGTATTTTCAACCAACCTGAAAAATGTAGAGCAAATATAACTGTGTAACCTGAAATGAAAATTTGATAGTGAAAGCAGATTTGTAAGTTCATACTAACAATTATACTCCTTTCAGTTATATTTCTTAACACCTAAATATTGTATCATATATCAGTAGTTATATATATGCAGAATGAGTAGAAAAAAAAAACAAAGGTGCACAGTGCCTGCACCATCATACTTATATGTATAGAAACTGATGTAAATATCATCTCATTCAAAAATAAAAAGAAGCAAATATATCATCAAATATGTAGAGCTATTATATGGTGAATTATGAACTGGTATAATTATATTGGTAACTTAGGATCTTGGGAAACAGATTAAATGAATTTCCTAAATATTTAAACTTAACACCATGGAATATATATATATATATTTCCTTATGCAAAAAAAAACAAAAATATAATAATTTTTGGGATAAAAATATATGGTGTCACCACACTTCACAATCAAGTTCACCTTTATCGATTATTTCTTTTTCACATTCACTCTTCCATATATATTATTGTTGAATATTAAATCCATTTTTAAAACATTTCAATGTTTCTGAAGTTATAATCATTCAGTTAATATAGTACTCGCTTTATTTATAATTGGCTTCAATATTAATTCAAGTTTATAATTATTTACTTACAATATTCATCTTATGCCATTCAATCTGATTATAGATGGCTTAAATGTCAACTTATGCTTTAAATAATCTTTATTACATTATTCACTTTTATTACATTTAGCTAGTAGCATTTCAAACTATTTACTTTAGTTTGTAACAATTTATAAAATTAAAATTCTTACTTACATAAGAAGTTCCATAGAACACTTTAATTTTTCCTAAGTTTTACATGTATAATATTCTATTACATATTTGTATTAACATTTCTACTTTTAGTAATTTTGTATGTTATATACATAAATGTACTTTAGAATGTAATAGAAAGTTGCACAAATTTCTACTATTTGTTTAGCCAACAAAATGTTCAATAGTTAACATTTCTTATTTTCACTTCCTTTTTATTTACAGTTTTCAAAATTTCAGTTTCTTAACTATTTCATTAATCATTTTTAATATTAAAATTCTTATTTTCAGCTTAGAAATTTCCACTTATTAATGTAGTCAAGATTCCATTAATTACCATAATTTCACTTCTAATTTACAGAAACTTAAGAACTACACAACCGGGTTTCATTCCTATTATTTTTAAATAACAATATATATAATCACATCTTTCATATGTATCAAATTATATTTGGAATTCAAAAGTAAGATTAATTTGCCAAAACAATTGTGTAGTAAAACTACTACACGGTCTTCCCACATTGAAACTCGAAAATGAACGTCGATGATGCATGCTCTCATCATCGAAATTATTTTCCAACGATAGAGAGGGGAGTACACAACTTATTTCCTTCCAAAATTGTTTTAAAACATTCCTTTCAAATCATATTGAAATGTTTATATTAGAAAATGCTTCCTAATAATATTAATATTGTATTCAAAAAAATTTTGAACGAAATTTTCAAAAAACTCGGAAATTAAGTTCTCAAATTTTCAGTTTATATTCATTGTATTTACAATCTCATTTTTGAACCAATACTTATAAATTTCACTACCTAACAAACAAATATATTACAACCGAATATGTCATTTATCAAATTTGTTATTTTATATACAAAATATAATAGGCAAAATTATTGCATTTACCTACGTTTCAAATAAATATTGCGTCGGCCTGCCCTATTAAGTGATTAGAAATCCCTATTAAGTGATTAGACATCCCTATCGATGTCATAGCGTCCTATGCACCAACTGGAATTTATAAATACCAAACTAAATAAATTAAAACAATATAAAAAACATTTAAAGCACTAATAAATATGCTCTCTCATATATATACACTCTGTGACTCATTCTAGGGTATTACTACCTTATTTAATATGAGTCAGACCCAACAAAGCTAAGGTTATCGCTAAAGCCAAAGCTCTGATACCAACTGTAACGACTTGTCTTTTTGGACGTTTTAAGCAGACACACATGTCAGACTCAGACCATTAAAAAAGGCAAATTGTTATGGGTTAAGTAAAAAAAGAGAAAGAAATAAAAAAAATACATAATCTCACAACGGAACGACAAAATATAATATACAAATTATAGTTCATGAAGTTGTTCTATAAATACATTTGACTATTCTTTTACAACACAAAAATTAGAGTTACATGAACATGAATACATAAATAAATAATGCAATAGAACAACATGATGTAGTGGAATACATATCATAAATAATAATAGTACAATTCTTCGTTTTCGTCCTCCATAAATTAGGTCTTCAACCCTGAAATGCTTTGTCTGACCCAAGCGAACTGAAAAGACAAATCACTCGAGTGAGTACTAAAAGATCTTATGTAAGTTATATCAACGGTAAATATGAGTATGACGGCGTCATAGATTTTTATGGGGTTTGACATCTCCTATTCAGTGTCTAACGTGAGTGCAATAACTTAAAGAGATGTTTAGGATTTACATCTCCTAAGGATACATTAATCTATCTACTATGTAGTACAATACGCTATTGTAATATATCTACAGTAAAGTAAAAGTATTAAAATCGCGTTAAGGCTTTACCTATGTCCCCCTTAACACATTTTATATATTCCCATAGTCTATACAATACCATACGCTCCTCCGTAAACTGGAGGTTTACAAAGAGGGCAATTTATAGGTATGGTACAAAACAAACTCGTAGAAGGCACGTTAGGGCATGTGAAAACGGCACCAAGGCAATGCCAGGGTAGGTATACCAATTGCTTATCCAGACTGGTGGTAATGCATAACAGCTACTACCGCACATCTCGGAACACGCTCCCATAACCAAAATCAAGGGGTGGCCATCAAATCGATCGCAAATCAATAAATATGGTATCGAAGAAATGTATCTGATAGGAGGAATGACCTCACTTGGATCGGCATGGCTCCTGTTTTAGTCACATCTAAGCAGACTCACAGGAGTCAGGGACACATCATACCTCATGGCGAAATTGTTCGCCAAACCATCCAACTTCATTTCTGGAATCTCCACTGCGTACACAGTTGTTAAAGTGGTTTTGGTATTGGTAGAGATTATGACAATATCCCGTCTTGGACTCTTTAACAAACAAACGCTTATTACACACAGGATGGTTCTTTTAAATTTCAAAAAAGTTAATTCGCAATTTATATCAAAATATTATATTCAATTTCAAATCATATCTCTTTCGAAATAATATTCACTTTCAAGAATCATATTTAATCAAATATGTCATTTCACAAAAAGCATCAATTTCAAATTCCAACATTGGTTGTATCATCATTGTAACGGCCCAGTATTTCGTGCCATTCGCATCAACACATGTTGGACTTGAATTGCTCTAAATATCAGATTTCTATTTTATACTAAGTAAACTTAGCTTATCCAGTAAATAAAATAATCACAGAATCACGGACATAGAGTAATATAACAATAAGCAGTGGAAACAAATGAATTGTAGTTCATGAAGCTAATATATATATATATATATATATATATATATATATATATATATATCGCAGTTAAACCAAGATACAACAGAAGTCTCGAAGACATAGAAGTTTTAATAAAATAGTCAAGTAACAAAATCTTAATATCTCACAGGAGTCAACTGAATAATTGAAGGCTGAATAGATATAAATCGATCTCCAAGCAAAGCTCCAACTCAAACGTGTGTTTGAGTCGCTGTCTAGAATGATATTAACATGTGCCCCTCGAAGTATATGCCTATGTCATAGGCCGTGTGCTTCGATCTAATTGCTCTAGGTCGTGAGCGACTCAACTGGCTCGCTAGCTTGCGTGCCGATACGTCTTCCTCTCTCTCCCCTATATAAGCCGTTAGCTCGCTTCTTCTTCCTTACTTAACTACTTTGACAACCTGCTCTGCCATTAACGAACCTTCAAGCTTCCAAGGGCGAATTCAACCTAACCAGTCATCAATTCATCTTTACCATCATATTGCGTAAGTGAATTCGATCTTTATCCAACTATGTTCATCACCGAATTGCGATCCCCATTTTCTGATCTCAGTCCAACTCTGTACGTCGCGTTTCACTTTCGAGCCATGTTGCGATTGATTTTCGATCGCCATTAGCTATGTTGTTGCTGCGATTCACGAGAGCACGGTAGTATGATGGATCTGCGATGACTTGAATCAGTTTTGGGTGATTTGGTGGTATGGAGAGATAATGGATTTCATTAAGAAGATGATGGATTTCATTGTATAGGTGATAACGGGTTATCGGATCATAGGTTAATGAGATAGCGAGCTATTGAGTGGAGAGGAGTTAGTTGGTTAAGGAAAGTAGGGCATAACAATTTTGACAAGAGATAGCTCGAGATTGTTGAGTTACATTAGAAGCGATCTAGGGAATCTGAGCGACATAATAACCTTTACGACCTAACAAACTTGGCCGACCTAACGAACCGACCAATTAAATAATTCTTGCGACCTAAGGGAGGCTGAACGACCTAACTTCCTGCGATATAACTCGTAGGTCGCGTATACATTCAAGCGACCTAGGACTTAGTCTGTTCTGTACTGCCTTGAACTCCTTGGCTCGAACAATGCGAATTAAGAGAGTTTGACTTATGTTAGGTCGTTGGATTTGATCTGGGCGACTTAAATAAACCACGAGCTAGCTTGAGTTGTTCCTGCGACTTAAGGACTTGAACACTTTTCACTTCGAATGAACATGACATTGTTGAATTGAATTCTCAACTTGAACTGCCGAGATAACATGTTTGAACTTGTTTCACTTCTTTACAGATTATATTAACTTTAATGCTAATAACCTGTTAAACACAACATTTGCAAAAAAATAGGACGAATATATTGTCACTGATCGCCCACATCGAATGACAGATTAGTCGATAAAGAATAATCAACTTAAAGAAATTATACGAATGAAATGTTATGAATCACCAAATTCAAGTGAAATTTTGAAGCAAAGCAGAACTAATCAACTAAAGCTGATTTGTATGCATCAACACTGCACTTGTACTTGGACCCAAAACAACAAGCTCTGAAACTTTATAATTGACGAATGCATATTAGTTTAATTTCAGTTATATTTGCTTGTCGTTTTACTAGTTTTGCATAACACTTCACACATTTAGAAAACGTGCACCTTCATATTTGAATATCCAGTTCCTTGTGTAGAATGGCTTCTCGACAAGAAGAAGTAGTAGGGAAAGATGGAGAGGCCTTCTTGATAGCCAATCCATTGGATGATCCCCCGGAAAGGACTTCAACTACCCTGAATCAACGGGTGTTCAACCAACTACGCATTCGGTTTGGTATTGCTGAAGCATATGCTTTACATCCTGGGCCAAACGATACTGCTGACAGACCACCTCTCGGTTTTATCGCTGTCGATCGCCAGATATGCTTGAATGGAGCTATTCCTCCTTTTAATGATTTTCTTCAACAGCTCCCTCTCCGATTAACCATCTCTTCCTTCCAATTGCATCCCAACGGCTATGCCATCCTGATGGGACTGTGTGTACTATTCAGGAGGACACTTGATCGTCTTCCGAGCTTTGAGGAGATTTGCTTCTTGTGCACATTTGCAAAAAACAAAGATCATCCCTTTATCACACTTGTGAGAAGCGCTAGGAACCGTAGACTGATCGTCGATATTCCGGAAAGCGCCAACGGGTTCTTGAATCAATTCTTCTTCGTTCGCTGCCCCCCAGGATTTTATGCCATCTGGAGAGTAGGAAGTAAGATTGCTTATCCCCGTTCTTTCCATTTGAGCTTTTCAAAGTTCGCGTTGCTAAGTGCTAACTCCATACTTTACTTTTACAGCACTTCCTCCTCCCTCTAAAGATCCCAGCCACAAGCCGACTTTTGAAAGACTAAGTGCTGTGGTGGTTGAGGAGAGAAGCATTAAATTTTTGCTGAAAGACGAGTTTCTGCACCAATTCAGACTTGTACTCTCTACCCGTTCTACTCGGCCTCATGAAGTCTTTGATTCTCCAGTAGAGACACCAGATGCCCCAGTGTCCGCCGAAGAATTTATACCGAAAGAACCTACTGATGAGGCTTCACCGGTGAAGTGTTCTGCTTCTATCGACGTTGCAGGGTCATCCGGAAAATTTGCACTTGCCCCTGTCATTAAGGAAGAGGAACATCCTCACCAATCCGGGAAGACTTTTGATGAAGGAGCTGAGGGGAAGGGTCCCGCTGGGCACGATGGTGATGACATTTTTGAGGGATTGAGCGACTTGATGATCACTTCACAGGAGCTCTTTAAAGATGATACCACTAATACTAAAGTTATTTCTCCTGTAGTTGAAGCGACATGTGTCTTGCAACAAACTCGTCAGCCCAAGAGTTGGCACTTGCTGTAAAATCCGTCATCACCCCCCAACCGAGGAGTGGTTCGTAGTTTGACGCGCGTAGTTTGCACGTTACACACACTTAGGATTTTCTCTGCACTTTTATGCATTCAACTTCCTTGCTTTGAAGATTTCTGAACTTGTCTTTTCTTCATTTTCAGGTTCCCCAATGGGACTAAGTGGCTCTTAGTATGATGATTTCCAGCGTTATGGGAGGCGTGGTTCCTATGACCCCAAGATGTATCCTGCCTCCAAGGAGACCGACAAAGAAAGAGATGCAAGAAAAGCTCGTGAGAGGCGTGCTTATGAAGAACGCTACAGGTGAAGGGACAAACAACATGATTCTTTCCAGAGAGAGGATGATTCTCACAAACGAAAATCCCGTGATGACAAAGGGAAAAGTCATGTTGCTGAAGATCAGAGTAAACAGACCAAACTCGGCGAAAAGCCGACATCTCAAAATTTCTTAAAAGCCCGCTGCTCCCATTTCATTGGAAATCCCTTCCAGCTCTCCTGCCCTTCAAAGAGCTGATATTCAAACAATCATCAGTAGACCCCCGTATCAAGTTGGACATGGCCCGGCTAGTCTTCAAAGCCGGTTTTCGCATTGGTGCTTAAAGGGAGTGCGTTTTGATCTTGACTTGGTCCCAATTGACAAGCAAGCTATGTTGCGAAATCTTGATGCCATCAAACTCAATATCGAGAGAATGTCTATTTGGAAAAAACTTGTTGACGAGCTTCAAAGAGTACACCGCGCAAATCTCGAAGCCATGCTGACTATGGAAAATGATAAATCTGAGTGGCAGAAAACTCTCGATCAGCATGATGCAGAGATGAAGAGCATCACCGTTTACAATGAGAAGCTTGAGGCGGAAATTGACAAACTTAAAGAAGAGCTTGCCACTTCTTCCACTTCCTATTCTCAAAGAGAAGAATTGCTTCAAAAGTAGGTGAGAGATGCTCATGCCGGGCAAACAGACGCTGAAGCTAAATTCGAAGCGCAACAGCGAGTTGTAGAAAGCTACCAAACTGACGTTGCTCAGTTGCGAGAAAAAATCAGCTCGCAGAACTTGGAAATTGAAATGCTAAAATCTCGACTTTCTGAAGTTGAAAAAGAGCGTGATGAAGCTATTGCCGGCAAAGCTGCAGCCGAAGAATCTCATGTGGCAACTAAAGCCAACATCAGCTCTACTTTATTCGAGTTTTACATATATAGTGTTCTGGGGCGCGGTAGACTTAGGTTTTTGGGACCGAAGTACGAAATCACTTTGGCCGAAGTGTGGGAAGCCGCACTTGATATGCGTGGAGGCGCTGGATATGCTGAAGCAGATTTGGAGGCGCACTATCTAGATGACGATGCACTTGCTGCTCTTGCTAGGGGAAGGAGCAACTCGCTAAACAGCGAGCCGGAATGGCGGAAGGTGAACATTTAGGGAAGGCATCCTCAACCGACCTAGTTCAACCTTCGATTTCGGCCGACATCGATTATGTTGGCTCCAGATTCCCATTCTCCATCTCCTGCTAAAGTTGTCATTGAAAGTGCAACCGCTCACACTGGAGATGAGACTCAAGAAAGCACTGAAGCACAGGACTTTGAAGTTGACATAGTAAAGCCTACTTCTCTAGGTAACCTCAATGCTGATCTTGCTCAAGTGGACTGCTTGTTTACTTCACATGAGCTTGATGAACTTTTTGATTATTACTTGAATCTTGACGTGCCACTTTCTCCTCTCTTTATGAGAGATACTATTTTAACTTCTCTTCTGCTGTAGTGAAAGCACCAAGTGTTGTTCAGACTTCCCCTCCTCCAGCTTTCCCTTCTCCGCCTCTTCAGATTACTCCTCCTTCCGTTTCTCAACCAAGGTCACAAGAGGAGCAGATAGAAGCTCTTCAAGGCTTGGATGACCCGGTCGCTTAACAAGAACAGAAGGCCGAGGAACCTGAAGAAGGCGAAAGAACTCCGGAGCAAACTATTTCTGGCGACATAAAGTTGTCTGCAATTTTCACTCCGGCCAGTGAGTCTTCTTCAAGGAAGAAGGGGAAGCGTGTAATATCGAAGAAAAAGAGGGAAGTTTATGCCAACGAAGGAAAAGCAGAAGAAGGTCCCATTTCAACCCTTTCTCCTTCTTCCCCTACTCTTACAAGCCGACCCAAAAAGTTAACCATTCGGCTAGGCGAGGGCTCCAAAGGTGGCAGGAAGAAGAAGTGATGGGTTTGGTCCTATGCTTTTCATCTCGCTTTTTGCATTTTTGCTTGTATGCATAAAGTCTTGTGTTGACCGGAGATTGTGCGGGTACCGGTCCCCGCCTTCTTTTATTTTGAAACCTGCACATGTACAAAATTTTCATAGTATGGAAAAAAATGATTCTTTTACTTGTACAAATTTCTGTCTGTATTTGAGAATGCATTTATTCTTCCTTTTCATACAAGTTTCTTTATTTTCTTTGTGTGATGTTGCAGTAAAACTATGGTATGTTGCTTGAGCATTGCTTTTATGAATGTAACTATATTATATTGATTGCCCCCATACCATGGTTTATTGCAGTCTCTTCGACATTGGCAAAATTTTGGAGAACAACTCTTCTGCTTCGAGAAGACTTATACTCTTTCTTTGGAGAACAACTTTTCCATTTTAAGGAGGCTTGCATTCGTACTTTACAGAATAATTTTTCCATTTTAAGGGAATATTTCTCTGCTTTAGTGGAATGCACCTTGTATTGGGGAAGTCTTCTCTCTTTTTTTTTAGGAAAAATTTCTACACTTCAACTTTTGGAGATGATCACTCTTTTTCTCTTCTTTTTTTCTAAAGAAAAGTAGTGAATTCTCCTGTGCGGTGAAGTGGGCTTCAAAAGAAGGCTTTGATATGGTACTTCAATCTTCGGAGAAAAAATATTCTCATTGTGGAGAGATTGATCTTTTCTTGAAAGTAGAAGTACGCCTCTGAGGAGGGCTTTCCACATTCCAACTCTTGTGACGTGTGTCTCCAAAGAGAGCTGTTTGCACTTCAAATCCTGGTGAAATGTGTGCCTCCGGAGAGGTCTTTTAGCATTTCAACTCTGGCGAAATGGGCCTTCGAAGAGGGCTTTTCACATTTCAACTCTTGTGAAGTTTTATTTCAAATCACGGTGAAATGTGTGCCTTCGGAGAGGTCTTTTAGCATTTCAACTCTGGTGAAATGGGCCTCCAAAGAGGGCTTTTCACATTTAAACTCTTGTTAAGTTTTATTTCGAATCTCGGTGAAATGTGTGCCTCCGGAGAGGTCTTTTAGCATTTCAACTCTAGTGAAATGGGCCTCCGAAGAGGGCTTTTCACATTTCAACTCTTCTGAAGTTTTATTTCAAATCTCGGTGAAATGTGTGCCTCCGGAGAGGTCTTTTAGCATTTCAACTCTGGTGAAATAGGCCTCCGAAGAGGGCTTTTCACATTTCAACTCTTGTGAAGTTTTATTTCAAATCTCGGTGAAATGTGTGCCTCCAAGTAGGGCTTTTGCCTGGAAGTTCCTTTCTCATTGTTGGATGGATTCACGGTGCGGACCCAAGTTACATGGATGTTTGTTTTCACAAACGATCTCAACTAGTTAACAAGGGGCCTGTGCCTTCCACTTGGGAAGGTGTCTCCGGTCATTCCACCAATCTTTTTTGGTTGAGCAAGAGAACTTTCTTTTTCTGGCATGCCCCGTTAGAGGTCTTTATCCTCCGAAGAGTTATGCCTCCGAAGAGGGCTTGTGCTTCCAAAGAGGTCTTTGGCTGTTTCGTGCCTGCTCGCCCATGTCTTTTCGCCATTTTCTCATATCAGCGACTCCTTGTTATCATTTTCAAGCACACATTCCTTTCTTTTGCAAGTAGTTTGTTTTATCCAAAGAAGTGTACTTCATTGTTAAGTGAGCTTGCAGGGACAGACACAGACTACTTCATCAGATGTTCGTTTGCACAAACGATCACAATTAGTTAGCAAGGGCCCACCTCCGGTGGAATCAATAACTTTTTGCTTGAAGCACTTCTTATATAGGATTTGAATCTGGAATTTTGTGGCATAACATTCGTTTGTTGAGCGATGTCAGGGATTGCTTGGTCTTGTGATGGGTAAGCTTTGTTTTAATGGCCTGCAATATTAAATCGACATTTTAGTAATACAATTAAAGTACTTTACATATCGAAATAAAACAGGCATTTTTTAATAGTAGAGAACACAAGATTTATAGTGGTTCAGCCAAGAACAGGGCCTACATCCACTTTATAGTTCTTATTATTCACTTGCACTGGTTTTGCAATGGCTTTCAATACAAGAATCATACATCCATAATTCTTTTACAGTATTTTAGTAAAGCTTTTAAGTAAAATATGGACGCAAGTGATTGCTGTTCGAAGCTCTTGGAATTGGATCTCCTTCGATAGTTGTGAGTTTGTATGTGCCATCAAGAAGTTTTTTGCTTATGACATACGGTCCTTCCCAGTTTGGCCCAAACACACCTGTTGTTGTCATAATTCTTTTCAAGACTAGATCAACAATTTCAGAGCTGCGTTGGTGAACTTTGGAATTGAAGTGCTTGGCCATCCTTTGTTGATGGGCTGCAATTCCGAGCTTAGCCTCTTCCCTTCTTTCATCAAGGAAGTCTAATGCTTCAAGTTGCAACTTTTCACTTTCAGCTTGGTCGAAATGAATTCTTCTATGCGAAGTGACTTCTATTTCCACCGGAATCATTGCTTCTGATCCATATGATAACGAGAACGGAGTGTGCCCAGTCGTAGTTTTATGGGCAGTTCTGTATGCCCATAGTGCTAGTGGTAGCTTATCAACCCAATCGCCTTTTGCTTTTTCTAGCTTTTTTTTGATGATTGATTTGATAATTTTGTTTACTACTTCCACTTGCCCGTTTGCCTGCAGATGAGCCACTGCTGAAAAGCTTTTTTGGATCTTGAATCGCTTGCAAAAGTCTTGGAACTCTTCACTTTCAAATTGGGTTCCATTGTCTCGGATTATCTTTTGAGGCACACCATACCTGGAAATGGTATTCTTAGTCACAAAGTTTATCATCTTTTTAGAGGTAATAGTAGCTAATGGTTCAGATTCAGCCCATTTAGTAAAAATAATTAACAGCAACAATGGCATATCTGATTTCGGACTTGGCGGTTGGCAAAGGCTCGATAAGGTCTATTCTCCAAATAGCAAATGGCCATGGACTGACCATCCGTGTTATCTCGGTGGAAGGTGCTCTTAGGATTTCTGCAAATCTCTGGCATCGGTCACATTTTCGGGCGTAGCTAGCAGCATCACGATTAATGTCCGGCCAAAAATACCCATAACGGAGAATTTTCTTTGCTAGAGTTTGACCACCTGAATGATCTCCACACTCTCCCCCGTGTACTTCAGCTAGAATTGTCTTAGCCTCTTCCTTGGTAACACATGGGAGTAATGGCATTGAGAATCCTCGTCTGTACAGTCGGCCATCTTGAATTATATATCTAGAGGCTTTTCATAGCAGCTTCTGTCGTTCTTTTGAATTTTCTGGTAGAGAATCGTTGAAAAAACACTCCATTATCGGAGTCATCCACGACTCTTGCTCTTGAGTTATAGTCATGATCCAGTCAATATCCATCTCATCAGTGCTTGGAGCTGACAAGACTTCTACAGGGACTAATCCCAATAATTGAACTTCACCAGTGCTGGAATACTTCGCGAGAGAATCTGCCTTCATGTTCTCTTTCCGGGCTATATGGCTTATCGTGTAATGATCAAAATTATCGAGAAGTTCCCTGGCCTTGGACAAGTAGGTATGCAGATTTCCTCCTTTAGCTTGAAACTCTTTCCTGACTTGGCATAAAATATGCTGAGAATCACTAAAAATTTGCAACACTCTGATGTTCAGTTCCATAGCTATCTTCAAGCCAGCAATAAGAGCTTCATATTCTGCTTCGTTATTTGTCAAAGGAAATTCCAATCTCAATGTGTAGCACAATGATCGCCCTTCAGTGGTTTCAAGTACAACCCCAGCTCCGGAACAGTAATCATTTCTCGCACCATTAACATATAATTTCCATCGAATTGAGGTATTATCAGTCACCTCTTCCTCACTATCACCTTTATCTGTACATTCTGCGATGAAATCTGCTAAAGCTTGTCCATTGATTGCTCTCCGGGGATGATAAGTGATGTCGTATTGGCTGAGTTCAATATTCCACTTCAGAAGACGACCCGAAGTCTCAGGGCGAAACAGGACTTGCTTGAGAGGTTGATCAGCGAGAACTTTGATAGGATGAGCTTGGAAATATGGCCTCAATTTTCTTGATGCAATCAGTAGACAATAGGCGATTTTTTTGAACTTTGAATAATTCATATCTGCCCCAGGGAATCTTTTGCTGATATAATAAACTGGGCGCTGGATTTTTGCGTTTTCCCGCACCAACGCCGCACTGAGAGCATGAGATGAGATTGCCAAATATACGAAAAGATCTTCACCATTGTCGGGCATAGAAAGTATTGGAGGCATTTCCATATGACGAATCAACTCATCGAAAGCTTTCTGGCATTCAGGAGTCCAGTCAAATTTTTTCCTTCCTTTCTTCAGAGCATCAAAGAACGGAATGCATTTATCAATGGCTTTGGAAATGAACCGACTCAAGGCAGCAACTTTTCCATTGAGACATTGCAATTCCTTCTTCGTTCTAGGAGCTTTAACTTCACTTAAGGCAGCAATCTGAGCAGGATTAGCTTCAATACCCCTAGCACTCACAATGAAACCCAAGAACTTTCTAGACTCCACCCCAAATGAACATTTCAGAGGATTAAGCTTCATTCTGTATTCTCGGAGGACTGCAAACATTTCTGCCAAGTGATCCATATGGTCTACTGCCTTCTTTGATTAACCAGCATATCGTCAACATAAACTTCCATCGTCTTGCCAATGTGCGGTTTGAACATAGCATTAACAAGTCTTTGGTAAGTTACCCCTGCGTTATTAAGTCCGAAGGGCATGACTCTATAGCAGTAGAGACCAACATCGATGATGAATCTCGTGTCCTCCTGATCTGGCTCATGCATCATGATCTGGTTATATCCAGAGTAAGTATCCATAAAAGATAACAATTCATGCCCCGTTGTTCCATCCACCAACTGATATATTCTGGGTAATGGGAAGCAGTCTGTGGGGCAGGCTTTGTTTAAATCTGAAAAGTCGATGCATACTCTCTACTTTCCATTAGCTTTCTTAACAAGTACTGGATTTGAAACCCAATTCGGATAAGTAGACTCCCTGATGAAACCAGTCTCCATGAGCCGATCAACCTCTTCTTTCAATGCTGCTGACCTTTCAGGACACTGGGTTCTTCTTTTCTGCTTTACCGGTGTAAACTTTGGATCAATATTCAAACTATGTACTGCAACTTCTGGGGTTATTCCACACATATCAGCATGAGTCCAAGCGAATACATCCATATTTGCCTTCAAGAATGATATCAAAATGTTTCGAACCGTCACACCAAGTTGCAAACCCACATTCAGCACCTTGTTAGGGTCTTTCGGGTCAACAGGTACTGGCACCATTACCTCCACTGGCACCACTCTATTCTCCCCTGCACTGGCTTTTCTGGGATCCATTTCTTTTCGTGCAACACTATGCTCGCCAGTGCAGGGTCCACCCTGTAATTGCTACATGGTTGGTTCTTTGATGCGGAATGGGGTTGCCACATCTTTTCCCATCTCTCTCTTCCTTGCTTCACGCAACTCTACTAGATAACATTCTCGCCAAGCATTCTGATCCCCTTTAATGAAACCAACTCCATTATCCGTGGGGAATTTCATAATGAGGCACCACGGGGCCAGAATTGCCTTAAATGCCGCAATAGTTTGTCGGCTTAGGAAGGCATTGTAGGCAGAAAATTCATCAACGATTACAAAAGTCTGTTTTCGAACCACCTTTTTCTGTCCCTCTCCAAGCTCCACGAACAAGTCAATAGTTCCAATTGGCTGCTTTGGTTCCCCAGTAAATCCAACAATTTTCTGCGATGAAGCTTGAACATCAGCCATCAGAATTTCCATTTGATCGAATGTCTTTTTGAAGAGAATATTGCAAGAAGCGCCGCAATCAACAAGCACTCTCTTTACAATAGCCGGCCCAATGCCTGCAGAGATGACCAAGGGATTCATGGTAGGAGCTTCAACACCCATAGAGTCTCTGGCCCTGAACACAATATCATCATTAAAAGTTTTCTGCTGCTTCAGAGGTGTAGCATCTTCCAACACAAAAACACTCTCTTTTGTTAGTACATACTTCAAGGCACGGGCATATCTTTCCATCTCACCCCAGCTTCTTCCTGCTAGGTGAGGACCTCTTGTAATCACATTAGTAACAGGCTTTTCTGATTCATGCGCAGTGGTCTCTCACCTGAGCCAGATGGATGAGCAGTAAGTTTCTGGCCCTTAGTGGATGAAGTCGGGTCATTCCTATTTCTCTTAACATATTGCTGCAACTTGTTCTCTCTCAGCAGTTCTTCAATCAAACTTTTCAGATTGCGACATTCGTTAGTATCATGACCGGGTTGATTAAGAAACCGACAAAATCTCCCACTTTGAGCAGCTTTTTTCCCAACTCTCAACTCAGGTGGTTTAGGATAATCCACGGCATCTTTAGTAGCGAAAAAGATATTCTCCGGAGTATCAGTTAAAGAGGTGAAATCTGAAGGTTTTAAGAAGCGAGGTTTCTTCACATCCTTCTGTTTCTTCCCGCCATTATTCTCCCTTTTCTAACTTCTGGACTCTTTTTTGGTAGGAGCAGCAGTGTTATTCTTGACCTCTGTCAATGCCACTTAAGCCGGTGCATGAAGGCTTTCCAAGCACATGAACTCGTCAGCTTTCTTGTAGAATTTCTCAAGTGAGTTTGGTTCCTTCATCTTCAACCATTTCCCAAACTCACTCGATTTGTCGATAGCCCTTATTAAGTAGGTCAAGACCATTCGTGGCTCTACATTGTCCACTTCAGCCAAGGCTATGTTGAAGTGGTTCAAGAAAGATCTAACAGATTCTCCGAGACTCTGTTCCAGGCTGGACAGTGACATAATTTCCTTTGCCTTTGAAGCACACAACCTGAATTGTTCTTTAAACTTTCGAGTCAAATCGGAGAACTGGTCTATGGATCGGACCGGTAACTTTATGAACTAGAGTAGAGCCACTCCTTCCAAGTATACCGAAAAGTACCGGCATTTGATCTCATCTGATGCTCTAGCACCAGTCATGTACCAGTCATACTTATACAGGAATTGGTTATGGTCGCTTGTTCCCTTATAAGCCGGGATGGTAGGGGCAACAAACTTCCTTGGAAATTATGCTTTCAAAATCCTTTCAGCGAACGGAGTCTTTCTCGGAGCGAATCCCCATTCTTTTTCATCTTCTTCCCTCTGCATGCTCTCTTTCATGATTTGTCGTACCATTCCAGAGAAGTATTCCTCATCATTTAGAGGCTCTATGGCATAGACATCAGCCATTTTTTCGGAAGTTTTTCTTGACAAGCATTTGCGGAGGGTTGGCTGTGGCCCTGATCCTCCAGCTTGGGGAGGTGTCCCTTCAACGGGGCCAGCTTCCCTTTGAGGAATATTTCTTGCTTCAACATTATGAACATCATCGGCAAAGTTTTGTTCATTATTCACCGGTTGATGGTTAGCTCCGAGCAAAGCATTCAACCTTTCCAAAATTAAAGTGTTTTGGGATTCCATTTGCTGATATAGCCCAGAAACTGCAGCATCTAACTCCGCTCGTGTAATTCCAACACTTGGAGCTGTTTGACTTAACGGAGGAGAAGCGACAGTATTCTCATGAACATCACCAGATCTAGCAGATCTACGCTTTCTTCCAAGAGCCATTATATCTGATAGACTTTTGGTTTTCAGAGAGATTCTTTCAACAAACTTTTGCGAAGCAATGATGAAAACAGCCTGAGTTGGGTTCTCAGTGAAAGCACCAAAAATGTTAACGATAAAATTGAATGCTAACACCCCGGTGTAAGTAGAGATTAAGTGAAAGCACCACCCATCAATACGGGAATTAGAAGCAAGTAGAAAAGTCATAGAAAAACAGTAAAGAGACAACAATTTTATACTGGTTCGGCTTCAAGTTAAGCCTACGTCCACTTTAATCTTCTTTTTTGCTGAATCGATTACAACTTTACAACAATCGTCGATTACAACACTACCAAGACAAATAGCTAAAACTCCAATGTGGAAGAACTCCTTGAATCCATGTCGAATGTGTTAGATTTCTTCATGAAGTTTGTTGAAGTGTCTTTCGTGTTTGAAGTGTCGGATGAGTCGAGAAATCAGCAGAGTATGGGCATTCCAGAAATTAGCCAAAAGGTCCCCTCTTCGGTGGTGTAGGCATGGTATTTATAGGAGATTTCTGGAGTAAGTCGTAGGTCGTGGGCGACCTAGGGGTAGGTCATAGGTCGTGAGCGACCTAGGGGTTTGGTTAGTTATGTTATAAGCCGAGTGCGACCTAGGGGTTAGGTCGTAAGTCGCGAGCGACTTAAGGGATATGAGTTACGACACGTCTTGGTTGCACTTGGTCTTTTTGAACAAACTGGTAGGTCGTAGCGACCTAGGAGAGAAGCGGCATAATGAGTTGGCTCGGTGGACTTAGGTCGTAAGCAACCTAGTGAAGAGTTATTATGCACGCGACCTTACTCTATCTTTAGGTCGCTAACTTGCTTAAGTAGCTAGGTCGCTTAAACAGTTAGGTCGCTAGGGGTCATTAGTGTTGAGTCACAAGCTTTATGAAAGTTTTGATTTCTGACAAATAAGGCGATTGATTTCTGACAAACAAGGCGATCGACAAAAACAAGGTCAATAGAGCTATATATGGTACTCTAGATTATAGGTTGATTATTTGTTGTTGTAATAGTAATAAATTTGTTAAAATCTATCCTCAAATAATCATGCATATCAAGGGAATCAATATATATACGAATAATTTATAAGTTGCATGCAGTTGCACAATTCAATGTGCAATTTAACAGGCACCGGTCGACCGGTCAATATAGGTGCGGTCGACCGTTCCTGTGTAAATTGCACAGTGAACGTGCACACATGCACATAACGTATATATATATTTGAATTCCTGTCTACCGGTCCATTTTTGACCTGTCGACCATTTTTAAACAGAAAGCAACTTTTCCAAAAGACACTTCTCTTCTCCAAAGGTTGCATCTCCTATCTTTCATCAATGATCATAACTCTTAATGGCAACTGTTCACAAAGAGTTACAACTATTTTTCTCTATATATACTCATCTAAATCATTGATTCAAACACAAGTTTTTACAACGATTTCATATATTCTTTTAATCTAATCTCTGATCTCAATACTGTATTATAAAAGCTCTAAATTATTTATTGAATCTTTGAAACTATTTCATATCCTTTGATTCAATAATATACTTTCCTTAATCTTTTCAAAACATCATATCGCATACTTTGAGGATAAGATTATAGGAAGGGTGTACTGCTAGTGACAAATCCGTGTTTTCAAGAACACAAGTTGTCAACAACAATTGTATTTGTTCTTTTGTTGAAGTCCTCTGTGTTGTAAGAGGCAAGTGTTGAAGTCCTCAGTGTATTAGAGGCGTGAAATCCCGTTCGGTTGTTCGGGTATTGTAAACCTGTTCCTCCGGGTGAAGCGAGGTAGTTAATAGTGAAAATCCAGATAGAAGTCTGGGACTGGACGTAGGACGGTGCTCCGAACCAGTATAAAAATCTCTGGTGTGATTTTTCTATTTTCTATTTACAATGCTATTATCATCTATTTCCGCATTTGTATTGTAATCCATATTACACGATCCGTGTATACTATATTAGCACATATAATTGTATACACACCGCACTTTCAATTGGTATCAGAGCACGGTCATCATATAACCGTAACACAGTTATTTGATATATTCTTGTAATATGGCAAATAACGCAAGTACTAGCACTCAAAACACCACTTACACAGAAGGGCAATCGACACAAAGACCTCCATTTTTCAATGGTCTTAACTATAGTTATTGGGCAACACGTATGTCATTCTTTATGCAATCAAGTAGCTATGATGCTTGGAATGCTACTCAAAGAGAAATAGTGAATCCAACAACTGATTATTCAGAATGAACTGTGGCTGAGAAAACGGCAGCAGCCGTAAATGCAAGAGCAATAAATATGTTGTTCTGTGCATTAGACCAAAATGAATATAACCGTGTTAGTATCTGCACTACTGCATATCAAATTTGGCAAACGCTAAAAATCACTCATGAAGGTACTAACAAGGTTAAACAAGCCAAAATAGCCATGCTGAAAAGTCAATTTCAAAATTTCAAAATGAAACCAAATGAAACAATCAATGACATGTATTCACGGTTTCAAACTATTCACCATGCACTTATTGGGTTAGGACAAAAGTATTCTGATTTTGATGTTGTTTCAACAGTCCTACATTCTCTGACTAATGAATGGGAAGGAAAAGTATTAGCAATTGAAGAAGCTAATGACCTTTCCGTCATGAAGCCAGATGAATTGATAGGAAATTTAATGTCCTATGAAGCAAATTTGCAGGCTAGAAAAGAACAGAAAGAAGAAAAGAAAAATGTAGCATTTCATGTTGAGAAAGATGAAAATGAATCAGATTCTGAAGATGAAGATTTGGCGTTCATTGCTAAAGGTTTCAAAAAATTCCTAAAATATCGAAAAGCCAGTCGCTACAATAAAAGGAAACCTGGATCAAATAAACCATCTTCATCTGCTATAGAATGTTTCAACTGCCATAAAAAGGGACACATGCAGAAGGATTGTCCAGAACAAAAGAAAAAGTCAGAAAATGACAAATTCAAATATAAGAAGGACAAATCAAAGAAACGAGCCTTCTCAGTAACATGGGATGATTCAGAGTCATCTTCATCAGAAAGTGAAAGTGATTCAGAGAATGAACAAGCTAATGTTTGCTTTATGGCAACAGAAGATGAGGTACAAATTCCTACATTTGATGAATTACTTGATATTAATGCTGAATTGATAGTCAAATATAAAGACTTAAAACGTCAATTAAAAGTAGTCAAAGCAGATTTAAGTAGAGCAGAGTTTGAACGAGATATGTTAAAAGATGAGAAGAAAATATTAGAAGAAAAACTTGAAAATATTCAAGAATCATCATCTAATGTTGACTCTCAAATATCTCTTTTGAGTCAAGAAATAGAAGCTCAAAAAGAGAAAAATAATGCTCTCACTACTGAAAATCATGAACTTAAAGCAAAAGTCAAAATTCTAGACCTAGAAAAAGCTAGTTTACAAACAAAGTTTGATGACATTACTCAAAATGTTTCTAACTTTAACAAAGGTCGAGAAAATTTGACTAAAATCATTGAAAGTTCACAATCTATTTCAGATAAACAAGGTTTGGGATATAACAAACATGAAACTAAGAAACATCTTAGAAATAAAAGGAAGAAGAAAGTACAAAAAACTGAAGCTAAGAAAAATCTTAGTTTATTATATTTCAAACCAAAACCAGTTGTGAAATTTCAAAAGAGAAATGTCAAGACTATCAAAATATGGGTTCCTAAAACAAATAATAATTTGATTAGGAACAAATACATTCAGCAATTCATGAATAATGTACATTTTAATAACAATTATATATATAAAGGGGATACCGGACCCAAATGGGTTTGGACTCCTAAGACCTAACTCTTAGGACCCTATAAAAAAGTGGGTACCATGAACTTAATTCTATTTTTTGCAGGTCCCACTGAAGAAAAGAGGAAAGTGGATATTGGACAGTGGTTGCTCAAAGCATATGACGGGAGACAAGAGCTTATTAACAAATATTAAATACTCAGATGGTGGCTCAGTCACTTTTGGAGACAATTCAAAAGGTTATATCATCGGCAAAGGCGATGTGAGTAATTGCGGTACATCTAACTTACCTCTTATTACTAATGTCATGCTAGTTAGAAATTTAAAACACAATTTACTTAGTATTAGTCAGTTATGTGACAAGGGTTTTATAATTTCCTTTTCAAATAATAAGTGTAGTATTTTAGATAAAGACCATAATTTGGTTTTTAAGGTTATAGAGACAGAAATATATATATTCTAAATATGAATATTAATCATAATTCAGATATGTGTCTTGTGGCTAATGACAATGATCCATGGCTATGGCACAAACGTTTCTGTCATATAAACTTCAGAACTATTGACAAGCTAGCCAAAAACAATCTAGTTAGAGGACTACCCAAAATGAGTTTTAAAGTTAACAACATTTGTGATGCATGTCAATTAGGAAAATTGACCAAATCATCGTTTAAATCCAAGAAAGTCATATCAACATTACAACCACTTGAGTTACTGCACATGGATTTATTTGGACCTACTAGAGTTCAATCAATAAATCACAGTCAATATGTGCTTGTAATTGTTGATGATTTCTCTCGTTATACATGGACAATTTTCTTAAAAAATAAAAGTGATACTTTCGATCATTTCAAATCTTTCGTCAAAAGAATTCAAAAATCAAAAGGGATTAAAGTTAAAAATATAAGAAGTGATCATGGCGGAGAGTTTGAAAATAATGAATTTGAACATTTTTGTACAAAGAAAGGTATATATCATAATTTTTCGTTTCCCAGAACTCCACAACAGAACGGAGTAGTAGAACGAAAGAACCGAACTTTACAAGAATGTGCAAGAACATTATTGAATGGAACCACCTTACCAAAACATTTCTGGGCAGAAGCTGTCGCAACTGCCTGTTATGTTTTAAATCGTGTGTCCATAAGACCTCTTACCAAGAATACTCCTTATGAATTGTTTAACAAAAGAAAGCCCAAAATCTCATACTTCAAAGTTTTTGGTTCCAAGTGCTTTATTTTAAATACGAAAGACCAGCTTGGAAAATTCGATCCAAAAGCCGATGAAGGAATATTTGTCGGTTATTCGGAACGAAGTAAGGCCTATCTGATATTTAATAAACGAACCAAAACTATTGAAGAATCACTTCATGTCTCTTTTGATGAAATTTATCAGCATCCTCACACAATATCAGATGATGACGAATCAATAGTCATTGATAATCCAATCATCTCAAATACTGATTCTGACTCAGAAGTAATTATTGAGAATACTCCTCAAATATGTGAATTACAATCACCACCAAGAATATTAAGAGACCATCCGGCCCAAAATATAATAGGTGAAATAACATCACATGTCAGAACAAGGAGTCAACTCAATCAAATGGGTCATGTCGCTTTTCTCTCAAATATCGAACCCAAGAATCCAAAAGAAGCTGCTACAGATGATTACTGGATCATTGCCATGCAGGAAGAACTAAATCAGTTTGAGCGCAATGACGTTTGGGAACTTGTTCCGAGACCAACTGATCAGTCAATAATTGGTACTAAATGGGTCTATAAAAATAAGGCTGACGAACAAGGAAATATCACCAAAAATAAAGCAAGATTAGTAGCACAAGGATACAATCAGGAAGAAGGTATCGATTATGAAGAAACTTTTGCACCAGTTGCTCGACTAGAAGCTATTAGAATTCTATTATCTTTTGCTTGTCATCATAATTTCAAACTTTATCAGATGGATGTCAAAAGTGCTTTTCTCAATGGATTTATCAAAGAGAATGTCTATGTCGAACAACCTCCTTTATTCGTACATGAAAAATATCCTGACCATGTGTTCAAACTTAAGAAAGCTCTGTATGGTTTAAAACAAGCACCTCGTGCTTGGTATGAACGATTACGTAGCTATCTTATTAATTCAGGATTTGAAATAGGCAAAGTCGATCAAACTTTGTTTATTAAACATTCTCGAAAAGATATTCTGGTTATCCAAATATATGTAGACGATATCATCTTTGGTTCAACAAACGATAAACTTTGCAAGGAATTTGCAAGTATTATGACCAAAGAATTCGAAATGTCTCATATGGGAGAACTATCTTATTTTCTTGGACTTCAAATCAAACAACTTTCAAACGGTATTTTTGTCAATCAAGAAAAATACTGTGAAAATCTTATCAAACGCTTCGGATTACAAAATACATCTGGTAAACCAACTCCTATGAGTACAACTACACATCTTGAAAAAGATGAAAGTGGTAAGAATGTTGACCAGAAATTATATCGAAGCATGATTGGTTCTCTTCTTTATCTTACAGCTAGTCGTCCAGATATATTAATGAGTGTTTGTTTATGTGCTCGTTTTCAAGCCGATCCAAAGGAATCACATTTACGAGCAGTGAAACGTATAATTCATTATCTTAATAATACCAAAGATTTTGGTCTTTTCTATCCAAAAGAATGTCCATTTGAATTAGTATCATATAGTGATGCTGATTTCGGTGGCTCACGAACAGATAGAAAAAGTACAAGTGGTACATGCCATTTTATTGGAAAATCACTTGTCTCTTGGTTTAGTAAGAAACAGAATTGTGTTTCACTATCAACATGTGAAGCTGAATATATATCAGCGGCTCTCGCTTGTACTCAAGTACTATATATGCAACAAACACTTCAAGATTTTGATATTCATTTATCAAATTCTATTATATACTGTGATAACACAAGTGCTATAAATCTTTCTAAAAATCCAGTGAATCACTCTCGAACTAAACACATTGATATCCGTCATCATTTTCTTCGAGATAATATTGAAAAAAAGAAATATATGTCTTGAATATGTCCATACTGAAAATCAATTAGCAGACATTTTTACTAAGCCGCTGCTCGAATCTAATTTTATTAGATTACGAAGAGAGCTTGGTTTAATTTCAAGAAAAAATCTTGACTAAGCAATTACTAATGTACACCTTCTCTTTTGATTATTCTCTTTAATTATAATTTTTTGTTTAAACTAAACTAATGTCTTTTCTCCTAGTAACCGTATCTTTTACTTAACCTATTTTTTATATTAAATATTAGCCATTGCTTTATTTAATAGTTAAAATCTATTTACTCATTTTATAAATTCAGTTTTAAAAACAAAGCTATTTTTAGATTTACAATAAAATTTCTGCTTATATTTTCGTGGTTAAAAGTTATCATTAACTCACATCCATAAGAGTATATATAAGAAACTTATATATATAAGCTTGCAAATTTTTTTTTTATTTTGTTCATCTTTACTTCTTATCTAACCATAATACTATATTCAACTTACACTATGGCTCATATTTGTGACAAATGTGCACAAGAATCTCACATTTCTATTACAAGCTCTGAGTCGGACGAATATTATTCTCCTACTACTCCAAAACAAAAATCGAGCTGTCATCATCAATGCTCTTATATGTCTGATAAAACTCCAAATTCAAAACGAGTTAAAAGGACACTATTCTATTCTCCTCGAACCAAAGCTCAAATTGATGAGATACACCACTACCAAAAACATCAGATAGACCTTCAGAGACAACTCCATTACGGGCAAAGTCAACTTTATCACGAGCAACAACGGACATCGGCACGATTGTCTGTTTTAGAAAAGTTGGCAACATTTTTCTGCGGTTCCAACAAACATTACGTACATGAACCAATGCCGTCTAGGCCATCAACATCTAAAAGTCCTAACTCATGGGATCGGAACTATGAAAAGAATGAAGGAGCTCAGAAACAATGGAGTCCATGGTCGAATCGTATTGAAGGAAACAACGATAATTCTAATGACGAACTTTCTCATTAGATTTATATATAGTTGTTATATATTTATCTATCTCTTGTATAATGATGGTTATATTTTGTATTATGTATAAAATATAATATATATATATATATATATATAGGTTGATATATAATAAAAAACTTGAAAAAGAATCCTATATGCACAACAGACCAGAACCGGTCGACCGCCCATATTATTGCCGGTCGACCGTTTGCTCTCTGGTTGAAAACGGTCGACCGGCCAAAAGTTGTAGGTCGACCGGTTACACATTTTTCAGTTTTTTATATATAACCCTATACGTTACTTTACCCTCTACCCTCATTCACTCTCTACTCAAACTATTCTCTATCCCCAAATCACAAACCCTAGTTCCCATTTTTCAATTCCCAAATCACAAATCCTCCAACAATGGCTCCTCCTCAAAAGAAATCAAAGAAAGGAGCAATCTCTGAAACTTCATCTCATACCATCTCCGTCAAAAAATGGCTTCAAACTCCAATTGCTATAACACGATGGAATCAAATGACAAATTACAAGTTTCATCCGGGATCTTTCATCAAATTTGATGATTTCACGGCTTACGGAGTTCGAAGGTTAGCCGATAATGCCAACATTACTCCATTGATAGATTTTTCGGCAAATAGTGTGGAGATAAATCATTTAATGATTAAATTATTTTACGCCAACATGAATCTTGATGAATATCAACCTGATAATCCAAACGGCGTCATCTGGTCTATGGTCTGTGGAAAACAAATTTTTCTTACTCATGCTAGAATTGCCTCTATACTTGGCATACCAAATCGAGGCGAAGAATTTTCATCTACCTTCTGCGAAGTTTTCACTCGAAATAGTACAAGTCATCAGTTTATAGAAGACAATAGTGATGGCACTAAGTCTATTGGACTTCGACCGACAGCAAGGTTACTTCATCGGGTCTTGATGCATTCTCTTTTTCCTAGACTTGGAAATTATGATGCAGTGTACAAAGAAAACTTCAAGGCACTCTATGCTATCTATGGTGAAATCCAAATCAATTGGGTTCACATGCTTTTTGATGAAATTCTCAAGGTAAATAATTCAACCCGGCCTCATTTCTTCTATAATGAATATATCATGAGACTTTTGTTAGCTTGTGGGGTCAATCCTCCTGATTCTGCAACTTCAACACCAAAATGCATTGATTCCATAACCATCAAAAGAATGAAGCTTCCTCCACCTTATCTTGAGATTATGCCTTTTGAAGAATGGCAACAACGAGGACCGAGAAAACAAAGAGCAACTTCCTCTCGACCTCGTCCCGATGAGGTGAAACTTTTAAGATCAAAGTCATCAACAAAAGAATCTCTTGAAACCATTGCGCGTAATCAATTTCTGCTTGAATCTCGTCTCAAGCGTATGGACTCTAAAATTGATAAGCGCTTCAATAAGGTCAAGTCGTTCTTCGGTATGCTATGGGACGCTATATCATGTTCCTCATCCACCTCTGTTCAAGCACAAGATCCAGGAAAACGTCCTGCTGCTCCAGTTTTCACATGGACATCATCTGACGAGGGCGAATCGTCTAGAGGGAACAATGATGAGGAGGAAGAGGAAGAAGATGAAGATGATGATGATGACGACGATGACGATGATGAAGAGGAGATTCGATCTGCTTCATCCTAGATTCTATTATGTTTTAGCTCTTTAAAAACATTTTTCGACACTTGTACTAAATAGTGTCGTTATTTATGCTTTTCAATTAACATTATGTTCTATAGTAAACTCTGTTATGTCTTTGATGTGTTAATGATTTATTTTTCTATGCTTATCATATTCATTCTACGCATATCATATTCTAGTGATCTGTTACTCCTTTTTGTCGATGACAAAAGGGGAGAAAGGGCTAACAATTGCTTGCAGGAAAGAAATCACATACTCAGGGGGAGATTCAGATTTGCAGATATATATATTGTCATCAATCAAAAAGGGGGAGAATGTTGAGTCACAAGCTTTATGAAAGTTTTGATTTCTGACAAATAAGGCGATTGATTTCTGACAAACAAGGCGATCGACAAAAACAAGGTCAATAGAGCTATATGTGGTACTCTAGATTATAGGTTGATTATTTGTTGTTGTAATAGTAATAAATTTGTTAAAATCTATCCTCAAATAATCATGCATATCAAGGAAATCAATATATATACGAATAATTTATAAGTTGCATGCAGTTGCACAATTCAATGTGCAATTTAACAGGCACCGGTCGACCGGTCAATATAGGTGCGGTCGACCGTTCCTGTGTAAATTGCACAGTGAACGTGCACACATGCACATAACGTATATATATATTTGAATTCCTGTCTACCGGTCCATTTTTGACCTGTCGACCGTTTTTAAACAGAAAGCAACTTTTCCAAAAGACACTTCTCTTCTCCAAAGGTTGCATCTCCTATCTTTCATCAATGATCATAACTCTTAATGGCAACTGTTCACAAAGAGTTACAACTATTTTTCTCTATATATACTCATCTAAATCATTGATTCAAACACAAGTTTTTACAACGATTTCATATATTCTTTTAATCTAATCTCTGATCTCAATACTGTATTATAAAAGCTCTAAATTATTTATTGAATCTTTGAAACTATTTCATATCCTTTGATTCAATAATATACTTTCCTTAATCTTTTCAAAACATCATATCGCATACTTTGAGGATAAGATTATAGGAAGGGTGTACTGCTAGTGACAAATCCGTGTTTTCAAGAACACAAGTTGTCAACAACAATTGTATTTGTTCTTTTGTTGAAGTTCTCTGTGTTGTAAGAGGCAAGTGTTGAAGTCCTCAGTGTATTAGAGGCGTGAAATCCCGTTCGGTTGTTCGGGTATTGTAAACCTGTTCCTCCGGGTGAAGCGAGGTAGTTAATAGTGAAAATCCAGATAGAAGTCTGGGACTGGACGTAGGACGGTGCTCCGAACCAGTATAAAAATCTCTGGTGTGATTTTTCTATTTTCTATTTACAATGCTATTATCATCTATTTCCGCATTTGTATTGTAATCCATATTACACGATCCGTGTATACTATATTAGCACATATAATTGTATACACACCGCACTTTCAATTAGGTCGCTAACTCACTGTTGGTCTTGCATCCATGTTAGCTCGCTTATTCTCCAGATTGTTAGGTCGCTAGTCCTTCTAACTCGTTAGGTCGCTGAGTTGCTTTATTATTTAGGTCATTAGGTCGTTCTTTCTTTAGCTTGGTAGGTCGTTGCCTTCATGGAGTCACTAAGTTGTTAACTCGCAGATCTTTAACCCGTAGAATCTCTAGAGTCGTTAGATCGTTAAGTCGTTAGGTCGCTATCCGGTTAGGTCGTTAGGTTGCTCATCTCATTAGGTCGTTAGGTCGCTATATCACGCTTGGTCGCTAGTTCCCTTCGAGTGTTTGAGTCGCTGTTTAGAATGATATTGACAGACTCTATATGTGAAATAGCCCGATTTTTCGACGCCCGAAAAAAAACATGGACCATTAGGGTTTAAAGAAGAAAGAGGTTGAAGAAGAAAATAGAAACAACATCAGAGTCTAACCATCGCAGCGGAATAAAATATAATAGATAATAACAGATTATTACGCAAAAGAAAACTATATCTGTTTTATATATACACCGTCAGAATACATCATCAGAGTTGAACAATATCAATAACATACAACTGGACAGTCATATAAACTTGTCCTCAAAACTGGGTACACAATGGAATAATAATCAAGTACGGAAGTATGTATCCCCATCCAGCTCGTCTCCTGAGCTTCACAGCATCATATCCTGTATTATATAATACTCAGTCTGCCCTAAGCATTATAAATGAATAACACCTAAGTCAGTCTGGAAAACCAGCGTGAGAAAACACACTCAACTCGGATTACTAAAGTTTTCAAAATCCTCTGAAATCAAAAGCATCTCGTAAGACCGCGCCATAAATAAACATGTCAGGTTTTTACCTTACGATAGCTAAAACACTTTTTATCAAATCCGTCTGATATTATAACAGTGTCTATAGAAAGTAAAATAGAATCTAGCTGAAATGCTTGCATCTCACGTTTTAGCAATAGTTGGGCACAATCAAAACCATAAAGGCACGTAGGAAGAATGGATTTCCAACTAATGACTAGGAACTAGGGTACCACGTGTCCCAGTACCTGGTCTAGATCAACAAACTGAGGATCCACCCTAAATCCCCTACAACACAAGACCGGGACTACCCCTTACTGGATAATCCTGAGTAAAATCACCCCGCGTTTGGGATCAGCAACTGCCACACAGGCAAAATAAAAAGTGACATCTAGACAGGGATGACCTCACCCTAATGAGTGCTACCAACTTAGCCTTGCTGCATAACCCCTGATTTTCAGTCATTCTCGGTTGATGTGGCTCGAGGCAAAGTGTTACCTTTTTAGAACATATCACATAGAATGCTCGCTATCCACCAGATGATGTTCTGAAAGCAATCATCCATACAAGTCTGTCTCGGGTTCGAACGGAGTCGAAGGCACTACTCCTACTACATCCATTTTGGAATCACCATAGGATTAGTAGCGACTAGCCCTTGCACTTCAGTGCTCCATCATCGACTCCAAGTCTTGTTTTTCCTAGAAAGCATACAAACCAAATCGAAGTGGTTTTCGAGAAATTAATCCCGATCCCGGTCTCCTCGTAACGGTCAACGCATTGGCCAATATTGATAGTCAATTATTTAACTGTCAATTAACATTCACAAACAACCATCAAACATAAATAATTTTTCAAATTATTTATTAACCTCGAAATATCTTCGCATGATATATTTCCATTTACAACCCTTTGAAAACAGTTTCAAACCATCTTCTTTTTACGGAATAAATTCCCCAAATATTTTCTATTTCCACTGAAATCACCAAGTACAAACACTTCAGATTTTAGAATAAATTAAAAACACTTTATTATAAAATATACTTTAAAATATTTAAATTAAAAACTACTCTAATACTTTATTAAAAATATATACTTTAAGAGTACTTAAAATAATGCTATTTTATAAAAATAAATCATTATTTATTTTTAAACAAATTTACCCATTCCTTTAATAAATTTCCACCGTGAACTTATTCTTCAAATATCTACCGATATATTTCTTCACTTTCAAAACCCAATTTAAAAATTTCATAGTATCTACCTCCCTTTAAAATCTTGGTTTCAAACACTTAATCAATGTTCAGATTGATTTACAAATTACCTCATTTTGGAATGAATTCTTTTACTTACTCATTTATTGCATAGCCAATTAACTTCATATTTTATTCCTTAATTTTAATTTAAAATCTTTTTAATTGAAAAATACCAATTTCAGATTTTCCAAATTCCTTCTTTATCCTTTTAAATAAATTTAAACTTTAGATTTTAAAATAAATTCTTTATTCCAATATCCCTTGGGTTTTAAAATTCATTATTTCCTTTTTATTCAAAAAATAATTAAAAATCACTTTCATTCTTTCCAATTCGTTTTTCAATTTATCCCAAATTTTCAATAACCATTTTATTTACAAATTCTCTCTTTCAATTTTCTTTTCAAAAATCCAATCTATATATTTTGGGTAACTTAGTATACCTAAATATTTTCAATCAAACATAGCATCCAATATTCCAATTGTCAATATAATCCATCACAGAATATTCAATAATCATACACAGAATTATTAGAACAATATAAATAATTTTGTGGAGTCCAGTTGGATCCCTCTAACCTGTTTCCCTGCATCCACAGGCGTAGCACAATACCAATTCCACTTCTAGGTGGAATATCACGGTATATGGGATTAATATAATATCATGCACTATTATGCGGCACATAGGGTTTCATCCGCTGTATAATGCGGGAAATCAATCACTCCAATATATACTATATACTACTATATATAATATAGCACATCAAATTAATTCAATCATTCAACCAATTATTTAAATTTAACCATTTAAATTTAAATAGAACCCAAATGAGTGAGTTTAACTCACCTTTGATTTTTCTTTTATTTGCTAGTCGTTCCGATTGAATCCTTTACATACCTTCCACAGCTCCGAACCCCATCGCACTAATTTCGTTCAATCAAAACCTTGCATAAGTAATTTCCTGTTTAATATAAATTAGTGATTTTACCCCGAATAAAAGTTTATCAACTAATCACTTAGTTAAAATTAAGTACCCATGAACGAATTTAATTAACCAATTTATTGATTTAATACAAATAATCAGCCACCTAATTACCTCATATCAAATCATTATTTGATTATAAGTCATTTAAGTTTTTAAGATTTTACTCTAACAACTAATAACCAAAAATTTATTCGAATGATTACAAATTTTTTCCAACCTCATTTTTAGTTTATAAATGAAAACCATGGATAAAGTCTCACCAAAACTCACACGGCCAAGGCCAGAGCGACGAACCCGCACCCCAACAAGCTCCAGCGCCTTCTTCTTCTTCTTCAAGTTGACCATCACCGAGACGAGCTCAAGCCCCTCTTCTCATCGCGACATATCGGCCGTCCCAACCTCGCACTCGCAATAGTGGCCTTGCCTACGAATACTGTTGCGCCCCAAAACTAGACTTGCTGACCATGGCCGCTTCTGCCCTAGTCGTGGTCGACAACGAAGCCCAACTTCCCTATCATGAAAAGCCTTCCTCGGCCATGCATCATTCCCAAACACGATGAACCAAGCCTCGTGATTTGATTCGACTTCGGTTCGAACGCGATGAAAGGCAACTTAATTTCACGTATTCAATAGACATTTTTTTCTAAACGATGTATTTCAATTTGAAGGATAAAAAGATTGCAGGCCATAATTATTTTTAGAAGAGGGAAATTTGATTTGTTTTAAAACAATGCACGACCATTAAAATTTTTTAAGCTACTGTATTATAACGTCTCGCCTTTTTGTACGTTTAAAACGACACACGTGCCAATTCAAACCATACGGAAAGGCAGATTGTTATGGGGTAAATAAGAGAAAAGCAGAGAAGGAAAAAACAAAATAGAATCTTGCAGCAGAACGATAAAATATAATAATCAAATAACAGTTCATGAAGCTGTTAAAATAATGGTTGGTTGTTGAAGAGACAGGGATTGGAAGTTGTCATACTCTCTGCCAACTCCGAGAACCGCTTTAACAACCGTGTATGCGGTGGAGATTCCAGAATGAAGTAGGATGGTGGCGGCGTTTCCTTTGAGGTGAATACATGGACCCGACTCCCGTGAGTTGGCATAAGGTGGCAAAAATAGGAGCGATTGACGGGTTAAGAAGGTAGCACCTTTTATCAGACACATCCCTTCGACATTATACTTTGACTTTTGGATTGATTCGGTGTCCACTTTTGACTTTTATTTGCGGGTGTGGCTCGAGGTGGCCGGTAGCTGCGCGCTACGCGCCACTACCGACCCGGAAGCGTAATTGGCATAGAACCCTGGCATTGCCTAGTTATGCCGTGTCACCTACCCTAGCGCGCCTTGTACGAGTTAGATTTATGTAGTACCTATGGAGTATCTTCTCGTAGTCTCTCGATTGGGAGATATGTAGGTACTGTATAGACTATTGGCACTATTACGTGTTAAGGGCTATATGGGTGACCCCTTAATGCTATTTTTAAGTAAGTTTGTTTTACAAATAGACATTATTATAATAGCGAAATATTACTACGTAGTAAATAGTTTAACGGATCCTTATGAGATGTGAATCCTGAGCATCCCTTAAGTTACTGCTCTCATATTTATTTTTGTTGATTTAACTCACATAAGATATTTTAGTTCCTGACTTGAGTGTTTTGTCTTTTCAATTCGCTCAGGTCAGCCTGAGCATTTCAGGATTTGAAGAACTTACTTCTGGAGGACGAAGACGAAAATTTTATTACTATTATAGATTATATTAGTCCGTTGCATCAATTTGCTCGATTGCATTAATTATTATTCTCTGGTATGTTTACTCTGATATGTATTGTATAAATATAATTAAATGTTTTGTAAAACAGCTTCATGAATTGTTATTTGATTATTATATTTTATCGTTCCGCTGTGAGATTCTAGTTTTTTTCCTTCTCTTCTTTTTTCTTATTTACCCCATAACAATCCGCCTTTCCGTATGGTTTGAATTGGCACGTGTGTCGATTTAAATGTACAAAAAGGCATGATGTTACATGTATATTTAATTTCGCTGCTGAATTGAGCAAGGACGTTATTTAAAAAAGAAACAGAGAAGGTTAAAAAATTACAGAAGCGTGCTGAATAGAAAAAAAGAGACAAGAAATGTACGTGCTTTGAAAAGGCAGGAGAGAAGGTAGGCAGTAGGGTGGCTGGGAGAAGAAAGAAGGGAAATGGATGTGAAGGGAAAAAGGGTTGCTGTGAAAAGAATTCAGCTGATGAACGTTGACAATTGTATGTGAATACATATATTTTTAATTGAAATTCAAATTTAAATCGTCTCGATTTACACAGTCTTAAATTTCGAACCCCTATCGATGCATGCCGCTAGGTGTTTATAACGTTATACCCCTATTTCGAACGCAATGTAAAAAAATTCGACTCCCAATTCGATTGTATGGAGAAGATAGCTTTTTGGACATAGTTATTATATTGAATCTCGATATAAATTTCAGCACGTTTATATATCGTACGCTCCCACAACAACTCCAAACACTACAAAAATTAAAATCCGATAATAATACAATATTACGGATCCAATGCAACTAGATTTGTCGAATTCCGAGACTGCGCCTTGGATGGCTATTTTTAAATATCAATTTAAACGATATATTTTCAAAACTGAACAAAACACCTCCAACTTCAATTTTGACACTTTTACTATCTTCAGTACAATCAATAGAAATTTTATATGCCTTCAAATTATTTTTAGTAGGCTTAAAACTAAAGATTCAATAATTTTCCCTATTTCAGTTTATTAAATCCAGTAACTTAGTTGCTAAATAATAATAATAATATTATTTGAAATTCAAGTTAAACTACCTTTCCAATATTTAAAATCAATTAAATATTTCATTTTCAAATATCCAGAAATTTCGGATTGTCACATTCCTTCCCTCTTAAAAGAATTTCGTCCTCGAAATTGCTAGTTAAGAAGACTGGTCCAATACCCATTTACTTGTAACCAAAACCAAATAATTCAAAACAATTCTCAAAACAATCTTTTTCTTCAAGACACAATAACCCTTTTTCTAGCTTTCCAAACTTATCCATAAGTTCCAAACAATATTAGTTAATTAACAATTCAAATTTGAATTTAAAACCAAATTTTGAATTATCAAAATTTTCTTAAAATTTTTCTAACTCCCTAAATTTTCGAAAAATTTCGCCAGCGCCTCCTTTGCACGGCTAGCTCGAAACGACTACAAAATGCCTCTACGGGCTACCAAATTCCAAAAGAAAACAAAACGCCAAGTGGCTGGATCAAAAACCCAATCAAATTTCGTATAGAAATTTAAACACATACCTTTTTGTCGAGCACTTCAAAATTTTCTTCTGAAATCAAAGCCAATTTTACTTTTCCTTTATAATACCTATATATCTTACTTAACAATAACATCCAATCACAACATCCAAAATCATTTTATTGACTCCCTTACAAAATTTCAATATTTATTCAACCAAGCCAGTACAATGTACATATATCATCCGTACGCAATATCAAATTCGATCACTCGCTCGATCACACAATTTCACTTCCGAACTAGCATCGTTCATCCGAATTCCTAGTGCGGACTCAGATCTGGTTTCTTGAACAGAAACCGTCATTCTCCCTGCATAGCCACAAACTATGATATAGAATTTCAGAACAAATAAAAAATCCATATCCAGGGTTCGCAGTCGAAAATCGAGTGAAAAATCCTAACTCGTATCGATATAACTATCTCGAAATTCTGTGCTCGAATCTCCATCAAATCGCTATGCGAATAAAATAATATACGTATATCATACGTATTTATATCCATTGATCATCAGCTATATCAATTCTCTTTTATTCACATTCATTTGATTTCTATCTACTTATTCACAATTTCCCCATTTCACAACTTCCAAATTAAATTTCATCCAATTTTTGACTTAGTACATTTCCAATATCAAATTTACTTAAGAACTTTCACCCTTAACCTTTCTTAAGTTTAATATAAGCACTTTATATACTCTTATATTATTACTTTCACTTTACCACTTGATTTTTATTTAATCAATTTGGATTCCAATTTCAAATAGATTAAATTTGCTTTAAATAAATTTCAAACCTCAATACTTTTTCCCAATTTCATCCAGATTTTCACTTTCAATTTTACTTGAATTCAATTTCCCTTTCATTTTGAATATTGAATTCTATTCACATTATCACAATCCATATTTAATTAACAATTTCTCTAGTTAGTTCCACTTACTAATTTATTTGAATCCCAATGGATTTATTTCTAATTCACCTTATCTCGAACAATATTAACTTAATCATGCTTTAAATTAGTTCCACCTACTAATTTTTTTTTAAATCTCAAATAAAAATTTAGATGCAATTTTTTACATTCTTTAGTTCCTTCAAACAAATTCTTCAATTTTCACTTTACATTAAATTAAATTTCAATTTTCAGTTTCAATTCAATTTGCATACCAATATAAATTTAATTTCAATATTAAATTTCACTTCGAAGTTGAATTTTATTTATAACACAAGTTTAACTCCACAAAATACATTTTTAACTCATAATTCAAATTTTATTCAACTAATTTGAATTCCATTACCATACCCACTTAACTACTTTATTCAAATTAGTTATTTTCCTACTTTTAATTCAATACTTGATTTTTACCCTTCAAAAAATCTCTTCACTTAATTTTCTTGAGTTCAATATATTTTATAATTCAAGTTTTGGATTTTTATTCATTTCCTAAAATACAAAACAATTTTATTTTAGCTTATTTATTCCACTCCTAATTTTATAAGTCACAACTTATTTATATCCTTACTTTCCTCCATTTACAATCATTCCCGTTCATATTTTACTTTTTAACTCGGAATTACACACTTAATTTAGCCAACTATATATATATATATATATATAATGGGTTTTCAATTCTTTTATAAGCCCTCGAAATCTATTTATTACCATTCAATCTTATTTAACTAAACTCCAGTTAATTCTAACTTCCAACTTTTCTTTTGACTTCACAATACATTTAAATTTTATTAAGTAAGAACTTAATTTCATTTAATGCATCCACCACATGATACAATTCAATCACAATTATATTTCAACTTTTATTCAAATCTAATCATAATATTATTAGACATAGCATGAGTTCATTTAATTCGACTTACTCTTCTAACTTATTAACTTTTTACAAGTTAATTCCATTCCACGAAATTATCAAACTTTATAAATTTTCAGACCTGTTTGTAATCCATAACATTTTTAGTTAAACCTCTAGAGCTTAAGCCATTACTCAGAGACTCAAAACATTTAAATCAATTCCATAGTCTCCAATAATCACTTGAGTATTTCAAAAATCATTTGAAATCAATTATATCCAAAATTCTTTGGTAAATTCAATTATCTCTTTGAATTTCAAGACCAAACCCAGTTTTGCAAAAAATTCCAATTTAAAACAATTTGGTAGCAATTACTCTCTTGGAAACTCGAAAATGAACATCGATGATGCTGCAGTCCTTCCAAAAGAGTTTAGTGCTTTTATCCTTCCAAAACATTTCAAATATTTTTAAATTCCAAATCTCACCAGATTTCATATCCAATTCAAAATAATTCCTAAATAGTATTACTATTATTTCTCCAAAATCCTTGAAAGCCATTTTCAAACCCAAAAGGACAGACCTTTCCCAACATTTCAAATTTTAAATTCTTTCAATCTATATCTAACATTCTCTAGAATTTACCTCATTTCAATTATAATTCACATTCGTATATGAATTTATTTCTTAGCTTTCGGTTATGATTTCAATTTCTTATTCAATTTTACATAACAATGATAATAATTTAATGTTATCATTCCTAACAACCAAGCATCCATATATTACTATAATAATTTACGAAAAAATATTTCCTTCATATACAAAAATAGTTTGGCTAAAATTATTTCATTTACCCTATTTAAAACCATATTGTATCGTTTTATCCGGTTCAAGAGTTTAGAAATGCCTATCGATGACATGGCATTCCAAACATCTATCAGAATCCATAAACACTCAACCGATAAGTCAACACAATATAAAAATAATTTTTATATTTTGCTAACAAATGCGCGCTCATATCTATTAATACACTCAAACTCGTTATAGAGTACTATGGACTCTATTTAATGAGTAACTCCTACCAGAGCCAAGGCTCGCGCTTAACCTTCAGCTCTAATACCAACCGGAACGACTCGAATTTTCGACGCCTTAAAAACAAGCGGACCATTAGGGTTTAAAGAAGAAAGAGGTTGAAGAATAAAATAGAGACAACATCAGAGTCTAACCATCGCAGTGGAATAAAATACAATAGATAATAACAGATCATTATACAAAAGAAAACTATATTTGTTTATATATACACCATTAGAATACATCATCAAAATTCAACAACATCAGTAACATACAACAGGACAGTCATATAAACATGTCCTCAAAACTGGATACACAACAGAATAATAATCAAGTACAGAAGTACGTATCGTAATCCAGCTCGTCTCCTGAGCTTCACAGCATCATATCCTGTATTATATAATACTCAGTCTGACCTGAGCATTATAAATGAATAACATCCGAGTCAGTCTGGAAAGCCAACGTGAGAAAACACATTCAACTTGGATTATTAAAGTTTCCAAAATCCATTGAAATTAAAAGCATCTCGTAAGACCACGCCACTAATAAACATGTTGGGTTTTTACCCTACGATAGCTAAAACACTTTTTATCAAATCCGTCGGATATTATAATAGTGTCTATAGAAAGTAAAATAGAATCTAGGTGAAATGCTTGCATCTCACGTTTCAGCAATAGTTGGGCACAATCAAAACCGTAAAGGCACGTTGGGAGAACGAATTTCCAACTAATGACTAGGCATAGGGGTACCACGTGTCACAGTACCTGGTCTAGATCAACGTAACGATGATCCACCCTAAATAACCTACAACACAAGACCGAGACTACCCCTTACTGGATAATCCTGAGTAAGATCACCCTACGGTTGAGATCAGCAACCGCCACACAACCGAAATAAAAAGGGACATCTAGACAGGGATGACCTCACCCTAACAGGTGCTACCCACTTAGCCTTGCTGCATAACCCCTGATTTTCAATCATTCTCGGTTAATGAGGATCAAGGCTAAGCGTTACCTTTTTAGAACATATCAATTAGAATGCTCACCGTCCACCTGACGATGTTCTGAAAGCATTCATCCATACAAGTCAGTCCTGGGTTCAAACGGAACTGAAGGCACTATCCTACAACATCAATTTTGGAATCACCTCAGGATTAGTAGCGACTAGCCCTTGCACTTCAATGCTCCATCTTCGATTCCAACTCTTGTTTTCCCCATGAAAACGTACACACCAAATCGAAGTGGTTTTCGAGAAATTAATCCCGATCCCGGTTTCATCAAAACGATCAGCGCATTGGCCAATATTGATAGTCTGTTATTTTACTATCAATTAACATTCACAAACAACCATCAAACATAAATAATTTTCCAAATTATTTATTAACCTTAAAATATCTTCGCAAGATACATTTCCATTTACAACCCTTTGAAAACAGTTTCAAACCATCTTCTTTTTACTAAATAAATTCCACAAATTTTCTCTTTTTAAAATAAAATACCAAGTCACCGTTAAATAATTACTACTAAGATAAATTTGAGAAATACTTACTTTAAATTTAAACATTTGAAGATAAGAGACTTTCTAAAACATGCTTTTAACACTTTAACTTGTACATAAAAATTTGCTTCAAACACGTACTTGGCTATCCATGGAAACACACTTCTCTTCCACATCCATTAAAAATAAATCATTATTTATTTTTAAACAAATTTACCCATTCCTTTAATAAACAATCAATCTATTGATATTGGAAGACCCAAAAGATTCTTCCAATGTCTCATTTCTAGGTCCAATGGAATTCATAGGTATAGGAAGAGGCTCCATCAAGTAGAGATTTTTTCTTTCGACCATCTTTCGATTGGTAATACGGAATTTTCACCGTGAATTTATTCTTCCAAATATCTACTGACATATTACTTCACTTTTATAAACCTAGTTTAAAAAAATTCAAATTTATTTTCAAATTACTTCATTTTGGAATAAACTCTTTTACTTACTCATTTATTTCAAAGCCCATAAACTTCAGATTTTATTCCTTAATTATGATTTAAAATACTTTTAATTGAAAAATACCAATTTTAGTTTTCCCAAATTCCTTCTTTATCCTTTTAAATTCATTATTTCCTTTTCATTCAAAATCTCCCTTCCCATACTCGGATTTTACTTATTAAAATTTATAAATCACTTTCATTCTTTCTAATTCATTCTTCAATTTATCCCAAATTCTAATGACCATTTTATTTACAAATTCTCTCTTTTAGTTTCCTCTTCAAAAATCCAATCTATATACTTTTGGTAACTCAGTACACCCAAATATTTTCAATCAAACATAGCATCCAATACTCCAATTATGAATATAATCCATCATAGAATATTCAATAATCATACACAGAATTATTAGAACAATCTAAATAATTTTAAGGAATCTAAGTGGATCCCTCCAACCATTTTCCCTGCATCCACAGACGTTAGCACAATGCCAATTCCACTTTGAGGTGGAATATCGCGGTACATGGGATTAATATAATATCATCCACTAGTATACGGCGCATAAGGTCTCATCCGCTATATAATGCGGGAAGTCAATCACTCCAATATATACTATATACTACTATATATAACATAGCACATCAAATCAATTCAATCATTCAAACAGTTATTTAAATTTAACCATTTAAATTTAAATAGAACCCAGATGAGTGAGATTAACTCACCTTTAATTTTTCTTTTATTCGCTAGTCGTTCCGATTGAACCCTTTACACACCTTCCACAGCTCCGAACCCCACCGGCACTGATTTCGTTCGATCTAAACCTTGCTTAAGTAATTTCCAATTTAATATAAATTATCGATTTTACCCTTAATAAAATTTTATCAACTAATCATTTAGTTCAAATTAGAACGAATTTAACTAACCAATTTATTGACTTAGTACAAATAATCAACCACCTAATTACCTATAGCAAATCCTTATTTAATTATAAGTCATTTAAGTTTTTAAGATTTTACTCTAACAACTAATTAACAAAACTTTATTTGAATGATAACAAATTTTTTCCAAGCTTATTTTTAGTTTAAAAATGATAACCATGGATAAAAATCTCACCAAAACTAACACGGCCAAGGCCAGAGCGACGAATCCGCACCCCGACAAGCTACAGCGCCTTCTTCTTCTTCTTCTTCAAGTTGACCATCACCGAGACGAGCCCAAGCCCCTCTTCTCATCATGACGTATCAGCCCTCCCAACCTCGTACTAGCAACAGTGGCCTTTGCCCATGAAAACTGCTGCGCCCCAAACCTCAACATGCTGACCATCGCCGCTTTTGCCCTAGTCGTGGTTGACAATGAAGCACAACTTCCTTATCGCGAAACCCTTCCCAGGCCATGCATCGTTCTCAAATACGATGAACCAAGCCTCGTGATTTGATTCGACTCCGTTTCGAACGCGATGAAAGGCAATTTGATTTCGCGTATTCAGTCTGCATTTTTTCTAAACGATGGATTTCAATTTGAAGGACAAAAAGATCGCAGGCCATAATTATTTTTAGAAGAGAGAAATTTGATTTGTTTTAAAACAATGCCCGACCATTAAATTTTTTGAAGCTATTGTATATTTAATTGGGCTGCTGAATTGAGCGAGGACGTGATTTTAGAAAGAAGCAGAGAGGGGGAAATAAATGACAGAAGCGTGCTGATTAGAAAAAAGGGACAAGAAATGTACGGGCTTTGAAAAGGCAGGAGACAAGGTAGGAATTAGGGTGGCCGGGAGAAGAAAGAAGGGAAGAGGATGTGAAGGGAAAATGGGTTGATGTGAAAATAATTCAACTGATGTAGGTTGACTATTGTATGTGAATATATATATTTTTAGTTTAATTCAAATTCAAATCGTCTCAACTTACACAGTATAAAATTTCGAACCCCTATCGAGGCATGCCGCTAGGTGTTTACAATGTTGTACCCCTATTTTGAACGCAATGGAAAATATTTCGAGTCCTAATCCGATGGTATGGAGAAGATAGCTTTTTGGACCTAGTTATTATACTGAATCTCGATATAAATTTTAGCATGTTTATATATCGTACGCTCCCACAACAACTCCTAACACTACGAAAATTGAAATCCGGTAATAATACAATATTTCGGATCCAATGGAATTAGATTCGTCGAATTCCAAGATTGCGCCTCGGAAGGCTATTTTTAAATATCAATTTAGACGATATATTTTCAAACCTTAACAAAACACCTCCAAATTCTATTTTAACACTTTTACCATCTTCAGTGCTATCAATATAAATTTTATAAGCCTTTAAATTATTTTTAACAGGCTAAAAACTGAAGATTCAGTAATTTGACCAATTTTAGTTTATTCAATCGAATAACTTAATTGCTAAATAATAATAATAATATTTGAAATTCAAGTTGAACTACCATTCCAATATTTAAAATCAATTAAATATTTCATTTTCAACTATCGAGAAATTTTTGGTCATCACAATAGATATGGTATAAAACAAACTCGTAGTGGGCTCGATATGGTAGGTGACACGACACAACTAGGCAATGACAGGGTATATAGACCAATTACACTTTCGGGCTGGTGGTAACGCATAGTCGTAGCTACCGCCCACCTCGATCAACACTCCTAAAAATTCTAGTGTGCACCCAATCAATCATAAAGTAATAGAATGGTATCGAAGAAGTGTGCTTGATCGGAGGAGCTACTTCACTTGGCCCGTCAATCGCTCCTGTTTTAGCCACCTTAAGCTAACTCACGGGAGTTAGGTCCACGTGTATACCACCTGCAGAATCGTCGTTGCCATCCTACTTCATTTTGGAATCTCCACCTCGTATACGGTTATTAAAGTGGTTTTCGGTATAGGCAGAGAATATGACAATAACCGATCCCGGTCTCTTTAAAAACCAAACTTTATTGTAACAAAGTGGTCATTTCAAAATGCCACGGTTCAAAACCAAAATATCATATTCATTTCAAAACTATATCTATTAGAGATCATTTTAACTTCAAATATATCTGTTTCAAAAATCATAACACTTTCGAAGTTATAACATTTCGAAATTATAAAACTTAGAAATTATAACACTTTGGAAATCATAATACTTTAGGAATCATAAAACTTTGGAAACATAATTTTATAGTCATAATACTCCCACTTAGAAAGTTTAGATATAGAAAATAATATATATAGAAAATTACTTTATAAAATAAAATAGTTAGTATATTAAAAATAGTCATAAGTTGAAAATGTTTATTAAAATAATTAGTATATTAAAATAGTTTATATTAAAAATAGTGTATATTAACAAGATTATATTAAAAATAATTTATATTAAAAAAAATTATATTAAAAATAGTATATATATATTAAAAAATTAATAAAGTAAAATATTTATAAATATTAAATAATTTATAAAATAAAATGATTTCCTAAAATTTCACAAATCGATTCAAATCAACTCGAATTTCAAAGTTCAATTTAATTCAATCCCAATTTATCCATTTTAATTGAATTCAAGTTTTCATTAATCCATATTCAGTTTATATCGATTTCAAATACAAATTTGAACTACAAATTAAACCATTCAACTTCAATAGATTCCAAAGCTTTATATGTTCAAACATTTTCAAAACTAAATTTGATAATTTCATTTATATCTTAATTTAACTTCATTATTATTTAGTGTTGAAATATTCATTTAATTAATCCAATACCATTTAATAAAGCCTAAAGTTATAATTTATATAAAACTAAATATCCCATTTTGATATATTTAAATTTGAAATATTCATTTAATCATTTTAAGCCAAAAAATCAAGTTATAAAATCATATCTTTAAAATTTCAAATTCAATAAGTTTCAAATTGATTTAATTAAATATAATTCTGAAAGGAATACGATTTCAAATTAATTAAATTTTATCTTCCTAACCTTAATTTATTAAAGTTATTATAAATCTATTTTCAAAATAAAATTTTAAATAACATAGTATGTGCTAATTAAATTATACTTTATTAACTTAAATCTTGTTACTAAATCTATTTTATATTAAAAATTATTTTATATAATTTAAAAATAGTAAAATTATATGCAAATTCTTAAAATTTTAAGTTTCAAAACCAACCTATAAATTTAAATTTCCCAAAACATATAATTTTAAAAATCAATAATTTTGAACATACATAAAATAATATTTATATACAAGCATATATATATATATATATATATATATTAATCAATATTTACATAAAACCATATATATACATCTTTTAGACCTTGGAAATCATTTCCAAATATACATATATATACAACAATGGTGTCTGTATACAAATTTCTATCGTATGGTCAAGTGATACGGATATTTATCATTTCAATCTGCAATTTTAATTATCTACGGGTGTATATCTTTTCAACCTACTACCCCAATTCAATGTCAATGAAAATAGATTGGGTTTATCATTTCAACCCATAACAATTTTCCCCTATTTTACAAGGTCGTTCGAGTGTGTATCATTTCAGCCCATAGGGAATTTTATACTAACAGGGAACTTATAGAGTGAGAACAGTTATGAATATAACGTATCAATAACATGCATATATCATTAGTAACAAATAAAATAAAATACCAGATCATGGTGATAGAAGTCGCAGGAGAACAATTGCAGATACTGGCATATCATATGTGGAAAATAATTAACAATTCAATTTAGCAGCATATTTCAATTTTCGTTTCAACTGAAATCAAATCCAATGAATATAAGAAGGTTAAACGTGGGTGATTGCTCACCTTTCTAGGCTAAAGGAAAAAGAAGACGACACACACACGGATATAGACACGGCTGTGACGACCCAGAATTTTTGAGTATTTGAAATGAGAATATTTAATTAATTTTAAATATTCAAAAGTTAATTTTTAACTTGAATTTCAAATATCAATATGTATTGGGTGATTTAATTATTAAATCAAAATAATTTGAAGTTGGATAAATTTTTGAATCTGGAGTTTTAAGCCTGTTAATAATAATTTGAAGGCTTATAAAATTTATATTGATAACACTGAAAATAATAGAAGTTGTAAAATTGAAATTAACAGTGGTCTGTGCAGTTTTAAAATTTTATCGTTTAAATTGAATTTTAAAATAGCCTTCCGAGGTACAGTCTCGGAATTTGACAAAAACCAGTTCCATTGGGTCTGTAATATTGAATTATTATCGGATTCCAATTTTCACAACATTCGGAGTTATCGTTTGATCGTACACCTCGTTAATGCGTAGAAGAATTAATTAACTTTAATTTACATGGTCAAACCTTTCCATAGAAGCTACATTTTTCTAGCTTCTAGCGCAAGCTTAATCCATTTCCACTTAAGTATATTGGCGGATCAAATATAAATCGCAGCTCCTTCTTATATATATATATATATATATATATATATATAAATGGCCGAGAGTAATAAATCACCATTTTCAATTCGCTATCTGTTCCTAATAAAACCCCCACTCCTCCTTATCACCTTCGTTTAAAAAAAAAAAGAAATCAAGTCTCCCTTTTTTTGCTAATATGGCCTGCGAAATTCTTTTACCCTTCTTCGAAACTGAATTTCCCTTCTTCGATCTATTTTATGGCAAATCGACAATAGAGGGCTAGAGCAAGGAATTGGGGCGAAGTCACGATAGGTTCTAGGGCTCTGCTAGTCTCGTATTCGAGAAGCGTTTGGGCATCGGACTCAGTGGCGTGGGTGGTGCGTTCGTCTCTGCCATTGCTATGAGGTGGTAAGGCAGGTCGCTAGTGTCGGCAAACTCGCGAGTAGGCCAGGAAGGATGATGCTAGGGTAGGGGTGCCGATGTCGCGTGACATTCTGGTAGTGGGTCGAGGTCTAGTAGTCAAGACCGCGATGTCGATTCGTGCTCGACACTGATGGTGTTTCTTCGTCGATGATATGTCGACTTTGGGGTATGGGTTCTTCCCTCTTTTTTTTTTAATTCGTATTTAGAATTTTGAAATAAGTAAAAACTTGGGAAAAATTATGGAATTTAGATATTACAGTGAATTTTGAATTCTGGAATTTACAGTTAAGGTTAGGAGATTCAAATTAATTTATTGTATATGTATATATATTTTAAGTGATAGATTTCCATTTATAAAATTTCATAAATACATTTGGAAAGAAAAAAAATAAAAAAAAAGGGAGGGGGGCATTGACAGTAAGAGGTAAAACAAATTGATTATGCGGGCAGGCCTATTTAGTTTAGCTGGGTATGTAGTTAAGGTTTCTGGAAAGATATGGGGATGCAGATTTTTTTTATATATGCACATAAATCATAATAATATATATGTGTATGCATATATAAGATTAGAAATTGTTAGTTAATAAATTATTAGGTTAAAATCAAAATTATTAACTTAAAGTAAATAAATAGTAATTAATTGTTCTATTAATTCACATATTAACAAACCTTATAATATTGACTCAAGATCTAAAATAGAGAAACAAGTTGGATTGAAAGTGGATTGGAATGGTCTGCAAATTTTAAGTCAAAGGTGAGTAAATCTCACTCAGTTAAATTTAAACTTAAATTTAAATGATTAAATTTAAATAATTGTTTGAATGTTTGAATTGTTTGATGTGAGATAGTATGATATAATTTGAAATTGGCGTATTATATTGTGCTAACGTCTGTGGATGCAGGAAAAACAGGTTGGAGGGATCCAACTAGATCCCTCAACATTTATTTATTATTTAATATTCTCTGATGTGATTACTTGATATTCAATGTTGAATATATTGGAATGTTGAATGATGTGACTTGATTGGATATATATTGGGTATAATGAATTATCAAAAATATATAAATTGGATTTTTGGAAGAAAATAAAGGAAGTAAATTTGTAAACGAAATAATCTTAGAGGATTTAATAAATTTAGAATGAATTGAGAAAGAAATGGAAGTATGTTAAATACTAATAAAGAACTTCGAATATGAGAATAAAAGGTTTGAATAAACCGTAATTAATGAATTGTAAACTTATGTGATATTAATTTAAATGAATAAGGAATTATTTTAAAACTGAAAGTTTTAAATTATCTAAAGGAATAAGAAGCAAATTGAGAAATCTAAATTGGTATTTCAATTAAAAGTATTTTAAATCATAATTAAGAAATAAAATCTGAAATTAAGGGATTTTTGAATAAATCAAATAAATTGGAAATCAATTTGGGGAAATTGATTTAAGTGATTGAAGTTGGAATTTTCTCTGGATAGCCAAGTATGATTTTCAAGCATTCTTAAATATAAGTTAAAGGTTTTGATGCTGTTTTAAAAAGCATATTTTATAAAATTTATTATTTTTAAATGTTTAAATTCTAAAGTAAATATTTTTCAAAAAAACTATTATCGTAGTAATTATTAAATGACTTGGTATTTGTTTTTAAAGAAAAATCTAGTTTATATTTTATAAAGTAGCCTTATTTATTAAACATTTCTAAAGTACATATTTTAATTAAGTATTAAAGTAGTTTTAAAATTTTGAGGTTATGAAGTATACTTTATAACCAAGTGCTTTTAAAATTATTTTAAAGCTAAAAGTATTTCATACTTGGCGTTTCAGTGGAAATAAATATTGGGAAATTATTCCAGGAAAGGAATATGTTTGAAACTGTTTTCAAAAGGAGTTTGAAAGGTGAAAATATATCTTGTGAAGATATCTTTTGAGATAAATAAATAATATGGGAAAATTATTTATTGGTTGATGGTTGTTTGTGAATATTAATTGATAGTTAAATAACCGACTATCATTATCGGCCAATTGCGTTGATCGTTTCGAAGAGACCGGGATCGAGATTAATTTCTCGAAAACCACTTCGATCCGGTTTGTACGATTCGTGAAAACGATTTTGGATTCGAAGATGGAGCGGTGAATTGCAAGGGCTAATCTCTACTAATCCTGGGGATATTTCCAAAATGGATGTAGTAGGAGTAGCGCCTTCGGTTCCGTTCGAACCCGGGACGGACTTGTATGGATGAATGCTTGCGAAACATCGTTAGGTGGACGATGGGCATTCTAAGGGATACTGTTCTTAAAAGGTAACGCTTAGCTTCAAGCCTCATCAAATGGAAATGGCTGAAAATCAGGGGATATGCAGCAAGGCTTCGTGGGTAGCCCCCACTGGAGGGTGAGGTCATCCCTGTCTAGATGTCCCTTTATTTCGGCTTAGTGGGTGGTTGTTGATCCCAACCGCGGGGTGATCTTGCTCGGGACTGTCCAGTAAGGGATGGTTCCGGTCTTGTGTTGCAGGGGAGTTAGGGCGGCTCCGCGGTACGCTGATCTAGACTAAGTACTGTGACAGGTGGTACCCCAGTGCCTAGCCATTAGTTGGAATCCATTTTCCCTACGCGCTCGTACGGTTTTGATTGTGCCCAACTATTGCTGAAACGTGAGATGCAAGCATTTCAGCTAGATTCTATTTACTTTCTATAGACACTATTATAATATCAGAGGACTTTAATAAAAATGTTTTAGCTATCGTAAGGTAAAAACCCGACATGTTTATTTGTGGCGTGGTCTTACGAGATGCTTTTAGATTTTTGAAACTTTAATAATCAATTGGGTGTGTTTTTCTCACGCTGGTAATCCAGACTGACACGGGTGTGATTTAACAGTAATGCTCGGGTCAGACCGATTATTATAGAATACAGGATAGGATGCTGTGGAGCTCAGGAGACGAGCAGGAGGACGATACGTACTCCCGTACTTGTTTATATATATATATATATATATATTCTGCTATGTTGTGTAGCTGTGTATCCAGTTGTATGTTATTGATGTGAGCTGTGATTGATGTACTCTGATGATGTAATATATGTAAACAGATATATTTGATTCTGAGTAAAGATTATTTATTATCTAGTATATTTTACTCCGCTGCGATGGTCAGATTCTGTTGTTGTTTTCTATTCTCTTCTCCTACCTCTTCTTCTTTAACCCAAACGGTTCGTATTTCTGTACAACTTGGATTGATTTAGGTAGAATAGTGTTGATTTAAGGGGTACGGATTTGCGGGTCGTTACACTTGGTATCAGAGCTTAGGTTGGTGATAACCTTGGCTCTGGTGGGAATTACTCATAAAATAGTGTCTATAGTACTCTAAAATGAGTTTGAGGGTATTAATAGATATGAGCGCGTATTTGTTAGTGAATATAAATTATTTTAATATTGTGTTAATTGGTTTATTGAGTGGCATATGAACCTTCGTCGGCACAGTCTGCGCAACTGTATTGAAGGGGTTTCTAAACACTTGAATAGAACAATCGACACGGTATTGTTTTAAATGTGGGTAAATGAAATAATTTTACCCAAAAATATATTTTCGATATAAAGAAATTTTTTGTAAACTATTTAGCTAATATATGGTTGCTTGGATGTTAGAAATAATAATACTAAATTATTATCATTATTGAGTGGAAATTAACTAGAAATCGAGAAATATAACTAAAATTTAAGGGAATAAATTCATTATAAAATAAAATTTATAAATATGGATTATGAATGAAAATTATAAATTGAAATGTAATCAAATGAGAAATTGTATAAGCATAAACTGTAAAAAAATGAATTATAGTTAAAATTTATTTGAAGCAGGATTTGGAAATTTAAATCCCGGAAATTTGAAAGTGTTTGTCGAAGTGTTTTGAAGATAAATTATAGCACAATTGTTATGGAGGTATTTCTGAAAAGAAATTAGTTTTAAATGGATTTTGAAAATGATATAGCATTTAAATCACTTGGATTATTGGGAATAATCCTGATGATGACGGCCGCATCATCAATATTCATTTTCGAATTTCTAAGTGACGGATTGCTGCCAAAAATTTGATTTGTTCAGAAAAGCTTGCTGTTTTTGAAAATTTCTAAGGAAATTTGTTGGGAATAAAACCAGGATTGGTTTAAATATTTGGGAAATGTGATTGGAGATGTTGGAGATTTTAAAATAATTTGAAACCAATGGTCGGGTGTTTAAAAATCCTGATGAGATAGTTGTAAGCTTATAAATTGAGATGATTTTTAAATCATGAAAGAAATATAAGATTTGGATAATGGAATATAAATCTAAAGTGAAAAGTTAAAATGAAATTAACTTGGATTGGAGAATAAAAAGTTAACTGGATTGAAATTGATTAAGTAGGCTGGAAAATAATATCCAGTTGAATTCGAATTTAGTTGAAATCGAATTGACATTAAATAAATCGAAGTTAGAGTAAAATTGAATTGGAATGAGAATTCAATTGAATTAATGAATGAAACTAAATTTTTACCTGAATAAATAGAAAATAAATTGAATAAGGAATGGAATTGAAATAAATAGATAAGAATAACGTGTAAAAGAATTATAATACATGGAATAAAATATGCGTGGGTTATAAATAAGCATAAGGCTTGAGTCAAAAAGAAAGGAAGAATATATTCAAGCCTTTAATAAATGGAATTGTGAAAATAATAAGTTGTGACTTATTAAATTTGAAAGGTGGGATAGAAAATGCAATTTAAATATTGTTTGATGTTTTGGATAATAAAACAAAGGAAAATCCAAACTTAAAAAAAAAAAAAAATTTAACTAAGAGAAAATTAAATGAAGTGATGTTTGTAGTTAAAAAATCAAGTTTTGGATTTATAAATTGGGAAAGACTATTTAGATAATAAATTAGATAATGAAATATGTAATAAGAACCAATGTAGTTAGGTAGAAGTTGAATTGTGAGTTTATGATGAAGTTTGGAAATAAAACTCAAATTATAAATTAAATCGACTTAAATTGTTGGTGAAGTAAGTGTAATTGAATTTGTGAGTTCATGAAAATGAAATTGAGTGGTGAATTGGAAATGGATAGTGGATTCATAACTTGAATTGTAAGTTAAAGTTTAACTTGAAGTGCTAACAAATTAAATATAATTGGAAATGTATCGAATAAAAATGTAAATGGATTAAATTAGTAATGGTATGGTTTGCAAATAAAATCCAAATACATAGAAATAAATTGAAATGACCTTGTAATTTATTTAAGTGAACCGAGAATGAATCGAACTGGGAAATTTGAAATTTATAATAACTAATCGAATAAATTTGTAGTTTGAAAGGAGATTGGATTGAAATAGAATCAAGTTAAACTGGAAAGTGAACTTTGTTTGCAAAATGAGAAATGAGCTTAAGTATAAAATTTGAATAAATTGAAAGAAATTGACTTAAGCTGAAAAGATGGAAGAGAGTTGAATTTAGTTCAACTTAAACAAAGTTTAATAATATTGGATTCGTTTTAAATCAAGTGAAAATAAATTTTAATTGAAATAAAATTCGGTGAGTTGCCAATTATATTTAAGGAAATGGAAAATCCTAATGGATTGTGTGGATAAACTAATTATGTTGAATAAATAAATGGATAGAATAAATAAGAATCAAAATGATGTGTGATTTAAATAAGTTGGAAAATGGTTATGGAATGCAATAGCCTGGATTGTTTTCGAGTTAAATAAAATAGTTTGGCATAAACAAATATGGAATAAATTGAGTAAAGTAACTAAAGCTTGGGATGTGTCGAGTTAAATAAATGGTCGTGAATGGATTATAATAAAAAGGAAATTTAATTGGTAATGGAGATGGAACCTAAGTTGTTAATGGTTTTGAATGGACTAGATTGGTTAATAAAATGGAATGCGAGTGAATGGATTCAAATTTAAAATGCAATGAGAATGAGAGTATATGAATTGTGAATAAATTTAAAAATGGGATAGAATTAAGTATAAATTGAGTTGAAATCCATTTAAATTGGTCATAAAACATAATACTTATTTATTCACATAGATCTCGTCAAATTGCAAAGAATAAATTGTTATTGAATGTAAATGGAAGTTATTAAAATGCCTTGGATGGATAGGAGTAAAATAAATTGATTTTGAAAGCAATTGAATTAAATGTGAGTTCAGTTTGCTTAAGAATAAATTAAAAGTAAGATATTGTGTTTTAAACCATTCAAATTTGATGAAGATGTATACGAATGGATCGAAAACCATTCGAATTGAATGAAAATGGTTATAAATGAATTAAAACAGTTGAATTGGCATGGGAACTATATAAATTGCGTATGGAAAAATATTTGATGTGAATTTCTTACATGTTTAACTATTGTAAATAAGTAAAATGTAGTTAAACTTCATTTATATCGTACTTACATGTTTAAATTGAGTAAGTACAGGTACCTGGAAACCGTGTAGCTGGATTTGGTTGTGCTATTTGCTAAAATTAATAAGCCGCTTGCTTGAAATGCTAAATAAGGTACGCCTACGCAATAAAAATAGGAAATATGAACTGTTTTTGGTTTTTCCGACCGGATGGGTCGATGTATATATATTTATCTCTTTTGTCAAATTGCAAAAGCTCCTCCGTACAAAGGGGACTCAGCCAAAAAATTTCAAAATTTTTGGGAGTTCGGATTTTTTTGAAAGATTTTGGAAAATTTTGCTAACGACAAAATGATTTTAAACTAGAAATTGAAATAAGTTAGTGAATGAAACTAACTAAAATAATGACATGAATTAGTAATAAATGACCAATAAAATTTATATATTCTGAGTTAAAGATGAATTGAATTCGTATAAAAATGAAAAAATCAATTTGAATAGAAATAGATATAAACTAAAGTGAAAGATGAAAATAAATATAAGAAGCATATAAAATGCTTAAACTAAATTTAAGAGGGAATGGTGAAGTCTTAAATGGAAATTGATACTACCAATGTAATTTAAGTCAATATTGGAATGAATAGATGTTGACATTTTGTGAGAAAGTCGATAAAATGTTTTGGAATATTGTGTTTGGATATTGGTGCTAAGCAGGTATGCAGGTATTATAAAGGGAAAAGAAAATTGGGTTTCACATCAAAAGATAAAATTTGAAATGCTCGACAAAAAGTTATGTATTTAAATTTGGTATGAAATCTGATTGGGATTTTGATTGAGCCACTTGGCTTTTTGTTTTCGTTTTGGATTTGGGAGGCCGTAGAGCCATTTTCTAGTTGTACCGAGCTAGCCGCGCAAAGGAGACACTGGCGAAATTTTCGGGAATTTAGGGAGTTAGAATTATTTTGAGAAAATTTTTGATAATTCAAAATTTAGTTTTGAATTATAATTTGAATGATTGTATAAATAAAGTCATTAGGGAATTAAGGGAAAAGTTTGGGAAGTTAGTAAAAATTGTAATGGGCCTTCTATTAAAAAAAATAGTTGGTAAGATGTTGAATTGTTAAGAACTGGTTAGTTTGGGAAAAGTAAACGGGTATTGAATCATTCCTCCTAACTAGTAATTTCGGGGACGAAATTCTTTTAAGGAGGGAGGAATGTGACGACCCAGAATTTTTGAGCATTTGAAATGGGAATATTTAATTAATTTTAAATATTAAAAAGTTAATTTTTAACTTGAATTTCAAATATCAATATGTATTAGGTGATTTAATTATTAAATCAAAATAATTTGAAGTTGGGTAAATTTTTGAATCTGGAGTTTTAAGCCTGTTAATAATAATTTGAAGGCTTATAAAATTTATATTGATAACACTGAAAATAATAGAAGTTGTAAAATTGAAATTAACAGTGGTCTGTGCAGTTTTAAAATTTTATCATTTAAATTGAATTTTAAAATAGCCTTCCGAGGTACAGTCTCGGAATTTGACAAAAACCAGTTCCATTGGGTCTGTAATATTGAATTATTATCGGATTCCAATTTTCACAACATTCGAAGTTAACATTTGATCGCACACCCCGTTAATGCGTAGAAGAATTAATTAACTTTAATTTACATGGTCAAACCTTTCCATAGAAGCTACATTTTTCTAGCTTCTAGCGCAAGCTTAATCCATTTCCACTTAAGTATATTGGCCGATCAAATACAAATCGCAGCTCCTTCTTATATATATTAAAAAAAATGGCCGAGAGTAATAAATCACCATTTTCAATTCGCTATCTGTTCCTAATCAAACCCCCACTCCTCCTTATCATCTTCGTTTAAAAAAAAAGGAAATCAAGTCTCCCTTTTTTTTGCTAATATGGCCTGCGAAATTCTTTTACCCTTCTTCGAAATCGAATTTCACTTCTTCGATCTATCTTACGGCAAATCGACAATAGAGGACTCGAGCAAGGAATTGAGGCGAAGTCACGATAGGTTCTAGGGCTCTGCTAGTCTCGTATTCGAGAAGCGTTTGGGCATCAGAGTCAGTGGCGTGGGTGGTGTGTTCGTCTCTGCCGTTGCTACGAGATGGTAAGGCAGGTCGCTAGTGTCGGCAAGCTCGCGAGCAGGCCAGGAAGGATGATGCGAGGGTAGGGCTGCCGATGTCGCGTGACATTCTGGTAGTGGGTCGAGGTCTAGTAGTCAAGACCGCGATGTCGATTCGTGCTCAGCACTGATGGTGTTTCTTCGTCGATGATATGTCGACTTTGGGGTATGAGTTCTTCCCTCTTTTTTTTAATTCGTATTTAGAATTTTGAAATAAGTAAAAACTTAGGAAAAATTATGGAATTTAGATATTACAGTGAATTTTGAATTTTGGAATTTACAGTTAAGGTTAGGAGATTTAAATTAATTTATTGTATATGTATATATATTTTAAGTGATAGATTTCCATTTATAAAATTTCATAAATACATTTGGAAAGGAAAAAAAATAAAAAAAAAGGGGAGGGAGGCATTGACAGTAAGAGGTAAAACAAATTGATTATGCGTGTAGGCCTATTTAGTTTAGCTGGGTATGTAGTTAAGGTTTTTGGAAAGATATAGGGATGCAGATTTTTTTTTATATATGCACATAAATCAGAATAATATATATGTGTATGCATATATAAGATTAGAAATTGTTAGTTAATAAATTATTAGGTTAAAATCAAAATTATTAACTTAAAATAAATAAATAGTAATTAATTGTTCAATTAATTCACATATTAACAAACCTTATAATATTGACTCAAGGTATAAAATAGAGAAACAAGCTGGATTGAAAGTGGATTGGAATGGTCTGCAAATTTTAAGTCAAAGGTGAGTAAATCTCACTCAGTTAAATTTAAACTTAAATTTAAATGATTAAATTTAAATAATTGTTTGAATGTTTGAATTGTTTGATGTGAGATAATATGATATAATTTGAAATTGGCCTATTATATTGTGCTAACGTCTGTGGATGCAGGAAAAACAGGTTGGAGGGATCCAACTGGATCCCTCAACATTTATTTATTATTTAATATTCTCTGATGTGATTACTTGATATTCAATGTTGAATATATTGGAATGTTGAATGATGTGACTTGATTGGATATATATTGTGTATAACGAATTATCAAAAATATATAAATTGGATTTTTGGAAGAAAATAAAGGAAGTAAATTTGTAAACGAAATAATCTTAGAGGATTTAATAAATTTAGAATGAATTGAGAAAGAAATGGAAGTATGTTAAATACTAATAAAGAACTTCGAATATGAGAAGAAAAGGTTTGAATAAACTGTAATTAATGAATTTTAAACTTATGTGATATTAATTTAAATGAATAAGGAATTATTTTAAAACTGAAAGTTTTAAATTATCTAAAGGAATAAGAAGCAAATTGAGAAATCTAAATTGGTATTTCAATTAAAAGTATTTTAAATCATAATTAAGAAATAAAATCTGAAATTAAGGGATTTTTGAATAAATAAAATAAACTGGAAATCAATTTGGGGAAATTGATTTAAGTGATTGAAGTTGGAATTTTCTCTGGATAGCCAAGTACGATTTTCAAGCAATCTTAAATTTAAGTTAAAGGTTTTGATGTTGTTTTAAAAAGCATATTTTATAAAATTTATTATTTTTAAATGTTTAAATTCTAAAGTAAATATTTTTCAAAAAAACTATTATCGTAGTAATTATTAAATGACTTGGTATTTGTTTTTAAAGAGAAATCTAGTTTATATTTTACAAAGTAGCCTTATTTATTAAACATTTCTAAAGTACATATTTTAATTAAGTATTAAAGTAGTTTTAAATTTTTGAGGCTATGAAGTATACTTTATAACTAAGTGCTTTTAAAATTATTTTAAAGCTAAAAGTATTTATACTTGGCGTTTCAGTGGAAATAAATATTGGAAAATTATTCCGGGAAAGGAATATGTTTGAAACTGTTTTCAAAAGGAGTTTGAAAGGTGAAAATATATCCTGTGAAGATATCTTTTGAGATATATAAATAATATGGGAAAATTATTTATTGGTTGATGGTTGTTTGTGAATATTAATTGATAGTTAAATAACCGACTATCAATATTGGCCAATTGCGTTGATCGTTTCGAAGAGACCGGGATCGAGATTAATTTCTCGAAAACCACTTCGATCCGGTTCGTACGATTCGTGAAAACGATTTTGGATTCGAAGATGGAGCGGTGAAGTGCAAGGGCTAATCGCTACTAATCCTGAGGATATTTCCAAAATGGATGTAGTAGGAGTAGCGCCTTCGGTTCCGTTCGAACCCGGGACGGACTTGTATGGATGAATGCTTGCGAAACATCGTCAGGTGGACGATGGGCATTCTAAGGGATATTGTTCTTAAAAGGTAACGCTTAGCCTCAAGCCTCATCAAATGGGAATGGCTGAAAATCAGGGGATATGCAGCAAGGCTTCGTGGGTAGCCCCCACTGGGGGGTGAGGTCATCCCTGTCTAGATGTCACTTTATTTCGGCTTAGTGGGCGGTTGCTGATCCCAACCGCGGGGTGATCTTGCTCGGGACTGTCCAGTAAGGGATGGTTCCGATCTTGTGTAGCAGCGGAGTTAGGGTGGCTCCTCGTTACGCTGATCTAGACCAAGTACTGTGACAGGTGGTACCCCAGTGCCTAGCCATTAGTTGGAATCCCTTTTCCCTACGCGCCCGTACGGTTTTATTGTGCCCAACTATTGCTGAAACGTGAGATGCAAGCATTTCAGCTAGATTCTATTTACTTTCTATAGACACTACTATAATATTAGAGGACTTTAATAAAAATGTTTTAGCTATCGTAAGGTAAAAACCCGACATGTTTATTTGTGGCGTGGTCTTACGAGATGCTTTTGTTTTCAAAGGATTTTTGAAACTTTAATAATCAATTGGGTGTGTTTTTCTCACGCTGGTAATGCAGAATGACTCGGGTGTTATTTAACTGTAATGCTCGGGTCAGACCGAGTATTATAGAATAAATGATAGGATGCTGTGGAGCTCAGGAGACGAGCAGGAGGACGATACGTACTCTCGTACTTGTTTATATATATATATATATATTTTGCTGTGTTGTGTAGCTGTGTATCCAGTTGTATGTTATTGATGTGAGCTGTGATTGATGTACTCTGATGATGTAATATCTGTAAAAAGATATATTTGATTCTGAGTAAAGATTATTTATTATCTAGTATATTTTACTTCGCTGCGATGGTTAGATTCTGTTGTTATTTTCTATTCTCTTCTCTTACCTCTTCTTCTTTAACCCAAACGGTTCGTATTTCTGTACAACTTGGATTGATTTAGGTAGAATAGTGTTGATTCAAGGGGTACGGATTTGCGGGTCGTTACAACGGCAGACCAAAAAGATGCTACGACCAAAGTGGAATTTGCGAGATAAAATAAGGCACGACGAACAGGATCTAATGAAGCTCAATTATATAGGTGAACTCGTATATAACCATATATAGATATATATAAAAATCGTATTTTATATTTAAACACATATTAGACTATATCCATATATATTTCAAAAATCACTATTCAAATTAAAACATATATTGAAATAAAATCATTCCGTTATATACGAAACCAAACTCAACATTTACTTGTAAGTGAAAACAAATATATAATTGATATATAACTGACGTACATATCGTACTTCCTAATTAATATGCAATTAAAAATTAAAAATATTCACTTTATTATAATATATATGTATATAATACTGAAAGTACAAAGAAGTTATCCTATTATGAAACTAACACTTTATTTAAATTGATACACACACACACTCAACAAGCCACATATAAGCTTACAGAACTTACATATACCACAACATATTTTATAACTGTCCAAATATACACACACACACACACACACATACATATACAATTTCCTTCGGTTGAGGCAAAATAAGATACTTTGTATATATACGTTATAAACAATATTGATACCAAATATTTACCTTCAAATATCATGTGTGTGTGTATAGACACACACACACACAAATGCACTAGCAGGGATAACTTATATGTGTGCAAACATATATATAAACAATAGCTACTATGAGAGGAATATTTTTGGGAAAAATATATGGACATATATAAACTATACGTATATATAATAATTTTATAAACATATATATATGCAACAAGAGATTATACTCAACTTACATAAACACTGTCTATACCCACACATAGATTAAATAATTTATGTAATATATATATATAACAAGTGGAATGTAAACTTTATAAACATTAACATATTAACGAACAGATTAGTATGTAACTCATATAAACTACGATTATATATATAAGTTCACCAATAGGAAAGGCCATGCAGAGATAAAAGTAATGGCTCAGATCTGCTGTGCTCGAGCTAGGAAAGACTGCAAGCAATGCGAAGCGTTCGGCTTGGCTGAGCTCTGGTAGGGAAGGTGTAACAACCCAAGATTTTTATGTATATTTTAATTTCAAATTTATTTCATTTTGAAATTATTTTAAACTTGTTTTATTTCAAATATTTCATTTTTAAATATAAATGTTGATTATTATGGGAATTATAATTTCAAACTAGTATAAATTGGATATTTTACTGAAAAGTGTATTTCTGTTCAAACTGTTCAAACATTGACTTTTAAATTTCAAAATTTAAATATTTAAATTCTTAAATTTTATATTTTATTATGAAAATAGATTTAATAACTTGGATACTACTTTTCGTTTCGTTGAAAACGGACTTAAATTGTGAAAGTTATGTATATTTCAATATTGAATGCAATTTGTTTTATTTAGCAATTTTGTTTATTTTAAATTATATAAATTATATTTTCTTTGTCATGCTTTATTTTAATATGTGTTAATATGTTATATTATATATATTTTGTCTTTTAAATATTTTTAAAGTGTTGATAGAATTTTTCCAAAGCTTATTGAATCTATTTTCTAATTTTCAAGCCTAGTTTCCATTTTTCCTTGCTATTTGCTTAATTTAATTATATATAATTAAAATTTATTTATTTATTTTATGCATTGACTCTTATTTTCTGTGTTTTACTTTATTTTATTCATTTTACATGTATTTAAATTTAAATAAAATTTTCCAAAGTCTATTGAAGTTATTTCTAACGTTTAAAGCCTAGTTTGCAATTTTTAGCCATTTTCTTAATTTAAATTCAATTTAATTAGAATTTTTTTTTTTTTTTTTTCATATCTGAGTTTTATCTTTATTTATCAGTTTTATATGTATTTATAAATTACAAATTTATACAAAAGAAATTCGAAGAGTTTTGTGACTCTTTAGCTGCTTGAGACCTTTTGTTTTCCACCTCTTCATTTTCCAACCTCTTGCATTCAATTGCTTTGGCCGACCTGATTCTTTCTCTCAGCCACTTATTTTTCTCATAATTCACGAATAAAAACCTTTCTCATCTCCAAAATAGCCAGCCATCTCCATTGCTTGCAAAATTTTTGGTAAAAACTTCTTTTCTTTTCATGTTTTCTTTGTTTTCTTTTGTGATTGCACTTGCCTTCTTCATCTTTATTGGATCGGCCTGCCCTCCTCCACCACCTTGGCCGCCTCCACCACAACCCCCTCTGGTCAACACTTCCTCCAGCCCATCCCCTTGCCATAACCGTGCACCATGATGAAGCAGATCCACACAAAAATGAGGAAACTCCACATATATGTCCATAACCGTACTCACCTTGCTTCCATCACCTCCTCCATCACTTTGGCCGACCATACACCACCACCACCAGAAAATTCTTGATCTAAGCCCACTGACACATCATCCTCCAGCTCACTACAGACCTGGTCGTGCCCTCCTTGGCCTTGGCTGAGCCCTACTGCATAGGAATCCATGATATTTGCCTTGTAGTGTTAGTTCATGCTCATATATCTTTGCTCCATCATTTTGCCATGCTAGGCCGACCTTTAAGAACCCAAACCAGATCCAAACCATGCCTTTAGCCGTGCCATTTCAGATCTGGAGTTGAAGCATAGGTGGTAGAAAGCAAGTGCAAACACTTCGGTGATGTTTTGTGTATTCATTTCTAGCTTTGTTTGATTGAATTTGGGTTGAAAACTTATGTTATATTTATTTGTTTTGTCTCACGTATCCAAGGAGAATTAATCTTTGGCTCTTCCACTCATCTTTGTGTCATGTTATCGTGCTTGTTTGGATCTCATTCGTGCATTCGTCATTGTGTCTCCAGCTCAAAACAGTGAGTTATTCTCATCAGACAATATGTACATATATAACTAGTAAATTGACCCCTTTTGAATCTGTAAAATGCATTATCATGTTACACCTGCTATATTATGATTATATGATATTCACCCATGATTATACACCTGTTATAACATCTGCTACTGTTATATTATGTTGTTCTGTTATTTTTATCAGTTTATCACACTGCAAGTTCCCTGTATATTAGAATCACTATGGGTTGAAATGATATATACCCGAACGGATTTTAGAATAGGAGAAAATCGTTATGGGCTGAAATGATAGGCCTGAATGATTTTCAATTATTTTCTTTTACTTGGGATTGCGGGTTTGAAATGATCAAACCCGGGTTTTCTTTGTAAATTGTGGGTGGAAATGATATATACCCGTATCACTTTACCTAGGCTAGAAAATGAAATACAGACCCGTTGTTAAAATATGTTTCTCTAAAACTTTAAAATATTTTAGAAATCTACATATTATAATATTTTGATTTAAATTTGATTAAAAATGATTTTTGTAAAGCATTATTGATTTTCTAAAACTTTATAAGTGAAATAAATAAATGGTAAAATTAGAAAATCTGAAGTGTAAGTTATTTTGGAAATTATAATTTGGTGATAAATGGAATTTAAATTAAATATGAAAATATAATAAATTTATGATATTTTGAGTTAAATGAATTTAAAATGATTTTATAATATATTAATGATTTTTGAATAAAGTGAAAATGTGAAATGAAGGAATATTTACGTTGAAATTTTGAAATATAACTAAAATTGGAAATTTGTGAATTTGGCTTAAAAGTGAATTTTTAAGTTAAGTAAATAAAAATGAAATTAAGCTATATTTGAAAATTTTAAACTTAAGTGTTAAGTTAAATTTAATTTAATGAATTTAAAATTTAATTTTGGAATTTAATAAGTGAATTATTATTAAATATTGATTTTTGAAATGAAATTTAACTTTATAAAATCATGAATATAAGGTATTTGAATAATTGTTTTATAAGTGAAAATATGTGATTTTATAAGTTAAAAATGATTTAAATAAAAATATAATTGTTTGGGAAATTATATTGAATATTTGAAGTTAATTAACAGCATTTTTAAAATGCTGTCTTTAGTTAAATTGAATTGTTTTGAATGTTACTTTCCGTAGTATTTTCTAAATGCTACGAAAGGTGAATTTTCACTGTTTTGACAAACTTAAGTGAATGAACTTTGAAAAGTTTAAATTTTTAGAAATTTAATAATATAATTATTACATATAATAACTTCATTTTAATGATTTAAAAGGAAATAATTTGTTGCGAAATATAAACTATTTTGAAATGTGTTTTGTAGTGGTATTTAAATTAAATAAATATGAATGTGGTTTGGAAAATATTATATTTTGATATTATGAAATGGATTTTGAATGATATTGAATTTTAAAGTGATATTTTATTTTGAAGTATAAAATACCATTTTGAAATTTTAACCACGGGATGTATTTAATTTATAGTTTAACTGATTCTTAAAGGATGGGTGATCCCAAGCATCCTTTAAGTTATTGTGCATTTCTACTACAGTTCACTTGAGTTGGTTTACATTATATAAGTATATATTGTCCTGACTCGAGTGTTTTGTGTTTTACTTTACGCTCGGGTGAGCCTGAGTATTCACAGCTTTGGATTCTCTTTCTGGAGCTGGTCTTTGCTGGAGTTTCTGCTTATCTACATTCATATGTACTTTCTGTTTCGGCTATTCTAGTTTATCTCATGTATTAGTGAACTTCTATGTATTTGGGATTTCTATTATGTTGTTTTCAGACTATATTATGTATTTGGTATGAGACTCTGCCGTAGTAGCTTCATGAACTACTATGTACTTTATATTCCGCTGCGAGGTATTCTGTTTGATCTATGTCTGTGATTCTGTGATTGTATTTCATTTGCTCCAAATTTATTTACAATGCGGTATTTCGAGCAATTCAAGTCTGACATGTGCGGCTGTGAATGGCTCAAAATATCGGGTTGTTACAGTTTGTATCAGAGCTTTGGTTTTTAGGCAGGCCTTAGCCTGCGGAGCAAAAACTCATTAGAGATAGGGTAGAAATACCCTAGAATGAGTGAAATCAATCTCAGGATCCTTTCTTTGTGAGAGAACATATTTTCGAAGTATAAAATGATTTTAAAAGATTTTTAAAAGACTTTTCAAAGATTATTTTGGTATAAAAATGTTCTTATTTCGAAATCAAGATTTTCTAAACTTCATCTCTTCGTTATCCACCTTGTTAGAAATCTTTTGGTTAAGATTCTTATCGACTAGGATTCCTTGAACTTTGGAACACTCCCACTTGTTCTGGAATCCAGTCTTGTTTTACCCATTTTTCCTTTTGATTCGGAGCATTCTGTAACTCTACTTTGGAATGGCCTCTCTAAAGGACGGTGATTCTGTAAATCGTTGAATGATTTGTAAAGGGGTGAAACTCCTTTACAATTGGCTTTGATTCACTGGAGATTTTTGTATCCTTGGATGTCGATGCTATCTATCTCCTGCTCTACCCGGATTCTATCTCTGGCGATCAAAGGTTGATTTGCCTTAGATTTCATTATTGATTATATTCCTAAAGTCTCGGTTGACTGGTTAAGGTCGCCCGCGATTTATATAGGCTTATCTATCCTCTATTTGGTAATTAAATTATCTCATCTTCGTTTGAGTTTATCTTTGAACTAGAATTCTATTTGATTAGAGTTCCTCTAATTTTGAATCTTTGTTTGTTTGAAATCCTTCCTTGAATCATCCTTTGGCAATTTGTATTTGGTTGTATTTTGAAATTGTGCATACATCGAAATTATTAAGGATGGCCATATTTTTATATATAAAAGTGAAATGTTTTCGATAAGGATTATATACCTTTCAAAAATGAAAATTGGAAGCTTCGAAAGAATTTGAAATTTTGAAAATTTTATAAGAACTTGATTTATAAAAAAATGATTTATAACTGAAGGGATTTGAATTTGAATTTCGAGGAATCGAACTTCGGTGTTTTGAAATCGGTTTTAAGATTTTGGAAAATATATAATAATAATATGATTTAAAGATATATTTTTTTCAAATAAGAAATGTTTCAAATGTATTCGAATGAATTTCAATGATTTCGAAGGAATTTCAAAGAAGTTTTTCAAAGTTAATTGAAGTCCAGAACTCACTTATGTCGCTGGAAAATAATTTCGGTGATGAATGCATGCATCATCGACATTGATTTTCGAGTTTCTGAGTGAGAGAGAGGCCACTCTAGTAGCTTTGCTATGCGAGTGATTTTGTGAAACCAATTTTGATTTCAGATTTCGATGTATTGTTTGATATTCGAAAGATAGATCTTTATATATATATATATATATATTTGAAAGATTTAAAGTAAGCCGGTGTTTAGTCCTCGAGTTTCAGATTTTGAAACCTAACTTTTGAAATTGATTTACTAATTTAGTGTTGATTTCCAACTCTTGGAATGAAAATATGATTTCTTCGACTATTTTAAGATCCGAGCACTTCCAAATCAAGATTAACTTTTCAAAGCTAAATTTTTTTTTGAAAGGTATAGGTATTTGATAAAGAATATAAGTTTAGTTTGTATGTTTCAAGTATGAAATAATATGATTTGTATAAGTTGAAACTGTTTTGTTTAGTAAATAAATAAGACTATTTTGAATTATACTAATATGAAATTTAGTTTTGAAATGTTTTGGATAAAAATTAGTCTTCAAATGTCTGAGAAAAATTTGGTTTTAAATGTTTTAACTTAGTAACATCTTTATGAAACTATTTATTTAACAAGTTGGAATAGGTACATAAGTTGTACGTATGCTGTTTTATTCGCATAATTAATCTGATCCAAGTTTGAGTACACAAGTTCGAGGTGAATTACACCATTTCGTGTTAGGATTTTTTTTCATTTGATTCTTGATGGCGAATATTTGATACGGATTTTTGGCTTGATTCTAGAATTCTCTATCATAGTATATGGCTATGCAAGGAGACTGATGGCTTCTAGTCGAGAAACCATATCGAAATCCTCATTAGGGAAGTCGAATGGACAATACTAGTTCGAAAGCGAACTTGTGTGATCGAGCGAGCGATCGAATGTAATGTTGCGAAATGATGACATATGTACATCTTATATCCTAATATCATTTGTATACTTGACGCTGAAATTGAAAGTTGTTGGGTTGGATATCTTTGTAATTTAATTGGAATTTTTCTTTTATGAAAAACTACTATCAAATTTAAAACCATTTTTCAAAAGTATTTTTCTTTTTCTTAAACTAACTGTTTTATTCTATTTTTCATAAAAACTATTTTATATACAAAACTATTCTTAATTAAAAATCTTTTAGTAAGCAAAGATGTTCAATCCCATATGGCTTTTCATGCAGCGAAATTATTTTTTTTGAAAATTTTGATCCTTATATAAGATAAACTTTACGTAAGTATAAAATGATTTTGAAAACCATTGATTTTGGTAAATCAATAATTGAAGCTTGTATTAGTATGAAAGGATATTTGGTTTACCTGTAATTTGAGTTTATTTAAAAACAATGGATTTATGGAATAAATATTTCAACATTAAGTAATAATGAAGAAAAATTTGGGATATATGAAATTATGAAATTTAGTTTTGAAATATGGTATATTTAAGCCTTGAAACATATTTAAGATTTAATAGTTTATTTTGTAAATCAAATCTGTATTTGAAATTGATAATATTTGAAATGGTTTTGTCGGAAAACTAAATTGAAACTGATGGTTTGAATTGAATTAAAATTGGAAATTTTAGATTTTGGTTTAATTGGAAAATTTTGAAATGCAAAGAATTAAGGGCATGTTTTATGATTTCAAATATATGATTTCAAAATGTTATGATTTTCAAAGTGAAATGATTTCAAGTATTTGGTTTCGAAAGATTTATAACTTTGAAAGTATTATGATTTTTGAAGTGAATACATGTTTGAAATGGAAATGAATTTATTTGACCTAAATTTTGTTGATTTGGAAATTTGGGTTATTTTCTAAACCTATTGTTTTAAGAAATTTTGAAACTGAATATGTATAACTTGAAAGAAATGATTTGGTGAAATCATATATGATTTTTAAATTGAAATACTATTGAAATGAATTAAAATTTAGAACCTGTTTTATTTAATACTTGATTTGGGAGCTATCGAACTTATATAAAAATGATTTGTATAAGTAAACCATTGATTTGAAAGGGTACTCAATTTTGAAAAATGAAATCTTATATAATCGAAATTTATATAAGTGTGATTTGATATACTATTATTTTGGAAAGTATTTGATTTGAAATGAAATCTTATATAAAATGGACTTTATATAAGTATGATATTTGAAAGTGATTTTGAAAGGTACTATATGATACATATTTTCGAAGTAAAGATATGGAAAGTGCCTTCTGCTTGATATCCGCTTTGTGGCCACACTGTGGATTCATTCTATCGATGTTATTCTCTCTTTGATTTGGGTTTTCCGGATATGATACTCGAGTGTCCATCGAATTCCACGGCGATCCCCGTGGTCTTATGATCGCAACTACATAGCGCTACTGCCTGGCTGAGTCTTGCCTAGGGGTACGGATTGTTTCCTGGGGGATCCAGGCGTAACCATTGTGTATCCTGCAATCTGTGTAGGTCGCGAAGAGTAGCGCAAGTGCCTGGCTGAGTCTTGCCTAGGGGTACGGATTGTTTCGTGGGGGATCCAGGCGTAACCATTGTGTATCCTGCATTCTATTCGTCATCATGGCGTAACTCGCAGGGCTGAGAAAGCTTACGGATACAGATTGTTTCCTGGGGGATCCAGGCGTAACCATTGTGTATCTGCGATCCATGGTTAGACAACTGTTTCGGTTTGGTTGATTTGTTTGGATTGTACTTTCCATTTCTGTTTTTAAAAGTGTTTTCATTATTTTCACTAGGTGTTGAAACAAGTCTACCAAGTACCTGGAGAATTCAAGCTTTGCGCCTGATCAACGCATAGCCAGAGTCTGCAGGAATGAAAGTAAACTTGTTAAGACATCGAGTTATAAAAGTATTTTGGTAAAAGTATCTTGATAAAGTACTATATAAAGAATATTTTGATCAGTTATTTTCCCTTCTAAAAATTTAAAATGTTTTATATACTGTTTACTTTGATGCATCGGATTTGAATCAAATGACTATTCATCATACTAAAAAAAAAATTAAATTGAAATGTATAATGGTTCAAATAATGGTTCATCCTTGTCTTTCAACCTGCTTTGCCTCCTAGCTATCTTTTTTTCCCTACCTTCTTTCGGGGATGTATTCCAACCTATTGATCTTTCTTGTGGTTTCTCCGCTTCCTTCCTTTTCGAGGACGAAAAGATTTGAGTGGGGGAGAGTGTAACAACCCTAGATTTTTACGTATATTTTAATTTCAAATTTATTTCATTTTGAAATTATTTTAAACTTGTTTTATTTCAAATATTTTATTTTTAAATATAAATGTTGATTATTATGGGAATTATAATTTCAAACTAGTATAAATTGGATATTTTACTGAAAAGTGTATTTCTGTTCAAACTGTTCAAACATTGACTTTTAAATTTCAAAATTTAAATATTTAAATTCTTAAATTTTATATTTTATTATGAAAATAGATTTAATAACTTGGATACTGCTTTTCGTTTTGTTGAAAAAGGACTTAAATTGTGAAAGTTATGTATATTTCAATATTGAATGCAATTTGTTTTATTTAGCAATTTTGTTAATTTTAAATTATATAAATTATATTTTCTTTGTCATGCTTTATTCTAATATGTGTTAATATGTTACATTATATATATTTTGTCTTTTAAATATTTTTAAAGTGTTGATAGAATTTTTCCAAAGCTTATTGAATCTATTTTCTAATTTTCAAGCCTAGTTTCCATTTTTCCTTGCTATTTGCTTAATTTAATTATATATAATTAAAATTTATTTATTTATTTTATGCATTCACTCTTATTTGCTGTGTTTTAATTTATTTTATTCATTTTACATGTATTTAAATTTAAATAAAATTTTCCAAAGTCTATTGAAGTTATTTCTAATGTTTAAAGCCTAGTTTGCAATTTTTAGCCATTTTCTTAATTTAAATTCTATTTAATTAGAATTTAATTTTTTTTATTTTTTTTCATATCTGATTTTTATCTTTATTTATCAGTTTTATATGTATTTATAAATTACAAATTTATACAAAAGAAATTCGAAGAGTTTTGTGACTCTTTAGCTGCTTGAGACCTTTTGTTTTCCACCTCTTCGTTTTCCAACCTCCTGCATTCAATTGCTTTGGCCGACCTGATTCTTTCTCTCAGCCACTTATTTTTCTCATAATTCACGAATACAAACCTTTCTCATCTCCAAAATAGCCAGCCATCTCCATTGCTTGCAAAATTTTTGGTAAAAACTTCTTTTCTTTTCATGTTTTCTTTGTTTTCTTTTGTGATTGCACTTGCCTTCTTCATATTTATTGGATCGGCCTGCCCTCCTCCACCACCTTGGCCGCCTCCACCACAACCCCCTCTGGTCAACACTTCCTCCAGCGCATCCCCTTGCCATAGCCGTGCACCATGATGATGTAGATCCACACAAAAATGAGGAAACTCCACATATATGTCCATAACCGTACTCACCTTGCTTCCATCACCTCCTCCATCACTTTGGCCGACCATACACCACCACCACCAGCAAATTCCTGATCTGAGCCCACTGACACATCATCCTCCAGCCCACTACAGACCTGGTCGTGCCCTTCTTGGCCTTGGCCGAGCCCTCTACTGCATAGGAATCCATGATATTTGCCTTGTAGTGTTAGTTCATGCTCATGTATCTTTGCTCCATCATTTTGCCATGCTAGGCCGACCTTTAAGAACCCAAACTAGATCCAAACCATGCCTTTAGCCGTGCCATTTCAGATTTGGAGTTGAAGCATAGGTGGTAGAAAGCAAGTGCAAACACTTCGGTGATGTTTTGTGTATTCATTTCTAGCTTTGTTTAATTGAATTTGGGTTGAAAACTTATGTTATATTTATTTGTTTTGTCTCACGTATCCAAGGAGAATTAATCTTTGGCTCTTCCACTTATCTTTGTGTCGTGTTATCGTGCTTGTTTGGATCTCGTTCGTGCATTCGTCGTTGTGTCTCCAGCTCAAAATAGTGAGTTATTCTCACCAGACAATATGTACATATATAACTAGTAAATTGACTCTTTTTGAATCTGTAAAATGCATTATCATGTTACACCTCCTATATTATGATTATATGATATTCACCCATGATTATACACCTGTTATAACATCTGTTACTGTTTTATTATGTTGTTCTGTTATTTTTATCAGTTTATCACACTGCAAGTTCCCTGTAGATTAGAATCACTATGGGTTGAAATGATACATACCCGAACGGACTTTAGAATAGGAGAAAATCGTTATGGGCTGAAATGATAGGCCTGAATGATTTTCAATTATTTTCTTTTACTTGGGATTGCGGGTTTGAAATGATCAAACCCGGGTTTTCTTTGTAAATTACGGGTGGAAATGACATATACCTGTATCACTTTACCTAGGCTAGAAAATGAAATACAGACCCGTTGTTAAAATATGTTTTTCTAAAATTTAAAAATATTTTAGAAATCTAAATATTATAATATTTTAATTTAAATTTGATTAAAAATGATTTTTGTAAAGCATTATTGATTTTCTAAAATTTTATAAGTGAAATAAATAAATGGTAAAATTAGAAAATCTGAAATGTAAGTTATTTTGGAAATTATAATTTGGTGATAAATGGAATTTAAATTAAATATGAAAATGTAATAAATTTATGATATTTTGAGTTAAATGAATTTAAAATGATTTTATAATATATTAATGATTTTTGAATAAAGTGAAAATGTGAAATGAAGGAATATTTAAGTTGAAATTTTGAAATATAACTAAAATTGGAAATTTGGCTTAAAAGTGAATTTTTAAGTTAAGTAAATAAAATTGAAATTAAGCTATATTTGAAAATTTTAAACTTAAGTGTTAAGTTAAATTTAATGAATTTAAAATTTAATTTTGGAATTTAATAAGTGAATTATTATTAAATATTGATTTTTGAAATGAAATTTAACTTTATAAAATCATGAATATAAGGTATTTGAATAATTGTTTTATAAGTGAAAATATGTGATTTTATAAGTTAAAAATGATTTAAATAAAAATATAATTGTTTGGGAAATTATATTGAATATTTGAAGTTAATTAACAGCATTTATAAAATGCTGTCTTTAGTTAAATTGAATTGTTTTGAATGTAACTTTCCGTAGCATTTTCTAAATGCTACGAAAGGTGAATTTTCACTGTTTTGACAAACTTAAGTGAATGAACTTTGAAAAGTTTAAATTTTTAGAAATTTAATAATATAATTATTACATAAAATAACTTCATTTTAATGATTTAAAAGGATGTAATTTGTTGCGAAATATAAACTATTTTGAAATGTGTTTAGTAGTGGTATTTAAATTAAATAAATATGAATGTGCTTTGGAAAATATTATATTTTGATATTATGAAATGGATTTTGAATGATATTGAATTTTGAAATGATATTTTATTTTGAAGTATAAAATACCATTTTGAAATTTTAACCACGGGATGTATTTAATTTATAGTTTAACTGATTCTTAAAGGATTGGCGATCCCAAGCATCCTTTAAGTTATTGTGCATTTCTACTACAGTTCACTTGAGTTGGTTTACATTATATAAGTATATATTGTCCTGACTCGAGTGTTTTGTGTTTTACTTTACGCTCGGGTCAGCTTGAGTATTCACAGCTTTGGATTCTCTTTCTGGGGCTGGTCTTTGCTGGAGAGTCTGCTTATCTACATTCATATGTACTTTCTGTTTCGGCTATTCTAGTTTATCTCATGTATTAGTGAACTTCTATGTATTTGGGATTTCTATTATGTTGTTTTCAGACTATATTATGTATTTGGTATGAGACTCTGCCGTAGTAGCTTCATGAACTACTATGTATTTTATATTCCGCTGCGAGGTATTCTGTTTGTTCTATGTCTATGATTCTGTGATTGTATTTCATTTGCTCCAAATTTATTTACAATGCGGTATTTCGAGCAATTCAAGTCCGACATGTGCGGCTGTGAATGGCTCAAAATATCGGGTTGTTACAGAAGGAGCGAGTCGAGGAGGGTGGAACTAGAGGGAACGTGGAAAGAAGGAGGAAAAACAAGACCACGCGACAATGGGACGCGAGTTGTTAGGTGGGGAGAGGGTGAAGGGAAAAGGAAGAATATGAGCAACATTGTTTTATAACTTACCATATTTTTTTTCTTTTCTCGAAAACGAAACAGCCAGCGGGGGTGAGAATAAATGAATGAACTAGAAGGAGTAATATGAAAGGGAGAGAATGAACAGTTTAGTAAGTAAAGAAATGAAAAACATAAAACTTTAAAATTTATACATTCGAAGTGGCAGAAATAGTGGAGAGAACAAATTACCAATGAAATGAAACTGTTGGAAATAGTTAGAGCTGAATTCAGGAAATATTAAAGGTTATGACTGTTGGTTTACACGAAGGATATATTAAAAGTAATATGGAACCCAATAGGCTCAAATAACGAACCGCAATGATTAACCGTTTACAGATTTCGTGGCGTACCGGGATTTGGAAAACAGAGGTGAATATACTACTAAGATTAGCATGACGAGATGATCAAAACAGTATATAGATATCAATGGGACGATCATCGTATCAAAAGTCGATAATTAGTAACGAAAAATGCTGCTAAAACACCGAAAATAAGATAAACGGAGCATTAGCAATTAAAATTTGACGAAAGGAAGCAAACGCCTCACTCAGAAAATGATTTAAAAAAATTTTATGTAAAAATACTCAGGTTTGAAAAATATTTTATTATCATCAAATATTAAGTTATTCGAATTTAAATAAAATTACACAATAAAATAAACATCCATATTTTCTGACGAAAATATTTCATTTGCTGTGTTTAAATAGTTATATTTCAAATATTATATTTTTATTTCAAAATTCAATTATTTTAAATTTCATAGAGATCAGCTAATTACTTTTTAAAAACCATTAAAATTTACTTGTCGTCACACTCTCCTCCACTCAAAACTTTTCATCCCCGAAAAGGAACGGGATAGGAGAATATAAACAACCAATAAGAAAAAAAAGGATTGAAACATAAAATAAAAAAAATTAATTCAAAAGCAATTAAATTTTGTATATTTTAAATTGGTTTATATTCAATTTTGTGATTTCAAATAAAGGTATATTTATTCAGTTGATTTAATTTCAATTTATAAATTCCTTCAAAAGATAATTTATTTTATCTATCTCATTTATTTATTCCATTTAATTTCACTTAAGTTAATAACATAAACAATTCAATCTTAGCTATTCCTAAATTCTTATTTATTTATTCATTATCTTATTATTCAATTTATTTCAAATTACGTTTCCTATAATCATAAATTGTTTATGTACACATTTATTATAATCATATTTTACTCAACAAATTAATTATTTCTTTTTTTCAAATTAATATTCAATTTATTCCACTTAATATATCTTATCACATAGATTAAGTGTATTGACACTTATTATAACCATTCAAATTTATTTAAAAATGCTTTTAACATCATTTTATATGGTATATTATTCAATTACATAGCCAACTTCTGAATAATTTTGGTAAGTTACATAAGTTGGGATGAAATTTAGTATTATACAAGTTAAAATTTTCAAATTCAATTATTTTAAGTTATATATATTTATTCAAAAATTTAAGAGTTAAATGTTCGATTCACTTCAAACCAATTACAGATAAATGTAGACATATATATATATATATATATATATATATTTTGTATTAGATCAAATCAAAAATCATATACCTATATATATATATATTATAAATCAAATCATACTTAAGAAATTCAAATCAAATTCATTTTCCAAGACAAAAGTGTAGCAAAGCTACGAATTGGTCTCTCTATTTTGAAACTCGAAAATGAACATCGATGATGCTGCAATCATCACTGAAATTATTTTCCAACGAAAATGAGAAGAGTGCTGATTTAAAACATTTAAATTCTTTGAAAACGATATCTACTCGAAAATACTTTTAAACAATATGCTCTTAGAATTTAAAAACCAAATTTTCTAAAATGTTGAAAATTTAGATTCTCGAATTGTTAATTTAAATTCATTTAATTCCAAATCAGTTTGTAAACCATGTTTTATAATTTCATTGATTTATATTGTGTTAGTCTTCTCTGTTCAAGTGTTTTGGAATTTTTATCGATAACGTTGATCATTCGAATCGGTCGAAACCCCAAATCAACCTTAACAACTCAAACGACACACTATAAAATATTTTTATATCAATTATAACACACTCCCTCACTCGATGAAACAAGAATTGATTTTAAAGTAAGGATAGAGATTCAAATTAGAGGAATCCAAATCAAAGAGAATTCCTGCTAAGAAGATAGGTTTGAGTGGAGATAAAATAATTAAATTTCAAAATAGGAAGATAGATATACTAATTTTAATCGCATGCGACCTTAACCGGATCGAGTTAGGCTGCAAGAATAAGATCGATGCAGAATTCTAAGGCAAATCACACATTTGATTGCAAGAGATAGAATTCGGGCATAGCAAGAGATAGCAGCATCAAAGCCGAGGATACAAAAATCTTTGGTGAATCAATGCTAGCTGTAAAGGAGTTTCACCTCTTTACAATCATACAGAGAGGAGTTGCGGATGCTCTAGAATCAAGACGAACATGAATAAGGAGAGGAAAGATTGGATTTTGGAACCGAGGACAACGATCCAAAATCCAAAGGAAATCCGAGTCAAAGAGGAAGGAATTCAAGCTCGAAGGAAGGTGATTCTGTAATCAAATTTACTCTATATACTAAGTTTGGCCTGAAACCAGAGCTCTGATACCAATTGTAACGTCCCAGTATTTCATGCTATTCGCATCCGCACATGTTAGACTTGAATTGCTCAGAATATCAGATTGTTATTTTTATAATTGGCAAAACTCAGCATATACGGTAAACAAAATAATCATAGAATCACAAACACAGAATAATAAAACAATAAGCAGTGGAAGCAAATGAATAGTAGTTCATGAAGCTACTATATGTGTATGTATGTGTGTGTGTGTGTATATATATATATATATATATATATATATATATATATAAGAAGATACAACAGAATTCCCGAATACATAGAAGTCTCAATACAATAGTCAAATAACAAAATCCGAACATATTGCTGGAGTCAAGTGAATAATAGAAGGCTGAATGGATATAGATGGATCTGTAAGCGAAGCACCAACTCCAAAGGTGATTCTCAAATGCTACAATACTCAGCCTGACCCGAGCATAAAGAAAAACAGAAAACGGTCGAGTCATGATTAACATTCTTATATCAATAAATCCAATTCGAGTGAAATATCAACTGAAATTCATGTAACTCAAAGGATGTTTGGGATAACCATCCCCTAATGATCTGTGGAACTATCTACTATGTACTACAATACTCTATTATAATATGTCTATAGTAGGATAAACTATTAAAATAGCATTAAGGAATTGCCCATATCCCCCTTAACACATATTTATATATTCCCGTAGTCTATACAATACTGTAACTTCCCACATAAGTTGGAGGCTTATCAGAGGGCACTCCATAGGTATAGTACAAAACAAACTTGTAGTGGGCTCGATATGGTAGGTGACACGGCACAACTTGGTCATGCCTGGGTAGATATTCAAATTACAATTCCGGGTTGGTGGTAACGCATAGCCGCAGCTACCGCCCACCTCGATCTACACTACCAAAAATCCAAGGGTGCACCCAATATATCATAAAGTAATAGAACAATATCGAAGAAGTGTGTCCCATCGGATGAGCTACCTCACTTGACCTGTCAATTTCTCATGTATTAGCCATCTTAAGCTAACTCACGGGAGTTAGGTCCACGTATATACCTTAATAGAATTGTCGCCACCATCTTACTTCATTTTGGAATCTACACCGTGTACACAATTGTTAAAGTGGTTTTCAGTATTGGCAGAGAGTATGGCAATAACCGATCCCGGTCTCTTTAATGACCAAACGTTATTATAACACCGTGATCATTTCGAAATATCATACTTCAAAACCAAAATATCATATTCATTTCAAGACTATATCAATTAAAGATCATTTTCACTTCAATATATATCCATTTCCAAAATCATATCACTTTCAAAGTTATAACACTTTCGAAATTATAAAACATAGAAATTATAAAAATTTGGAAACTAAAATACTTTAGAAATCATAACACTTTGAAAACATAACATTGAAGTTGTAATACTCCCACTTAAACAGTTAGATATAGAAAAAATCATGTACAATAAAGTATTTGTAAAATAAAATAGTTGGTATATATAAAGTAGTTAAAAGTTGAAATAGTTTATTAAATTAATCAGTATATTAAAATAGTTTGTGTTAAAAATAGTTTACATTAAAATGAATATATTAAAAATAGTTTATATTGAAATATTTTTATATTAAAAATAGCGTATATATGAAAATAAATAATAAAGTAAAATATTTATACATATTAAAATACTTTATAAAATAAAATAATTTCCTTGAATTTCAAAATCGATTCAAATCAACTCGAAATCCAAAATTTTATTTAATTCAATCCTAATTTATCCATTTTAATTAAATTTTGGTTTTTAATACTTCATGATCAATTTATATCGATTTTCAAATACAAATTTGAACTACAGATTAAATCATTCAACATCAATAGATTCCCAAGCTTTAAATCTTCAAATATTTGTAAAAATAAAATTGATAATTCTATTTATATCTTAAATTAACTTCATTATTATTTAGTTTTGAAACACTCATTTAATAAATTCAATATCATTTAAATAAAGCCTAAAATTACAATTTATATGAAATTAAATATCCCATTTCGATTTATTTAAACTTGAAGTATTCAATTAATCGTTTTAAATGAAGTTATAAATCAAATCTTTAAAATCTCAAATTCAATACGTTTCAAATCAAATTAATTTAATATAATTCTTAAAAGAATACGATTTCAAATTAATCTAATTTAAGTTTATCTTCCTAACCTTTATTTATTAAAGTTATTATAAAATCTATTTTTAAAATAAAATTTTAAATTATACTTAAACATAATATATATAATTAAATTAAAATTTATTCAATTAAATCTTGTTATTAAATTTATTTTATGTTAAAACTTATTATATATAATTTAAAAATAATAAAATTATAAGTGCATTCTTTAAAATATATAATTTCAAAACTAACTTATAAATTTAAATTTCCCAAAACATATAATTTTTTCAATTAATAATTTTAAACATATATAAAATAGTATATATATTAAAATCAATATTTATATAAAACCACATATATATCTTTTTGAACGTTAGAAAACATTTCCAATTATATATTTATAAACCAATGGTGACTGTATATAAATTTCTATCCTATCGTCAAGTGATAGGGAAATTTATAATTTCAATCCGCAATTTTGGTTATCTACGGGTATATATCTTTTCAACCCGTAATCCCAATTCATTGTCAATGAAAATCTCTTGGATTTACCATTTCAAATAATAAAGATTTTCTTCGATTCTACAAACTAATTCGGGTGAGTATCATTTCAACCCATAGGGATTCTACAATAACAGGGAACTTATAGAGTGATAACAATTATGAATATAATGTATCAATAACACGCATATATCATCAGTGACAAATAAAATAAATAACAGATCATGGTGACAAATGTCATAAGTGAACAGTTACACATACTGGCATATCATATATGGCAAATAATTAACAGTTCAGTTTAGCGGCGTATTTCAATCGTCATTTCAAATGAAAGCAAGTCTAATAAATATAAGAAGGTTAATCATGAGTGATTGCCCACCTTTCGAGGCTAGAGGAACAAGAAAATGATACGCATACGGATACGAACACGAGCAAATCAGAAAGATGCTCCGAACAAATTGGACATCGGTGATACAAAACAAGGCATGACGTACAGGATCCGATAAAGATCAATTATATAAGTGAACTCATATATAACAAAATATAGATATATTTAAAAACCCTATTTTATATTTAAACACATATTAGACTATAATTTATATATTCCCAAAATCATTGTTTAAATTAAAACACATATTAAAATAAAATCATTCCATTATATGTGAAACCAAATTCAACGCATACTTGTAAGTGAAAACAAACATATAATTGATATATAACTAACGTATATATCATACTTACTAATCAATATGCAATTAAAAATTAAAAATATTCACTTTAATATAAAATATATATGTATATACAACCGAAAGTCTGGAGAAGTTATCCTATAATGAAATTAACACTTTATTGAAATCGATATATACACACATACACACTCAATAAGCCACATGTTAGCTTACATAATTTATATATACCACAACAGATTTTATAATGTATCCAAATATATATATACATAATTTCCTTTAGCTGAGATAAAATAACATAATTTATATACATGCGGTATAAACAATATTAATACCAAATATTTACCTTCAAATATCATATGTATATATAAACACACGAGCAGGAATAATATATATGTGTACAAAGATATATATATAAACAACAGCTACTATGATAAAAAAAAAATTGGGAAAATATACGTTTTTATAAACTTAAAATATACATATATATAAAAAATTAAAAACTTATATATATGCGATAATAGATTATACACAACTTATATAAACACTGTCTATACCCACAAATGGATTAAATAATTTATGTAATATAAATTATTTAATATATATATATATATATATATATATATATAACAAGTGGATCATAAACATTATAAACTTAAACATATTAACGAACAGATTTATGCGTAACTCATATAAACTAAGATTATATATATAAGCTCACCAATGGGAAATGCCATGTGGAGATAAAACCAATGCTTCGAATCTTGTGGGCTCGAGCTTGGACAGGCTATAGGCAAGGCAAGGAGTTTGGGTTGGCTGAGCATTGGTGGGAAAGTAGAGAATTGAGCAGGGAAGAGCTGGAGGGAAGGTTGAAAAAATGAGAAAAAACAAGGCCATGTAGCCATGGGATGCGAGTTGTTGGGTGGGGCGAGGGGGAAGGGACATGGAAGAATATGAGCAGCATTGTTTTATAACTTATCATATTTTTCTTTTCTTGAAAATGAAACAGCGAAGGGACGTGGGAATAAATGAACGAACTAGATTAGGAGTAATATGAAAGGGAGAGAATGAACATTTTAGTATGTAAAGAAATGCAAAACGTACAACTTCATAATTTATATTTTCAAACTGGCAGAAATAAAGGCAGAGAACGAACCACCAATGAAATTAAACTGTTCGAAATAACGAACCACGACGGTTAACCATTTGTAGATTTCGCGGCGTACTAGGATTCAAAAAACATAAATGAACATACAACTGAGATCAACATTACGAGACGAACGAAACGGTATACAAATATCAGTGGTACGATCATTGTATCAAAAGTCGACTATCAGTACCGAAAAATGCTGCTAAAACGCCGAAAATAAGATATACGGTGCAATAGCAATTAAAATTTGATGAAACGAAATATGACATCTCACTTAGAAGATGATTTAAAATATATTATGTAAAAATATTCAGGTTTGAAAATATTTTATTATCATCAAATATTGAGTTATTTGAATTTAAATAAAATTACATTACAAAATAAACTTCCATATTTCTGATGAAAATGTGCCATTTTCTATGTTTAAGTAAACGTATTTCAAATATCAAATTTTTATCTCAAAATTCAATTATTTAAAATTTCACAAAAATCTTTTAATTACATCATAAATTCCGCTAAAATTCATGGGTCGTTACAATCATCAAGGATTTAAGTATAAATACTTCAACTTTACACGGTTTGAAATTTTAGAAAATAGTTTTGGTAATCATAAATAATTTTAATGGTTAAAAATAGTTTAAATATATTAAAATAGTTGAAATAGTAAAATAGTTCAATTTCATTTAATTAGATTTAAAATTATTTAAATCGATTATAATAGATTAAATAGATTTTATAAGGTTAAATTGTTTAAAATGGATCAATTACAAATTAAATTTATTTAAATTATATTAAGTGGACTTTTAAATAGATTAAATAGATTTAAAATAGATTAAATGGATTTAAATTATATTAAATAGATTTAAAATAAATTAAATAAGTTAAATTAGTTTAAATTGTTAAAATATATTAAATTGCATTAAATAGGTTAAAATAGATTAATTAAATTAAAATAATTTTAAATTGATTATAATAGTTTAAACTAATTTAAAATAGATTTCACAACTATATCCAAACATTTCAATAACTCAATTATGATAACTTCATTTATATTTGCTACTTCAACTTTAAAATTTCAATTAAAATCCTTTGGGCAATTCATTTAAATTAATTCCAATTTTAGCTTCAACACTTGGATTATCGAAAATTCTTCAGTTTATATAAATCAATTTCTATTCCAAAATACCATCTAACTGAATTCAAATTTTAAAGAGTCAAAAATCATTTAATTTAACCAATCTAATGTCCGCGTATAATTTTTTATCCTAGCATCAAGTGATACAGATATTTATCACTTCAATCTGAAATTTAAAATTTTACTATTACATATCATTTCAAACTGCATTCCCGAATTAAATTAAATCCACAAAATCGCATGAGTCTATCATTTCAACGCATAATGATTATTTCCTAATCTATAGATCATTGGGTATGCATCATTTGAACCCATAGGGAACTTGTATTATTATAACAATATAAAATACAACATTCAGTCATCCAATATAAAAAATCAAACAACCTTCACAATCATCATCCAAATCAATCAATATCCTCAATAGATAACTAATAATCAATTATAGGTATTAATTGACAATTTTAAATTCAATATTGAAGTGAACGATGATTAAATGCAATAAAAATAAAATTTAACTAGAATGACAATTAAAACATACCAAACATCAATCAATTAATTTTTACACCATAAAATAAATTTAACTAACATAAGATAATTAAAAGTTGTGAGTGGGTTGAAACACTCACATTTGATTTCAAATCGATTTATGATCCGATTTAGGGCCCAAAATCTAAAAAACTTAGAATTCGACCAAACCTGTTCCAAAATGTCAGGAATTCCGATATGATCCCAATGGAGAAAATCGCACGTGAATTCGAGGTTGTATGCAAAAGTTATTAAGGTTAGAAGGTTTGAAAATTTCAACTTCGGGTCTTACTTCGAGTCGCCGCCTCATTTACCCGGTGCTTGCTCTGAGTTTTTGCCAAAATGATCTGAGGTACGAGTTATTTGGCTCCAGACCCGAAGTCACTCTAGGGTTTTTGCCTCTAGAACACAAAGCACCCAGATCTGCCTTGTTTGGCCTCTAACTCTATCTAACCCCAATTTGCTGCAGGGTTTCCTCCTTTGAAACTCGAAGTAAACCTCATCCCAACTCAAAGTAAACCTGGGGCATAAAAAATTTCTGTTTTTTTTTTTAAATTAGGTTTTTGAATTTGGAATATGGTTTGATAAGAAGGAAGAAAATGTACGTGCAGAAAAAAAAATTGAAAAACAACTAGGGTTTATGGCAGCCTATATAGGCAGGGTTGGATCGAAACGACTAAGTGACCCAAAAAGCCCGTTCTTGCCCCGAAAAGAAAATAGGTCATCTCATATATCAAAATAGATGTTTTCGATAATTTGAAACTCAATGGAACAGGTTTCAAGTCCTAACTCCGTCGCATGAAGATGTTAGCTTTAAAATCAACTTATTTCAAATTGATTTCAATTGAATAAATTTCTACGTGTTTCGAGCTTGAAATCATACAATAATTAAATAAATGACAATTATGATCGCTACGAAACTTGAAATCATACAATAATTCACCGTTACAGATACAATAAAACTTTTTTCATCGTAATCGGAGTCAGTGGCCAAAATGTTTATTTTCACGCTAATTAATAAATAAATATTAAATAAATTAATACTAAAGAAATTAATATTAACTAAATTATTCCCTTTTCATAATCAAATTAATTGACTAACCAATCTTTTTCATTTTTTATTGCATAGACATTTAGATAAATTAAAAAAAGTTTACATACATTTCAATGTTAGATATTTTACAAATTACAATGTTTAATTACATCTATAATTAAATCCAAATAATATAATTTAATTTCTATAAATTTATTAATTTGGTTTTGATACTTTAATTCAATTATTTTTCTACATACATAGTTAACATTGTTATATATTTTATTACATTAATATCTTACCATATTCATCTTCCTTTTCATTAAAAAATCTTTAATTGCATTTAATTGTAATAAATCCATTTATTATAATTTTAATTCCAATAATTGGGCAAACTTGATTCTAATTCATTTTATTCAATCAATTGTTATATCATGCATAAAATTTCCATTGGTTACGTCTTATTGAATCAACATTCTACAATTATCAATTTAACCTACATTAACTACGCTAATTAAGTGAATTAATTTCGATTGATTGTCTATTTTAATTTAACAGGCTAAATAAAGAGGTAACATATGATAATTGTCACCCTTAACTTTTAGTTACATTTGTATGTTGGTTATTTACACACAAATGTTATAGTTGTTCATACAACATTCATTTTTTTCAATACGATTTATTACATACTATTTAATTAATACAACACTTAAATTATCATTTGCACGTTTAATTCAGTTATCAATTAATACATACATTACTAAAATTATTCACAACCAATAACAGTTATAACTCTTTTACCCTTTTAATTAATTGGAACTACATTCCAAGCCATTGTCAATTTCCTTAAATTAATACAATTTAATTTCATTCTAGTTATATTCCATTATTAATTCATAAATTTTATTTCTTCCAACATTTTACTACAGAACCTTATTAAATTAACTTTTTTTAATTATTGGAATTTACGGGTTGTTACACTATTTGTATCGAAATTGCTTGTTGATGCTGTTGGATGTTTGTTGTCTTAATACTTCTTTGAGGATTGTGAATCCTATTAAGGGATCCGCAACACTAAACATATTGTGAGAATACTGAGATTTTTTTTTGTAGTCTTTCTTTCTATGCAAATCTGCACGTTAGTCATTACCTTGGGTTTGATATGTTTTAGGGATGGATTGGCTTGCTTGTTATCAAGCCCTGTCCTATGTTCTGAAAAGATCTTATATTTTAGGCATCCTAATTCGGCTGATCAGTTGTCTTTTGTTCTTTATAATGTTGATGATAGTTCCGACGTATCTTTATTTTCTCTTAGGTTTCGAGATGATGATGATATACCTTGAATTCTAGTTATTTGTGATTTTGCTGATACATGTGAGTCCACTTCAGGATTTTCACCCAATCGAACAATCGAGTTTTATATTGGCCTCATTATTAGTTCTTAGCATGTTTGTCATCTTCCTACGAGGAGTCCACTAAGGAAATGAGGAACTCAAAAGCAATTGGTGGAGCTTGAAGCCATGCAATTTTCTCATCCCAATATTTAACTATAGGGTGCTGCAGACGTCTACTTAAGAATTTGATGGTACCCTTAGGCTTTGCATAGATTACCGCTAGCCTAAAAAGTTAGCCATTAAGAAAAGTTATCCATAGCTCAGAAACGATGACATGTCCAGTGTAATGACCCTGTATTTCGAACCTTTCACATCCGCACATGTCGGGCTTAAATTGCTCAAAATATCAGATTGTTAGTTAATATTTGTTAAAACTCGGCATATACAATAAATAAATAAATCACGAAATCACAAACATAAAGTAATATAACAATAAGTAACGGAACAGATAAATAGTGGTTCATGAAGCAACTATATAAACATCAGAGTCAAACAAAATACAACAGAAATCTTAAATATAATGAATCTCTAATCATGAGCAACAGACACGTCTAAACATAAATGACTAGAATAAAATGAAATAACTTCAAGCTAGATAGATCTTCGAATTAAGCTCGAATCTCCAAAAAGGTGTCTCAAATGCTGTATCACTCGGTCTGACCCGAGCATAAAGCAAAAGGAAAAACACTCGAGTCAGGATTAACATTCTTATATAGTAAATTCAACTCAAGTGAAATATCAACTGAAATACAAGTAACTTGAAGAATGTTTGGGATTCACGTCCTCTAAGGATCCGTCGAATTATCTATTATGTAGTAATATTGTGATGACACAGAAATTTTGGACCTTTGAAATTGGAATATTTAATTGATTTTAAATATTTAAAAGTTAAATTCTAACTTGAATTTCAATTATAACTGTTGTTTGACATTTATATTATTGAATTTAATAAATCAAAATTGGTTTAAATAGTGAATCTTGGATTTTAAGCTGATTAAAAATATTTCAAAGGCTTGTAAAACTCTATATTTATAATACTGAGGATAATAGAACTTCTAAATTTAAGTTGACAGTGATTTGTTCAGTTTTGAATTTATACTGTTTAAATCGATATTCGAAAATAGCATTTCGAGGCACAGTCTCGAAATTCGACGAAACTAGTTCCATTATACCCGTAATAGTATATTATTATCGGATTTCAATTTTCGTAGCATTCGGAGTTGTCTTGTGATCGTACATTTAAAAAACGCGCTGAAATTTATATCGAAATTTAATTTAATAATTTAGTTCAAAAAGTTATCTTCTCCATACGATCGAATTTGGACTCGAAACATTTTCCATTGCGTTCGGAATAGGGGTTTAACATTATGAACGCTTGGCGGCGCGCCTCAATTGGTAATCTAGATTCTGATTTGCGAAACCAAATTTATAAATAAATAATATAATTTTATTGAAATACTGTAGCAGACACAAACACATATAGAATTTTAAACACATGTTCCTCTATGTGAAAAACGCGTCCACTTTTGTCCCCTATATACTTTATAAAATTTGAAAGCAATCATACTCAGTCAAAAAGAAAATAAAATAGAATCCACGGCTAAACTATGCTTCAATTCTGTTCCTCCTAAATTGCTTTTCATTCGAATCTAGCGGTCGGTCCTCAATTTTTCTTCTTCTTCCCAGTTTATGTCGCATGCTACCTCCCTTCTTTCCATCTGTTCGAAATTGAATCCAATTTTTAAAAAAATATTTGCGAAACATGGAAACCATATCGCGACCGAAGTTGATCGCGATTTCAAGAAGGCTTTGGGATCGTCTAGTTCGATGGGGCAGTTGGGGAGAGTCCAATTGGATGGGAAGAACCGTATGCGTGGTGATTTTCGCCGTGTCGTGTAGTGAATAGTGGCGAGTGGGTGGTTCGCGATGGTTTTGGGTTTTGAAGCGAGGCGAAGTCAACAAGGAAGGTCGGGATGGAGGCCGTGGATGTGGTGAAGATGAGTGTCGTGGTATGCAAAGCAAGCTCGCTGACTTCGTTCCTGTTTGATATGAAGGTTAATTATTTAATGAATTCTAATATGTGGATTTTTATTTCATTTGTCAGGGAATTTTTTAGTAAAGGTAAAGTTGAATACAAATGTAGATGTATGTATATACACACATTCATACATACCTATTTTCATCTAAGAATATATAGATAGAAGAAATTTAAATATATACGGTTTAAACAGAAAAAATATTTACTATAAGTCAAAGATGATTATGTTTTTTAATTTAACAAACATTTATACGCATTCGCATGCATATTTTAAATTAAAACGGTAAATATATGTATGGATAAGATTTTGAAAAAAATTATCGTTTTAAAATGTTGAATAGTTTATTTAAAAATTTGACTTTGGGATCCATATAAGTTATTTTAAAAGTATATATGTGATTTCAAAAGAAAAGAAAGACTATATATAAATATATATTTCGCTTATTGTTTCATTTTAAAAAAATGTATTATGAAGGTTAAATTGTTAATAAACTTATTTAATTGTCTTAAGTTACTAAAAGATCTTTAAAAAGAAAATTTGTTTAAATTTAAATTGTTTGTTTAATTAAAATCATTAGTTATGCAAATTTATAAAATGGGTTAAATGGTTCAATTTATTTCGAAATTCAATAAATCGTAAATTGTTTATACTAGGGTTAAAAATCATGAAAACAAGTTGGAAGGAAAATGGATTGCAAAATAAAAGAAAAGGTGACATCTTCTCACTCAATCGAAATAGTTAGAATCTAAACTATCGATTGATTGTTTGGATGTGATATTATATATATATATATATATATATATATATATATATATATATATATATATATTGGGGTGACTGATTTCCTGCATTATATAGCGGTTGAGACCCTATGTAGCCCACATAATTACGGATGACCCTTTATACCGCGATATCCCGCCTAGAAGCGGGATTGGTATTTAATTTGTTGTGCTAACATCTGTGGATGTAGGGAAACATATTGGACAGATCTAATTTTATTCCTCAAATGTTTGAATTTATTTCATATGTGGTGATATGATTTATTAATAATCTGTGGTTGATTATATTGGAGGTTGAAATTTATTGTAGGCTATAGTTTGGCCGAATTTATTCTGGCACTTTAAAATACCAGAAATACATAGTTGGATTTTTGGAAATTAAAGTAGAAAATTTTAAGTAAATTAATTTTAAAGAATTGGATAAATTTCAAAGAAGGAATTTGAAAAGGGTAAAGGTTGATTTTTGGAATCCTATTGAATAAATTCCAAGTATAGGAAAAAGATTTTAATAAATGGAAATAAATGGATTTTGAGTAGTATTGTTTAAAAGTTGAAGAATTTATTTTAAAATTCGGATTTTAAAGTCTAAATAAGGGTGTGAATATTGGATTAATGGTTTTTGAAATAAATTTGGATAAATAAAGGAGTAATTTTTAAATGGAATAAATTTCGAAAATCGATTTTAAAACTGATTTAGTGTTCAAAAGTAAATTTCAAAAATCGATTTGAAAATTGATTTAGTGTTTGAAACCGTGTTTTGAAAGAAGGTTGATACTATGGAATTTATAAACTGGGTTTATAAAGAGGAATAAGATATTTGTGGATATTTGGAAATATAAATTCACGACTGGAATTTATAAAGGAATGGATAATTTGTTTTAAAAACAAATATTGGTTTATTTTTAAAAGTGTGGAAGAAAATTTATGAACTTGGGATATAAATTTAGATAAATCGAGAAGGATTTATTAATTGATTTAAATGGACTATTTTGGAATGGAAAGAGTATTTTCCTTGGAAAGCCGAGTATTTTCAAAGCAGCTTCTACATATAAATTAAAAGTTCTAAAGTTGGTTCTAAAAAGAATGTTTTAGAGAAATTATTTTCTTAAATTTTTTTTAAAATTTTAAAGTAAATATTTATTAAGTTATTTATAGAGGTGAATATTTGAAGGATTTAACTATTATTTGATTTAGAAGATGAGTATTTAAATAATGATACTCTACCTATTAATTTAATTTTAAAAATTAGTTTGGGCTTAAGTTTTACATGAGTGATTTGTATAAACTTTCATAACTAATATCCAAAATAAAGTGTCTAAAATAGTTTTTATTTTAAGTGTTTCCAAGTATATTGTAACAACCCGCATATTTATCGATTATATATTTAAATATTTTATTTAAATATTTCACCGTTCATCGGATTTTGGTCCGAAAACCTACTTTTTGCAAACTGTCGAATTGAGACTCGAGACCACCTCCATTGAGTTCAAAATGCCGTTTGCGACCTTTTTGAGTATAAGCTTCGATATGTTTGGAGAAAGTTGATTTTTGCTACTTTTCACTTAGGGTTTTGGTTTGGGCTGAGCCCACTTACTAACTCAGTCCCAACCCACTCCAACTCTTCATTACTTCATTTCTAATTCCTAACTCTTCAAGCTTTCAACAATGGTGGAAGAGAAAAAGAATGAGGAAATCCTAAGCCCTAGTTTCCATTAGCAAATCCATCTCCTAGCTCCAAAGTTCAAGAGAACCCATTGGTAAGCTTCCTCTTCTTCTTCTCCAACTCATTCTCTCTTTGAATTTCAGAAATTTCCTAAACCTAACTTAGGGAATGTTCTTCTTTAAGCTTAGATTCAAGCTTCTAGTGTGAGATTGAGGTGTGGTTGATTTCCATTTGCTTTCAAGCTTCATCTTCATAAATTTAGTTCAAAGGTGAGATTTTTAATCTCACATCTATGCTTATAATTCTCTTCTATTGTTAGGTATGAATTCCTAACACCTATTCATGTGCGTTTGATTTTTATTTGGATTGCTTTTGTGAATATTCCAATTTTTAGTGTTTTGAGTTCAATTCGTTAAAAATCCTAACTTCTATGTTTGAACATGTTTTTGGTGACGCATCGAGGAACTTATAGGGCCGGGTAGTCGGTTAACATAAACCCTTAGCGCCGTTGCTCGTGCGAATGCAATTTTGGTCAAGATTGAACCTCATTTGTAATAGGCAGGGAAGAGGCTGGAAACAGGTTCGGCCGACCGACCCCCCTGGTCCGGTCGACCGACCTACTTCCAAGTGCATAAGCACTTTCTGTTTTAAGGTTCGGTCGACCGAGTACAGGGTTCGGTCGACCGACCTGCTGTCCCGAGAGGTTTCCAACCTTTGGTTCGGTCGACCCACTCAAGGAGTCCGGTCGACCGACCTGATGATTTTTCCAGATTAGCCTGTTTTGCTAATCTGCTTGAATATCCAACTTTAATCGATCCGTGTTGTCTCCCTTTTGTTGTTGTCATTTATTATCGACTTTGACGACCTTTTTTTTGGGAATTTTAGATATATCCACTTTGATGGATTTTATATCGATTTCTTTGGATTTTATTCACGTCTTCGAATGTGAATTTTTATGCCCGATTGCTTCTACAATCTTCTTTGTGATTTGTCACTTTAAAAATATAAAGGTTTTCTATACTAGTAGTAAATATCAAAACTCTTTCTTCAAATGATTTCAACGCCATTTTATTACTAAGCTCGTTTTTCTCAAACCGTTTTCCAATCTATTAGTATATATAAACCTTTACCTCACTCGTATGAGAAATCTAATTAAACGACTTAGTAAAACGAGTGGTATGAAACGCTTGCGTTTACTTCGTCGGTTAATTCTTGGACTTGTTCGATTGAAACTCTTGTGACAATTTTCTAGTGGAGATCTACAATTTGTTCGTAAATATTTAAGTTAAGCTAGTGGTTATGGGACATGAAACTAAGCTCATATATTTACTAGCTTATTGTAATTGACACTTCTCTTTGATCATGACGATCATCTTATGTTTTAGACTAGCATCGAGCAATGTTTGAGAGTATTTGGTTCATCGGATGTCCCGCTGTACGACATCGTTGTTCCCTTTGATTGTGATTTGGTTCATCGGATGTCCCGCAGTGGTTCATCGGATGTCCCGCTATACGACATCGTTGTTCCCTTTGTTTGTGATTTGGTTCATCGGATGTCCCGCTGTACGACATCGTTGTTCCCTTTGATTGTGATTTCTGGATTTCGTGTGTTGATTTCTGGAATTTATGTTTCACCAACTTTTACGACGGGCATTGATATATATGTCATTTATTGTAGCTTGGTGAATGAAATAAGGTGTATGACATTCCTTTTTATCTTGAGTAGATTATTGTGATATTGATTAATCTCTTGTTGATTTTCAATTACTTATTTATCACAGCTTGGCATTGTGATTATTATATGTTATGTCATATCTCTTATTATATATCACTTCATCTGATATTTATAGCTAGACTGATCCGTTTATTATTTTCTTCTTAAATAATACTCGGGTCAGACTGAGATATTACAGGTGCTTCTGCTTGACTCCTCATCGGACTATCATCCCGACTTTTGGTTAACTACTTTAGTTTAATAGTCTTTTGTTGTATACATTTGAGATACAGACTCTATGATGTATACTTATTCTTTTGTCTAGCACTTGTATCTTTTCTTTGTGGATATTGTGGATCTTGTTTGACCACTACTCTGATGTACACTTTCATGTGTAATATTCATATCTATTTCCGCCTTTGTGATATGAATTGTCTGTGACTGATTTGTGTTATGTTTATTTCTATATTTGTTTCCGAAGATTTTATATAGCCACTGTGTGATAGCTTTGAGTTTGTATCTGTATGTTGGATTTCCTCTTGAGATGAAAACTTATATTATTACTATCTGACATATCGGTGCTCGCGCAAAGCAATTACACGGATGGTCGCTCCTCAACAGCCTTATTCTCCGTGCTAGTCGACAGCATTACACCGTAGTGTTCTTGTCTAGCGTGGGTATAGAGGTGGGGCGTCACAGCTTGGTATCAGAGCCAAACTTCGAAACAATATGGAATATTATAACAAGGATCATCGTCCTAAGTCTTTCTTAGGAGTCGTGCTTTAGGATTTAATTCGAGTCTTCGTACCGATTCATCCTATTTTCATTATGATTCCTTGTTTTATGTATCAAGAATTGCTTGATATTTACCTTGAGAATAACTTTTTCCTCTTCTTTCTTTCTTTCTTAAAGAAGAGAACTGGTTAGACCTGGCCGTCCCAGCGCTGGTCAATCTAGTTCTACTCCCCTGGATGGAGTATTTATGTCCGCACAACAACTCCTAGATCTTGTTAAGAATGCTCAAGCAGCGGGTCCCAATCCAGGGCCTACTCATCCTAGATCCAGTTTTGCACGCTTGTGCAGAGACTACACCGATTAGGGTGGAGGGCCATTCAGGGGATCCGAGAGTGTTATTGAAATTCAAGCTTGGCTCAAATCATGCAATCGCATCTTTTCTCGCATGAACCTCATTGACCTTCATCGAGTCCAAGTGGCTTCTAGCATGCTCCAAGAAAGAGCATTAGATTGGTATGAGCTTTTAATTTCTGAAATCATTGAAGCGGATCTCACTTGGGAGCAATTCCGAGAAAGATTCGAATTGAAATTCGTGCCGGAGGCCGAAAAAGTAACTTTGGCCCGGCGTTTTATTGACCTTGTTCAAGGTGAATCTTCTGTGACAGACTATGTCGCATCTTTCGAATCTCTTTCTAAGTACGGGGTTGAATACATCAACACCCCATTGAAGAAAAATCAGAGATTTGTCTATGGATTGAATAAGAATCTTAAGAAGCCATTACTTCTGAAACTTGAGGTTTCATTTGATCAGCTTATTGATATCGCTCTTCGTCTTGAAGAGGCCGATAATGAAGGTGATGTTGAAGTTGTGCGTGCCCAACAGAATTTCGACAATAACTTGAAGATGCCTATCAAATTCAAAGGCCCAGATTCTAATAAGAAAGGAAAGCAACAAACTCAGGTAGCAAAAGTTCCTACCTCTAGTCGTGGACGATGCTACAATTGTGGTTCCACAGACCACCATGTAAGGGAGTGCCCGAAACCCCTCTTTTGCCGTTATTGCAAAGGTTCGGGTCATCTTTTATCTTCGTGTCCTAAGTTTCCAAGCAAGTGAGAGGGAAAGCTGCAGGCCCCTAGCAACTCTTCTCTTGGTCAAGGTATTTTCATTCAATCCTTGATGGCATTGTTTTAATTCGTGAGCTTTCTATTTGAGTTCTTTTTGATATGGGTTCCATCTCACTATTTTATATCAAAAGAACTGGTTGATTCTTTTTCTTTGAATATTTTAGGCTCGATGACTTCTTTGAGGATTGTGAATCCGGATGGTAGGTATGCAACACTCAATTTGCTTTTTATTGATGTCGAAATTATTCTATGAGACCTTTCTTTCTGAGCCGATATTTTTACTTAAGCTTCGAAATTGATTTTTTTTGAAAGGATCGGCTTAATCATTGTGAATCCCATATCCTATTTTTCGAGTGGACTATTCATCTTCGACATTCTCAATCTGTTAAGCAGATTTCTATTTTTCCTTTATGATTTTGATTCCAACTTGATGGCATCATTTTATTCCTTAAGCCCACTTATAAGGAAAGTGTTACTTCTCTCATTCATTTAGTTAGAGAAATTTTCCGGAATCTTTGAGCTTGTCTTAGGATTATCACCTAAGTAATCTTTTGTGTGGTGTTAAGGTCTTTTCAGTTTGACTTTACCACTGGTTTTCATTTGGCTACGAGTCGCGTGAGTTGGCATTCCACTTACGCACTCCGCACTCGTTATGATTCTAATGAATGACTTATTTTGTCATTCAATTTGTCCATCTTATTTCATCCATTTTATATATCAAATATTCTATGAATATTTCGATGTGACCATTCTTTTATTTATTGATTTTTGGATGAAAATAGCAATTTAAAATTTTGCAAAAATCTTTTTCATAAGATTTATTTAGAAGTATAACCGGATTTTTGTTCTTAAAACGAACAAAGAATATTCTTAAAACTTTTTAAGAGATTTATTTATCCTATAAAAGATGATTTTGTGATTGTATTGCCCGTTGAGTGCTTTAAGAATTTTGGTCGATGCGCTTGATCAACGTTATCGATAGGAGTTTCTTAAACGCTTTGATGAGATAGTCAGACACGGTATATTAACTTGTAAAAATGCAAATTTTTTAGAAATATTTTTACATTGAGATAAATGTCATTTTGAAAGTTTTAACTTTTCAAGAAAAGAGGATTATTTTAAAGAACTCTTCCTTTCGATACTCTTGTTCTTGTGATTCCTGAAGGGGAACCAAGACTTTGCTATTTGTACCGGTACCAGTCGTATTGATTTGGATGCCGTTCTCTTGCAAAGGAGAACGTGCTATCACTTGTGCTTCTAAACCATTATAGCTTATCGAGACTAGATATGCCACTTATGATATAGTGCTCTCGGCTATTGTTTTTACGTTTAGAGTTTGGCATCATCATTTTAGGGGGAGAAATTTGTTCTCTATCTCGATCATAAATCTTTGGAATATTCATTTTTCTCATAAGGAACTGCATGTTGACTCGAGTTCCTAGCTTCTTATGATCTTGATATTCTTTTTTATTCCCGAAGGGGAAATCGTGTTGCCAATGCGTTTAGTCGTAAGCAACAAGGGGTTGTTTCTTTGTTGATGACTAAATGAAATTATCTTTTTATCAAGTTCATCGGGCGTTTTGATGTACTTCGTTTTATTGAGTTTCATCTCATTGCTTTTATGAACTTGCGTCCGATGTTCTTTTATTGTGTTCGGTTCATTGGACGTACCGTTTTTGTACTACGTTGGTGTTCCGAAAATCATTCGGGCTTCGGTTCATTGGACGTACCATTTTTGTACTGCGTCCGTGTTCCGAATTATTTGGGTTTTGATTCATCGGATGTACCATTTGTACTACATCGATGTCTTTGCTTTTGATTCATCGGATGTACCGTTTGTACTACATCGATGTCTTTGCTTTTGATTCATCGGATGTACCGTTTGTACTACATCGATGTCTTTGCTTTTGATTCATCGGATGCACCGTTTGTACTACATCGATGTCTTTTCTTTTGATTCATCGGATGCACCGTTTGTACTACATCGATGTCTTTGCTTTTGATTCATCGGATGCACCGTTTGTACTACATCGATGTCTTTGCTTTTGATTCATCGTATGTACCGTTTGTACTACATCGATGTCTTTGCTTTTGATTCATCGGATGTACCTTTTGTACTACATCGATTTCTTTGCTTTTGATTCATCGTATGTACCGTTTGTACTACATCGATGTCTTTGCTTTTGATTCATCGGATGTACCGTTTGTACTACATCGATGTCTTTGCTTTTGATTCATCGGATGTACCGTTTGTACTACATCGATGTCTTTGCTTTTGATTCATCGGATGTACCGTTTGTACTACATCGAAGTCTTTGCTTTTGATTCATCGGATGTACCGTTTGTACTACATCGATGTCTTTGCTTTTGATTCATCGGATGTACCGTTTGTACTACATCGATGTCTTTGCTTTTGATTCATTGGATGTACCGTTTGTACTACATCGATGTCTTTGCTTTTGATTCATCGGATGTACCGTTTGTACTACATCGATGTCTTTGCTTTTGATTCATCGGATTTACCGTTTGTACTACATCGATGTCTTTGCTTTTGATTCATCGGATGTACCGTTTGTACTACATCGATGTCTTTGCTTTTGATTCATCGGATGTACCGTTTGTACTACATCGATGTCTTTGCTTTTGATTCATCGGATGTACCGTTTGTACTACATCGATGTCTTTGCTGTTTGATTCATTGGATGTACCGTTTGTACTACATCAATGACTTCGCTTTTTTGTTCATTGGAAGTACCGTTTGCACTACATCAATGACTTGGCTTTTTGGTTCATTGGACGTACCGTCTTTGTACTACGTCGGTGTTCCAAATTATTCGAGTTTCTAGTTTCTCGGGCGTACCGTGATTGTACTACGCCGTTGCACCGGCTCAACTTTCTGCTATTCTTGACGTTTTCCACGTCTTTTAACTATGGAAATGCTTTTATGTTTCCGGTTTTCATTCTTGAGCCCGGTGATATTGTGGAAATTGAAGTTTCACCAGATTTGATTTTGAGCAACATCCTATTCACATCATTGCTTCGGAGGTTGAGCGCCTTCGATATAAAGATATTCTTTTTGATAGAAGTTCAATGGTTCTCAAACCGCTCATGTGAAATCTTGAGAATTCATCGAACGAAAACTTTCGGATTTACTCCTTCGTGCTCTTTATGGTGGACTTCTTGATTCAAATTTTCTTTTGTGTTAATATGCTTCAATGGTTGTTACTTCTTATATTTCCTTCTTAATTATTGCGAGGACGCAATTTCTTTAAGGAGGGGAGTCTGTAACAACCCGCATATTTATCGATTATATATTTAAATATTTTGTTTAAATATTTCACCGTTCATCGGATTTTGGCCCGAAAACCTACTTTTTGCAAACTGTCGAATTGGGACTCGAGACCACCTCCATTGAGTTCAAAATGCCGTTTGCGACCTTTTTGAGTATAAGCTTCGATATGTTTGGTGAAAGTTGATTTTTGCTACTTTTCACTTAGGGTTTTGGTTTGGGCTGAGCCACTTACTAACTCAGTCCCAACCCACTCCAACTCTTCATTACTTCATTTCTAATTCCTAACTCTTCAAGCTTTCAACAATGGTGAAAGAGAAAAAGAATTAGGAAATCCTAAGCCCTAGTTTCCATTAGCAAATCCATCTCCTAGCTCCAAAGTTCAAGAGAACCCATTGGTAAGCTTCCTCTTCTTCTTCTCCAACTCATTCTCTCTTTGAATTTCAGAAATTTCCTAAACCTAACTTAGGGAATGTTCTTCTTTTAAGCTTAGATTCAAGCTTCTAGTGTGAGATTGAGGTGTGGTTGATTTCCATTTGCTTTCAAGCTTCATCTTCATAAATTTAGTTCAAAGGTGAGATTTTTAATCCCACATCTCTGCTTATAATTCTCTTCTATTGTTAGGTATGAATTCCTAACACTTATTCATGTGCATTTGATTTTGATTTGGATTGCTTTTGTGAATATTCCAATTTTTAGTGTTTTGAGTTCAATTCGTTAAAAATCCTAACTTCTATGTTTGAACATGTTTTTGCTGACGCATCGAGGAACTTATAGGGCCGGGTAGTCGGTTGACATAAACCCTTAGCGCCGTTGCTCGTGCGAATGCAAATTTGGTCAAGATTGAACCTCATTTGTAATAGGCAGGGAAGAGGCTGGAAACAGGTTCGGCCGACCGACCCCCCCTGGTCTGGTCGATCGACCTGCTTCCAAGTGCATAAGCACTTTCTGTTTTAAGGTTCGGTCGACCGAGTACAGGGTTCGGTCGACCGACCTGCTATCCCGAGAGGTTTCCAACCTTTGGATCGGTCGACCGACTCAGGGAGTCCGGTCGACCGACCTGATGATTTTTCCAGATTAGCCTGTTTTGCTAATCCGTTTGAATATCCAACTTTAATCGATCCGTGTTGTCTCCCTTTTGTTGTTGTCATTTATTATCGACTTTGACGACCTTTTTTTTGGGAATTTTAGATATATCCACTTTGATGGATTTTATATCGATTTCTTTGGATTTTATTCACGTCTTCGAATGTGAATTTTTATGCCCGATTGCTTCTACAATCTTCTTTGTGATTTGTCACTTTAAAAATATAAAGGTTTTCTATACTAGTAGTAAATATCAAAACTCTTTCTTCAAATGATTTCAACGCTATTTTATTACTAAGCTCGTTTTTCTCAAACCGTTTTCCAATCTATTAGTATATATAAACCTTTACCTCACTCGTATGAGAAATCTAATTAAACGACCTAGTAAAACGAGTGGTATGAAACGCTTGCGTTTACTTCGTCGGTTAATTCTTGGACTTGTTCGATTGAAACTCTTGTGACAATTTTCTAGTGGAGATCTACAATTTGTTCGTAAATATTTAAGTTAAGCTAGTGGTTATGGGACATGAAGCTAAGCTCATATATTTACTAGCTTATTGTAATTGACACTTCTCTTTGATCATGACGATCATCTTATGTTTTAGACTAGCATTGAACAATGTCTGAGAGTATTTGGTTCATCGGATGTCCCGCTGTACGATATCGTTGTTCCCTTTGATTGTGATTTGGTTCATCGGATGTCCCGCTGTACGACATCGTTGTTCCCTTTGATTGTGATTTGGTTCATCGGATGTCCCGCTGTACGACATCGTTGTTCCCTTTGATTGTGATTTCTGGATTTCGTGTGTTGATTTCTGGAATTTATGTTTCACCAACTTTTACGATGGGCATTGATATATATGTCATTTATTGTGGCTTGGTGAATGAAATAAGGTGTATGACATTCCTTTTTATCTTGAGTAGATTATTGTGATATTGATTAATCTCTTGTTGATTTTCAATTACTTATTTATCACAGCTTGGCATTGTGATTATTATATGTTATGTCATATCTCTTATTATATATCACTTCATCTGATATTTATAGCTAGACTGATCCGTTTATTATTTTCTTCTTAAATAATACTCGGGTCAGACTGAGATATTACAGGTGCTTCTGCTTGACTCCTCATCGGACTATCATCCCGACTTTTGGTTAACTACTTTAGTTTAGTAGTCTTTTGTTGTATACATTTGAGATACAGACTCTATGATGTATACTTATTCTTTTGTCTAGCACTTGTATCTTTTCTTTGTGGATATTGTGGATCTTGTTTGACCACTACTCTGATGTACACTTTCATGTGTAATATTCATATCTATTTCCGCCTTTGTGATATGAATTGTCTGTGACTGATTTGTGTTATGTTTATTTCTATATTTGTTTCCGAAGATTTTATATAGCCACTGTGTGATAGCTTTGAGTTTGTATCTGTATGTCGGATTTCCTCTTGAGATGAAAACTTATATTATTACTATCTGACATATCGGTGCTCGCGCAAAGCAATTACACGGATGGTCGCTCCTCAACAGCCTTATTCTCCGTGCTAGTCGACAGCATTACACCGTAGTGTTCTTGTCTAGCATGGGTATAGAGGTGGGGCGTCACATATATATTTTTGGAAAAGTGATTTAAATTATTTTATAGTATTCGGACTTGGCAAATTTTTAGTGGAAATAAACAATATTTGGAAATTTATTCCACAAGAGGAAAGTGATTTGAAAATTGTTTTCAAAGGGATGAAGTATAGAAAAAATTATATCTTGCAAAGATATTTTCTATAACAGCCCGCAGATCCTACCCCTAGAGTTGACACTAATCTCCCTCAATTAACTCAAGATGTGCGGAAATATGAACCATTAGGGTTAAAGAAGAAGAGGTAGAAGAAGAAAATAGAAAACACCATCAGAATTTGACCATCGCAGTGAAATAAAATATAATAGATAATAAATAATCATTACACAAAAACAAATCTGTTTATAGATTACATCATCAGATTATACATAACACACAACTAGACAGTAATCATAATATGTCCTCACAATTTGAATACACGGCGGAATATGTAATTCAAATACGGAAGTACGTATCACCATCCAGCTCGTCTCGTGAGCTCCACAGCATCCTTTCCTGTATCCTATAATACTCGGTCTGACCCGAGCATTATATTTAAAGAACATCCGAGTCAGTCTGGAATACCAGCGTGAGAAACCACACTCAAATTGATTATTAAAGTTTCAAAATTCTTTTGAAAACAAAAGCATCTCGTAAGACCACGCCACAAATAAACATGTCGGGTTTTTACCTTATGTTAGCTAAAACACTTTTCAATAAAATCCTCTGATATTATAATAGGGTCTATTTACAAATACTTATTAAAATAGCCGAAATTTTTACATTTATTAAATTTCGTCATACTAGCCACAATCGTGGGTAATACAAACAAAATCGTAAAAGCACGTAGGGAGTATGGATTTCCAACTTATGACTAGGCACTTGGGTGCCACCTGTCATGGTACGTGGCCTAGATCACCGCACCGAGGATTATTCCCAATCCCCTGCAACACAAGACCAGGACTACCCCTTACTGGATAATCCCGAGTAAGATCACCCCACGGTTGGGATCAACAACCGTAGCACTAAGCCGAATAAAAAGGGATATCTAGATATGGATGACCTCACCCTAATGGGTGCTACCCACTTAGCTTTGCTGCATATCCTATGATTTTCAGTCACTCCCGGTTGATGTGGCTCGAGGTTAAGCATTACCTTTTTAGAATATATCACTTAGAATGCCCATCATCCACCTAACGATGTTCCGAAAGAAATCATCCATACAAGTCTGTCCTGGGTTCGAACTGAACCGAAGGCACTACACCTACTACATCCATTTTGGAATCACCTCAGGATTAGTAGCGACTAGCCCTTGCACTTCACTGCTCCATCTTCGAATCCAAACTCGACTTACTCATGAAAACGTACAAACCGGATCGAAGTGGCTTTCAACAAATAAATCCCGATCCCCATCTCGTCGAAACGTTCAACGCATTGGCCAATATTGATAGCCAGTTATTTAACTATCAATTAATATTCACAAATAACCATCAAACAATAAATAATCTCCCAAATTATTTATAAATCTCAAAATATCTTCACAAGAAATAATTTCCATTTTCAACCCTTTTTGTAAACAGTTTTCAAACCCTACTCTTCTCATTGGATAAATTCCCAACTATTTATTTCCACTTAAAGCACCAAGTACAAAGCTTTTTTTGAAATAATTTAAAAACACTATATTATAAAATGTACTTTAATATTTAAATTGAAAACTACTTCAATACTTTGTTAAATAAACACACACACACACACTCTTTAGGAATGTTTAAAATGAGGTTACTTTATAAAATATAAAACTAGATTTTCTCCTTTAAAACAAAGTAACAGGTCACCTTTAAATAATTACTACGATCATAGATTTGAAAAATACTTACTTTAGAATTTAAACATTTAGAAAATTTTCTAAAACATACTTTTAAAAATGACTTTAAACTTTTAATTTGTACTTAAAAATTTGTTTTGAAAACGTACTTGACTATCCAGGGAAATACACTTCTCTTTCACATCCTTTAAAAATAAATCACTATTTATTTTTAACAAATTTACCCATTCTTTTAATAAATTCCCACCGTGAATTTATTTTTCCAAATATCCACTGATATATATTACTTTACTTTTATAAACCCAGTTTATAAATTTCAAGTCTCGCTTCTCTTTTAAAAATCCAATTTTAAACACTTAAATCAATTCCCAAATTGATTTCCAATTTACTCCACTTTTCGAAAAATTCCCTTAATTACTCCATTTTTTTCGAAATCCATTAATTTCAGATTTTATTTTTTAATGATGATTTAAAATCTTTTTTTTAACTGAAAATACCAATTTCATATTTCCCAAATCCTTCTTTATCTTTTAAATAACTTAAAACCTTGAATTTTAACATAAATTCTTTTATTACTTTAAATAATGTTACTTTAGGTTTAAAATTCATTCTCTCTCTCTGTTCATTCAAAATCCCATTTTCCATACTCGGAGTTTATTAATTAAGGTTTAAAATCACTTTTATTCTTTTCAAATTCATTTTTAAATTTAATCTGATGCTCTATAATTATTTTACTTAGAAATCCACTCCTTCATTTTCTTTTCAAAAATCCATTTTTATAGATTTTGAAAATTCAGTATGCCCAAGTATATTAGATCAACCCGTAGCATCCAACATTTCCAATTATCAATGTAATTCATCCTAGGATATCAAATAATCATAATAGAGAATATTAAATAATCTAAATAAATTTTTGAGGAATCGAGTTGGATCCCTCCAACCTGTTTCCCTACATCCACAGACGTTAGCACAATACCAGTTCCACTTCGAGGTGGAATATCGCGGTATATGGGATTAATATAATATCATCCGGTATTATGCGGAGCATAGGGTCTCATCCGCTATATAATGCAGTATATCAATCACTCCAATATATACTATATATACTACTATATATAATATAGCACATCAAATCAATTCAATCATTCAACCAATTATTTAAATTTAACCATTTTAAATTTAAATAGCAACCAGATGAGTGAGATTAACTCACCTTTGATTATGTATGCAACCTATTTTCCACCAGGCTTGCTTCCTTTCAGACTTTGACGTTGTATAAACATTATATAGTTCATTATTATTTGAAATAATCAAACAATCAATTACCATTTAATTTAATTTAGCTAATAATTTAATGTTAAACTATTTTTCTTTTAATAAAATATTTTCAGCGACTGAAATATTTAAATAAGTTTACTAAATAGATTAATCACCATAATAATTATTTTTTAAATAACTTGTAGCCTCAAAATGTGAATATGTATATTTATTTTCCTCTAAAACTACTTATATACTTATAAAAATATCTACGTAGATCTTAAATCAAATTTTGTGTAAACTCTTCACCATTTAAAATTTTTGTGTAATTAATTCCCTAACCTATCTACACACAGATATATATATATATATATATATATATATTAAAAAAAATGGTTTATACTCACAGCAATGTATTTTTTCTGTATATATATTTACTTAAATTAAAAAGCTGCTATTTATCTTGCTATAATAATTTTGTTTTATAATAGCAGTTTGAATAAAAGGAGAAGCCATACCTAAACCCACGCGCAACCTCCCTTCACGCTGTCGCCACCATGATCAGCCTTTTCCTTGCTCGCGAACACACACAATCGCCGAAGCCCTAGGGCTCGAACGCACCGTCCCCTTCCATTCGCCTTGCTTCACTGCCCCTAGAACCCCTCCAATGTCGCGACTTCGAGATGCGACACCTGCCCCCTCCAAAAACCCAAGCGCAGAGCACGCGACCCTAGCCAGCGACACTGATTTTGAACCACTCCATCGATCGGAAAGGTAAATAGCACGCTCCCTTTATTTTATTTCATTTTTTTCCGATCGATTTGGTAGCAAAAAGTGGATTTGAGAGGCAGACACATTTTTTTTTTGATTTGGGTTTGAACGAACAAATTTCGATGAATAGGAATTCGAGCAGTGGGAGGATGAAATAGATCTGCCTTGTTTTGTATGTCTATTTGTATATATTTATAAACTTTTTTTTGGATTCTAAAATAAGAAGACGGCTATTCGTACAATTTTAGGTATGCATGCTAGGGTGGCTTGCATAGGTACACCATAGTGTTTTGAAAAAGTAAAAAGTTGATGTGAAGGGAATTTCGACTGAAAAGTAGGTTGACTAAAAATATTTCTATTTAATTTCAAACGTCTCGATTTACGTAGCTTAAAATGTTGAACTCCTACCATGGCGTGCTATCAAGGGTTTGTAATATTATACCCCTATTCCGAACGCAATGGAAAAGGTTTCGAGTCCTAATTCGATCGTATGGAGAAGATAGCTTTTTGGACCAAATTTTTACATTAAATTTCGATATAAATTTTCAATGCATTTATATATCATACGATCACGCGACAACTCCAAACACTACAAAAATTGAAATCCGATAATAATACAATATTACGGATCCAATGGAACTAGTTTCATCGGCTTCCGAGACTGTGCCTCGGAAGGCTATTTTTAAATGTCCTTAAACGATATATTTTTAAAGCTTAACAAAACATTTTCAAATTTATTTTAACACTTTGCTATCTTCAGTACTATCAATATAAATTTTACAAATCCTTAAATTACTTTTAACAGGCTTAAAACTCCCGATTCAACATTTTACCCAATTTCCAATAATTAAATCCAATAACTACATTTCCAAATAATGGTGATATTTGAAATTTAAGTTACAAACTAACTTTTAAATATTAAAATCAATTTAAAATACCAATTTAAATTGTCCAAACTTCTGAGTAGTCACATTCCTCCCCTCTTAAAAGAATTTCATCCCCGAAATTACTAAGGCAGAAGAATGTCCCGAACCCACTAACTTACTAAAACCCATTTAGTGGAAATCCCATATTAACTTTTCCAATCCTTTAGTTCCAACTAAACAATTAGTTAAAATCTCCATTTTCAAAATCCCTTATATCAATTCCAATACGAAATCGTTTTGTTGGTAACGAAACTTTTCCCAAAAAATTTCTAACTCCCAAAATATTCAAAAAAATTTGGCAGAGTCTCCTTTGTATGGAAGAGCTTTTGCAATTTGACAAGAGATATAAATATATATACGTCGACCCACACAGTCGGAAAAACATAAACAATTTATATTTCCATTTACGTTCAGCCTTCATGCCAAAATTCAACGTTTGAAAATTAGCCGATCATTAGAAAATCGCGAAAACCCAATTTACATTCAACTCGCAACTACTCGTGATTCCCAATCTTAAAATTCATGATCTTTCTTTTAAAAATCATAACTTCCAAAAACAAAAAATATTATATAATTGAATCAAGAAACTAAAACACTTAAATTGTTGACATACTTCTGTGTTTCACTGTATATCCTTGTTTTCCAGTATACCCACTTGAGGATTTTATTTGGGAATATTTTTAAAACTTAGACCCCGTAAATCTAGACAAATTTTATTTGGAAATCAAAATCCAAAAAGAACTAGAGAAGGAGGAAATGGATATTGAAATTATTGGAAGCTTATAACTTGAAACAGGGCTTATACCAACATGCACCCATAAATTATTTACATACCAGTATGTCCATATCCACATCCAAACAGAATTCGTTCATGCAAACAATTGTCAACACTATGTTTCACAGGATTAAGCATATATATCACAGTATAAACCCAAATTAAAGTTTTTGATAAGTTGGTTTGCCCTCACCTGACTTCTAAGTTTGAACGGAGGAAGCTTAAATTTTTTCTGAGTATGTTTGAAAATCCTGCTTGATTTGTTTGCTGTGATCCTGACCTTTGTTTTGCTTTGATCGTTTTCCGATTCTTTCTTTGCTTTCCTTTTGATGTTTTCCTGAATCTGCTATATTCTGTGCCACCTTTTCTTATGAATCTTTTTAGGGCTTGATGATTTATCTTGGTTCAGATTTTGTTTTGATCATCACTCCCTGAGTTGATCATTCCAGGGTTTGAAATTTGCTTGAATCTAGACTTTTGATTTAGTGTTGAGATGGTTTCTCTACTTTGGTTTCAAATTTGTCGAAGAGAGGGATTTTCGAAAAATTTTCAAGTCGAAGATGATTTCTTGCTGATTCCAAATTTCAGGTCTTGGGGATTAGAATGGCTGACTAATTTATTTTTTCTTTTTTTTCAAAAGTTGAATGCCATTTGTCCATTTTCTTTTTGCATGTTGTACACTTGTTATATGTATGAAAAATTGTGTTTAAATCCTTTGACTCAAATTGTTTTGCAAATTTTGGTTTAATCCGTCATGTAATTATAATTTCATGTATACATATGCCCTAATTTCTTTAAAGTTGTTCATATTTTTATTTATTTATATCCTCTTTTATATTTACATTTTACAAAAATAAAATTTCTATTGTTTTTCACATTCAAACTTAAATTTAGCTCACTATTTTTATATACAACTAATTTATAAATTCTTTTATTATTTAATTTTTTTGCACAACTTTTAATAGAAAACAATGATTTAGAAAATTTAGTTACATATTAACAATTAATCACTTTTTATTTACATATGTATATACACAAGAAAATTAAATCTAAAAAATAGTATTTTGAAAATTATTACATTAATTCTTAAATTACAGTTTCCAAATATCAATATATTTAAAAAATTTAAAAACCAAACTTTATATTAATTTAAAGCTTTTAATTCTATTTTATTTTTAATACATTTTATTTTGAAATCCAATATTCGTTGATAAAATACTTATTCTTATACTTCAAATCAAATTGCTATTTATCTTTAAATTAATATTTATTTTTAAATCCAATTATATTTATAAAATTACTTATCCTAAAATTTTAAACCAAATTCTACTTATGATCTAAAATTCTAAATTTATTCTAGAAATTTTCTAATTAATTCGTTAATAAATTCACAATTTAATTCCAAAATTAAATTAATTGTCAAATTAATCTTGGTTGATTTATAGGAATGATACAATTCAGGATTGCAGTTTGAAATGATATATAACCTTATTTTTATTTTAAATTACGGATTGAAATGACAAATACCCGTATCACTTGACCATAGAGTAGAAAATTATATATACAGACACCGTGGTCTATATATAAAAATATTTTGAAATGATTTTCTATGGTTTGGTAAATAAATAAATGGTTTATCAGATATTTATTTGGATATTTTATAAATGTTATTTTACATATAGTTAAATCCTTGGTTTTAAACTATGTACAAAATTGGTTTAAAGTATAAAAGAAGTTTACTAGTAAAGTTTTAGTTTATTAAGATATAATATGGTTAAATATTTATTATATTTCTAGAGTTTATAATAACTTAAATGAGAATAGGGTGGGAGTATAAATATGAAATTGAATTGAAATTTAATAAAATTGAGATTTTAAAGGTATGATTTTTATAAGTGGATTTTAGTTTAAGATGAATTAAACAAATATTTCAAGTATAAATAAATTAAAGGAAATATTTACTTATTTTAAATTGAGTTTTATTAAATGATAATGGATTTATTCAGCAAATATTTCAAAACTAAATAATAGAATATTAGATTGTTTAATCGTAATTACCAACCTTAGTTTTGAAATTGTTTAATACTGAAAGTTAAAATATATTAAAATTGAAATGGTTTATTGAAACTGAAAGTGAGTTGGAAGTTATGAATTGAGACTTAAAAAAAGTGAATAAAATTTTGAAGTCGAGGAAATTATTTTACTTTATAAAGTAATTTTAAATTCAAACTATTTTATTTTATATATTGTTTGAATATCCAAACCATTTAAGTTTTGGATGTTATGGTTTAGAAGCTGTGAAATTCGAAGTGTTATGTTTTGAAAGGTATATTTCAAGCGTTTGGTTTCGAAATATTTTAAATTTGAATGTTCTATGATTTTGGAAAAGAAATATATTTGAAATAAAAATGATATTTTGTTGATTTGGGTTTTATAAAAATGATATCATATTGATTTGGGTTTCAAAACGGAAATGATATCGTATTTAAATGTTTTGAAAATGATATTAAATTCTGATTTTGAAGTATAATTGTTTTGAAATGACCGCGGTGTCATAATAAAGATTGGCTGGTAAAGAGATCGGATTCAGATATGGGCATACTCTCTGTCGATACCGAAAGCAACTTTGATAACTGTGTACGCGGTGGAGATTTCAGAATGAAGTAGGATGGTGGCCACGTTTCCTTTGAGGTAAATAGGTGGGCCCGACTCCCGTGAGTTGGCATAAGGTTGCTAAAACAGGAGCGATCGATGGGCTAAGAAGGTAGAACCTTTTATCGGACACATCCCTTCGATATTATACTCTGACTTTTGGATTTATTCGGTGGCCAATTTTGATTTTTTTTCATTTAGGGGTGTGGCTAGAGATAGGCGGTAGCTGCGCGCCACGCATTGCCGCCGGCCCGGAAGCATAATTGGTATATCTACCCTGGCATTTCCTAGTTGTGCCGTGTCACCTACCCTAGCGCGCCTTATACGATTTTGGTTTTGTACCATACCTATGGGGTGACTCTGACGATGCCCAGTACAGGGGAGATTACGGTACTGTATAGGCTATGGGAATATAAAAGTGCGTTAAGGGCTATATGGGTAACCCCTTAACGCTATTTTAAAAGTAAGTTTATTTTACTGTTAGACATTATTATAATAGCGTATATTACCACATAGTAGATAGTTTAATGGATCTTTAGGAGATGTGAATCCCGAGCACCTCTTAAGTTATTGCACTGACGTTGACACTTGATATGAGGTGTCAAATCCTGTAAACATATCTGACGTCGTTCCACTCATATGATTTACTGTTGATTTAACTTACATAAGATCCTTTAGTTCTGACTCGAGAGTTTTGTCTTTTCAATTCGCTCGGGTCACCCTAAGCATTTCAGGATTTGGAAGACCGTATTCTAGAGGACGAAACGAAGATATGTTAGTATTTATAACATTATTCTGTTGCATTAATATTGTTCCACCACATCAAATTGTTCCGCTACATTGTTATTGATTTTCCTATGGTATGTGTGACTCTGATATGCATTGTATAAGTGTAATCAAATGTTTTTGTAAAACGTCAACATGAACTGTATATTTGATTATTATATTTTATTGTTCTGCTGCAAGATTCTGTTTTTTTTTCTTTCTTTGCTTTTTCTTATATACCCCATAACAATCTGCCCATTTGTATGGTTTAAGTCTGACGTTTGTGGTTTATCGTCGATTAAAACTGTTCGAAAAGGAGGGACGTTATATACTCCCTTTACAGATGAAATACTCTATTCTGAACCCCCTCGGCGATTCAGGTTGATGGCTTTACCAGTATATGAAGGAAGTTCTGATCCCAATCAACACATCCTAATGTATGAGTGGTTAATGAATGCTGCACGGGCTGACGATGTAGTTAAATGTCGATGCTTCCCGATTTCTTTGAGGGGCATAACTACAATGTGGTTCAAACGTTTGCCACCCCGGTCCATTTCTTGTTTTGACCAACTAGCAACAAACTGACTGAATAGTTTCGAATGTGCGTCACAAGGCCAAAGAATGTTAACACTCTGTCTAGTGTCACTCAAGCCTCTGGAGAGACACTCCAGCATTTTTTATAGAGATTCCATGTTGCATGTGCTGAGATCAATAACCCAAATGATAAGTCCATTCTCATGGCATTGACTAAAGGGATTGACCCCAAATCTGTATTCGGCAACTGATTGGTCGGAAAACTATCTGCGTCATTAGAACATTTCTATTCCAAGGCGGCCCAATTCTTGAGAAGGGATGACGTGAAACAGTTTAGGAAGCTGGATGACGCAGGGCTAAGCATGGAAGGGATCCAAAGCAATGTTGTGGATAAACCGTTCGGGGAGATTTCAGGAAAAATGCAATTGGATATTCAGAATAACAAACAAAGTAGAACGACAACGGGAATCAGAATAGAAACGGGATCTGAACCGTTGTCCGCGACATATGGCTCCAGTTCGATAATTACACTCGTCTAAATACGTTGCTGAAGAATGCATATCTACAAAACTGCAATAATATCCTACAAGAAGCCTGCTCCGAAGCCATAATCGAAGAGGCAGATCTAAACAGGAAAATTTTGTAGGTTTCACGAGAGTTATGGCCATAATACAAATGAATATCATCATTTACAAGATCTCATTGAGAAGTTTATTAGAGAGAGGAAGTTGGAACAGTATGTTCGGGCGCCGCAGTCTGGAGGTGCGGGCGCCGCGGTCTGGAGGTGCGGGCCCATCGAGTCAGAATAATGTGCCCAATCAGGCAAGACTGGAGGAACCCACTCGTACAGGCGGGAGATTGGTGATAAACACTATGAATGGTGTCCTCATCTAGCAGACCGAAGCTGGTGGGAAATGGAGTCGTATGCCAGCTTTATCCATCATGTTGACTTCGAACGTTGTAGTTGTGACGATGGGGCTCCGACCGAGCAACAGAAGATGATGACAGATGACATCGTGTTTCGAAATAGAGACCCTGGTATGGTCAAAGCCCCTACTATCGATCCACTTGTCATATTTGCTCAGGTAGGTCCAGCCTGGATGAAGAGGAACTTGGTTGACAGTGGTAGCTCTATGAATATTTTGTTTATGCGGGCATATGATCAAATGAAGATGAAAGCCAAAGATTTGAAACCTTGTCATTCTCGAATCCACGGCATCAATGAGAGTGCTACTATACCCACTGGAGCGGTGGAATCACCAGTGGAGTTGGGAGTTGGAGAACACCGGAGAGTCTGGATACTATAATTTGTTTTTTTGGACATAGACTCCCCTTACAATGCTTTTTTGGGTCGATCGGCCCTTGCTGAATTAAGGGCAGCCATTCCTCCATGGTGTTTTACTCTAAAGTTTCACAATGATCATGGAGTTGGAGTCATTCAAGGAGATCAGGCTACTGGATGAGCCTGTTGCTGAGCTGCATGGGGCGCAGTTAAAGGAAAAAGGAAAGGGCGTAGAGGAATCTCTCTACATCTGTTTTTGCTGATAATTGACAATTGGTGCCTAGGCCCAGGGCCGGGCACCCCAACCAATTTCAGAGGGATCTTTACCCGAGAGATACTGAAAGTGAAGATGAAACTAAAGATAATTACGCTTCCACGCCTGAACTGACAATCAATGTGCCGATCGACGACGATGATGATTCCAAGATGGTAAAGATTGGATCTCATTTAAGCCAATGGACACAGAAGGAATTGGTTGAATTTCTCCGGGTGAACCTCGACGTATCTGCCTGGACGCACTTTGATATGTGTGGGATCTCGATGGACATCGCGAGCCACACTTTGAATATTGACCCACGGTGTATCCCAGTCAAACAGAGAAGGCATGGTATGGATCCAGAGAGATTGCCGCCTATAGAGAAGAGGTCGATAAGTTGAAATCGAATTGGTTTATTCAAGATACCTTATAACCAGAGTGGGTATCCAATCCCGTACTTGTCCGAAAGCCAAATGGAAAATGAAGGATGTGTGTTGATTACTCAGACCTGAACAAAGCTTGCTCGAAAGACAATTTCCCACTTCCCCGAATTGATCAGCTCGTAGATGAAACGGCTGGGCACGAGCTGTTATGTTCTTATTCCGGTTACAACTAGATACCCATGCACTTCGGACAAGCTTCGTTATTGATCTGGGACTCTACTACTACAAAATCATGCATTTCGGAATCAAGAACACTGGGGCAACATACCAACGACTGTTCAATCGAATGCTCGCCAACCAGATCGGAAAGACCATGGAAGTATATGTGCACGACATGCTTGTAAAGTCACGATTCTCCACTAATCATATTAAAGACTTGGAATTAATGTTCAGCATCCTTCGAGAATACAAGATAAAGCTCAATCCACTGAAATGTCACTTTGGGGACGCATCCAGACAATTCCTTGGGTTTATCGTCAACGCTTGAGGAATCGAAGCAATACTGAAATGATCTGAGCAATCAGGAATCTTGAAACTCCAAGAACCATAAAGCAAATCCAGAGCCTCAATGGGAAGGTAGAAGCACTGAGCCGGTTCTTTTCAAAGTCCACCGATAAATACATTACTTTCTTCGATTTGATTCGAAAAGGAAAAGAATTTTTGAATGGACCATGGAATGCGGGCGTGCATTTCAAGCACTAATTCAACATCTCTCCACACCATCGATTTTGTCAAAGCCTGTCAATCATGAGCAATTGCACATTTACTTAGCGGTATTAGAAATTCAATCAGTGCTGCCTTAGTTTAGAGGAAGGCCGAGTGTTGAAACTGGTCTACTACTTTAGTAAATGACTAACTGGAGCTGAGAGAAATTATCTAAAGCTAGGGAAGTTGGCTTATTGTCTTGTTATTGTTTCAAGGAAGCTCTGCTCATATTTCCATGGTCATCCTATCACTATTTACACTGATCACCATTACAAAAGATCCTTACGCGACCCGAGACGTCTGGTAGGTTACTATAATTGAACATTGAATTGAGCCAGTTTTATATTACTTACATTACGAGGCAAGCTATTCAAGGACAAGTCCTAGCAGATTTCATAGCCGAATTTACCATCCCAAAGGACATGCCCGAAACTAGTGAATCTCCCAAGTATATCCGAAAGTTGCATACTGATGGTGCATCGAACGATCGGTGCTCGGGTGCTGGAGTAGTAATTGAAACCCCTAAAGGTCGGTTCATATGTTATGCTCTAAAGTTTGATTTTCGTGCGACCAATAATGGAGCCAAATATGAGGCCTTGTTTGCCAGATTGAAACTCGACCGAGATTTGAGAATTATTAGAGTGGAAATTTATTGCGATGCACTATTAGTTGTAGCTCAAGTTCGGGGTGAATATCAGACAAAGGAACGAATACTAGCTGCTTATTTTGCTCGAGTCCAGGTAATACTTAATTAGTTTGATTATTATGCCATCTTTTACATACCCCATGAGCGTAATCAAAAGGCTGATTCATTGGCAAAGTTAGCAAGTATGGAGGAAGCATAGCAAATGGGACTCGTTCCTGTGGAAACGTTATCTTCCCCAAGCATTCATCATATTGTGGCAGATTGGATATTTGAATCACTTCCCAGAAGGAGTCATGGATGACTCCATTCCAAAATTACCACGAGCATTGAACGCTGCCTAAGCACGAAAACGAGAAGTGATAGATTCTTCGTAAAGCTTCGCGATTCACTATTCAAAATGGAGTCATGTGTAGACGAGGCTATTCCATTCCTCTACTCCAGTGTATCGCCCATAATGAAATTAAGCGAGTGTTACATGATGTACATGAAGGAGAATGTGGCGATCACACCTGGGGGCTATCTCTCACTATGAAAGTGCTCCGGTATGGATATTATTGGCCGACTGTAAACCACAATGCAACATATTACGCCAGGAAATGCGATAAATGTCAAAAGCATGCTCGAATTCCTATAGCCCCATCTACCAAGATAACCCAAATGGTTAGTTCATGGCCGTTTACAGCATGGGAGATCGATATCATTGAATCTCCACCACTGGCCAAAGGCGGTGCGAAGTACGCCATTATCGCCGTTGATTACTTTACCAAATGGGACGAAGCTGAACCTCTTGCTACAATCAAGACGAAGAAGGTGATCAACTCTGTAGTTCGCAACGTTATATGTCGATTTGGTCTCTCGCATACCATCATCACTGATAACGGAACCCATTTCGACAGTGTTGAATTCAAGGATTTCTTCCAACGATTCCACATCCAAAGGAAATTCTCTACAATTGCGCACCCTCTACCAAATGGCTGGTTGAAGTTGTTAATAAGGTTACCAAGTCTATTCTAAAGAAATGATTGGAAAAGGACGGGAGCAAGTAGGTTGATGAACTTGTTATGGCATTATGGGCTTACCGAACAACCCACAAGTCCGTAATCGGACACACTCCATTCTCTCTATCCCATGGTTCAGAAGTCGTTATTCCAGTCGAGATGGAAGTACCTTCTCATCGTGTGACTTATTATGATCCAAAGAAAAATGCCATACTACTTTCCGAATCCTTGGATTGGTTGGATGAGAAGCATGAAGAGGCTGATTGGAGGGCGGCCGCATACCAAGTCGACTTGCCCGATTAAATAATGCCAAGGTCCAACCCCGAACTTTCGAACTCGGTGATCTCATCCTCAAAAGAATTTATCCGGCTCGTTCACACATAAAACCAACGTGATAAGGACCGTATGTGATTGAACGAAAGCTGGGAAATAGCATATTCAACTTATTGACCATTGGCGGTCTTACTTTGCCGAGAACCTGGAACAGCGAGAGTCTCCGTCGCTACTACACATTACAGGCTTTATTTATTTTAGTCTATTTTTCATCTGCAATTTTTTTCTGCATTCCAAAATTTGAATTTGTAATAAGGAAACTGATTTTGCCATATTTTCTCATTTCAGGAATAAAATGCCTTCTCTTCGAGCCAGAGCTATGATTTATTGAACATGACATACAACCATCACGACATACGAAGAGCTAAGTTCCATCATACGGTGAAATTTATTCAAATAGGGAGTGACTGTGATACGAATGGCCACTCGCTAAGCGAAATCCGAGCTCGAGGGAAAGTCACTACATTAATGCCTAAGAAAGATTGGCACACAACAATCCGTTAAATGACTCCAGTCTCCTAGAGTGTGAGCTGGAGTATAAACTTATAGAATGCGGTTTCGAAGAGGGTGGACCCGTCCACCTAACCACTTCGATCGTATCCTAACCAAGTTCGAGGAGGATGGATCCGACAATCTAACGACCTCATTTGTTAACTCGAGTGGATGTGAATCAACCATTCATGATCCTGATGAATCCATCGTTCTCGGAGTGTAGATGAAATCCTAAAAGCCTAAATAGATGTGACTGACCATCTTTCGGCCAACTCCAAATTTCTAGAGTGCAAAGTGGAGTATAAATATCAAATCTGGGTTCCCAAAGTATGAACTAGGGTATAAAGACCAACTTTGAATTCCCAGAATGTGAGTAGGAGTATAAACATCAACCAACTTCAAGTTCCCGGAGTGCGAACTGGACTGCAAAGGTCGACTATCTCTGGATTCCCAGATTGCGAACCGGTGAACCGAATGCAAATAACTCTAAGTCCCCAGTGTGTGGTCAGAGTATAAACATAACTCAGGTGTGAATGACCACTTGCAAACTAACTTAAGTCCCTAAAGCGTTGACATACCTTAAAACTTAAACAGGCATGATCGACCGCTGACATGCAAATGTAGATCCCTAAAGTGCGGATGTGATCATTGATAAGTGAGCGAGTGTGATTCGACCACTTAACTCTCACCTATTTTAGCATCGATTCGACGATGTTAAGCTCGACGAAATGAAGGCAAAATCCAACTACTGGCCAATCTTTACAACTCATCCCTGAACTGGTGGAAGAGCTGAAGTTTCAACCATCGACTGAAGAAGTGCAACATCGAAGTTCAACTTAATCCCCGGTCATGACTCATGTTTATGATTCTTGGAGCTGACAAATAAAAACAAACTCGAGTCAAAGGTTGAAATTTCGCATGTGCACTGGACTAGAATACAAATACAGGAACGCTTAAGCAAAATAAACAATAATTGTGTCGAAGTTAAAAAAAAATTCATTTCAAATAACTATGAAAGAATTTAATGTACAAGTTAATTCCAAAATTCCTACTAGCAGGGGCCGAACCCGCATTTATACACGGCCTACGAAAGGAAAACAAAATACATTCTTATCTATCTACCAAAAATAAATCGAAGAAACACGTCTTCTCTCTCTTCTTTATTGGCTTCTTCGATATAGACCCACTGGAATGCTGCTTAGTTTTCTCTTTGATCTCTTGCCTTTCAACGGACGATTTCTAGGCGGGGGCATGATCTCAATGTCCTCCTCCAAACTCGAGTGTACGGGGATTCGTCCTACAGGCGGAGTCGGAGGGGTAGTATCAACTACAGGTGGCAGAATAGACATGTTGATATCAATAATTTTACCACCGGGTGATATCATTCTCAGTGGAGCTGGGCCAGGTGCCGCCATTCCACCTCCAAAACTACTACCATGAGCCGCTGCCTCTATTTCAGTGTCGATTTCGGCCAATATCTATTCTTCGAGAATTGCTTGGGCCCTGCTAGAAACATGGATAGCCGGCATTGAAGAGCTGGTAGCAGGTATGATTCCACTCATAATAAATGGTAGGTCTGTGAAAAGTTATTGTGGCGACTGAGGAGATCCTCCATCATCTGCTCGTCAAAAGAGAGTGTGCCTCTACGTTTCATCAATCGGTGCAGTCGTTGTTGTGGTGGTCGCCTCAGTAGTGATAGCCTCCTACGTTTGATGTGAATTTTAAGTTGTAGGAGGCGCTATCAGTGTAACTCCAGTCACTGGACAGAGAAAAGGACAGACTTTTAGTTAACGCTTCAAATCAAGCCTCTTACTTTCAACATGTATGAAGAATGTTTAGAGTACCTTCCTCAGTTAGGCAAGTGGATGGTTGAATGGCTTTAGAAGTGTGCTCTTTAGCTTGAGCTAACTACGGCTGTTTCGGATTGTGAGCAATTACATATTACGGTTCAACCGCTAGTGCAGGTACAGGTTGGGTTGGCGTAGGAATCTTGAGATTTGTATCATGATGCTCAACACCTAAACCTTCTCCAACCTCCGAGTGTTGGGTGTCGAGCTTCTCCCTTTCATGTGAAATCATCGATTCGTGGAGAATCTTTCTTTCATCTTCATTCAGCATACGATCCTCAAGCTCAAACTCATCGATTGATTCATCTGGATGCGCCGCCTTCTCCTCCTCGACCAATCGGCCCCAAGTGTTGTGAAGATGTATCGGATAATTTTCATGCCAGGCTATGTTCCTGTGTTTCAGCACATTAGCGTTATAAGTGATGAGGATATCCTCGATATCATCCTCTAGCCTGGACTCCGCCGTACAGATCCTCTCCTCGACCTCGGTCTCCACCACATGGACTTTAGCCACTACCGCATCCTACTCACCCAGGAGCACTACCGCTTTCTCACATGCCTCCTAGGATGCCCAATTCACGTAATTCCTTTCCTTGGGAATTTCGAGAAAATTGGCTTTAAGCTCATTGAGTTCTTTGAGAGCCACATCCCGTTCGGCGGTAGAGGTGGTGTTCCGATGGCCCATCTCCTCCACCATGGCATAATGTGTCTGCCTCATCCACTTCATGGCCAAGTTCGCCTCGTTGGCCTTTTTAATGGCCTCTATTTATGATTTCGGGGGGCTTTGGCTTAATCATGAAGCACTTGGATAATTCGGTCCTTCTGCGCAAGCTCATTTTCTAACTTCTCCATGGTGGTCGCCCGCTCAATGGCCAGCTTCGACGTTTTCTCTATGGCTTTCGACCATTCCCTATACTGAGTATAGAAGTCGTGAATATAATCGTGCATCATATTCCCCACTTCCGCCAGGATTCTCTTAAGCGCGGAAGAAGATTTAGCCATCAAAGCGGATGTTCGGAAAATCCTTTTTCAGCTGTGCAATTTTGATAGCCCCTTCTCCAGAGGGCTCAGTAATAGCCTATTCAACGACAACTGAAGTTTTAGTCTCATGTCTTCGGCGGTGACGGTCAGGCCTTTGAGCAGGGGAAGGCAGTTTTTGACGTGGAGGCTCATGGGGATGTGTAACATAAGCAGAAGGTTATGTAGGGATTCGAGGAGATGGAGAGCACGATCGATATTGGTACCTTTGCTCTAGGTTCCTCTCCCTATACCTATCTCTATCATATTATTCCTAACTGGAATAACCGCGGTCACGGTTTCTATCATCTCCCCTTCTACGTGGCTCATAGTGTGAACTCAATGACTAGCGCGCTGAACGGAGGCTTCCAAGCATAGAATCTTTCCTAGTCATTGTACCTGCAAAGTAAAAGAGGAACATATTTAGTACTCTCCCAAAGTAAATAACTTATGGTGAAGAATCGTATAGTTCCATGAAATGTATATGTATGTGCAACCCCCCACCAACTGGAAATACCCGCTATACTAGTGGGAAGGGACCCTCTTAAGTCCATCCTGAAGCCCCTCCAATCCGGCATCATGTTGAAGTGACACATAATCCAAAATTGGAATGTCATCGAGTCCTTCGAAAAGGTTTTCCGCCTGCGAGGGGGGGCCTTCGAAATTCTAATCTTGGAAACAGGCAAAGACACGACCACGGATTTCCATCTCAAGAATTTAGGGCGTTCTGTAAGCAATTGCCTTGACTTTTATTTTTCCTTTGGAAACCGGAAGGGTATCATAAGGCCCGGCTATATGTTCATCGTCGGTGCGTGTTCTTTTTGAATCAACCCCTTCAGTTAAAACAACTTCGAGCAACTTACGTTTCAATCATTTCTTCGAGACAACCCTTAGTGTTCCCTCAAGCCTTATACTTTGGTTACGCTCGATTAACCCGACGATTATCAAATTTCTGTCTTTCAAAACCAAATCAATGTCTCTCATCTCACTTGGAACATCTAAGAGAAACTGTACTATCTCTTTAAAATGCGCACCTTCGGGTCATGGAATTACAGCTGGAAAGAAAAGGAGATATTAGTTTGATGTCAATTAAGATCACTTCGGTAACTACTTGAAAATTCCATGGTACTTACGTCTGAATAGCCATTAGCTGGCGAATCCCTGGCGGCAGCAAACATCTAGCCATTCCGTTTTAATGTAGCTCAACCTGGTCCAGTACCCCGTTACCACTTAAAAATTTCTAACCGCTTCCAGAAATGTAAAACAAGGGCTATCTCCCCTGCTCTTGACATTGAATAAGTATCTAATTTCAAGAAGGATCGGTGCTCGAAAGAGATGCACTATAAATACAATGAATAGTCTATTCAGGAGAGCATATCCGTTGAGGTGTAACTGAGATGGAGCGATTACAAAGAAAGACAACACTTCCCTAATGTGTTGGTAAAATTGCGGAAGTGTTCCAACTGCGTACGCATGGCGATTGAAAGCAGTATAACCCTCTAGTGGATAATGCGGCCTATCATTTGGTCCTTGCAGCAGAACGTCGTCCAATGACAAGACATGACTTAAGCATATCCTTCCGAATATTTCTTCAGAAATGTTGGACTATACAGAATCTGGCGGATTACCAATGAAAGTAAAGCATGGTAGCTCATTCGAAGATGGATTTAAAACTTCGGCCACAATGGCCGGTATCTCGATCATTAGGGAAAGTGAACTCTTAATTTCCTGCTGTTATGAGTTTGTAGACTCCATAACTAAAGAACTTATGAAAACTCATCATTAGATGATAATAAGCCCGTGTATCGCCTGGTGTGAACTGTGCAAATGTGTTGTGCAGTGCAGTACATATTACTTGAGAAATTTAACGAAATTTAAGAGATGCTTAAACGACAAGACTTTTAGATTCAACCGGAGTGACCGTCATCGCTGACCATCACAACCGAGATGTTTATACTCTAGAGACCAATTCAATTTAAAGTTTACTAAGTTCAGTTAAGTTATAGTCCCTCAACGAGATTTGGAAGGTAGTCCAATGTCCAGTGAAAAAGTTAAGTCTAGTTATGCAAGGCGGAAGCTCGTCGGAATCGAAATTTCGAGTGTGAAAATTTTCATGGTCAGGGCTTGGATCAGTCACGAAGGGCTCTGTTCGTATCGATCGTGGTGAAGGCTATTTCACGTCGACCTCCAAGGAGTAACTTCGTATCGATCTTAAGGCTCTCCTTTCGTATCTATCATGGGCAACATCTTCAAGTCGGTCAACATGCCCAATCTATCGTATCGATTGAATAGTTTGTCTTTCATCTGAATCGATGCGAACTCCTATCACCTCCTATCGATACGAAGCCGCTTCTTTATTCAATACGCAATTCAGTCGTGTTTCGTCTGAATCGATACGAACTTGCCCCTCATCCATAGTCGAAACGATGGCTCTTAGACTCTTTCTTTTCTAGATCGACATGAGCTATATCACCTCCTTCCCCAATCAAGCCTCGGCTTTACTCCAGCCTTGGCATCACTAGAATCGATCATACACACAAATTAAATGGCATACAAACTCTAGTCTCATCGTTTGAAAGTGGGATTGATCGGTTAGCTACCTAATTTAATTATTGGATTCGAAGGAATGGAGGGCTATTCAATTTGGAGACGAGGGCCGTTTCATTTTCTTTTTCTTTCCCGATCGATGCGAAAGCAGTTCGTGAGAAATAAAAAACAAGTGAAATTTTCCTAAGTCCAAATTGTATTTATATGGACTTGAATGTGAGAGAGGAAACGATTTGTATCCTGATGATAGTGATCTAGTCGAAACAGTTAGGAAAGATGGTGCGAACGAGCATCCTTCGTTTCCATCTACGGTTGACTATGAGTAAAGCTTTTTGAATCCATCAATTCATCGATGCAAAAAGAGTAGCCAAGCTACATTGGAGTCATGTAATTTCATTATTACGAAGCATCATTTCGTATCCATAGGCTTAGAGGCCTAAGCTTCGTATCGATGATTCGAAATGACAATTTTGCGTTTGTCACTTTGAAGACTAAAGAGATTCGAGACACAACGATACGAATTTCATTATTTGTATCCATCGATGCACGGCTCATGAAAACTCTTATCCATCGATAGGAGAATAAACTTTTGATCCTTTACTTCGATCCAGGAGAGGATTGATACGAAGGGACATTCCAAAACAACCATTAAGCGTTGTTGCAACTCGAATTCCACATCGGTTCAGGAGAGGATCGATACAGAATTCGATGCAAGAAAACTGACAACAACTTGTGATCGTGCAAACATTAACAAGTGTCAGGTTAGCATATATGCACGTATGTCAGGCTAATTTTCAATTTTCAAAATTCACAAGTCGAATGCCTACACGATGAACAAATTACAACAATAAATAGCTAATCAGTATCATACAGCAATCAGTTAGAACGACACACGGTATAACAGTCGGCAGTCTACAGTTCATAGTTTATGTCTCTGTGGATCAATCAAAAATTACAACTTTCAACGAAAAGACAACAATCGTTCAACAAGTTAGACAGAACCATTTATAATGAAAGATGTGATTATTCAAATCAGGTTATGTTATCATGAGGCGTACTTTGAGGGAAAATGTTATCTCGCCTTTTAGGAAGTCCGAGATATCAAGGAATTGACTAAAGATCAATGACCACTCATCCCGAATGTCGAGTATGCGTAGGCTCACTATCGATATCGATAAATTTTGTCCGAGTCCGGATCAAGCTACAATTGTTATGACATGACAAACAAAGCTAAGGAAACCGAGGTACCAAATTTCAAGTCAATCGGAGTTCATATGCTAAAGATATGATCAATACAAACCAAGGAAATCAGCACAACCACGTCCATCACTTCACAACCTTCTATTCGTGTCGATCTTGTTCGTGTCCATCGGCAAGCATTTGTACACATCCATCAGAATGCACTACTTCGTATCCATCAGGGGAATCATCTTTATTCGTATTGATCTGTTCGAATCCATCAGTGAAACAACTCAAATTCGCATCGATTGGCAGCTCTCTTGTTCGTATACATCGACTGATGGTATTCCTCGTATTAATCAAGTTACAAGTTCGCTTCGTGTCCATTGACTGCCATACGAGTGCTGACTCCATATCGACGAAACACTTTGGATACTTCACATTGATCAACCATAGAATGATACGAATTAAACACTCCCCATCGATACGAACAGAACTAGATGATCGATTGGTACGAATAAAATAGGTTAGTCGATCAATACGAATAAGTGCAAGACCATCGATAAGAACAAGGCCAAAATCAGTCGGTACGAATAGAGCATATGATCGATATGAACAAGGTGAAAACCTTGGAATGAATCGGTTAACTCGGCATAAAATGTGGATCGATCCGAAGAGTGAGCGCAATGTCAACCTGTGAGCTCGTGCTCAGTATCGATTCGAAGTGATCGGCACGAACGCGTCCATGGAACTGGCCAGCCTGAAGAAAATGCAATCTTGCATCAAACACAACTTGCAATCTACATATCCAAATGCTATGAAATTTTCACATGAGCATACGTACAACTTAAATAATGTTTCTGCCAAATTTCAACTCGATTGGATCAAATCTTGATCGATACAAAAATTCATTTGTATCGATCACGGATCGAGTTAAAATCACGTGGGATCAATCGCGTAGGCCCACCCATGTGCCATAAGAGGTCTCTTGAGATCTGAGCGAGATATTTGCATCTACGCTTATAAATAGCACCCCAGAGCTTACAAAAAAAAAGGATCTTTTTGGCTCTTTAACGTCCAGACTCTACCAAAACCATTTTCATACTTCAAGGCCGCTATTGTACTCGAATTTGATCGCTGTAATCCGCTGCAGTCAGTTGTAATTAGTAAGCAAGTATCAATAAAATCATCAGCATCATAGTAGACATAGGCCACACGTCAAACCACTCTAAATCATTGTGTTTCTACATGTTTTCATTATTTGTTTTTGAAGTGTTTGTTAGATAATCCTCTGTTTACATTTCTATTCTTTATTTTTACCTCTTTAAATACTTTCGAAGAGTTTAATGCCCAATTTTAGTCCAAACAAAATTGATTTGTGAATTACTTACCATTAAATAATTATATGGAAATGTTTTCCAATAGTGAAATGCGAAATGGTTTGAGAATATATCTTTTTAAAGATAATTTGAAGTCGATATTTGGCAAATGATTTAATTAATAAAAGATTAATTAAAATGGCATGTTCATTGCTTATGGTGCTAAAATTTATTCGGTTGTAATGATTGTTAGATAACCGACTATAAAATCTGGCCATTTTAGTTCCCCGACTTGATGCCAGAACTATTTAGTCGCACACTTACTATGTAGCCTTCTATGTAGGCTTGATTATCATTTGTGCTGTGCGGAGTATTACACGAATCTATGGAGCTTCCTTCTTGGCCGAAGGATAGCAAGTTGAAAGTTGGAGACATGATAAGTCTATGAGACTCAGTTTCTGTGTGAGGTTGAGAAACGCCTTTGCATTGTTGGTGCGAAGAGACCGGGATCGGTTTATCCGAAAACCACTTCGGACCAACATTTATGCAATGATTATGAAGGTTGATTGTGAAGATATTGATATTTAGGATTTTTATAGTGGAGGACTGCTAGTTGATCATTTGGGGTTAAAATCCCAATATACATCCAGTGGTAGTAGTCTCTTCGTTATGAAATATCCAATGCAAGGACTATTCGCTACTAATCCTAGGGATTTCTCGACAGGATGTGGTAGGAAAGCACATTCGGTTTGTCCTGTTCCTAGACAACTTGCATGGACATTTGTCTAACATTGCATTTCTTAAGATTACGTACATTGGTTTTTACAAATGTACATCAATGGTGGCGAAGAAGGCAATTTCTTTTAGCTTAACACCCTCCTTGAGACGTATGAGTTCAAGGGTTGTATTTTTGTGGAAGGCAATTAGTAGTCATAGGAAATGGCCGTGTGGCATTCAAAGTGATGTGATATGTGAAAGGTAATCGTTACCTCAGGCCTCATCAACTGGAAATGTCCAAAGCAGGGTTAGATGCCACAAGGCTATGTGGGTCGCTCCCAAGTAGGATATGATCATCCTCTTCCAGATATATCTTTACACGCTATGACGTCGTGTATTTGATTATTATAGTTTGTATGCCTGAAGGGCCCTAGGAAAGTTCGGTAACAACCAGAGGATGATATAATCGATACCATCTAGCTATGGATGCGGGCCGGTCTTGTGTTAGTAGAGGATCCTTTGTGACTGTCCTTGGTAGATTCCTCTAGAGATGTACTGCCAGAAGGTAGTCCCTTCACCTGGTAATTTGTATAGAAATGCAAACTCCACTACGTACCTGCCATTTTATTTTTAGAGCCTAGTTTGGTGGAATTTAATAATGGTAAAAATTTTGGCTATTTTGATTATTATTTGTGTACTAGACAATAATATAATCTAACAAAAATTTGATATGAAATGTTTTAGTTATCATAAGGTAAAAACATGTCCGTGTTTAAGTGCACGCGTGTCTTATGAAATACTTTTGTTTTGAAGGAAAAGTTTGGTAATTTAATAAATTTAGTTAAGTGTGTTTCTCACGCTGCTTTACCAGAATAATCCGGGCATTCTTCACTTTCAGTGCTCGGGTTAGACCGAGTATATTTATAGGTTCAGATTTGGTGCTCTTGGAGCTTCAGTAGGAGAGCTGGAGATCTTCATTTTCGTATACACGTATCACTTTATTATTCGCTGCTTAGTTGTTGTATATTATCGGCATCTATGAGGACATGTTATTATAACTATCCAGGCTGATAACTATCGATTGGTTGTTGAACTTTGATTTATGTATGCGCATACCGTTTCTGTTTGGTAAAGATCGTTGATACAATATTGTATGCTTTCCGCTGCGATGTGAGATTCTGTATTGTTGTGTTTGGTTCTCTTTTCTTTCTTCTCTTCTTTTCTTCTCTCTTCTGTTCTTTCTCTTGACCTTCCATCAGTCTATGCTTTTTGGGTCAGACATGTGTGGTTTATTGTCGATTCAAAGGGTATGGAATTGCAGGTTGTCCCAAAACTTATTAAAAAAAATTAATCTGTTTTAAATATATTCAATATAATTTAAATCCATTTAAACTATTCCATATTTATTTAATCAATTTTAAAATCCACTTAATATAATTTAAATCAATTTAGTCTATAATTATTCTATTTAAAACCTAAAAAAATCTATTTAATTTATTTAAGTCTATTCAAATCATTTTAAATCTAACTAAACACAATTTAAATCTATCTAAAGCTTTTTTACTATTTAAGCTATATTAAATCTATTTTAAGCTATTTTTAAAACTATTAAATTATTTATGAATACCTAAACTATTTTCCAAAAATTCAGACTGCATAAAGTTTTATATTTATATCCTTAATGATGATACAACATAAGTTGAAATTTTTAATTGATAACTTTTATGAAATGACATATTTCAGTTAATATGATTTTGTTGGTGAATGTTATTTTGAAAGTGAATATGATTTGAAAATAATATGGCTTTGAGAATATGATATTTTGATATTAATATGTATTGACTTTTGAAATGTAAAAGAACAATTTGTTGCGATATAAGCGTTTGGTTGATAAAGTGACCGGGATCAGATATTCTCATACTCTCTATCAACACCGGAAACCAATTTAACAACTATGCACATTGTGGAGATTCCAGAAATGAAGTAGGATGGTTTGGAGAATGATTTTTGTATAATGTATGACGTGACCCAGGGTCCCACGAGTCAGCTTAGATGTGACTAAAACAGGAACCATGCCGGGCCAGGTTAGGTCGCTTCTCTAGTCGGACACATTTCATCGATACCATATTATGACTTTGTGATGATTTGGTGGCCACCCCTTGATTTTGATTTGGGAGTTGGTTTTTAGGTGGAAGGTAGTAGCTGTTGTGCGTTACCACTAGTCCGAACCCCAATTGGTATGTCTACCTTGAATTGCCTCAAGTGCCATGTTCATATGCTCTAGAGTGCTTCTACGAGTTTGGTTTGTACCATATCTATGGTACACCCTCGGATAGCCTTTAGTTTACCGAAGAATTATGGTACTGTATGGACTATACAGGAATATATAAAAATGTGATAGGGAGATATGGGTAACACCTTAATGCTATTCAATAATTTTACTTTACTATAGACATATTATAATAGCATATTGTACTACATAGTAGATAGTTTAAGGAATCCTTAGGAGATGGGAATCCCAAACATCTCTTAAGTTATCGCACCCACGATGTACACTGGATAGGAGAAGTCAAAACCTATAAACATCTCCGACGCCGTCACACTTATATTTTTACCGTTGATTTAACTAACATAAGGCCTTTTAGTTTCGATTAGAATGTTTTTTCTTTTTAATTCGCTTTGGTCAGCCTGAGCATATCAGAGTTGAAGACCTCAATTCTGAAGGACGAAGACGAAGATTTGTACTATTATTATTTATTATATTTATTCCACTGCTTCATGTTTTTCCGGTGCATTTATTTATTTATTTATTCCTGTTTCTGTAACTTTGATTTTTTGTTGTAAAAGAATAATCAAATGTATTTATAAAACAACTTCGTGAACTGTTATTTGATTATTATATTTTGTCATTCCGCTACGAGATTCTATAATTTTTTTATTTCTTTCTCTTTTTCTTATTTATCCCATAACTATCTATCATTTTGAATGGTTTGCATCCAGAACGTATGTCTGATTAAAACATCCAAAAAGGCAGGTAGTTACATAAGTGTAGGTTGTTATAACCGTCAATGCTAATGTTACTTTGTTCAGTAATTCTAAAATGCTATTATATTTGGGTTTCTTTGTGTACTGTCTTTTGATATTATTTGTTATCAATCAGCATATGAGATCTTGATGTTTTTGTCCTCCTCCTTCTTGCTCTCTTTCTTTTCTTCCTTCTCTTTACCTTAACATTCTTTCTTTCAGGCACTTCGATGATCTACATGTAAATACTATGGACGTAGCAGTATTCGTATTCATGTGTCGAAAAGATGGTCATTAAAAAAATTCCATGGATTAGACTATTCCACCAAATACATCTATGATGTAAATATTCCACCAAAATTTTTGGTTCCTACAGATTTTTTTAACTAAAACACTTTGAGCTCCATGTAGAAACAACATTCAGAAAATGGTATTAAAAATGAAACTAGGAATATTTGAAATAAAGGACACTATATTAGTTTTAAGCACTCAAACTCTTCATTTATATTTTGGCTAAGGGGATCATCCGTGTTTAGTTTATTTAAGACATTGTTATAGGATGTTCATTTAAATTCAAAACATAAATTTATCAAGATAGTTATATATAACTTATAATTTATAATGAATCTCAAATTAAAAATATTCAATTAAAAGGAATATATTAAATAGTTTTCCAATTTACATGAGTTTCGAACTAAGATTTCTTATATTTATAAGTCTAAGAAATGTGTTATAAGAATCAAAAAAAATATGATATGCATTTGCTAAAAAACATTGACTTCACAACGTTTTTACGGTATTCTATAATCATTCACACAATTCATCTTAAATAAGTAAAAGACTTTATTAGGCCATTGTATAACATTCTGATGTTATACCTATTTCTTTTTATTCTACTCGGCACAAATGCAAATGAGTAAACATAATACCACCAAATAAAAACAATGATGTTAATCTAGACAAGATAATTTCATGATTATTATTAGTTTTTCTTTTAATCATTTAGCTTAATTAGCATTTTATCAAGGCATATATTAATCTGATCATAAGTAAAAGAAAGAAAGGAATAAATTTGTTCTTTGTTGGATATTTTAACTTTGTTAAAACAAGTTACATCAATCATAGAATGGAGGGTAACTATTCGCAAGCGGCGGTCCATAATCTTCACTTTTATCCATTGAGTAACTAACGTTCATTAATGTCGATCTTTCAACATTTGATCAACTAAATCATCCATTAAACTTGTGTACCCTAAAGTTAAAAATGATTCACCAAATGATTGTAGAAAAAATAGGTTAAAATCATTATATTGAGTCTTTCACATCATAGAAGAGCTAATTTTTAACACTAATAAAGCTATTTAAATACAGTATGTTTCAATATATGTGTGTGTGTGTGTTATGTGCATGTGTGTTTATTTTTTATTTCTCTACTAACATGATTCACTCCTAAATGGTATAAGATTCTATTAACTATTCAAAAGAATATTTGTTTGGAAATAACCAAAAAATTATGAAACTTATTTTTTACATAGGTATCTTTGCCAAGTTCTCACAAATTAGAAATACTATTAAAATGAAAGAATCTCAGTCCATTTTTAGCCATCTTATTTGTTTGTTTTCTTCAATGGTTATGATTTTCTTATTAATAGTGTTTTTAGTACACTTATCCAAAAGGAACTTAAAAGATAAGATTTATTAGCAATAGCTTCTTTTCTTCATATTATAAGAAGTTAATAAATTTACTTATTAACTCTTCATTTATAATTAATTGTATTTTTATACACTATCCATTTGTGAACCTTGGTATTATACAAAACAAAGTAGTTTGAGGATATAGTACATCAATTTAAAAAAGTACAATTAACTTGCATTAATCTTGTTGCAAATGAATTCAGATTAATTTGTTTTCTTTTAGCAACAAAAACAACTAAAGAGACTAATATAATAAAATGTATTAAAAATATACAATTATTATGTAAATTAATTAACCTATAAAGATATAAGAAAAAGAAGTAATAGTAAATAATCATATCCATTATGTTCATCTTAGATAAGAGTACTCGGAAACTATATATAAGGGCATCAGCATCATTGAAGATAATAAACAAAAATGATGGCTAGGAATGGGATAATCTTCCTCATGGTTTTTATGTTCGTTATGACTAGTGTGAATTGTATCAAAGATATCCAAGGTAAATCAAAGTTGATATGTTATCTTCATTGTTATTATTACTTTGCTTATTTTCCTAGCAAATATTCTTTTGAAATAGTGAAATTAATCAGATTCCATATACGAGTGATTTATTTTAAAAGCAAAAGTAAAAGAAAAAACACAAACAGGAATAAATATGTAAGTATATATATGTGTGCGTCTATATATTAGTTTGAAAATTACAATATTTGAATTGTTGTATTAACATAAAAAAGTAGCTCTTCTCTAATGTAAAAATACTTAACTTAATGATTTTAACCTATATTTTTCCACAGCACTGGGAGAATTGTTTTCATCTTCTGGGCATACAAGTTTAATGGATGATTTACCAACTCAAATGTATAAAAGTCCAACATCGATGGATGTCGGGAACTCAATGGCACAAACTGAAGATTATGGACCACCACATGCCAATTGTTGGCCACCACACTGTAATTGATGTAAAGAGTATTTACTAAAATTACGGCATCCAATAAAGATCAATGCATTTTCTTTATTTCTTTCCCTTTGTCTACGATTAGAGTAAATATGCCTTGATACTTATGCAAATCACGCAAAATGATCAAAAGAAATAATTAACAATAATTAAGCAATTATCTTATCCTGATTAACACCATAATTTTTTTTTTGCTATTATGTTTATTCATTTTCATTTATGCTATGTAAAGATGAAAAATATAAGTAAATAATATTGGAATGCTACACAATGGAAAAATGCAATTTTTTTATTTATTTGCAACCAGTAATTTAAATAATTGTAAAAAACACAAAATATTGTCAATGTTTTTAAGTGAACGCTTATTGTGTAGGTTTTCTTTTATTCATATAATTCATTTTTTGTTTTAGGAATGAAAGAAATTCCATTCGAAATTTCATGTAAACTTAATATTACTAATTATTTTCTACTCAATTGGATATTTTTTTTAAGATTAGTTATTAACAAAAATAGAAGTAACAACTTTTTCTAATTGTACAATTTGAATATAAATGTATAACACATTCTCAAGTAAATTACACATAGATGGTCCACTCAGCCAAATGGTAAATATAAATTTCGAGTAGTTTAAAATACTGTAGTTTACTTTATTTCAAATTTTCCTACTTTCATTTTTACTACCATTTCTTTGGTGGAGTTTCAACACAAAGCTCAATATAACCAAAGTGACAACAACTAGAGTAAATGGATCTTTTTGTGGAATGATTTGCACAATAATATGTATTCTAGTGGAATCCGATGATTTTTCCATTGAATATATTGAGTCTTACATGATACAACGAGTCCATAAAAAGTATGACACCTAATGGTTTGTTGTTGTACTGAGATATGGTTCAATGGTGTAAAAACAATATACAAGGGGAAGGTTAATTTACAAAAATTAAATACTTTTAACATAAAGCAAAGTATCCATAAAATCTCGTTAAAAAAGTTATAATCTATTTTTCGTGACACCAAAATTTGTGTAAACCATATAAGCTGAATTTGTCCATATTTACATAAAAAAGTATTTTATAGTGTTACAAAACAATTGGAATTTATCTTTCTAGCAATGAATATGGAATATTATAAGTAAACAGTATCACATGAATGCCCCACCAATGCCCCGTTTCCAATTTCCAATAGATGACATGGTTAGTATGGACTGTGTATGGTTCGAAAGACCTTTTTAGGCACCGCCAAACATGGCAAAAATGACCATGTACTAAATTACTTCACCTCGCCTTACCTATATTGCAACTTGAACCTTGTCTACTTCGAACCCGATGTAATTGCATGAAAAAGTCCAACCCACACATGGTCGATTTTGACCATTGCTTCTCTTTCACTTTTTCTAAGTCCCAAAAATGCCCCCACTGCTTAATATGCCAGGCCGAAGCCTTCAACATTGAAAAAACTTGATATGCTACCTTATTTCATTCGAAATAGCCCATAAGGTAATCGAAAATTTTCCCTTGCTAATTATCCCTTAATGATGTGTTCGGGCTAATTAAAGTTCAAAAAAGATGGTGGTAGGAATCAAATTTAATGGAGGTTTAGTTCTATTTTGCGAAGTGGGAAAATGATCTCGATACGTACCATCATCCCGAATTATACACCAATTTCGAAACGGCTTAGTAGGCCTAAGTTTGGGCTTCCCTATACCAACTAACCTAGCCAACAACAAACTAAATTTTAGAAGGTCATTTCTCCTAAACCGTTAGTCCAAATCTTGAATATGACCACTTTGCGGAAATATAAACCATCTCTCTTGTGTAAAGAAAGTGGTTTCATACCCTAGTTCGGCTTTGATCAAAAGTTATAAACTTTACGAGAATTTTCGGGTAAAAATCATCAAATCAAAATCCTAAGGATAGAGAATGTTCCTCGTAGCCTAAAAAAAATGTATAGAATCACAACCATAAAAGGATTTAATAATAATATTATACGATTCTTTGATACGTATAGTATTGTATTGACTAAAGTTATAAAGTCATTAGTATAACAACCCTAGTTTTGGTGATTACGTGGACTATTAAATTAACAGTAGTTATAATTTAATATTGGAGATATAAAATAAATTGGAGAATTACAATTTGTAAAAAAAAATTTATTTTAAATAAACAATTGGATTTAAGTATAAAATGTTGAAAATAAGGTTTTAGAAACTTTATTTTGGTTGTTTGAGATTCGAAATAAGAAGTTCATGCTCTTATTTTGATTAATGAAATATTTTTAGTAATTATTGCCAAATGTTTGTTTTATTAATTTTAAATGATGTATTTGAATTAATATGTTCTATATTGTAAATAAAAGATGGAATTTTGTTTTAAAATAATATTTGGATGTAAAAATGATTTTACTATGGTTTGTTAAATAATATTATACATGAAAATGAATTTTTTTCGAATTTTTGGTGTTAAAAATAGTGTTTCATGTAAATTGCACTGTAATTTTTGCATTTAATTAAAAATGGTGTTTTAAATAATGGAAAATAATTTTTATGGCTAAATCATCTTTTATTTGTGGGAAAAAAAATCTGTGAACATATAACATGTGAGTTTGATATTATAAAAGTTGAAAACATGAGAATAAGCTAAAATATGTGAAATACGGTGAGTTAAAAACGGTAACGCACGAAATAACTTAGCCAAATTTTAACAAAGTATTTTCAGTTAGGCTAACGGGTATTAGGTTAGCCTAAACCCATTTCTGTAAATTTCACATACATCTCTTTTCTCACTTTCCACTTCTTAAAACAATCACTCAAAAGAATAATGGCTGCCACTTCTTTTTTTTCTTTATCTAACATAATGTTTAGCAAAATCAAGGAGAAAAATCAATGAAACAAGACTCTATCAGGTAATCAAAATCAAAAATCTTCAAATCTAATCCATTTGTTTCTGCCTGTTTGTCTCTTTTTTGTCAGTAACAGGTTATTAGAGCACCTCCAAGCAAAATAGATTATAGCTTGCAGCTCAAAATCTCTTAAGGTTGGCTAAGGTGAGTTACAACTCATAATTCTAGCCTAAAAATCAATATTTCAAGCTGAAACTGCTAAAATTCATTAACTATAAACAAATTTCTGTTTTCTAGAAATTTTCAACGAAAATTGCTTTTGATTGCTTCTTTTTGTGACTATATCTTCTTCTTTTTGAAATGCCACCGGAATTCTTTGATATTGTAGTTCATAGGTTACAGTCTATGTATGTCAACTTTCATGCGCAAATTCATTTTGGAGGTAGACGAAACAAGTGCTCGAAAATCAGTTTGAACAAGCCTGAAAGCCTAGAGGAATTCGCTACTAGAAGGTCAACCGAGCCTTTGCGGTGGTCGAGCCACATAACACGTAGGTCGGCCGCTGTAAGAGGAAGGTCGACCTACATGTCGATCTGTAGGACAAATTTGACCTTTCCAGCTTATTCTTCTCACCTTTGCTTCTTATTTTTTGATATTTTTGAATGTGTTTGAATGCCATAATGTAACATCCCGCCTTTTCGCACGATTTAAACAGACACACGTGCCGATTCAAACCATACGGAAGGGCGGATTGTTATGGGGTAAATAAGAAAACAGAAAAGAAATAAAACAAAATAGAATCTCACAGCGGAAGGATAAAATATAATAATAAAATATACAGTTTATAAAACTGTTTACAAAACAATTAATTCTTCTTTATACAATTAAATATCAGAGTTCACATACTAATAATATCAATGCAGCGGAATATAGTGTGAGTGTAGTGCAATACTATAAATAATAATAATACAAATTCTTCGTCTTCGTCCTCTAAAGCTAAAGTCTTCGATCCTGAAACGCTCGGACTGACCCGAGCGAATTTGAAAAGACAAAAACACTCGAGTTAGAACTAAAAGATCTTATGTAAGTTAAATTTACAGAAATAAATATGAGTGCAGTAACTCAAGAGATGCTCGGGATTTACATCTCCTAAGGATCCATTAAACTATTTACTGTATAGTATATTGCGCTATTATAGTAGTGTCTATTCGTAAAATAAACTTACTTTTAAATAGCGTTAAGGGGTTACCCATATATCCCTTAACACAGAATATATTCCCATAGTCTATACAGTACCGTAATCTCCCCCGTACTGGGCGTCGTCAGAGGGCACTCCATAGGTATGGTACAAAACCAAAATCGTATAAGGCGCGCTAGGGTAGGTGACACGGCACAACTAGGCAATGCCAGGGTAGATATACCAATTGCTATCCGGGCTGGTGGTAACGCATAGCCGCAGCTACCGCCCACCTCGAACTAACACCCCAAATCATAGAAATCAATAGTGGCCACCGAATCAATCCAAAGTCAGAGTATAGTATCGAAGGAGTCCGTTCGATCAGAGGAATGACCTCATTGACCCGAGAATCGCTCCTGTTTTAGCCACCTTATGCCAACTCACGGGAGTTGGGTCCACGTATTTACCATACGGGAAACGTCGCCACCACCTACTTCAATCTGGAATCTCCACCGCGTACACGGTAGGTCAAAGTGGTTTTCGGTATCGACAGAGAGTATGTACATATCTGATCCCGGTCTCTTTGCCAACCCATCGTTATTATAACACCGCGGTCATTTAAAAATTAGTTTATACTTTAAAAGCAGAATAAAATTTTCCATTCCAAAACTATGAGTACGATATCAATTTAAACCCAAAACAATATGATATCATTTTATCTCAAATATAATTCTTTTCCAAAATCATGCTGGATTAAAATTTAAAATATCTGGAAACCAAATATTTGACATATACTTTCAAAACATAATATTTCGGAATTCATACTTTTAAAATCATACTTCTAAAACTTGAATGGTTTGGATATTCAACAGTATATAAAATAAATGGTTTAACTTTAAGGTTACTCTATAAAGAAAAATAATTTCCATGGCTTCACACATATATTTCTTTATTTAAAGTTTAAACCAAAATTTAAATATCCCTTCAGGTTACAAAACCACTTCAATTTCTATATATATATATATATATATATATCCATTTGGAGTATAAATATTTCAAAACTAAAGTTGGAATTTATTCTTTTAGCAAATTAAACGTACTATTATTTAGTCTTGAATATATAAAATAAAACTCCAATTTCTAGCAATTAAATATTTTCTTCAATTTAATTTATACTAACATATTCATTTTTAATTATCTTGAAAATCCAGTTATAAATATCATATCTTAAAATTTCCAAACTTAAACATTAAACATATGATATAAATTATCAAATCCCATTTCTCAAAATTTTTCCATTTTCATTTGCAGATTTATACCCAGCTTAAATTCAAAATTTTAAGTTCATATGTATATATATAGGAAAAATATACCATTTATAAAATATCAAAATTAAAATTTTTATAAACCGTATCCCATCCAAACCATAGAAATCACTTTAAAAATATTTATATATAAAGACCACGGTGTCTGTATAAAATTTTCTATCCTATGGTCAAGTGATACGGATATTTATCATTTCAATCCGCAATTTAAAAATAAAATGCGGTTGTATATCATTTCAAACCGCAATCCCGAATGAAATGAAAATGCATGATGACTTGCAGTTTATACAATATAATTATAGCATTCATTCATCCAAATATCAATCATCAATTGCAATCATCATCCAATTTTAAACAATCATCGATACATAGCATATGAATTTATACAGAAATCAATAGCAGATATTAACTAATAGTTTATATTCCATAATAAATTAAATGACTGTTAACTAGCAGTTTATGTGCAAAAATAAATTGTAACTGTCAAATTTTTATGCAATAAATAAAATAAATTAACAGTTAAATTAACTAAATGCAAATTAACAGATATGCTGAATAAAACATACCAAACAGTCATAATTAAATTTCTACTCATATCTAAAATAAATTTTGCAAACATAAAAAGTTTTAGAAGTTGTGAGTGGGTTAAAACACTCACCTTTTGAATTTAAATCGAATTTAAAACCGATTTAAACCCAAAAATTCGACGGTCTCCAAATTTATCCAAACCAGCGTCAACAGATCCGAAATTTTATTACGATCCTAACAAAAAAAAATTCGCGTGAAACGGAATTCGTATGTAAGAGCTATAGTGATAAAATGATTGAATTTTGAAAATAAAATAAATAAGCAAAATATAACCTTTCTCCCACAATATCGTCCACGTCACCACTCCCTGCAGAATCCTCTCACGCGAACAGTATCAGGTCCCCAACGCGTTTTGCAACCCTAGCCGCCGCAAAACTCCACCTTCATCCAATTTCGCCGCCCCCCACGTTCAATTTCCTCTAGATCAGGGTTCGTCACTACGTTCCCCAAGCATGGCCGACCCTACTGGTCCCACCCGTCACGCTATCGGCCACCCTTAGCGCAAGTGCCTTTGCCCCCTTGCCAAACTTCTCGCGACGTACCTGAGCCTCGTTCGACAACAGCAGCCGTACCGATGCACCCAGAACAATGATCTCCACCCACTGCCACTCCCCGATCGAAGCCTCGTCGAGAGTCCGCCGTCGAAACCAATAACCCAAAGTGGACGGCCGAAACAAAATCGATTTCTTCTGGAAAAACTGAGACCCGAATCGAAAGACGAATTACACCAGCAGATTACGTACATCGAGAACTTCCACTTATATTTTTTTCGGAATTTTCTGAGAACTTTAAATTTTCATTTGAATTTTGAATAGAATTGGATCTGCAATCTACATCCATTTGAGGAGGAGAAGCAGTTGAAGAAAGAACGTACAGCAAATGAGAATAGAAAGGAGGTTAGGGTTTATAACCGTGCTTATATAGAGGGGTTAGAGGTAGAGTAGATGGACCGGATAAATGAACGTACAGAACAAACTATGGCCCAAAAAGCCTGTTCTGACCCCGAAACGAAATTGGGTAAACCCATATATCGAAATAGGTACTTTAAAATATTCTGAACGCGATGGAAAAAGTTTCACGTTCAAATTCGATAGTATGAAGAAGTTATGCTGAAAACAAAATTTCCAAATTGATTTCAAATTGATTTTTGATTAAATTGATTTCAAGGCGTTTCGCGTTCGTACGATCAAACGAAAAGTCCAATCGATACGAAACTTGAAACCCTACAAAAATTCACTGATACGGATCCGATGAAACTGGTTTTGTTGAAATCCGAGTCCGTGGCAAAAATGGCTATTTTTATATTCATTAAATAAATTAAAAGAAATTATAAAAATCCAATTTTATAACTAAATTCTAAAATTGGCCAAATTTTATCGCTTATATATTTCAAAATCAATTTAATGATTTAACAATTTTAGATGTGAATTAAAAGTTGACAAGTCTATAAATTTCAGTGTCACTTTCTCTACTTCCTTATATTTAGAAATTATCAATTAAACTCTCAAAAACCCACTTATTAGATTTTCAACTTTTATATTTTCAACTTTTATCCAAAATAAAGATGCCACTAACATTGGTATGATTTCACATTATTATCCACACATTCCATTTAAATTTCAATAACGACAAATTTAACCGTTAAATTCCTTTTATTTATGCAATAAATGAAATGGTTGAATTTGATACTCAAATCTAGTTTATAAATCCTGCTTTCTATACTAAAACTACCCATGGTCCTATTATAAGTAGAATTAGCATAAATTTTGTCTTAAAAAATTAACCCTCTACAATTACAAACAAAAATCTACTCTAACTACACCTTTTAAATCAATTAATTGTAATTAAGTCTACATTAAAAGTTATAAATTATAAATTGGAACCTTAATAATTTCGTTTATTGATTTAAAACTTTCCATTCAGTGAATAGACATTTATGGGTATAAATAACATTTAATTATAATATTTTTCTTTAGTGTATGCTTCAATTCTTATAATACCCTTTTTATTAACTATAACTCACTAACAAAGCAAAAATTTTAATTTAGATTTATTTCAATCTATTTCCATTCTTAACTTAATATACTCAATAAATGATTAACTTAAAGAAATTTGTTACCCTTTTATATTCAATTTCACTTACAACATCAATAACAACAATGTTGCCGTAGATTTAGATTCAATTAAATAAATTAGTTGAATGGGTAAAATTTTGTAATTATCCCAAATGCCAAATATATTTATGCATTAATTACTACTTATTATTATGAATTCATTTAAAACTTACTAATTGCCTTTGTCTTCTTATATCCTATTTACTACTAAAATTCTATTTAGTTAAATTTTATCAATATATAAACACCTAGGCAAATCAAGTTCTTGTCCTTTATGTTATTTCAATTAAATCGGGTATGCACAAATAAATTTAAAATTAACTTATTCCTACAAAATTAATTACATACATTCAGTTCCAAATTTTATAGAATTAAATTCTAATTACTTACCACTTAATCCATCAATTATATATTCTATCCAAACATGCATTTAAATCTTTTTATTTTAAATAAATCTATTCAATGTTGACATCCACTAAATAAAATTTACTTTCATTTGTATAGTTGCAATTCAATTAAGTTATTATTTCATTAATACTATTTTCCATTTATATCTTCCAGTATTAATTTCCCAAACCAATTTAAATCAACAAATTATAAAACATTTAAATTGTTAACCTTTAATTACAGTTACTATATCTAATTCCTACATTTACTCAAATAAAATCTTAAGACTTTTATTTCAGTCTAAATTAGATTAGAAATCATATTAAATTAACTCATTTAATATCATCGAATTAAACGGGTCGTTACACTCTCCCCCACTCAAAACTTTTCGTCCCCGAAAAGGAAAAAGAAGGGAGAAGGAAGAATTCAATAAACAGTACATCTTATTTCAAATATTAACTTATAAACAATAATTTACTAAATTTATTACCATAAATAAAATATACCCATTTTATAATCATTATATCCTTTTATGCTTAAAAAATTAAAGTTGGAAAACATTTTCAACAAGTTTTTAAGTCCAAAATTTACGGAAAATTTTGGCAGAGTCTCCTTTGTACGGAGAGGTTTGGGAGAAAAATATAATATCAAAATATAAAAAATATATTACATATATTATCCAAAATAAAATATCCCAACACGGGAAAATTATATAAAATAGCGCTACAAAACGTAATCCGAAAACGTACCTATTTGTCGGGCAATTAACGCTTATTATTATGGAACCAAAAGCAGTAGAAGTTGCTTCCATAACCTGCATTTCACTTATAAAAATATAAAGGTTTAACAATTTATCTCAAGTGAAATATTTAAGTGGTTTCAATCCCTAATATCCAATCAATGCAACAACCATCAATTTCAACAATCAGCATACACAAAATGCAAAACAACCATTTAATCAAACAAGCAAATAGTTGTTCGGGTTCAAAATCTGAAATTGTACGGAATGAAAAATAACTATCAAGTGCACCATTTACTCAACAGTCTTAGATGGGACAGAATAGATTATTTATTCATCCACTACTTCAAATTTCCTTACCCGACCAAACCATAAATCAAACAATACAATTCAACCAACAAATCAAATTAACTTACATAAATTTTTATTTCATACATCAGCTGTTTGATCTTTCCATTTATATAACAGTTTATCTTTTATTTTCATTTATTTTCCTAAAACCCTTTTTCTTAAGTTTCATTCATACCACATAAATTTCTTTTTTTTTTGTAATTTACATTTATTTCTAACAACTCTCAAATTTTATTTCTCATTCAATGGTTGTTTCCTTATTTCTACTTATTACTTACCATTATTCATTTTTATTTATTCAGGTTATGTAATTTTCTTTTATTTGTATTACATTTAACACACTTCTCAATTTCAATCATTTATTAAATGCTTACATCCTATTATATTTAATTACAGTAACCCTTTTTAATTACACTTAAAACTTAACCTTATAACCTCCATTCTTATAAATACAGGATTTTATTAATTTATAACCTAGGGTTTACAGTCATTTATTTATTACCTACTTTCCATAATATTAAACTAGTAGCATTTATATCATACTTAAGTTTATAACCCTACACATCCATCTTCATTTATTAAAGAATTTCATTTTATTTACTTAAGTTTAAAGTCACCTGTTTATAATACTTACTTTTAACTATGGAAAAATTTCAATTTATAACTTAAGTTTATAACATTAAATTCTTATTTATAATAGCAATTCATTGAATACTTCATTATTTCCAAAATTTCTACTTGTATAATATTCTATTCCAATCTCTTATTTAACATTTCAACTTTTCATACGTGGTAAGTTATTTATGTTAAAGAAAATGCAAAAGATCTTATATAAGTTTTATCTCAACTTTTAATTAAATTAAATGTTAATCAATATTACTCTTTGTCCCATATGTTAAAAAATTTCAAATTTATCTTTGCATTAATTCTCTTACCTAAATTAGAGGTTTCAATTCATTAATTACTTACCCTTTTATTTCACTAAAATAAATTAAACAATTAATTAATGGAAATTTAAGAATTAAATACCGGGTCAAATTTTAATATATAAATATATTCTTATAACTTATATACCTCAAATTTTATTTAAAACAATTAAAAATTTAGAAAATTTCAAAATAAATCTGTAGTAGAATTCACTACAGGGGCCTTTCCCTTTGAAACTCGAAAATGAAAGTCGATGATGCGGCCGCCATCACCGAAATTATTTTCCAGCGACAGAGAGGAAAGTACAAGATTTATTTTTTCCAAAATCTTCTTTAAAACAATTCTTTCGAATTATACTAAATATTTATATAAGAAAATACTTATAAACCAAATCATTATATTTCATAAATCCTTTGAAAGCAGATTTTCAAAAATCCCGGACTTAAGTTCTAAAATCTCCAATTTGATTTATTATAATTTCAACTTAGCTTCAATTATTATAAATATTTTTATTACCTAACACCCAATCTTTAGCAACCAAATATATATATATCTTTATAAAATATTTTTATATATAGAAAATATAATAGGCAAAGTTATTTCATTCACCTATATTAAAACAGATATTATGTCGGTCTGTCCTATTAAGTGTTTAGAAATCCCTATTGATGACATAGCGTCCCATGCATCAACCAGAATTTATAAATACAAAACGGAACAGATTAACACAATATTAAAACTTTTTATAACACTAACAAATACGCTCTCTCATATATATATACACTCAGCGACTCCCATAGGGTATTCCTACCCTATTAACAAAGAGTAAAACCCCACAAAGCTAAGGTTTATCGCTAAACCAAAGCTCTGATACCAACTGTAACATCCCGCCTTTTCGCACGATTTAAACAGACACACGTGCCGATTCAAACCATACGGAAGGGCGGATTGTTATGGGGTAAATAAGAAAACAGAAAAGAAATAAAACAAAATAGAATCTCACAGCGGAAGGATAAAATATAATAATAAAATATACAGTTTATAAAACTGTTTACAAAACAATTGATTCCTCTTTATACAATTAAATATCAGAGTTCACATACCAATAATATCAATGCAGCGGAATATAGTGTGAGTGTAGTGCAATACTATAAATAATAATAATACAAATTCTTCGTCTTCGTCCTCCAAAGCTAAAGTCTTCGATCCTGAAACGCTCGGACTGACCCGAGCGAATTTGAAAAGACAAAAACACTCGAGTCAGAACTAAAAGATCTTATGTAAGTTAAATTTTCAGAAATAAATATGAGTGCAGTAACTCAAGAGATGCTCAGGATTTACATCTCCTAAGGATCCATTAAACTATTTACTGTATAGTATATTGCGCTATTATAGTAGTGTCTATTCATAAAATAAACTTACTTTTAAATAGCGTTAAGGGGTTACCCATATAGCCCTTAACACAGAATATATTCCCATAGTCTATACAGTACCGTAATCTCCCCCGTACTGGGCGTCGTCAGAGGGCACTCCATAGGTATAGTACAAAACCAAAATCGTATAAGGCGCGCTAGGGTAGGTGACACGGCACAACTAGGCAATGCTAGGGTAGATATACCAATTGCTATCCGGGCTGATGGTAACGCATAGCCGCAGCTACCGCCCACCTCGAACTAACACCCTAAATCAAAGAAATCAATAGTGGCCACCGAATCAATCCAACGTCAGAGTATTGTATCGAAGGAGTGCGTTCGATCAGAGGAATGACCTCATTGGCCCGAGAATCGCTCATGTTTTAGCCACCTTATGCCAACTCACGGGAGTTGGGTCCACGTATTTACCTTACAGGAAACGTCGCCACCACCTACTTCATTCTGGAATCTCCACAGCGTACACGGTTGGTCAAAGTGGTTTTCGGTATCGACAGAGAGTATGTCCATATCCGATCCCGGTCTCTTTGCCAACCCATCGTTATTATAACACCGCGGTCATTTAAAAATTAGTTTATACTTTAAAACCAGAATAAAATTTTCCATTTCAAAACTATGAGTACGATATCAACTTAAACCCAAAACAATATGATATCATTTTATCTCAAATATAATTCTTTTCCAAAATCATGCTGGTTTAAAATTTAAAATATCTGGAAATCAAATATTTGACATATACTTTCAAAACATAATATTTCGGAATTCATACTTTTAAAATCATACTTCTAAAACTTGAATGGTTTGGATATTCAACAGTATATAAAATAAATGGTTTAACTTTAAGGTTACTCTGTAAAGAAAAATAATTTCCATGGCTTCACACATATATTTCTTTATTTAAAGTCTAAACCAAAATTTAAATATCCCTTCAGGTTACAAAACCACTTCAATTCCTATATATATATATATATATATATATATATATATATATATATATATATATATATATATATATATCCATTTGGAGTATAAATATTTCAAAACTAAAGTTGGAATTTATTCTTTCAGCAAAGTAAACGTACTATTATTTAGTCTAGAATATATAAAATAAAACTCCAATTTCTAGCAATTAAATATTTTCTTCAATTTAATTTATACTAACATATTCATTTTTAATTATCTTGAAAATCCAGTTATAAATATCATATCTTAAAATTTCCAAACTTAAACATTAAACATATGATATAAATTATCAAATCCCATTTCTCAAAATTTTTCCATTTTCATTTGCAGATTTATACCCAGCTTGAATTCAAAATTTTAACTTCATATGTATATATATAGGAAAAATATACTATTTATAAAATATCAAAATGAAAATTTTTATAAACCGTATCCCATCCAAACCATAGAAATCACTTTAAAAATATTTATATATATAGACCACGGTGCCTATATAAAATTTTCTATCCTATGGTCAAGTGATACGGATATTTATCATTTCAATCCGTAATTTAAAAATAAAACGCGGTTGTATATCATTTCAAACCGCAATCCCGAATGAAATGAAAATGCATGATGACTTGCAGTTTATATAATATAATTATAGCATTCATTCATCCAAATATCAATCATCAATCATCAATTGCAATCATCATCCAATTTTCAACAATCATCGATACATAGCATATGAATTTATACAGAAATCAATAACAGATATTAACTAACAGTTTATATTCCATAATAAATTAAATGACTGTTAACTAGCAGTTTATGTGCAAAAATAAATTCTAACTGTCAAATTTTATGCAATAAATAAAATAAATTAACAGTTAAATTAACTAAATGCAATTTAACAGATATGCTGAATAAAACATACCAAACAGTCATAATTAAATTTCTACTCATATCTAAAATAAATTTAGCAAACATAAAAACTTTTAGAAGTTGTGAGTGGGTTAAAACACTCACCTTTTGAATTTAAATCGAATTTAAAACCGATTTAAACCCAAAAATTAGACGGTCTCCAAATTCATCCAAACCAGCGTCAACAGATCCGAAATTTTATTACGATCCTAACAAAAAAAATTCGCGTGAAACGGAATTCGTATGTAAGAGCTATAGCGCTAAAACGATTGAATTTTGAAAATAAAATAAATAAGCAAAATATAACCTTTCTCCCACAATATCGTCCACGTCACCACTCCCTGCAGAATCCTCTCACGCGAACAGTATCAGGTCCCCAACGTGTTTTGCAACCCTAGCCGCCGAAAAACTCCACCTTCATCCAATTTCGCCGCCCCCCACGTTCAATTTCCTCTAGATCAGGGTTTGTCACTACGTTCCCCAAGCATGGCCGACCCTACTGGTCCCACCCGTCACGCTCTCGGCCACCCTTAGCGCAAGTGCCTTCGCCCCCTTGCCAAACTTCTCACGACGTACCTGAGCCTCGTTCGACAACAGCAGCCGTACCGATGCACCCAGAACAATGATCTCCACCCATAGCCACTCCCCGATCGAAGCCTCGTCGAGAGTCCGCCGTCGAAACCAATAACCCAAAGTGGACGGCCGAAACAAAATCGATTTCTTCTGGAAAAATTGAGACCCGAATCGAAAGACGAATTACACCAGCAGATTACGTACATCGAGAACTTCCACTTATATTTTTTTCGGAATTTTCTGAGAGCTTTAAATTTTCATTTGAATTTTGAATAGAATTGGATCTGCAATCTGCATCCATTTGAGGTGGAGAAGGAGTTGAAGAAAGAACGTACAACAAATGAGAATAGAAAGGAGGTTAGGGTTTATAACCGTGCTTATATAGAGGGGTTAGAGGTAGAGTAGATGGACCGGATAAATGAACGTACGGAACAAACTATGACCCAAAAAGCCTGTTCTGACCCCGAAACGTAATTGGGTAAACCCATATATCGAAATAGGTGCTTTAAAATATTCTGAACGCGATGGAAAAAGTTTCACATTCAAATTCGATCGTATGAAGAAGTTATGCTGAAAACAAAATTTCCAAATTGATTTCAAATTGATTTTTGATTAAATTGATTTCAAGCCGTTTCGCGTTCGTACGATCAAACGAAAAGTCCGATCGATACGAAACTTGAAACCCTACAAAAATTCACTGATACGGATCCGATGAAACTGGTTTTGTTGAAATCCGAGTCCGTGGCCAAAATGGCTATTTTTATATTCATTAAATAAATTAAAAGAAATTATAAAAATCCAATTTTATATCTAAATTCTAAAATTGGTCAAATTTTATCGCTTATATATTTCAAAATCAATTTAATGATTTAACAAGTTTAGATGTGAATTAAAAGTTGATAAGTCTATAAATTTCAGTGTCACTTTCTCTACTTCCTTATATTTAGAAATTATCAATTAAACTCTCAAAAACCAACTTATTAGATTTTCAACTTTTATATTTTCAACTTTTATCCAAAATAAAGATGCCACTAACATTGGTATGATTTCACATTATTATCCACACATTCCATTTAAATTTCAATAACGACAAATTTAACCATTAAATTCCTTTTATTTATGCAATAAATGAAATGGTTGAATTTGATACTCAAATCTAGTTTATAAATCCTGCTTTCTATACTAAAATAACCCATGGTCCTATTATAAGTAGAATTAGCATAAATTTTGCCTTAAAAAATTAACCCTCTACAATTACAAACAAAAATCTACTCTAACTACACCTTTTAAATCAATTAATTGTAATTAAGTCTATATTAAAAGTTATAAATTATAAATTGGAACCTTAATAATTTCGTTTATTGATTTAAAACTTTCCATTCAGTGAATAGACATTTATGGGTATAAATAACATTTAATTATAATATTTTTCTTTAGTGTATGCTTCAATTCTTATGATGCCCTTTTTATTAACTAGAACACACTAACAAAGCAAAAATTTTAATTTAGATTTATTTCAATCTATTTCCATTCTTAACATAGTATACTCAATAAATGATTAACTTAAAGAAATTTGTTACCCTTTTATATTCAATTTCACTTACAACGTCAATAACAACAATGTTGCCGTAGATTTAGATTCAATTAAATAAATTAGATGAATGGGTAAAATTTTGTAATTATCCCAAATGCCAAATATATTTATGCATTAATTACTACTTATTATTATGAATTCATTTAAAACTTACTAATTGCCTTTGTCTTCTTATATCCTATTTACTACCAAAATTCTATTTAGTTAAATTTTATCAATATATAAACACCTAGGCAAATCAAGTTCTTGTCCTTTATGTTATTTCAATTAAATCGGGTATGCACAAATAAATTTAAAATTAACTTATTCCTACAAAATTAATTACATACATTCAGTTCCAAATTTTATAGAATTAAATTCTAATTACTTACCACTTAATCCATCAATTATATATTCTATCCAAACATGCATTTAAATCTTTTTATTTTAAATAAATCTATTCAATGTTGACATCCACTAAATAAAATTTACTTTCATTTGTATAGTTGCAATTCAATTCAGTTATTATTTCATTAATACTATTTTCCATTTATATCTTCCAGTATTAATTTCCCAAACCAATTTAAATCAACAAATTATAAAACATTTAAATTGTTAACCTTTAATTACAGTTACTATATCTAATTCCTACATTTACTCAAATAAAATCTTAAGACTTTTATTTCAGTCTAAATTAGATTAGAAATCATATTAAATTAACTCATTTAATATCATCGAATTTAACGGGTCGTTACACTCTCCCCCACTCAAAACTTTTCGTCCCCGAAAAGGAAAAAGAAGGGAGAAGGAAGAATTCAATAAAAAGTACATCTTATTTCAAATATTAACTTATAAACAATAATTTACTAAATTTATTACCATAAATAAAATATACCCATTTTATAATCATTATATCCTTTTATACTTAAAAAATTAAAGTTGGAAAACATTTTCAACAAATTTTTAAGTCCAAAATCTACGGAAAATTTTGGCAGAGTCTCCTTTGTACGGAGAGGTTTGGGAGAAAAATATAATATCAAAATATAACAAATATATTACATATATTGTCCAAAATAAAATATCCCAACACGGGAAAATTATATAAAATAGCGCTACAAAACGTAATCCGAAAACGTACCTATTTGTCGGGCAATTAACGCTTATTATTATGGAACCAAAAGCAGTAGCAGTTGCTTCCATAACCTGCATTTCACTTATAAAAATAAAAAGGTTTAACAATTTATCTCAAGTGAAATATTTAAGTGGTTTCAATCCCTAATATCCAATCAATACAACAACCATCAATTTCAACAATCAGCATACACAAAATGCAAAACAACCATTTAATCAAACAAGCAAATAGTTGTTCGGGTTCAAAATCTGAAATTGTACGGAATGAAAAATAACTATCAAGTGCATCATTTACTCAACAGTCTTAGATGGGACAGAATAGATTATTTATTCATCCACTACTTCAAATTTCCTTACCCGACCAAACCATAAATCAAACAATACAATTCAACCAACAAATCAAATTAACTTACATAAATTTTTATTTCATACATTAGTTGTTTGATCTTTTCATTTATATAACAGTTTATCTTTTATTTTCATTTATTTTCCTAAAACCCTTTTTCTTAAGTTTCATTCATACCACATAAATTTCTTTTTTTTTTATAATTTACATTTATTTCTAACAACTCTCAAATTTTATTTCTCATTCAATGGTTGTTTCCTTATTTCTACTTATTACTTACCATTATTCATTTTTATTTACTCAGGTTTTGTAAGTTTCTTTTACTTGTATTACATTTAATACACTTCCCAATTTCAATCATTTATTAAATGCTTACATCCTATTATATTTAATTACAGTAACCCTTTTTAATTACACTTAAAACTTAACCTTATAACCTCCATTCTTATAAATACAGGATTTTATTAATTTATAACCTAGGGTTTACAGTCATTTATTTATTACCTACTTTCCATAATATTAAACTAGTAGCATTTATATCATACTTAAGTTTATAACCCTACACATCCATCTTCATTTATTAAGGAATTTCATTTTATTTACTTAAGTTTAAAGTCACCTGTTTATAATACTTACTTTTAATTATGGAAAAATTTCAATTTATAACTTAAGTTTATTACATTAAATTCTTATTTATAATAGCAATTCATTGAATACTTCATTATTTCCAAAATTTCTACTTGTATAATATTCTATTCCAATCTCTTATTTAACATTTCAACTTTTCATATGTGGTAAGTTATTTATGTTAAAGAAAATGCAAAAGATCTTATACAAGTTTTATCTCAACTTTTAATTAAATTAAATGTTAATCAATATTACTCTTTGTCCCATATGTTAAAAAATTTCAAATTTATCTTTGCATTAATTCTCTTACCTAAATTAGAGGTTTCAATTCATTAATTACTTACCCTTTTATTTCACTAAAATAAATTAAACAATTAATTAATGGAAATTTAAGAATTAAATACCGGGTCAAATTTTAATAGATAAATATATTCTTATAACTTATATACCTCTAATTTTATTTAAAACAATTAAAAATTTAGAAAATTTCAAAATAAATCTGTAGTAGAATTCACTACAGGGGCCTTTCCCTTTGAAATTTGAAAATGAAAGTCGATGATGCGGCCGCCATCACCGAAATTATTTTCCAGCGACAGAGAGGAAAGTACAAGATTTATTTTTTCAAAAATCTTCTTTAAAACAATTCTTCCGAATTATAATAAATATTTATATAAGAAAATACTTATAAACCAAATCATTATATTTCATAAATCCTTTGAAAGCAGATTTTCAAAAATCCCGGACTTAAGTTCTAAAATCTCCAATTTGATTTATTATAATTTCAACTTAGCTTCAATTATTATAAATATTTTTATTACCTAACACCCAATCTATAGCAACCAAATATATATATCTTTATAAAATATTTTTATATATAGAAAATATAATGGGCAAAGTTATTTCATTCACCTATATTAAAACAGATATTATGTCGGTCTGTCCTATTAAGTGTTTAGAAATCCCTATTGATGACATAGCGTCCCATGCATCAACCAGAATTTATAAATACAAAACGGAACAGATTAACACAATATTAAAACTTTTTATAACACTAACAAATACGCTCTCTCATATATATATATATACACTCAGCGACTCCCATAGGGTATTCCTACCCTATTAACAAAGAGTAAAACCCCACAAAGCTAAGGTTTATCGCTAAACCAAAGCTCTGATACCAACTGTAACATCCCGCCTTTTCGCACGATTTAAACAGACACACGTGCCGATTCAAACCATACGGAAGGGCGGATTGTTATGGGGTAAATAAGAAAACAGAAAAGAAATAAAACAAAATAGAATCTCACAGCGGAAGGATAAAATATAATAATAAAATATACAGTTTATAAAACTGTTTACAAAACAATTGATTCTTCTTTATACAATTAAATATCAGAGTTCACATACCAATAATATCAATGCAGCGGAATATAGTGTGAGTGTAGTGCAATACTATAAATAATAATAATACAAATTCTTCGTCTTCGTCCTCCAAAGCTAAAGTCTTCGATCCTGAAACGCTCGGACTGACCCGAGCGAATTTGAAAAGACAAAAACACTCGAGTCAGAACTAAAAGATCTTATGTAAGTTAAATTTTCAGAAATAAATATGAGTGCAGTAACTCAAGAGATGCTCGGGATTTACATCTCCTAAGGATCCATTAAACTATTTACTATATAGTATATTGCGCTATTATAGTAGTGTCTATTCATAAAATAAACTTACTTTTAAATAGCGTTAAGGGGTTACCCATATAGCCCTTAACACAGAATATATTCCCATAGTCTATACAGTACCGTAATCTCCCCCGTACTGGGCGTCGTCAGAGGGCACTCCATAGGTATAGTACAAAACCAAAATCGTATAAGGCGCGCTAGGGTAGGTGACACGGCACAACTAGGCAATGCCAGGGTAGATATACCAATTGCTATCCGGGCTAGTGGTAACGCATAGCCGCAGCTACCGCCCACCTCGAACTAACACCCCAAATCAAAGAAATCAATAGTGGCCACCTAATCAATCCAAAGTCAGAGTATAGTATCGAAGGAGTGCGTTCGATCAGAGGAATGACCTCATTGGCCCGAGAATCGCTCCTGTTTTAGCCACCTTATGCCAACTCACGGGAGTTTGGTCCACGTATTTACCTTACAGGAAACGTCGCCACCACCTACTTCATTTTGGAATCTCCACCGCGTACACGGTTGGTCAAAGTGGTTTTCGGTATCGACAGAGAGTATGTCCATATCCGATCCCGGTCTCTTTACCAACCCATCGTTATTATAACACCGCGGTCATTTACAAATTAGTTTATACTTTAAAACCAGAATAAAATTTTCCATTTCAAAACTATGAGTACGATATCAATTTAAACCCAAAACAATATGTTATCATTTTATCTCAAATATAATTCTTTTCCAAAATCATGCTGGTTTAAAATTTAAAATATCTGGAAACCAAATATTTGACATATACTTTCAAAACATAATATTTCGGAATTCATACTTTTAAAATCATACTTCTAAAACTTGAATGGTTTGGATATTCAACAGTATATAAAATAAATGGTTTAACTTTAAGTTTACTCTGTAAAGAAAAATAATTTCCATGGCTTCACACATATATTTCTTTATTTAAAGTCTAAACCAAAATTTAAATATCCCTTCAGGTTACAAAACCACTTCAATTTCTATATATATATATATATATATATATATATATATCCATTTGGAGTATAAATATTTCAAAACTAAAGTTGGAATTTATTCTTTCAGCAAATTAAACGTACTATTATTTAGTCTTGAATATATAAAATAAAACTCCAATTTCTAGCAATTAAATATTTTCTTCAATTTAATTTATACTAACATATTCATTTTTAATTATCTTGAAAATCCAGTTATAAATATCATATCTTAAAATTTCCAAACTTAAACATTAAACATATGATATAAATTATCAAATCCCATTTCTCAAAAAATTTCCATTTTCATTTGCAGATTTATACCCAGCTTGAATTCAAAATTTTAACTTCATATGTATATATATAGGAAAAATATACTATTTATAAAATATCAAAATTAAAATTTTTATAAACCGTATCCCATCCAAACCATAGAAATCACTTTAAAAATATTTATATATAAAGACCACGGTGTCTGTATAAAATTTTCTATCCTATGGTCAAGTGATACGGATATTTATCATTTCAATCCGCAATTTAAAAATAAAATGCGGTTGTATATCATTTCAAACCGCAATCCCGAATGAAATGAAAATGCATGATGACTTGCAGTTTATACAATATAATTATAGCATTCATTCATCCAAATATCAATCATCAATCATCAATTGCAATCATCATCCAATTTTAAACAATCATCGATACATAGCATATGAATTTATACAGAAATCAATAACAGATATTAACTAACAGTTTATATTCCATAATAAATTAAATGACTGTTAACTAGCAGTTTATGTGCAAAAATAAATTCTAACTATCAAATTTTATGCAATAAATAAAATAAATTAACAGTTAAATTAACTAAATGCAAATTAACAGATATGCTGAATAAAACATACCAAACAGTCATAATTAAATTTCTCCTCATATCTAAAATAAATTTAGCAAACATAAAAACTTTTAGAAGTTGTGAGTGGGTTAAAACACTCACCTTTTGAATTTAAATCGAATATAAAACCGATTTAAACCCAAAAATTCGACGGTCTCCAAATTCATCCAAACCAGCGTCAACAGATCCGAAATTTTATTACGATCCTAACAAAAAAAATTTCACGTGAAACGGAATTCGTATGTAAGAGCTATAGCGATAAAACGATTGAATTTTGAAAATAAAATAAATAAGCAAAGTATAACCTTTCTCCCACAATATCGTCCACGTCACCACTCCCTGCAGAATCCTCTCACGCGAACAGTATCAGGTCCCCAACGCGTTTTGCAATCCTAGCCGCCGAAAAACTCCACCTTCATCCAATTTCGCCGCCCCCCACGTTCAATTTCCTCTAGATCAGGGTTCGTCACTACGTTCCCCAAGCATGGCCGACCCTACTGGTCCCACCCGTCACGCTCTCGGCCAACCCTAGCGCAAGTGCCTTCGCCCCCTTGCCAAACTTCTCGCGACGTACCTGAGCTTCGTTCGACAACAGCAGCCGTATCGATGCACCCAGAACAATGATCTCCACCCACTGCCACTCCCCGATCGAAGCCTCGTCGAGAATCCGCCGTCGAAACCAATAACCCAAAGTGGACGGTCGAAACAAAAACGATTTCTTCTGGAAAAACTGAGACCCGAATCGAAAGACGAATTCCACCAGTAGATTATGTACATCGAGAACTTCCACTCATATTTTTTTCGGAATTTTCTGAGAACTTTAAATTTTCATTTGAATTTTGAATAGAATTGGATCTGCAATCTGCATCCATTTGAGGAGGAGAAGGAGTTGAAGAAAGAACGTACAGCAAATGAGAATAGAAAGGAGGTTAGGGTTTATAACCGTGGTTATATAGAGGGGTTAGAGGTAGAGTAGATGGACCGGATAAATGAACGTACGGAACAAACTTTGGCCCAAAAAGCCTGTTCTGACCCAGAAACGAAATTGGGTAAACCCATATATCGAAATAGGTACTTTAAAATATTCTGAACGCGATGGAAAAAGTTTCACGTTCAAATTCGATTGTATGAAGAAGTTATGCCGAAAACAATATTTCCAAATTGATTTCAAATTGATTTTTGATTAAATTGATTTCAAGGCGTTTCGCGTTCGTATGATCAAACGAAAAGTCCGATCGATACGAAACTTAAAACCCTGCAAAAATTCACTGATACGGATCCGATGAAACTGGTTTTGCTGAAATCCGAGTCCGTGGCCAAAATGGCTATTTTTATATTCATTAAATAAATTAAAAGAAATTATAAAAATCCAATTTTATATCTAAATTCTAAAATTGGCCAAATTTTATCGCTTATATATTTCAAAATCAATTTAATGATTTAACAAGTTTAGATGTGAATTAAAAGTTGATAAGTCTATAAATTTCAGTGTCACTTTCTCTACTTCCTTATATTTAGAAATTATCAATTAAACTCTCAAAAACCCACTTATTAGATTTTCAACTTTTATATTTTCAACTTTTATCCAAAATAAAGATGCCACTAACATTGGTTCATGATTTCACATTATTATCCACACATTCCATTCAAATTTCAATAACGACAAATTTAACCGTTAAATTCCTTTTATTTATGCAATAAATGAAATTATTGAATTTGATACTCAAATCTAGTTTATAAATCCTGCTTTCTATACTAAAACAACCCATGGTCCTATTATAAGTAGAATTAGCATAAATTTTGTCTTAAAAAATTAACCCTCTACAATTACAAACAAAAATCTACTCTAACTACACCTTTTAAATCAATTAATTGTAATTAAGTCTATATTAAAAGTTATAAATTATAAATTGGAACCTTAATAATTTCGTTTATTGATTTAAAACTTTCCATTCAGTGAATAGACATTTATGGGTATAAATAACATTTAATTATAATATTTTTCTTTAGTGTATGCTTAAATTCTTATGATGCCCTTTTTATTAACTAGAACACACTAACAAAGCAGAAATTTTAATTTAGATTTATTTCAATCTATTTCCATTCTTAACATAGTATACTCAATAAATGATTAACTTAAAGAAATTTGTTACCCTTTTATATTCAATTTCACTTACAACATCAATAACAACAATGTAGCCATAGATTTAGATTCAATTAAATAAATTAGATGAATGGGTAAAATTTTGTAATTATCCCAAATGCCAAATATATTTATGCATTAATTACTACTTATTATTATGAATTCATTTAAAACTTACTAATTGCCTTTGTCTTCTTATATCCTATTTACTACCAAAATTCTATTTAGTTAAATTTTATCAATATATAAACACCTAGGCAAATCAAGTTCTTGTCCTTTATGTTATTTCAATTAAATCGGGTATGCACAAATAAATTTAAAATTAACTTATTCCTACAAAATTAATTACATACATTCAGTTCCAAATTTTATAGAATTAAATTCTAATTACTTACCACTTAATCCATCAATTATATATTCTATCCAAACATGCATTTAAATCTTTTTATTTTAAATAAATCTATTCAATGTTGATATCCACTAAATAAAATTTACTTTCATTTGTATAGTTGCAATTCAATTCAGTTATTATTTCATTAATACTATTTTCCATTTATATCTTCCAGTATTAATTTCCCAAACCAATTTAAATCAACAAATTATAAAACATTTAAATTGTTAACCTTTAATTACAGTTACTATATCTAATTCCTACATTTACTCAAATAAAATCTTAAGACTTTTATTTCAGTCAAAATTAGATTAGAAATCATATTAAATTAACTCATTTAATATCATCGAATTTAACGGGTCGTTACACATAAAGTCTATCAATAGGCAAGCCAAAATTTTAGTGATTGTAATGTGGATTGAAATGTCGTTGTGATGATTTCTTATGTCGAATATTGGAGAATTTCGATGATTTCTAATGATTTCAATCATGATTTTTCTAAAAAAAATTCGAAAGAATTTTTAATACAAAATGGCTTTTGAAATAAATACTTATAAATTATTTTAAAGCTATTAAAATTATATATTCTATATAATAAATTTTCCAAACGATTTTAGAAAATTGTTTTAAATCTAGTTTTCCCCAATCAAATTATTTTCCATATAACTGCACTACTCTACATTCTTTAGGCGTATGAGTAAGATAATTAAACGATTTAGTAAAACATTTGGTGTGGGACACATGCCTTTACCTTTTCAGTTAATTCCATACTTGTTCGTTTGAAGCTACACATTCATTGATCTTCGGGTTGTATTTGCCGACGAGATGAGGCAATTGTTAATACTTAAATGATTTTGTTTTCTAGTGTGGCATTGACTAACACTTAGTAAACCTTTATGTGAGAAGGTGTGTTATGAGATGCACTGCTACCACTTTTCGGGTTCCTATCTGAAAGTTTACGACGCATTCAAAAGTTATTGCCAGTACTTATGCTGTTGGTCCACTAATTGGACTGTTGGGTCCTATGTGTATTATATAGCTGTAGGGCAAATTATGGACCTCTGGGTCCTATTTGAGACAGTAGGGTCTCTTATACACAGTACTTGGCTGGCTATAGGGCGACTTATTAGACTGTTGGGTCTTATCTACAAATAGCTGTGGGCTAATTTTTGGACTGTTGGGTCCTATTCTTTATATTGATGTTTTTAGGTTTCTTTATGATTTATTTATATAATTTTGATTACTTATAAATGTTTTCTCCATAGTTGCCTTTGTTGGATTATTTATTTAGCCTAAGTGCTATCGTGTTGATTATATAGGATAACATTTTGTAGTTTGAAATCTTTATCGAGTTCTATACATTCAGATTTGTGATTGCCAATCTTTGGTGTATATTTTAAGATTTATAATCTCCTTTTACGAAGATATATATATATATATATATATATATATATATATATATATATATATATAAGTGCCATTATTTTGGCGTTTTTGAGATTTTAATATCTTATTTAGGAGTTACAGTTGATGAAAGCCAATATATTGGTTATTGCTTTACCGATGAGACGAGGCATTTATTTATGGATAATTAATGTTATTTAACTTATCCTTTATATTTGCTATTAGATTAGGTCGATGATATGAGGCATACACTTGTGGAGGTTTGATATTGTATTAAACTTATCTATGTCTAGAAACCCTGGTGACATATACTTACTGTGCTTCCTATCTTTCGAGAAGAATTATTATCATTTATCTGTATACCTTAAGTATTATACGCTAATCGGTTACTTAAGATAGACTGACCGGTGTAATTTTATATACTCGGGTCAGACCGAGATGTTTCAGGATGGTTACTTGCCACAGGACTTTGCTTTGCTGCTTCTGCTTTGGATAGCTGCTTATCACCTTTTGTAGTTTTATAGTGTTTTTGCAACTCTGATATGTATCTTTTATTTTTGACTCGATGTATATAATGTGGTCCTTATACCACTTCTGTTGTATCATTTTGTATTGTACTGTGATGTATCTGTGTATCTGTGTGTGTATATATATATATATATATGTTTGACTGTTGTTCTGTGTTGTGTTGCACATATTGTTGTTGTATTTTCTTCTAATAGATCTGTTAGCCACTGTAGTTTTGTATTAAGCATTTATTGAATATGTTGATCCATATTGGAAGAAAAAAATAGAGCACTGTATCAATATATTTAATATATATTTAATACAAAGCTATGGATGGTCAGTCCTAACCAGTTCTACTCTCCACATTAGTACACAATATTACTCGGTAATGCTCTTTGTTAATGTGGGCATCGGGGTGGGGCATCACAGCTTGGTATCAAAGCCGAGTTCAAAACAAAATATGATAAAAATCGAACATGATATACATTACGGCACCTCAAAGTATAGTACAAGTGTTACATACTCCTTAATCACCTTGTCTTTATCATTTTTGAATCCTGTGGGGTAGATACAAGTTAGGAATACGTCTAGGAATCCATTTTAATTCCATAGTATTCCAAAATTAATTTAAGGATATCATATCCTACAACTAATCCTTGTCGCTATTATTTTATTCTAGTTTTCTTCGATACGGGTGCTTAATACTCATTTGTAACGACCTCCCTTTTTGGACGTTTTAAGCAGACATAGATGCCAGACTCAAACCATTCAAAAAGGCAGATTGTTATGGGATAAATAAGAAAAAGAGAAAGAAATAAAATAAATACAAAATCTCGCAGTAGAATGACAAAATCTAATAATCAAATAACAATCCATGAAGCTGTTTTATAAATACATTTGACTATTCTTTTACAACGCAAAAATCGTACTTACAAAAAAAGGAATAAATAAATAAATAATGCAGCAGAACAACATGATGTAGTGGAATACATATCATAAATAATAATAGTACAAATCTTCATCTTCGTCCTCCATAAATAAGGTCTTCAACCCTAAAATGCTTAGGCTTACCCAAGCGAATTGAAAAGAAAAAAACACTCGGGTCAGAACTAAAAGATCTTATGTAAGTTATATATCAACGGTAAATATGAATGTGATGATGTCAGAGATGTTTACCGGGTTTGACATCTCCTACCAGTGTCTAACGTGAGTGCAATAACATAAAAGATGCTCGAGATTTACATCTCCTAAGGATCCGTTAAACAATCTACTATGTAGTACAACACGCTATTATAATATGTCTATAGTAAAGTAAAAGTGCCAAAATAGTGTTAAAGCTTTACTCAGATACCCCTTAACACATTTTATATACTCCCTTAGTCTATGCAGTAATGTACTCTCCTCCGTAAACTGGAGGTTTACACAGTGGCACTCCATAGGTATGGTACAAAACAAACTCGTAGAAGGCACGCTAGGGCATGTGAACACGGCACTCGAGGCAATGCCGGGGTAGATACACCAATTGCGTATCCGGACTGGTGGTAATGCATAGAAGCTACTATCGCCCACCTTGAACACACTCGCATAATCAAAATCATGGGGTAGCCACAAAATCAATCACAAAGCGACAGATATGGTATTAAAGAAATGTTTCCGATAGGAGGAATGATCTCATTTGACCTGCGTGGCTCTAATTTTAGACACATTTAAGCTTACTTACGGGATTCAGGGTCACTTCACACCTCATACAGAAATCATTTGCCGGACATACTACTTCATTCCAGAATCTTCACCATGCACACAGATGTTAAAGTGGTTTTTGGTATTGGCAGAGATTATGACAATATCCGAATCGATCTCTTTAACAACCAAATGCTTATTACATACCGGATGGTTCTTTTAAATTTCCAAAAAGCCAATTCGCAAGTTATATCAAAATATCATATTCAATTTCAAATCACATCGCTTCCGAAATTATATCGCTTTCGAAATCATATTCACTTTCAAAAATGATATTTACTCAAATATGTCATTTCACAAAATGTATCAAATCCAAATTCTAACTTAGGTTGTATCATCATCAAGGATTTAAATATAAAAACTAAAACTTTACATTGTCAGAAATTTTAGAAAATAATTTAGATAATCGTAAATAGTATTAATAGTTAAAAACAGTTTAAATAAATTAATATAGTTTAAATAGTAAAATAGTTGTAATAGATTAAATTTGATATAATTAGATTTAAAAATGATTTAAATCGACTTAAAGTAGATTAAATAGATATTTTTGAGTTTAAAATGTTTATAATGGATTAATTATAGATTAAATTGATTTAAATTACATTAATTAGATTTTTAAATAGATTAAATAAGTTTTGTAACGACCCGATATTTTCAACCATTCGCATCAGCACATGTCGGACTTGAATTGCTCAAAATACCGCGTTGTAAATAAAATTTGGCAAATCTCGGAATATACAGTAAATACATAGTCACAGATCACAGACACAGAGTAAATAATAATGCAGCGGAAGTAAAAGAGATAATAATTCATGAAGCTACTATATAAAAATAAGATACATCAGAGTTAAACAAGATACAACAGAAGAGTAACAAGATACATCAGGTATAAATCAGAATACATCACTGAAATCACTGGATACAAAAAGCAAAATAGATGGCTAGATCTTCAAGGAAAGCTCCAGCTCCAAAGGTGAATCTTGAATGCTAACTCACTCAATCTGACTGGAGCATAAAGCAAAACACAAAACACTCGAGTCAGAACATAAATACTTATTAACTGTAAATCAACTCAAGTGAACAGTAACAAAAATGCATCAGTAACTTAAAGGATGCTTGGGATCGCCCATCCTTTAAGGATCCGTTAAACTATTTACTATGTAGTAATATTGCGCTATTATAATAGTGTCTACAGTAAAATAAACATACTTTTAAATAGCATTACGGGCTACCCATATCACCCTTCACACATAATAGTCCTAGTAGTCCATCCAATATCATGCCATCTCCACTCCGGGTGACTGTCAGAGGATACCACACGGGCTACGGGAGAAAAACAAACTCGTAGTAAAGGCTCGGTATGGTAGGTGACACGGCACACAAGGCAATGCCAGGGTAGATATACCAATTACGCACACGGGCTGGTGGTAACGCAGCAGCCACATACGCCCACCTCAGAACACACTCCCATATTAAAATCGGAGGATGGCCATCTAATCAATCACCAGTAAGAGTATAGTATCGAAGGAATGTGTCCGATAGGAGGAATGACCTCACTTGGCCCGAGATCGCTCCTGTTTTAGCCACCTTATGCCAACTCACGGGAGTTGGGTCCACGTAATATACCTCAAGAACGTCGCCACCATCCTACTTCATTCTGGAATCTCCACCGCGTACACGGTTGTTAAAGTGGTTTTCGGAGTTGGCAGAGAGTATGACAACTTCCGATCCCGGTCTCTTTAACAACCAAACGTTATTATAACGCCATGGTCATTTCAAAATATTTTGTACTTTAAAAAGATCAAATCATTTCATTTCAAACTATATTTCTTTCAAAATAGTTTATACTTCGAAACCAAAACCATTTTTATTTCAAAACTATTTATTCAATCAAAATAGTTTATACTTCAAAACCAAAAACATTTCAAACATATATTCATTTCAAAATCATAATATTTTCAAAGTATAACTCTTTCGAAACCAAAAATACTTGAAACAATTAAACTTTGAAAATCATAACATTTCAAAATCAAACATTTGAAATCATCGGATATTCATTTAATTCTTTACATTTTACAATTCATTCAATTAATCCCAAATTTTCAATTTCCAACTTAATTCAATTCAAACCATCAGTTTCAATTAAATTTCCCAATAACCATTTCAAATCATATCATTTTCAAATATAGATTTGATCCACAAATTAAACTATTCTATTTTTAATAAATTTCAAAGCTTTAGTATCCCGCATTTCAAAACTAAATTTTATAATTTCATATATCTCAAATCTAGTTCCATTATTACTTAGTTTTGGAATATTCATTTCATAAATCCAATACTATTTAAATAAACTCAATTTACAATTAAACTAAACATCCTTTCATACCAATATAAACTTCAAATATTCATTTATCAAAAGTACATATCATTCTAATTCATATTCTTTATCAAAATAAAGATCAAATCATTTCCAAACCTTATTATCAAATCATTATTTGAATTCAAATTCAAATACTCAAATTTAAATATCATTTTTAAATCAAATAAGTCATTCATTTGTTATTTCAAGTATCATTACAAAATATATTAAAAATTCCATTCAAAATTCATTTATCTCATTACATTTCATTCCATTTAACACATAACCAAGTAAACCTTACTTAAATTCAAATTCAAATTTAAATTCCTTAAAAATTCAAATTTAAATATTAAAATATATTCAAAACTTCTTAAATTTCACAATTAATCAATTTACAAAATTTAAATCATTTAACACTTTAAAATATAACTCAAACAGTGTTAAAACTATAACATTTCAAACATTGTCAAATTATAGCAACGACAGCATTTATAAAGTGCTATCATGCTTATAGCTTCCAAAAATGGTTTAGTTTAAGAATAACGGCATTTATAAAATGTCGTAATAGATATTTAGTTATTTCAAACGTTGTTAGATTCAAAACAATAGCATTTAAAACTGCTGTCAAAAGACTACAACATTTTGAAAATGCTATGAATTCCAGATTTCATTTTTTTGCTTTTCAAAAAAATAATAAAACTCCAAATTTTATTATAACTCAAAAAACATATTTCTAGACTTCAAAATTTCACATTTAAAATCATTTTAACATATGATTTAACACAACAAAATTTTTAGATCAAATATTCAATTTAAAAACTCCATTCATTTATTAAGTCAAAATTCACTGTTTATTAACATATAAATTAAATAAAACTTAAAATTTTACTTCAAATATAATTTTAAAACTTTAAATTTAATTTCTATTATTTATTTACATTTTAAAATAAAATTTAAAGTCTAAAATCTTAATTATTTCACATTTACGTACTCAAATTCACAATTTCAAGACTTAATATTTAATTTTCTTAAAACCATAAAATATATATTTTTAAATCAAAATTTCATACTTTTAAAAATACATATTTTAATAAATATCATTTAAAAATATACCACGGGGTCTGTATATAATTTTCTAACCTAGGTCAAGTGATACGGATATATATCATTTCAATCCGCAGTTTACAAAGAAAACCCGGGTTCTATCATTTCAAACCCGCAATCCCAAGTCAAATAAAATACAATAAAAATCGCTCAGGCCTATCATTTCAGCCCATGACGATTTTTCCCTAATCTAAAGTCTGTTTGGGTATGTATCATTTAAACCCATAGTGATTCTATTCTAACAGGAAACTTGCAGTGTGAATATATGCATAAACAATATAAACAATGTCAATGTCACAATATAATGTCATATATCAGATGTCAGGTGATAATTAACAGTTTTAACATGGTAACAACATGGCATAATACATCATATGATCATCATTAACTTGCATAAACATTTTATATTACTAAACACTTGTCATCAATTCACTGTTTCATAAGTATAAATGTCAGAGTGAGATGGACTCACCTTTTCAAGCTGAAGACCACTAGGACACACAAACGATTCCGAAGGCACGACAAGCACGATACAGCACGACTAGTGATTCAAATGAGTGGAGAGAGCCAATATGTCATCTTGTAAACAACCCAAAACAAGACAATATAACATATGAATATTCAACACAAAATTATTTAGAAAAAGTTGAAATACAAGGCAATAAAGACAAGACTTTGTCTTTACCATTCGAATGCTCGACCAAGGTGGATCATGAGCTTAGCTAATGATGTGTTAAGCTCAGGATTGGCATCATATAGGTCAGGTTTAGGTCAGGTATGGCATCAAAACAAGTGGAGATGAAGGTGTAGTGGTGCTAACATGAAGCATACCAAAGACAATGCAAAAGAGGCAAGTTGTTCAACTTTTTGGCTCGGCTTAGGTCAATTGGAGCTCCGCCATAGGGGGTTTCAGATCTGGTCAGTAGTTATGTGGCAGCCAAAAGTGATGTGGATGATGGTGGTGGTGGCTAAGGAGTGGCCAAAGGCAACTATGAAGGTAATAGTGGACTATAGGCTTGGCTAGCATTGTTTTGGTGAAGTTTGGCAAAGATTTGCAATGTTTTTGTGGTGATGCTTCATGTGAAGGGTCATGGCCTGAATTTTTGGTCAAAGGAGGGGCTAATGGCTGCTGTAGATGGAGGAGGTGATGGCGGAGTTGATGGAGTGGAGAGGTGCCAAGCCTAGATGGTGAAGAAAGCAATGCAAATAACATAAGAAACAAGAAGGAAAACATGAAAAAAGAAATAGAAATTTTACCAAAACTTTTTCTCAGGTTGATGGCTGATCTTTTTTGGAGTTGAGAAGCTTAAATTTTCGTGAAAATGATGAGGAAAAAGATATGGCTGAAGCAATGTAGTTAAGGCAGCAAAAATGAAAAGGTAATGGTTGATAATGAAAAGGTGAGAATACAAAGAGGCTTAAGCAAATAAAGAGTCACAAATCTTTCAAATTTCCACCATTTCTTTTTAAATTTTAAATACATGTAAAATATGTATAAATACAGATAAAACACGAAAATATAGTAAATAAACAAAAATAAATAAATAAATATTAATTAAATATAATTAAATTAAGAAAATTGCAAAGAAAATGTAAACTAGGCTTGAAAATTTGAAAATAAATGAAATGAACTTTGGAAAAATTGTATGTACATGAAACATATTTATAAATAAAGATAAAAACATAAAAATAAAATGCATACATAAAATGAATAAATAAATTTTAATTAAATATAATTTAAATAAAGAAAATAACAGAAAAATGGAAACCAACCTTTAAAAATAGAAAATAAATTCAACGAGCTTTGGAAAAATTCACACATCACTTTAAAAATATTTAAAAGGTAAAAACATATGTAACATAGCATATAATACAATTTAGAATAAGATATTACAATTAAAAATATTATTTATATAATTTAAAATAAACAATTTTGTTAAATACAGCAAATTTCACACAATAGTTAAAAAGGCATAACTTTCACATTATAAATCAGATTTCAGCAAAACGAAAAGCAGTGTTCTTGAAATTTTATTTACTTTCATAATAAAATATAAAATTAAAATTTTCAAACTTTTAAATTTTAAATTTAAAAGTCAAAGTTTGACCCAATTGATCAAAATTCACATTTTCTGGAAATATTCAATTTATGCATGATTGAAATTCTAATCCACATCAAATTCAACATTTATATTTCAATTAACAAAATATATTCATTTTAATAAATAAAATAAAGTTTTTTAAATTAGGAATTTAAATTAAAATAATTAAAATATACAATTACAGTAATCAGAAAATACAGGGTTGTTACACTCTCCCCCACTCAAAACTTTTCGTCCCCGAAAAGAAATGAGGTACGGCAAAGCGCAGAAAAAGATTGAATGAAATAGTATTAAGACAAGACGACAAGAAGATTAACATTATACCTGATAACTGTTGCTATAGGTAAGTTTAACAAGGTGGAGATGATCTTTCCAACATCCTCCAGAATCAAGAACACAAGCATGAAAAAAAATCTTTTAGAATCTGATTCACCCTTCCCGTTTAACCGACGGTCTGTGGATGGCAAGCAGTGCTTAGATTCAAAGATGAGTACCAAAGATAATTAAAGATTATAGAAAGATTTCTAAACAGACTGGTATATGCAATAGCCTCCCATTCTGTAGCAAGATAAGGAAAATTAGGACAACCAAAAGATAGTTTGAAAAACAAAATAAAATAATAAATTTAAAACCATAAAATTTCAACTTAAACTGAAAATTAATTTTACATAAGTCAAATAAATCTTAAGCATCTCTAATTTCATTATCTTATCATCCAATTATCTTAAATTAACAAATCCATAAAATCATGTATTTGAAAAATCTTTTATTATACTCAAAATGTGCCGAATAAAATTTAATTCTTCTTCACTACTAATTAAAATTAAATTTATTCTTCTCAATATATTTTATCACCTATGTTAAAATACTCACACTCATTGAAACTGCCTTAAATTTATTCTTAGTTCCTTTATCATCATTTTATATTGTAAGTTATTCCATTACCCTTTTTCTTTATTTACCTCTGTTAATCCTTTTATAACTAAAATTTAAGTATATAACATTTATAATAACCACTCAAATTTTATTTATAAAATCTTTTTTTTATATTGTATATTATCCAATTACATATTCAACTTTTGAAAATTAAGGTAAGTTATATTGGAATGAAATTGTGTATTATAGAAATAAAACTTTCTAATTAAATTATTTCAAGCTTGAATATTAATCCGAATCTTGAAATTATACTTAGAAATTATCTTTGAAGAAAAAATTTAGGAATTAAATTTTCGATAAATTCCAAACTATTTAGAGATAAATAAATGCTCATATACTATATATATATATATATCCATTCAAATTTAAATCATATATCAGCATATGTTATAATCCATTCTTATTTTAGAAATTAAAATCAATTAAATTTTCCCAAAACAAAACTGTAGCAAGACTACAGAATGGTCTCTTCATTTCGAAACTCAAAAATGAATGTCAATGATGTTGCAGTCATCACCGAAATTATTTTCCAGTGACAAAGAGAAGAGCACTAAATTTAAATTTAAAATTCTTTGGAAACAAATTTCTATTCGAAAATACTTTAAATAATATATCCTTTAAAACTTTGAACACAAAGTTTGAAATCCACCGGAAATTAAATTCTCAAATTCTTGTTTTACATTCATTTTAAATTTCCAAATAAATTTATAACCATGTTTTATAGTTCAATTAGATATATGAAACAATAGAAAATGATATATAAAATCAAATATTATTTCTTAACAACCAATTCAAATAAAATCCAGATAAAGATTTATAATATAGTTACAAAATTTATTTCACAAAATTTATTTCCTTACTAAATTTTAAAAACATATTGTGTCAGTTTGCTCTGTTCAAGTGTTTTGGAAATCTTATCGATAGCGTTGATCAGACGAATTGATTAGAAACCCAAATCAACATCAACAACTCAAACAACACAATATATAAAACATTTTAAATATTATTTTACAAATACACTTCAAGAATAATTTGAAGATAAGTTGGAAACAAAGATGAGATAATTAAATAACAGAATAGAAAGATGGATAAGCTTATTTAAATCGCGGGCAAGCTTAACCCGGTCAACCGTGACTTAAAGAATAAGACCGATATGGATTTCTTGGGTAAATCGACATTCGATCTCAAGATGTAGAGTTCGAAATTATAAGAGATACTAGCATCTAAACCGAGCATATAGAATCTCTGGAGAATCGATGTCGTTGTAAAGGAGTTTTCCCCTTCTCAAATAAATTTGAGGTTGGCGAGACCGCCGACTCATTATGAAGATCTTTTGAAGTGGAGTTATGGGATACTCCAGAAACAAAAGAAGATAAATAGTGAGGGACACGAATGGATTTTGGAACCACAGGGAATGTTCCAAAATTCAAAGGAATCGAGTCAAAAAGGAAGAGATTTAAAATCGAATGAAAATGATTCTGTAAATACATTTACCCTATATACTGAGTTTTGCCTAGAGCTACCAAAGCTCTGATACCAACTGTAACTACCCGATATTTTCAACCATTCGCATCCGCACATGTCGAATTTGAATTGCTCAAAATACCACGTTGTAAATAAAATTTGGAAAATCTTAGAATATACAGTAAATACATAGTCACAGATCACAAACACAGAGTAAATAATAATGCAGCGGAAGTAAAAGATATAGTAGTTCATGAAGCTACTATATAAAAATAAGATACATCAGAGTTAAACAAGATACAACAGAAGAGTAATAAGATACATCAGGTATAAATCAGAATACATCACTGAAATAACTGGATACAAAAAGCAAAATAGATGGCTAGATCTTCAAGGAAAGCTCCAGCTCCAAAGGTGAATCTTGAATGCTAACTCACTCAATCTGACTCGAGCGTAAAGCAAAACACAAAACACTCGAGTCAGGACATAAATACTTATGAATTGTAAATCAACTCAAGTGAACAGTAACAAAAATGCATCAGTGACTTAAAGGATGCTTGGGATCGCCCATCCTTTAAGGATCCGTTAAACTATTTACTATGTAGTAATATTGCGCTATTATAATAGTGTCTACAGTAAATTAAAAATACTTTTAAATAGCGTTCCGGGCTACCCATATCACCCTTCACACATAATAGTCCCAGTAGTCCATCCAATATCATGCCATCTCCACTCCGGGTGACTGTCAGAGGATACCACACGGGCTACGGGAGAAAAACAAACTCGTAGTAAAGGCTCGGTATGGTAGGTGACATGGCACACAAGGCAATGTCAGGGTAGATATACCAATTACGCACACGGGCTGGTGGTAACGCAGCAGCCACATACGCCCACCTCGGAACACACTCCCATATCAAAATCGGAGGATGGCCATCTAATCAATCACCAGTAAGAGTATAATATCGAAGGAATGTGTCCGATAGGAGGAATGACCTCACTTGACCCGAGATCGCTCCTGTTTTAGCCACCTTATGCCAACTCACGGGAGTTGGGTCCACGTAATATACCTCAAGAACGTCGCCACCATCCTACTTCATTCTGGAATCTCCACCGCGTACACGGTTGTTAAAGTGGTTTTCGGAGTTGGCAGAGAGTATGACAACTTCCGATCCCGGTCTCTTTAACAACCAAACGTTATTATAACGCCGTGGTCATTTCAAAATAGTTTATACATTAAAAAGATCAAATCATTTCATTTCAAACTATATTTCTTTCAAAATAGTTTATACTTCGAAACCAAAACCATTTTTATTTCAAAACTATTTATTCATTCAAAATAGTTTATACTTCAAAACCAAAAACATTTCAAACATATATTCATTTCAAAATCATAATATTTTCAAAGTATAACTCTTTCGAAACCAAAAATACTTGAAACAATTACACTTTGAAAATCATAACATTTCAAAATCATACATTTGAAATCATCGGATATTCATTTAATTCTTTACATATTACAATTCATTCAATTAATCCCAAATTTTCAATTTCCAACTTAATTCAATTCAAACCATCAGTTTCAATTAAATTTCCCAATAACCATTTCAAATCATATCATTTTCAAATATAGATTTGATCCACAAATTAAACTGTTCAATTTTTAATAAATTTCAAAGCTTTAATATCCCGCATTTAAAAACTAAATTTTATAATTTCATATATCTCAAATCTAGTTTCATTATTACTTAGTTTTGGAATATTCATTTCATAAATCCAATACTATTTAAATAAACTCAATTTACAATTAAACTAAACATCCTTTCATAACAATATAAACTTCAAATATTCATTTATCAAAAGTACATATCATTCTAATTCATATTCTTTATCAAAATAAAGATCAAATCATTTCCAAACCTTATTATCAAATCATTATTTGAATTCAAATTCAAATACTCAAATTTAAATATCATTTTTAAATCAAATAAGTCATTCATTTGTTATTTCAAGTATCATTACAAAATACATTCAAAATTCCATTCAAAATTCATTTATCTAATTACATTTCATTCCATTTAACACATAACCAAGTAAACCTTACTTAAATCCAAATTCAAATTTAAATTCCTTAAAAATTCAAATTTAAATATTAAAATATATTCAAAACTTCTTAAATTTCACAATTGATCAATTTCCAAAATTTAAGTCATTTAACACTTTAAAATATAACTCAAACAGTGTTAAAACTATAACATTTCAAACATTGTCAAATTATAGCAACGACAGCATTTATAAAGTGCTATCGTAGCTTATAGCTTCCAAAAATGGTTTAGTTCAAGAATAACGGCATTTATAAAATGTCGTAATAGATATTTAGTTATTTCAAACATTGTTAGATTCAAAACAATAGCATTTAAAAATGCTGTCAAAAGACTACAACATTTTGAAAATGCTATGAATTCCAGATTTCATTTTTTTGCTTTTCAAAAAAATAATAAAACTCCAAATTTTATTATAACTCAAAAATCATATTTCTAGACTTCAAAATTTCACATTTAAAATCATTTTAACATATGATTTAACACAACAAAATTTTTAGATCAAATATTCAATTTAAAAACTCCATTCATTCATTTAGTCAAAATTCACTGTTTATTAACATATAAATTAAATAAAACTTAAAATTTTACTTCAAATATAATTTTAAAACTTTAAATTTAATTTCCATTATTTATTTACATTTTAAAATAAAATTTAAAGTCTAAAATCTTAATTATTTCACATTTACGTACTCAAATTCACAATTTCAAGACTTAATATTTAATTTTCTTAAAACCATAAAATATATATTTTTAAATCAAAATTTCATACTTTTAAAAATACATATTTTAATAAATATCATTTAAAAATATACCACGGGGTCTGTATATAATTTTCTAACCTAAGTCAAGTGATACAGATATATATAATTTCAATCCGCAGTTTACAAAGAAAACCCGGGTTCTATCATTTCAAACCCGCAATCCCAAGTCAAATAAAATACAATAAAAATCGCTCAGGCCTATCATTTCAGCCCATGACGATTTTTCCCTAATCTAAAGTCCGTTTGGGTATGTATCATTTAAACCCATAGTGATTCTATTCTAACAGGAAACTTGCAGTGTGAATATATGCATAAACAATATAAACAATGTCAATGTCACAATATAATGTCATATATCAGATGTCAGGTGATAATTAACAGTTTTAACATGGTAACAACATGGCATAATACATCATATGATCATCATTAACTTGCATAAACATTTTATATTACTAAACACTTGTCATCAATTCACTGTTTCATAAGTATAAATGTCAGAGTGAGATGGACTCACCTTTTCAAGCTGAAGACCACTAGGACACACAAACGATTCCGAAGGCACGACAAGCACGATACAGCACGACTAGTGATTCAAATGAGTGGAGAGAGCCAATATGTCATCTTGTAAACAACCCAAAACAAGACAATATAACATATGAATATTCAACACAAAATTATTTAGAAAAAGTTGAAATACAAGGCAATAAAGACAAGACTTTGTCTTTGCCATTCGAATGCTCGACCAAGGTGGATCATGAGCTTAGCCAATGATGTGTTAAGCTCAGGATTGGCATCATATAGGTCAGGTTTGGGTCAGGTATGGCATCAAAACAAGTGGAGATGAAGGTGTAGTGGTGCTAACATGAAGCATAACAAAGACAATGCAAAAGAGGCAAGTTGTTCAACTTTTTGGCTCGGCTTAGGTCAATTGGAGCTCCGCCATAGGGGGTCTCAGATCTGGTCGGTGGTCATGTGGCAGCCAAAAGTGATGTAGATGATGGTGGTGGTGGCTAAGGAGTGGCCAAAGGCAACTATGAAGGTAATAGTGGACTATAGGCTTGGCTAGCATTGTTTTGGTGAAGTTTGGCAGAGCTTTGCAATGTTTTTGTGGTGATGCTTCATGTGAAGGGTCATGGCCTGAATTTTTGGTCAAAGGAGGGGCTAATGGCTGCTGTAGATGGAGGAGGTGATGGCGGAGCTGATGGAGTGGAGAGGTGCCAAGCCTAGAAGGTGAAGAAAGCAATGCAAATAACATAAGAAACAAGAAGGAAAACATGAAAAAAGAAATAGAAATTTTACCAAAACTTTTTCTCAGGTTGATGGCCGATCTTTTTTGGAGTTGAGAAGCTTAAATTTTCATGAAAATGATGAGGAAAAAGATATGGTTGAAGCAATGTAGTTAAGGCAGCAAAAATGAAAAGGTAATGGTTGATAATGAAAAGGTGAGAATACAAAGAGGCTTAAGCAAATAAAGAGTCACAAACCTTTCAAATTTACACCATTTCTTTTTAAATTTTAAATACATGTAAAATATGTATAAATACAGATAAAACACGAAAATATAGTAAATAAACAAAAATAAATAAATAAATATTAATTAAATATAATTAAATTAAGAAAATTGCAAAGAAAATGTAAACTAGGCTTGAAAATTTGAAAATAAATGAAATGAACTTTGGAAAAATTGTATGTACATGAAACATATTTATAAATAAAGATAAAAACATAAAAATAAAATGCATACATAAAATGAATAAATAAATTTTAATTAAATATAATTTAAATAAAGAAAATAACAGAAAAATGGAAACCAACCTTTAAAAATAGAAAATAAATTCAACGAGCTTTGGAAAAATTCAAACATCACTTTAAAAATATTTAAAAGGTAAAAAAATATGTAACATAGCATATAATACAATTTAGAATAAGATATTACAATTAAAAATATTATTTATATAATTTAAAATAAACAGTTTGGTTAAATACAGCAAATTTCACACAATAGTTAAAAAGGCATAACTTTCACATTATAAATCAGATTTCAACAAAACGAAAAGCAGTGTTCTTGAAATTTTATTTACTTTCATAATAAAATATAAAATTAAAATTTTCAAACTATTAAATTTTAAATTTAAAAGTCAAAGTTTGACCCAATTGACCAAAATTCACATTTTCTGGAAATATTCAATTTATGCATGATTGAAATTCTAATCCACATCAAAATCAACATTTATATTTCAATTAACAAAATATATTCATTTTAATAAATAAAATAAAGTTTTTTAAATTAGGAATTTAAATTAAAATAATTAAAATATACAATTACAATAATCAGAAAATACAGGGTTGTTACAAGTTTAAAATAGATTAAAAAGATTTAAATTATATTAAATAGATTTAAAATAGATTAAATAAGTTAAATTTGTTTAAATAGGTAAAATACATTAAATTGTATCAAATAGGTTATAATAGGTTAAATGTATTAAAATAATTTTAAATAGTTAAAAATAGTTTAAATTAATTTAAAATAGATTTCAAAGATATATCCACACATTTCAATAACTCAATTCCGATAAATTCATTTATATTTTCCACTTCAACTTTGAAATTTCAATTTAAATCCTTTGGACAATTCATTTAAATCAATTCTAATTTCAGCATCAACACCTAGATTATTGAAAACACTTTAGCCTATTTAAATAAATTTTTATTCCAAAATACCAGTTAACTGAGTTCAAATTTTAAAGAGTGAATGGTCATTTAATTTAACCAATCTAGTGTCCGTACACAATTTTCTATCCTAGGGTCAAGTGATACGGATATTTATCATTTCAATCCGCAATTTAAAATTTTACGATTACATATCATTTCAAATTACAATCCCGAATTAAATAAAATCCATAAAATCGCTCGAGTCTATCATTTTGATCCATAACGGTTTTTTCCTAATCATAGATATTCTGGTATGTATCACTTCAATCCATAGTGAACTTGTAATATTATAACAATATAAAATACAACATCTAGTCATCCAATATCAAAAATCAAACATCCATCACAATTATCATCCAAATCAATCAATAACATCAAGAGATAACTGATAATCAATAACATTTATCAATTGACAATTTTTAATTCAATATTAAATCGGACCACGATTAAATGCAATAAAAATAACATTTAACTAGAATGAAAATTAAAACATACCAAACATCAATTAATTAATTTTTAGTCACATAATAAATTAAATTTAACTAAGATATGATGATTTAGAATTTATGAGTGGATTAAAACACTCACCTTTAATTTCAAATCGATTTGAGATCCAATTTGAGTCCCAAATCTATCAGTCCCATAAGTCGACCAAACCAGTTCCAAAATGTCCGGATTTTCGATACAATCCCAATGGAGAGAATCGTACGTGAATTCGAGCCCGTATGCAAAAGTTATAAACGTTAGAAGGTTGGAAAATTTCGACTTTTTAAGTCGCCGCCTCAATTTCCCGGTGCTTGCTCTGAGTTTTTGCCAAAATAACCCGAGACCCAAGTCATTTGGCTCTTGACCGAAGTCACTCGAAGGTTTTCACCTGAACACGAAGTGTGCCCACATTCGCCTTTTTTGGCCTCGAACTCTGTCGGACCTCATGTCGCTTCAGGGTTTCCTCCTCTAAAACTCGAAGTAAACCTTTTCCCGATTCGAAGTAAACCTGTTGCAAATTTTTTTATGTTTTTTTTTTGAAATTTTGTTTTGGAATTTGGAAATTAGGTTTTAGAAGGAGGAGGAAGATGTACGTGCATAAATAATGATATGAGAAACAACTAGGGTTTATAGCTGCCTATATATAGGATGGGTTAGATTGAAACAACTAAGTGACCAAAAAGCCCATTCTAACCTCGAAACGAAAATAGATCACCCCATATACCAAAGTAAATGTTTTTGATAATTTTAAACTCAATGGAATAGGTTTCAAGTCCTAATTCCATCGTATGAAGAAGTTATCTTAAAAATCGGCTTATTTCAAATTCGTTTCAATTGAATAAATTTCTACGGGTTTGGAGTCCGTACGATCAAATGACAAGTCCGATCGCTACGAAACTTGAAATTGTACAATAATTCACCATTACGAATCCGATGAAATTAGTTTCATCGAAATTCGAGTCATTGACCGAAATGGCTATTTTCACTCTAATTAAATAAATTAATATTAAATAATTATCACTTTTTATATTCAAATTAATTAACTAACCAATCTTTATCTTTTTGATTGCATAGAAACTTAAAATAAATTAAAACAAGTTTACATATAATTCTATGTTAAATATTTTACAAATTACAATGTCCAATTACAATTGTAATTAAATCCAATTAATATAATTTAATTCAATAAATTTATTTAATTTGGTTTCGATCTTTTAATTCAATCAATTATTTCTCTACATACATAGTTAACATTGTTATATTATTTACTACATTAATCTTACCGTTTTCATCTTACTTTTGATTGACGAATTCTTTAATTGCATTTAATTGTAATAAATCCATTTATTATAATTTAAACTTCAATTAATTGGGAAAACTTGATTCCAATTCTTTTTATTCAATTAATTGTTATATCATGCATAAAATTTCCATTGGTTACATCTTATAAAATCAATATTCTACAATTATCAATTTGACATTCATTAACAGAACTAATTAAGTGAATTAATTTCAGTTGATTTCCAATTTTAATTTAGCAGGCTATATAAAGAGGTGACATATAATAATTGTCACCCTTTAATTTTAGTTAAATTTGTATGTTTGTTGTTTACACACAAATGTTATAGTTGTTCATACGATATTCATATTTTCAAGTTCTACATACTATTTAATTAATACAACATTTAAATTATCAATTGCTCTTTTAATTCAGTTATCAATTAATACATACATTACTAAAATTTATTTACAACCTATATCAATTATGACTCTTTAATCGTTTTAATTAATTGGAACCACATTCCAAGGCATTATGAATTTCCTAAATTAATGCAATTTAATTTCATTCCATTTATATTCTCATTATTAATTCACAAATTTTAATTTCTTCCAACATTAAATCACAGAACCTTATTAAATTAACTATTTTTAATTATTAGAATTTACGGGTTGTTACACTCTTCCCCACTCAAAACTTTCCGTCCTCGAAAACGAAAAGAAGGGAAAAGAAGGAAGTAAGAAATCAATATATCTTATTCAAAATATTAAATTTGTAAACATTATTTTACATAATTCAATAATTTATATAAAATAAATCAATTTATAACAATTAAATCCTTTTTTATTCAAGTCAGCAAAAGTTTGAAAACATTTAACAAAAATTTTCAACGTCCAAAATTCACAAAAAATTTCAGTATAGTCTCTTTTATACGGATAGGTCTAAGAGAAATAATAGTATCAATAATAACAATATATATCATATTTCAAAAATAAAATCCCCCAAACCTTGGGAAAACAGTATAATATCGTTAGAAAACTATGATCTGAGAACGTACCTATTTGTCGGGCAAACAACGCTTAAATTATAACGACACTATTTTTCGACTCCCAAAAATCAACATCAATACGTCTACTGTATCCAATGCCGAATAATCGAATGCCGGAAAACGAACTATTAGGGTTAAAAAAGAAAGAGATAAGAGAAGAAATAGAAACAATATCAGAATGTCACAATCGCAGTGGAACAATATATAACCGATAAACGACTAATATTTAAACAAAAGAAGTATACTAGTTTTATACATTACAACATAATAGTACAACATCAACAAAACACAACATCTGGCAGTTATGATAACTTGTCCACCTTAAACTTAATTTGCAGCAAACCATACAGACTGGATAATACATCATATAAGTGTGATACGTCTCGCCATCTAGCTTGTCTCCTAATCTTCGCAGCATACATTCCTGACTTAGCTCCAAAAACAACGATAACCTGACTTTACGCTGCCCGCATGGAAGATTACGGGCTCCCAGAGTTTAGAAAATGGAAAAATAAACTCTGAGTCATTCATGGGACTGGTGTGAGATCTAAAAACAGTTATCTATACAAAAAGAAATAAAAAGAAACCCGTTCGTGCTTTTGGAAAATGAAACTACCATAAGGTCTCCCGGCACACACTCAATGCAATCGCATAGATGGGGAAGGTTTCTCCTTATAGTGGTCAAACATGCTTGATACGCAAAAATCCTTTGATATTATTACTAGTGCATAGTGTGGAAAAACATTTTGAAAGTATAATATTAATCTTAGCTAACATACGTACCATTATTGTATGCCTACTATAGCTACCATTTTAAATGGCTGTTTCTACAACTGTAACCATAAAGGGCGCATCTTGATATTTTTGGATTTCCAATAAATGGTCATCGCTAAGGAACTTCCATTATCCGAAAGGGTACGCCTCTAGAGGGATGTCCCGGAAACCTTACCAGATCTCTGCCAGTAAATGGCCGGGTTACCTCTGTTACTAGGTAACTAACTGTCACAAGTATGTCATCCCACGGTCGTAACCGACCTTTACCGAGGCGCCTCAAATTCCAACAACCACATAAGTAAATATATGGGCACCATACCAGTATACCACTTTTTATCCACATAAGTTAAATATCCGGGCTCCATACCAGAATACCGCTTTTTATCTAGATGTAAATGACATACCCTGAGGGGCGCGACCCTAATAACCTTGCCGCATCCTTCATGTTTCGACCAATTCCTTTGTGTGAGGTCAGATGAAGTCTCGTCCCACAAAGCTATGCTTTTCAAAAAAGCCATGCTTCGATGAACCAATGCTCAACACTTAGCATGCCACATTACTAAATTGGGAATATGTCACTTTTAAATATCAACTACATAACATCTGAGCTCGTACGTATCAGAGAAGGGTGTTAAGCTAAGAGAATAAATTCTCCGCCACCAAATATAAATGTATTTGATAGAAGCGAGCTTTATATCTCAAAGTGTAATGTCAGACATACATCCATACAAGTCCATCCTAGGTCTGAATGGAACCGAAGGCACTTTGTCCAATTAAGGAAAGAAGTCCTTGCAAATCCGGATACCCCGAATCATGTCCGAACTCCCCATCACATAGGGTAATCCCTATACTGGAACAACTCGGTGCAGAGACAATCAATAGGCAATCCTTTCATTTTCGAAAATACCTGGTCTTCAACCACCCTCTTCAACTGCAATTCCATTCCATCATATTATTATTCGGAATGGGCTTTATGTCTTAATGCCCTCCCTTGGCTTATCCGAATAATGAGCGCTTATTTTTAAAACAAGTGGATACGTTCAGATCTAAATTAAGTCGCATTTTTTGATCTTTTAAACAAAAGATTCACCTTTAAGATTCGATGTGGTTTTAGGATAACCATTTGGAATCCGATCGCCGGTCTCATCGAAATTCGAATGCCATTTTAAAGGCCAATGTTGATAATCGATTATTTAACTATAAAATAACATCCATAAACAACCATCAGATTAAAATAATTTTCTCAAAATTATTTATTTATATATAAATATCATCGCAAGATATATTTCCACACTTCAACCCTTTGAAAACAATTTCCAAACTACTTTTCTCTGGTGGAATAAGTTTCCAAATATTATTTATTTCCACTGAAAATTTGTCAAGACTAAAAGCTTTAGATTTTAAAATAATTTATACCACTTTATTTAAAAATATATATGCTTTAAAATACTTAAAATAAAACTATTTAAAACACTTTAGTCAAAATACCAGTTATGAAATCTAATAAAAAAATTCATGTAAAACATAAGCCCAAACGAATTTAAAAATAAAGGTTATTGAATTCTATACATGTTTTCCAAATAAAATCTTTACCCAAACTATATTTAAAATAAAACTTCTTTATAAAATATAAATACTAGTAATTATATTTTTCAATCATAATACTATTTAACCCTTTAAAATAATTACTACTATAACAAATTTAATAAAATATTTACCTTTAAAATTTTAAACAAAAAATTAATAATTCTCAAAAACATTCTTTTAAACAACTTTAGAAACTTCCAACACATACTTAAAAATCTGCTTTGAAAACATACTTGGTTTTTCAGGGCAATGCGCTTTTCTTTCACACCTTTAAAAACAAACCACTATTTATTTTTAAAACAAATTACCCATTCCATTATAAATCCCACCACGAATTTATACTTCCAAATATCCACTGATATATTATTTCTCTTTATAAAACCCAGTTTATAAATTTCATAGTCTCATTATCTGTTTAAAACATAGTATCAAACATTTAATCAGTTTTCAAATCGATTTCCCAAAACTAACTCCATTTTTAAAATAAATTCCTTTATTTCTCCCAAACCATTTAACATTAGAATTTTAAATAAACTCTTCAACTTTTAAGCAATACAACTTAAGTTCTCAAAATCCGTTTATTTCCATTTATTAAAAAAATATTTTTTCCCATACTTGGAATATATTCGATAGTATTTCGAAAATCAACCTTTACCTTTCCAAATTCATTCTTTCAACTTATCCAATTCTCTCAAATTATTTTACTTAAAATTCTCTACTTTAATTTCCTTTCAAAATCCAATTTTTATATTTCTGATATTTGAAAATGCCTAAACATATTCGGACAGCCTCCAATAATTTTAATTACCGACATTGTGACGCCCCACCTCTATGCCCACGCTAGACAAGAACATTACAGTGAATGCCGTCAACTAGCACGGAGAATAAGGCCGTTGAGGAGCGACCATCTGTATAATTGCTTTGTGCGAGTATCGATATACCGGACAAGAATATAACTTTTCATCTCAAGAGGAAATCCGACATATCGACACAAACTCAAAGCTACTACACAGTGGCTATAAAGGTCTTCGGAAACAAATATAGAAATAAACATAACACAAATCAGTCACAGACAATTCATATCACAAAGGCGGAAATAGATATGAATATGACACTAGGAAGTGTACATCAGAGTAGTGGTCTAAAAAGATGCACAATATCACAAAAGAATAGTTACATAAACTACACAGAAGAATAAGTATACATTATGGAGTCTATGTCTCAAATGTATACAACAAAAAACTACTAATCTAAGTAGTTAACCAAAAGTCATAGGAATCAATCCCAAGAGAGAAGTCAAGTCGAAGCACCTGCAACATCTCGGTCTGACCCGAGTATTATTTATAAGAAAATAATAAACGGATCAGTCTAACTATAAATATCAGATAACATGATATAGAATAGGAGATATGACTAAACACATAATAATCACACTGCCAAGCTGTGATATATATAAGTAATTGAAAATCAACAAGAGATTAATCAATATCACGATAATCTACTCAAGATAAAAAGGGATGTCATACTCCTAATTTCATCCACCAAGCCACAATAAATGCATATAAGATATGGCATAGACGTATAATATCCATAATGTCATACTACTATAAGTATGTAAATGATAATCAACAAACGATTAATCAATATCAAAGAATCTTCTCAAAGATCCAAAAAGGGTATCATACCCAAAACTTGTATTCACAACAAGTTAATGACACACAAATTCACCTATGCACAAGAATTGATAAATCATATCAATAGAAATCACAAAGTTGGTGAAACATAAATTCCAGAAATCAACACAAGAAATCCAGTCAATGACACACAAATTCACCTATGCACAAGAATTGATAAATCATATCAATAGAAATCACAAAAATAGGTGAAGTATAAATTCCAGAATTCGACACACGAAATCCAGAAATTTCACAAAATAAGGTTGAAGGCCTATCACATGAACGGGAGCATGAAAACTCACCAACAGCTGTAACACACGAACGAGAAGCTATCTCATGGTAGCTAGCCATTAATTTGACACACGAATGGTCCGAAGACCCGACACACGAATGGTCCGAAGACCGTGGGTTGCTACCCCACCAAATTTGAGTCGAAACTCCACAAAACGGGGTTTATTCTCCCGCACAATCAAAGAGACATCGCACATTGCTAGTCTAAATCACAAAAATGATCGTCATGATCATTGAGAAGTGTCAATTACACTAAGCTAGTAAATATATGAGTTTAGCTTCATGTCCCATAACCACTTGCTTAACTTAAATATTTACGAACAAACTATAGATTCCCACTAGAAAATTATCACAAGGGTTTCAATCGAACAAGTCCAAGAATTAACCAACAAAGTGAACGCAAGCGCTTCATACCACTTGTTTTACTAAGTCGTTTAATTAGATTTCTCATACGAGTGAGGTAAAGGTTTGTATATACTAGTAGATTGGGAAACGGTTTTATAAACGAATTTGGTATTAAAATAGTATTGAAATCGTTTGAGGAAAGAGTTTTGATATTTACTACTAGTGTAGAAAACCTTTATATTTTTAAAGTGAAAAGTGATGCAACACGATCTACAGAAGTTCAGAGGATAGAGCATTCACAACCTAAAGGAGTTACGATTTTAACTCGTAAGTCGTGCACGAGTCAGGTGAAGGAGTCACAAGGTGATGCAGCACAGGAGATAAGTCGTTCACGACTTAAAGAAGGCAGTTCGCGAGTTAAGAAAAAGGAACCGCGACCTAATTCTAATGGTTTGCGACCTAACGAAGTGATTTTAAGTCGTCTACGACTTAACGAGATAAAAGGCAACGAGTTACAGGAACCAAAGCATATTTTAGGTCGGCCCCGACTTAAGGAGGAGAAGCTGCGAGCTAACAAAGATTTAAGTCGCTTGGTGGATTCACGACCTAGTGGAGAAGAAGGTGCGGAGGGCTCACTACCAGGTACATTGGTAACTCGTTCAAACGAGTTAACGACTTATGGCCAGCAACTTAATGCAGATGACTCGTGTGAGGAAGTAGGTCGTCTGGAGTTAAGTCGCGAGGAAGCGAGTCGTTGTATGATGAGTCGTAAGTCGTGACATGGTGTTGTAAACTGTTTGTTTTCTTGAGTCGTTTACTTCGTATGTCATAAGTCGCTAGGTCGTATACGACCTAAGTGTTGTGTTATGTTGAAATACGTTGAGTCGTTTATACCATTGAGTCGTGTATTATTTTGAGTCTGTACATATCTTGAGTCGTATTCTGGGTCGTAAGTCGTTCATGACCAAGTATAAGTCGTGTAATGTGTTTTTTGTATGTGAATGTTGTACTAAGTCGTGAGCGACTTAAATGCTGAGTCGTGTGTTCTGTTGGTAGGTCGGCTACGACCTAGGAAGGTCATAAGTCGTATACGACTTAAGGGTGAATGGTGAAAACACTATAAATAGGCGTGTGTTGTACATTTTTCGGTTGGTTGATTTTTGAATAAAATTTCTTGTTGATTGCTGTGTGCTTTCATCTTAAATTGGTAGTTGAGTGTAATTTCCTATCTCCTCTTTCGGATAATCGAGTGCGCTCGATTCAACGATCGTAGAAGCCGATTCACGGAATCTAGTGCGCTAGATCAACGTGCGAAGAATCGTAGGTCTTTGAACACGGTATAGTGCGCTATCAACATGTTTGAGATAGCTAGAATTCGGTATCTTCGGATCAACGAATTTGGGCATTTCGGTATCTTCATTCCATCGATTACTACTTTCACCGATTGAAGTTTATTTTGATTAATCCGCTGCGTCAGTTTTGGTATCAAAGCCAGACTTAGCCAATCATAGCTAAGCCGAGACTTGGAGCCAATTTTTGAAGTTTGAAGTTGTTGTTCGTCGTGTTCATCTTGAAGTTGCAACGAGTTTGAAGTTTTAAATCCATTTCATTTTGGATCTAGGGTTGAAGAAGTGTTTGAAGTTTTGTGGCCGAGCCAAGTGAAATTAAGCCGTGAGTTCAAGCCGAGCGACCTAACTTTGAGTCGTTGCAAGTTGAGGCCAAACCGAGTTGAAGTGATCCGAGACCTGTTAGTTGTGTTGAAGGGTATAGGCCGAGCATCAGTTTTGGTATCATTGTCTGAAGTAGGAGCTATAGCCGAGCCAAGGAGTTTTGTGCGAGTTATTGGTGTTAAGCCGTGCATTGTTTGACTTATATTGAAGTATTTGTTGAAGTTTTTGTGAAGAATTTCCAATCATGCCACCAAGGAGAGCTAATCGTCATCAAAACGTTGAAGCCTTGTATCGAAGAGAAGAAGCCGAGCTTATGGAACAACGTATTAATAAGAAATTTGAAGAAGGCATTGGAAAGTTAGAGAAATTGATGAATGATTTAAATCAATCTCAAAGGAGGAGATCACCAAACTCGAACCATGGAGGAAACAGAGTTTCGCCATCGGTTACGGAAGCAAGGAGGGTATCACCGCAATCTTTTAGAGATAGAAGAGAAACATCAATTTCATCACGGAGAGATCATCATGACTATGGACATGAAGAGAGAAGAAGTCAACGTGAATTTGACAATGAGGCATATAGAGATGAAGAGAAACATAGTCGAAGAAGCATGCATGAACGAAGGGATGATAATGGTCGAGATCGATGTAGGCGTACTTTTGATTTTGATGAAGAGGGTGATAGAACTAGCATTCATTATCGAGATCGAGACCAAGTTCGAAATTCTTATCGGGATGTTGAAGATGATCGTCGATGGGAATCGGGTATGAAGATGGAAATTCTAGAGTTCAAGGGTGGAATGATAGCTGAAGAATTTCTTGATTGGTTGTCTAATGTTGAAGAGATCTTTGATTTCAAGGAGGTTCCGAAGAATCGAAGGGTGAAGTTGGTTGCTACTAGGTTGAGGGGGAGAGCTTTGGCGTGGTGGCAGCAGACTAAACTTACAAGGGAGAGAATGGGAAAGTCAAAGATTGAATCATGGGAGAAGATGAAGAAGTTGATGAGAGCTACATTTTTACCTTACAACTATCAATCACTCATGTACCAGAGGTTGCAGAATCTGAGGCAAGGGACGAAGTCTGTTAGTGATTATGCTGATGAATTTTACCAACTCATTGCCAGAAATGATATCATGGAAACGGAAGAACAGCTATTTGCTAGATTCATTGGGGGATTGAGAATGCAGATCCAGGATATGGTTAATATGTTTGATCCTAGATCTGTAGCGGAGGCACATCAGAAAGCGTTGGCTTGGGAGAAGCAAGGAAGGCGTGGAGGTGGTGTGTTTACTAATTCCAATAATCAAGCGAGGGGTGTTAGTGGAAGTTCTAATGTTCCTAAACCTGTCAATAAGCCAGTGGTGAAGGAGGCTGAGAAGGCGAAGGTTAACAGTGGTTTCAAATGTTATAATTGTCAGGAGTTGGGTCACAAAAGCAATGAATGTCCGAAGCCGAAGAAGAGAGCAATGGTCGCTGAGATTGAGGATGATGGTTAGGAGGCAGAATGTTCAAATGCACCTTATGTTGAGGAGGAAGAAGAATTGTATGGAGATGAAGGTTGCAATCTTATGATGAGGAGGTCATGTCTTACACCAAAGAAAGAGGAGGATTGTAGTTGGTTGATAAGCAATATTTTTCAGTCGACATGCACTATTCTAGGGAAAGTTTGCAAGTTCGTTATTGATGCTGGAAGCTGTGACAATATTATTTCTACAGAAGCAGTAAGGAAGTTGAACTTGAAAACTGAGAAGCATCCTAAACCGTACAAGCTAGCATGGTTAGGGAAGGGTGGTGAAGTGAAGGTGTGTCGAAGGGCTTGTGTTAATTTTTCTATTGGGAAGAAATATAAAGACGAAATCTGGTGCGATGTAGTGGATATGGATGTTTGTCATCTGTTGTTGGGCAGACCGTGGCAGTTCGATAGAGCAGTGCAGCATGATGGTCGGGCCAATAGCTATAGTTTCATGTTCGAGGGTACCAAAATCACTTTGGTTCCCAAGAAGCAACAACAGAAGGAGAGCAAGCTGGAGGAGATTGAGGAATTGAAAACTCTGTTGACTTTGAAGGAGTTTGTTAAGGAGATTGAAGAGGAGCCTGAAGTATACTTGTTGATTGGGCGTGAGAGCAGTGAAGAGGTTGAAATTCCAGAAGAGGCGAAGCCTGTTTTGAAAGAATTTAAGGATGTATTTCCAGAGGAGTTGCCTAAAGAGTTACCACCACTGAGAGACATTCAACATCAAATCGATCTTGTTCCGGGAGCAGTATTACCACATAGACCACATTATCGAATGAGTCCGAAGGAACATGAAGAGTTGAGGAGGCAGGTGGAAGAGTTGCTTGAACAGGGACGTGTACAGGAGAGTCTGAGTCCATGTGCTGTGCCAGCTTTATTGGTACCCAAAAAGGACGGGACGTGGAGGATGTGCACTGACAGTCGAGCATTGAATAAGATCATTGTGAGATATAGATTTCCAATGCCGAGGTTAGATGACTTACTGGATCAGTTGAGTGGGGCAACTATCTTTTCGAAGATTGATTTGAAGAGTGGTTATCACCAGATTCGAATTAGACCTGGAGACGAGTGGAAGACAGCGTTTAAGACGAGAGAGGGGTTATACGAATGGTTGGTTATGCCATTTGGTTTATCAAATGCACCTAGTACATTCATGAGGGTGATGAATCAAATCTTTAGACCATTCATTGGGAAGTTCGTGGTGGTTTATTTCGATGATATTCTAATATATAGCAGGAGTATGGAGGAGCATGTTCTACACTTGAGGGAAGTGTTGATTATTCTTCGTGAGGAACAATTTTATGCTGCTATGAAGAAATGTGTGTTTATGACAAGAAGTGTTTTATTTCTGGGGTATGTTGTTTCGGAGGAAGGAATTCAAGTAGACCAGAATAAAGTGGAAGCAGTTAGGAATTGGCCACAGCCGAGGACGATTACAGAGGTGAGAAGTTTTCATGGGCTAGCGTCATTCTACCGAAGATTCATTCCGCACTTCAGTAGCGTGATGGCTCCAGTTACTGATTGCATGAAGGGGAAACAGTTTGTATGGTCAGAGGAAGCGGGGGTTGCTTTTGAGAAGATCAAGGAATTGTTGACGTCTGCACCAATTCTTGTATTACCAAATTTTCAGTTGTTGTTTGAATTGCACACTGATGCGTCAAAGGTGGGAATTGGAGAAGTCTTGAGTCAGAGTGGGAAACCCGTTGCTTATTTCAGTGAAAAGTTATCAGGAGCAAAGATGAGATACAGTACATATGACGTTGAATTCTATGCTGTGATACAAGCTATTAAGCACTGGAGGCACTATCTATTTCAGAAGGAATTAGTTCTGTACACTGATCATGAGGCATTGAAGCATATGCAAGGGCAGGACAAGATTTCCGCGAGACATGCGTCATGGATTGTTTATTTACAGCAGTTTACTTTTGTCGTTAAGCACAAATCAGGGGTAACAAATCGTGTAGCGGATGCTTTGAGCAGGAGGAATCACTTATTGACAACGCTGAAGGTTGAAGTGACAGGATTCGAATTATTACCAGAATTGTTTGAGGAGGATCCTTACTTTGCAAAGTTTGTTGAAAAGGTTAAGGATGGAAGTACGGATGAATTTGTGTTGGTTGATGGATTCTTGTTCAAGGGGAATCGATTATGCATTCCAGACTGTAGCTTGAGAGTGAAGATTGTTAAGGAGTTGCACGAGGAAGGTCATGTGGGCCGTGATCGTACTTTGCAGTTAATTTCTCAATCTTACTTTTGGCCATCGATGAGGAAAGAAGTGGAAAGATTTGTGGAGCGATGTCATATCTGTCAGATTTCGAAGGGAACAGCGACCAATGCTGGATTGTATATGCGGTTACCTGTACCAGCTAAACCATGGGTTGATGTGAGTATGGACTTTGTGTTGGGATTGCCGAGAACGCAACGAGGAAATGATTCTATATGTTTTTTGGTTGATCGATTCTCGAAAATGGCACATTTTATCGCTTGTAAGAAAACGGCGGATGCTGTTCGGGTGGCACAGTTGTTCTTTAAGGAAGTCTATCGCTTACATGGGTTGCCGGAGTCCATTGTTTCAGACAGGGACACCAGATTTTTGAGTCACTTTTGGCTAAGCTTGTGGAAGATGGTCGGAACAAAGTTGAAATTCAGTAGCGCGTATCATCCACAGACAGATGGACAGACAAAAGTGGTTAAGAGATCATTGGGAAATTTGCTACGGTGTTTAGTGAAAGATAATCTGAAGAGTTGGGACATGAAGCTGTCTCAGGCAGAGTTTGCTCATAACCATGTAGTGAATCGTAGTACAGGATTCAGCCCATTTCAGATTGTATATTCAAATTTACCCAGGGGACCGTTGGATTTAGCAGTAGTACCACAACCGAAGGGGACGGTTAAACGGGCTGTTGATTTTGTCAATGAATTAACTGAATGTCACAAAATCGTTCAGGAACGATTGGTAAAGACGAATGAGAAGTATAAGCAAACTGCAGATTTGAAGCGACGAAATGTTGAATTTAACGTAGGTGATTTGGTTTACGCTGTGTTAACGAAGGATCGTTTTCCAGTAGGCGCTTATAACAAGTTGAAAGCCAGAAAAATTGGTCCTGTCGAAGTTGTGAAACGAATTAATGACAATGCTTATAAGCTGAAGCTGCCGGAGGATGTGTACACTTCTGACGTGTTCAATGTTAAACATCTTACGCCGTATTATGGAGATGAACAATCTGGTGTAGAGGAATTTACAAATTCGAGGTCGAATTTTTCTCAACCAGGGGAGGATGATGCAACACGATCTACAGAAGTTCAGAGGATAGAGCATTCACAACCTAAAGGAGTCACGGTTTTAACTCGTAAGTCGTGCACGAGTCAGGTGAAGGAGTCACAAGGTGATGCAGCACAGGAGATAAGTCATTCACGACTTAAAGAAGGCAGTTCGCGAGTTAAGAAAAAGAAACTGCGACCTAATTCTAATGGTTTGCGACCTAACGAAGTGATTTTAAGTCGTCTACGACTTAACGAGATAAAAGGCAACGAGTTACAGGAACCAAAGCATATTTTAGGTCGGCCCCGACTTAAGGAGGAGAAGCTGCGAGCTAACAAAGATTTAAGTCGCTTAGTGGATTCACGACCTAGTGGAGAAGAAGGTGCGGAGGGTTCACTACCAGGTACATTGGTAACTCGTTCAAACGAGTTAACGACTTATGGCCAGCAACTTAATGCAGATGACTCGTGTGAGGAAGTAGGTCGTCTGGAGTTAAGTCGTGAGGAAGCGAGTCGTTGTACGATGAGTCGTAAGTCGTGACATGGTGTTGTAAACTGTTTGTTTTCTTGAGTCGTTTACTTCGTATATCGTAAGTCGCTAGGTCGTATACGACCTAAGTGTTGTGTTATGTTGAAATACGTTGAGTCGTTTGTACCATTGAGTCGTGTACTGTTTTGAGTCTGTACATATCTTGAGTCGTTGTATTCTGGGTCGTAAATCGTTCACGACCTAGTATAAGTCGTGTAATGTGTTGTTTGTATGTGAATGTTGTACTAAGTCGTGAGCGACTTAAATGCTGAGTCGTGAGTTCTGTTGGTAGGTCGGCTACGACCTAGGAAGGTCATAAGTCGTATACGACTTAAGGGTGAATGGTGAAAACACTATAAATAGGCGTGTGTTGTACATTTTTCGGTTGGTTGATTTTTGAATAAAATTTCTTGTTGATTGCTGTGTTCTTTCATCTTAAATTGGTAGTTGAGTGTAATCTCCTATCTCCTCTTTCGGATAATCGAGTGCGCTCGATTCAACGATCGTAGAAGCCGATTCACGGAATCTAGTGCGCTAGATCAACGTGCGAAGAATCGTAGGTCTTTGAACACGGTATAGTGCGCTATCAACGTGTTTGAGATAGCTAGAATTCGGTATCTTCGGATCAACGAATTTGGGCATTTCGGTATCTTCATTCCATCGATTACTACTTTCACCGATTGAAGTTTATTTTGATTAATCCGCTGCGTTAACAAGTCACAAAGAAGATTGTAGAAACAATCAATCAATAAAATTCACACACGAAGATGTGAATAAAAATCCAACAAAACCGATAAAGAATCCATCGAAATGGATATTCAAAAATCCCTAAAAAGGAGTTATCAAAGTCATGATAAATGATAACAACAAATAGGATCATCACGAATCGATTTAAATTGGAAATTCAATCCAAAAAGGCAAAATGGACTAAAACAGCAGGTTCAGTCGACTGAACATAGTTTTCAGTCGACTGACCCTGTGCGTGGAAATTTTCCAAGTTCAAGAAACTTTCTGTTTCTAGTTTCAGTCGACTGAACAGAGTATTCAGTCGACTAAATCATGCCTGGAAACTTTCGGGTTCCAGGTTCAGTCGACTGAACAGACTTTTCAGTCGACTGAATCTTGCCTGGGCTGTTTTTCAGCCTATCCAAATGAAGAGCAAACTCTTCCAAAATGCAACCGGACGAACATTGGCTCTAAGGGTTTATGCCAATCGGCAACCCGGCCCTATATGCTCCTCGATGCATCATCCAAAGCATGATCAAACATCCATAAAAGGATTTCACACAAATTTGACTTAAAAACCCAAAAATTGGAATATTCACAAAAACAATCCAAATCAAGAGCAAATGCACATGAAGAAGTGTTAGGAATTCATACCTAACAACCAAAGATAATTATAGTCATAGATGTGAGATAAAAATCTCACCTTTTCACAAAATCGAACAAGAAGAAGCTTGAAAGCAAATGGAGAATCAACCTCTCTTCAACGCAACCCAATTGAGCTTGAATCTAAGCTCAAAAACAAGAACATTCCCAAAATTAGGTTTAGGAATTTCTGAAATTGGTAAGAGAATAAGTTGGAGAAGAAGAAGAGAAGCTTACCAATGGGTTCTTCTTGAGTTTGGAGCTTGGAATTTGATTTGCAAGAGAAACTAGGGTTTTGGAGTTTTTAATTTCCAATCTCTCCCACCATTAATTCTAAGAAAACTGAAATGAGAAGAGAATGAGGGTGAGTGGGGAAGAGTGGCTCAGATTTGAGCATAAGTTAACATAGGGCTGAGCCCAAACCAAACCCAAAGTGAAAAGTAGCAAAAATCAACTTTCTCCAAAAATATCGAAGCTTATACTCAAAAAGGTCGCAAACGGCATTTTAAACTCAATGGGAGTGGTCCCGAGTCCTAATTCGGCCGTATGCAAAAAGTAGCTTTTCGGACTAAAATCAGACTAACGATAAAATATTTAAATATAAAATCGATAAATATGCGGGTTGTTACAGACTCCCCTCCTTAAAGAAATTGCGTCCTCGCAATATTAAAGAAGAGAACATAAAGTAACAACCATAAAAGCATATTCAACACAAAAGAAACTTGAAATAAGAAGTTCACCTCAAAGAGCATGAGAAAGTAAGTCCGGGTGTGTTCGCTCGATGAATTCCCTAGACTCCCAAGAACAATCCTTAGGATTTGAAGACCATTGAACTTTAACAAGCGGTACATCTTTATTGCGAAGTTGTTTGACTTCCGAAGCAATGATACGAATAGGTTGTTGCTCATAAGTTAAATTAGGCGAAACTTCAATCTCTTCCACAACACCGGGCTCAAGAATAGAATCAGAATCTCGAAGGCACTTCCGTAATTGAGAAACGTGAAACACGTCATGAATAGCAGAAAATTGAGCCGGTAATAAAAGGCGATAAGCCATGGAACCGATACGTTCAGTGATAGAAAATGGCCCAATATATCGAGGCGCCAATTTTCCCGATCAAATGAAACGTACAACACCTTTCATTGGTGAAACACGAATAAAAACAGAATCTCCAACAGAAAATTCTAATTTCCTTCTTCGATTATCGGCATAGGATTTTTGTCTACTCTGGGCTTCTTTCATCCTATGACAAATAAGATCAATCTTTTCTGTGGAATCACGAATAAAATCAGGACCTAAAACTAGCTTCTCACCGGCCTCAAGCCAACAAGAAGGCGATCGGCATGGCCTTCCATAGAGTGCCTCGAAAGGTGCCATACCAATACTAGATTGGAAGCTATTATTATAGGAAAATTCAACAAGTGAAATATGATCTTCCCAACCTCCACCAAAATCAAGCACACAAGAACGAAGAATATCTTCAAGAGTTTGATTCACACGCTCAGTTTGTCCATCGGACTGGGGGTGATAAGCGGTGCTCAAATTAAGCTTCGTTCCTAAAGCTTTTTGAAGACTCTTCCAAAATCCACTAGTAAACAATGGATCACGATCGCTAACAATAGAAGTAGGAACTCCATGCAATTTAACAATTTCTTTGATAAAGATTTTGGCCAAAAGAGGAACGGTTCGATTAGATCGAACGGGAATAAAATGGGCGGATTTAGTAAGTCTATCAACGATCACCCATAAGCTGTCATGACCCGAACGAGAACGGGGAAGGCCATCAATAAAATCCATGGAAATTTGATCCCACTTCCAAATAGGAATTTCTAAAGGTTGCAATAACCCACCGGACCTTTGATGTTCGGCCTTAACGAGTTGGCAAGTCATGCAACGCTTAACGAAGTTAGCGATGTCAAGTTTCATTCCCTCCCAATAATAAAGTCGCTTCATATCCGCGTACATTTTACTACTTCCGGGATGAATGGTAAATTTAGAACGATGAGAATCTTCTAAAATGTCTTTGCGAAGATCACTAATATTTGGCACGATAAGTCTACCAAATCTCCGAATGCCGCCACGAGAATCGATATCAAAGTCTTTCAATCCTTCAATATCAATCTTATCCTTAATATTTTGGCTAAGAAGAGCCAATTCGGGATCTAACCTTTGAGCTTCAAGAATACGGTCTAAAAGAGAAGGATGAGCCTCAAGGCTACATAAAACAAGAGATGAACATAAATTGGGAACACGCTCTCGAATCTCACAAGTGGTTAAGATCTCGAGATTGTTCCATTCGGATATCATCATAGAAACAACAGCTTGTTGTTTACGGCTAAGAGCATCGGCGACACGATTACCCTTACCGGGGGTATAAAGAATATCAAGATCATAAGGAGCAAGGAACTCGAGCCAACGTTGTTGACGCAAACTAAGTTCCTTTTGAGAAAATAAATATTTCAAAGACTTATGATCTGTGTAAAGAACAAATCTCTCTCCTAAGAGATAATGACGCCAAATCCGAAGGGCGAAAACAATAGGCGCGAGCTCTAAATCATGAGTGGCATATCTAGTCTCAGCAGGCTTCAATTGCCTAGAAGCATAAGCAATAACACGTTCTCTTTGCATAAGAACGGCACCCAAACCAACGCGACTAGCATCGGTATAGACAACGAAATCTTGATTCCCCTTGGGAATAACGAGAATAGGAGCATCGGAAAGAAGTTCTTTTAATTTCTGAAAAGAAACTTCACATTTGTCCGACCAAATGTATTTAACACCTTTCTTCATCAAGCCAGTGAGAGGCATGGCAATCTTGGAAAAGTCTTTGATAAAGCGACGGTAATAGCCCGCCAATCCAAGAAAACTACGAATCTCTGTCACACTCTCCGGTCTCTTCCAATCTTGAATCGCTTCAATCTTTGAAGGATCCACGGAAATTCCGGATTCGGAAATAATGTGACCGAGAAACTTCACACGAGATTGCCAAAAGCGGCATTTAGAAATTTTTGCCTTTAATTGATTACTCCTAAGAGTTTCCAACACAATCCGAAGATGTTTTTCATGCTCCTCCTCGGTTTTAGAATACACAAGAATATCATCAATAAAGATGAGAACAAATCGATCGAGGAAGTCTTTAAAAACTCGATTCATTAAGTCAACGAAATAAGCTGGGGCATTTGTTAACCCAAATGGCATCACAAGCCATTCATAAGATCCATAACGAGTACGGAACGATGTCAAAGGAATGCTATCCTCTGCAATACGAAGCTGATGAAAACCGATAGCCAAGTCCAATTGTGAAAAGGCTTTAGCACCACTAAGTTGGTCAAATAAATCATCAATCCGGGGTAAAGGATATTTATTTTTGATAGTAAGATCATTAAGCTTGCGGTAGTCAACGCAAAGCCTAAGTGTTCCATCGAATTTCTTCACGAAAATAGCCGAAGCTCCCCAAGGCGAGGAACTAGAGCGAATAAATTGCTTCGTCTCCAATTCAGATAATTGTTTACGCATCTCCTCGTTTTCTTTATTGGACATACGATAAGGAGGACGGGTAATAGGTTGAGCTCCAGGAATAAGATTGATTTTGAACTCAATTGCTCGCTTAGGTGGTAATCCTAAAACGGGCTCGAATATGTCGGAAAATTCACGAACGACGTGAATAAGAGAAATAATATCACCCTCATCATCATCATCGTCATCACGAGGATTTAAAGAATATAAAGATGCAACCAAGCTGGAAACTGAATCTTGAAGATTAATAGAAATCTGCTTAACAGATTGAGGATGTCGAAGATGAATAGTCTGCTCAGGACACAGGATATGAGCTTCATAACGGTTAAGCCAATCCATTCCCAAAATCATTCCAAAGCCTAAATAACGCATGACATGCAAATCGGCTAGAAAAGGAAAATCACACAAAATAATTTCGACATCTTTACACAATAAACTGATTGTTGCGGATCCACCAACCGGATTCGCAATTCTCAAAGAAGTCATCAAACACAAAACATCCAAGGAAAAAGTATCAACAAGTTCTTTTGATATAAAAGAATGGGACGCACCCGTATCAAAAAGAACTCGAATAGGACGATCACGAAATAAAATAATTCCATCCAGAATAGAATAATACCTTGGCCACGAGATGTGTTGCCAGGGGCTTGAGCAACATTAAGTTTTCCCTCCTTTCTATTTTGAAGTTTGGGACATGCATGCATAAAATGGTCCGGGCTCTTGCAATAGCAACAAGTACGAGGCTTTGAACACTTGTTCGCAAAATGGTCCTTCGAACCACAATTATAGCATTTCCCTTGAGTAGAGGAAAAGGTCTTTTCAGCAGGAGTTGCTTGCCTCCCTTTCTTATTGGGATAAGGACCTTTAAATTTGCTTGGCCTCTTCTTGTTATTGTTGAAGTTTGGTTTGGAACCCACCACTTCAACATCATTCTCTCTATCCGCCTCTTCCAGACGAAGAGCGATATCAACGAGTTGGTTGAAAGAAACTTCTAACTTTAGAAGTAATGGCTTCTTGAGACTTCTGTTTAATCCATAGACGAATCTCTGATTCTTCTTCAGAGGGGTGTTGATGTATTCAACCCCATATTTGGAAAGCGACTCGAAGGAGGCGACGTAATCAGTCACGGAGGACTCACCTTGAACAAGGTCTATAAATCGTCGAGCCAATGTCACTTTCTCAGCTTCTGGCACGAATTTTAATTCGAAGCGTTCCCGGAATTTCTCCTAGGTGAGATCCGCTTCATTAATCTAAGAAATAAGAAGCTCGTACTAGTCCAGTGCTCTTTCTCGAAGCATACTAGAGGCCACCTGAACTCGGTGAAGGTCAATAAGATTCATGCGCGAAAAGATGCGATCGCATGTTCTAAGCCAAGCTTGGACTTCAATAATAGCTTCGGAACCTTTGAATGGCTCCCCACCCAAATTGGTGTAATCGATGCACAAGCGTGCAAATCCCGACTTTGGGTGAGTAGGTTCCGGGTTAGCTCCAGCTGCTTGAGCATTAGTTACCAAATCAAGAAGCTGTTGAGCAGTCATAAAAACTCCATCCTGGGGCGGAGTGCTAGATGGCACGGCTCTGGGGCGGCCAGGTCTAGACATTTCTCTTCCTTAAGAAAGAAAGAAGAAGAAGAAAAAAGTTACTCAACAAATTGAATATCAAGCAATCTTGATAGATAAACAAGGAATCATAAGGAAAATAGGATGAATCGGTACGAAGACTCGAATTAAATCCTAAAGCACGACTCCTAAGATGGACTTAGGACGATGATCCTTGTTAAATTATTCTATTTTGTTCCGAAGTTTGGCTCTGATACCAAGCTGTGACGCCCCACCTCCATACCCACGCTAGACAATAACATTACAGTGAATGCTGTCAACTAGCACGGAGAATAAGGCTGTTGAGGAGCGACCATCTGTATAATTGCTTTGTGCGAGTACCGATATACCGGATAAGAATATAACTTTTCATCTCAAGAGGAAATTCGACATATCGACACAAACTCAAAGCTACTGCACAGTGGCTATAAAGGTCTTCGGAAACAAATATAGAAATAAACATAACACAAATCAGTCACAGACAATTCATATCACAAAGGCGGAAATAGATATGAATATTACACTACGAAGTGTACATCAGAGTAGTGGTCTAAAAAGATCCACAATATCACAAAAGAATAGTTACATGAACTACACAGAAGAATAAGTATACATTATGGAGTCTATATCTCAAATGTATACAACAAAAAACTACTAATCTAAGTAGTTAACCAAAAGTCAGAGGAATCAATCCCAAGAGAGAAGTCAAGTCGAAGCACCTGCAACATCTCGGTCTGACCCGAGTATTATTTATAAGAAAATAATAAACGGATCAGTCTAACTATAAATATCAGATCACATGATATAGAATAGGAGATATGACTAAACACATAATAATCACAATGCCAAGCTGTGATATATATAAGTAATTGAAAATCAACAAGAGATTAATCAATATCACGATAATCTACTCAAGATAAAAAGGGATGTCATACTCCTAATTTCATTCACCAAGCCACAATAAATGACATATAAGATATGGCATAGACGTATAATATCCATAATGGCATACTACTATAAGTATGTAAATGATAATCAACAAACGATTAATCAATATCAAAGAATCTTCTCAAAGATCCAAAAAGGGTATCATACCCAAAACTTGTATTCACAACAAGTTAATGACACACAAATTCACCTATGCACAAGAATTGATAAATCATATCAATAGAAATCACAAAGTTGGTGAAACATAAATTCCAGAAATCAACACAAGAAATCCAGTCAATGACACACAAATTCACTTATGCACAAGAATTGATAAATCATATCAATAGAAATCACAAAAATAGGTGAAGTATAAATTCCAGAATTCGACACACGAAATCCAAAAATTTCACAAAATAAGGGAGGGAGGCCTATCACATGAATGGGAGCATGAAAACTCACCAACAGCTGTAACACACGAACGAGAAGCTATCTCATGGTAGCTAGCCATTAATTTGACACACGAATGGTCCGAAGACCTGACACACGAATGGTCCGAAGACCGTGGGTTGCTACCCCACCAAATTTGAGTCGAAACTCCACAAAACGGGGTTTAGTCTCCCGCGCAATCAAAGAGACATCGCACATTGCTAGTCTAAATCACAAAAATGATCGTCAAGATCATTGAGAAGTGTCAATTACACTAAGCTAGTAAATATTTGAGTTTAGCTTCATGTCCCATAACCACTTGCTTAACTTAAATATTTACGAACAAACTGTAGATTCCCACTAGAAAATTGTCACAAGGGTTTCAATCGAAAAAGTCCAAGAATTAACCAACAAAGTGAACGCAAGCGCTTCATACCACTTGTTTTACTAAGTCGTTTAATTAGATTTCTTATACGAGTGAGGTAAAGGTTTGTATATACTAGTAGATTGGGAAACGATTTTATAAACGAATTTGGTATTAAAATAGTATTGAAATCTTTTGAGGAAAGAGTTTTGATATTTACTACTAGTATAGAAAACCTTTATATTTTTAAAGTGACAAGTCACAAAGAAGATTGTAGAAACAATCAATCAATAAAATTCACACACGAAGATGTGAATAAAAATCAAACGAAACCGATAAAGAATCCATCAAAATGGATATTCAAAAATCCCTAAAAAGGAGTCATCAAAGTCATGATAAATGATAACAACAAATAGGATCATCACGAATCGATTTAAATTGGAAATTCAATCCAAAAAGGCAAAATGGACTCAAACAGCAGGTTCAGTCGATTGAACAGAGTTTTCAGTCGACTGACACTGTGCTTGGAAATTTTTCAGGTTCAAGAAACTTTCTGTTTCCAGTTTCAGCCGACTGAACAGAGTATTCAGTCGACTGAATCATGCCTGGAAACTTTCGGGTTCCAGGTTCAGTCGACTGAACAGACTTTTCAGTCGACTGAATCTTGCCTGGGCTGTTTTTCAGCCTATCCAAATGAAGAGCAAACTCTTCCAAAATGCAACCGGACGAACATTGGCTCTAAGGGTTTATGCCAATCAGCAACCCGGCCCTATATGCTCCTCGATGCATCATCCAAAGCATGATCAAACATCCATAAAAGGATTTCACATAAATTTGACTTAAAAACCCAAAAATTGGAATATTCACAAAACCAATCCAAATCAAGAGCAAATGCACATGAAGAAGTGTTAGGAATTCATACCTAACAACCAAAGATAATTATAGTCATAGATGTAAGATAAAAATCTCACCTTTTCACAAAATCGAACTAGAAGAAGCTTGAAAGCAAATGGAGAATCAACCTCTCTTCAACACAACCCAATTGAGCTTGAATCTAAGCTCAAAAACAAGAACATTCCCAAAATTAGGTTTAGGAATTTCTGAAATTGGTAAGAGAATTAGTTGGAGAAGAAGAAGAGAAGTTTACCAATGGGTTCTTCTTGAGTTTGGAGCTTGGAATTTGATTTGCAAGAGAAACTAGGGTTTTGGAGTTTTTAATTTCCAGTCTCTCCCACCATTAATGCTAAGAAAACTGAAATGAGAAGAGAATGAGGGTGAGTGGGGAAGAGTGGCTCAGATTTGAGCATAAGTTAACATAGAGCTGAGCCCAAACCAAACCCAAAGCGAAAAGTAGCAAAAATCAACTTTCTCCAAAAATATCGAAGCTTATACTCAAAAAGGTCGCAAACGGCATTTTAAACTCAATGGGAGTGGTCCCGAGTCCTAATTCGGCCGTATGCAAAAAGTAGCTTTTCGGACTAAAATCCGACTAACGATAATATATTTAAATAAAATATTTAAATATAAAATCGATAAATATGCGGGTTGTTACAGACATAATCAATCACAGATTATCAATAAATCATATCACAACATATGAAATAAATTCAAACATTTGAGGTATCCAGTTGGATCCCTCCAAACAGTTTCCCTGCATCCACGGATGTTAGCACAATTCAAAATACCAATACCATTTTGTGGTGGAATATCGCGGTATATGGGGTCCTCCGCTATTATAGGGGGCGCATAAGGTGTAACGACCCGATATTTTCCACCGTTCGCGTCCGCACATGTCGGACTTCAATTGCTCAAAATACCACATTGTAAATTACATTTGGAAAATCTCAGAATATACAGTAAATAAATAATCACAAATCACAGGTAAAGAGTAAACAATAATGCAGCGGAAGTAAAAGAGATAGTAGTTCATTAAGCTACTATATATATGTATATATATATATATATATATAAGATACAGCAGAGTTAAAAAAGATACAACAGAAGGGTGACATGAAACATCGGGTACAAATCAGAATACATCACTGAATCACTGGAGACTGAAAGCAAAATAGATGGCTGTATCTTGTCCAACTCCGAAGGTGAGACTTGAATGCTGAATCACTCAGTCTGACACGAGCGTAAAGAAAAACACGAAACACTCGAATCAGGACAGATATACTTATGAACTGTAAATCAACTCAAGTGAAGAGTAACAAAAACGCATTAGTAATATAAAGGATTCTTGGGACCGCCCATCCTCTAAGGATCTGTTAAACTATTTACTATGTCGTAATATTACGCCTTTATAATAATTTCTAGTGTAAAATAAACTTACTTTTAAATAGCGTTAAAGGGTTACCCATATAGCCCTCAACACATAATAGTCCCAGTAGTCCATCCAGTATCAGCATACCTCAAGATCGGGAGGCTACCCTAAATACTCCATGGGCTACGGGAGAAAAACAAACTCGTAGTAAGGCTCGCTATGGTAGGTGACACGGCACACAAGGCAATGCCAAGGTAGATATACCAATTACGCACACGGACTGGCAGTAACGTAGCAGCCACTATGCCCACCTCGGAACGCACTCCCAATCAAAATTGGAGGATGGCCATCAAATCAACCACAAGTAAGAGTATAGTATCGAAGAAATGTGTCCGATAGGAGGAATGAACTTACTTGGCCCGAGATCGCTCCTGTTTTAGCTACCTTATGCCAACTAACGGGAGTCATGTCCACGATCATACCTCAATAGGACCGTCACCACCATCCTACTTCATTCTGGAATCTCCACAACGTGCACAGTTGTTAAAGTTGTTTTAGGAGTTGGCAGAGAGTATGGCAACTTCCGACTGGCAACTTCCGATCCCGGTCTCATTAACTACCAAACGTTATTGTAACGTCGAGGTAATTTCAAAATAGTTCGTGCTACAAAAATCAAATCATTTCATTTCAAAACTATATTTCTATCAAAATAGTTTATACTTCGAAAGCAAAACTATTTTTATTTCGAAAATATATTCAAATCAACACGATATCATTTTCATTTCAAACATATATTCACCTTTCCAAAAATTATATACCTTCAAAGTCATAACTCTTCCGAAACCCAAATGCTTGAAATTATTTAACTATCAATTAAAATTCACAAATAGCCATCAACCAATAAATAATTTCCCCAAATTACTTATTATCCTCAATATCTTTACCAGATATAAATCCATTTCCAAATCCCCTTGAAAATAGTTTAACACATCATCCTTTACGGAAATAAATTTCCCAACCTTTCTATTTCCCCTGAAATCGCCAAGTACAACACTTAAGATTTAAAAATAATTTTTAACACTATTATATAACAATATGCTATAAACATTTCAAATAATTTAAAACACTTCATTAAAAGATATACTTTACATTTAACTTTAGAACAACAGCTTTCAAACTTAAGGGAAAATAATACTTTAGAAATATTTAAAATACAACCACTTTATAAAATATAAACTAGGTTTCCTTTTTAAGACAAAGTACTACGTCACTTTTAAATACGGTAATAGAGTTGAAACGAATACGTATTTAAGAATTTAAACAATTAACAATAATAAATTTCGTAAAATATGTTTGCTTTTCAAAAACAACATTAAATCCTTTATCTTATATTTAAAAAATTTACTTTGAAAACGTACTTGGCTACCGAGGGAAATATACTTCTCTTCGCATTCCTAAAAAAAATCACTGTTTATTTTTAAACAAATTCCTCATTTCCTTTAATAAATTCCCACTTTGAATTTATACTTCCCAAATAGCCTCTGAGATATTACTTTGCTTTTATAAACCCCGTTTGTAAATTCCATAGCCATATTCTTCTTTAAAATTCCCGGTTTACACACTTAAATAAATTCCCAAATTGATTTCCAATTTACTTCCTTTATTCCAAAATCCTTTAACTTTAGATTTTAAATCCTTAATTATGATTTAAAAATACTTTTAACTGAAATTACCAATTTTAGATTTCTCAAATTACTTCTTTATTCTTTAAATAAATTTCAACTTTAAATTTTAAAATAATCCTTTTTGCTTTTAACTGATATCTCTTAATTTTACAATTCATTAATTTCTGTTTATTCAAAAATCTTCTATTTTCATACTCGAAGTTATTTATTAGTATTTATCATACTTCTATTTCTTTTCCAATTCGTTCTTAATTTATTCAATTTTCCTAGATTATTTCGTTTACAAATTTACTTCCTTTATTTTCTTTCCAGAATCCAATTTATATATTTTTGGGAATTCATTATAACCAATATATATCCAATCCAATCATATTATTCAATATTCCAATATATTCAACATAGAATATCAAGTAATCACATCGGAGAATATTAAATAATAAATATTGAGGGGTCCAGTTGGATCCATCCAACCTGTTTTCCCTGCATCCACAGATGTTAGCACAATATAATATGCCAATTCCAGAATATAACATACTATAGCACGTCCATCAATTCCAACCATTCAAACAATTATTTAAATTTAATCGTTATAATTTAAATTTAAATTAACCAAGTGAGATTAACTCACCTTTGCTATTATTTGCAATCCACTCCAGTCTCGACTGATTTAGACCTTGAATAAACATTTACAGTCTATAAATATTTGAACAATCAAATGACAAATTTATCGTTTAATATTCTAGTTAACTTACAATTTAATTAAGCTATTTATTTTCCGATTGTTAACCTTATATAACCAATTTTATGAAATTTTATTAATATTCGAACGAATCGAATGATCAATTATGATTTAACTTGAATAAATCAACTTGTCACCTATTAATTAAATTTACTAAATTCCAAATTATCGTTAACTAACTTAGCTAACATTTCTTTTCTGCCCAATCTAAAAATTCAAAGACAGGTTAACTATATATATATATATATATATATTAGCTCCTCAAATAAATTACCGATTACTTAAAGTTGACAGATTTCTATATATAAAATCATATATATATATATATATATATATTCTGATCTGTATATATGTACATATAATTATGAAATTAAATTAAAATATACAACTCTATACCGTACTGCACCTAAATTATTTTACTGTTAAATGCCTTTTCTGTTTCTATACATGTTTATAATAATTCAGATTTTCCAAATAAACTTTCTGTATATAATTTAAATCTCAACAGTAATCTATTAAATTTCAAAATTAAATTGCAAATTTAAGAATACCTTGCTGTCCTTATGCTCGCGACTAGTCCTAACCCCAAGTAACGGTGATCGAACCCCAAACTTTCCTCCGCCCACCGTGCTCTCTTCCTCCACGTGCCCAGAAATTCACGCCTCCACCTTCGCTTGCCTCGTCTTCAATGCTGAAGCATTACCCTAAACCCCTTTCCATGATTTAAATCGAACACGACCTCAATCAAATTGCCTTGTCCCCAAACACGCTTTCCAAAAATCGCGACGTCGCTCACTGTTTGAAGAGACACGAAAGCCTCAATTCTCGAATTGATTTACTGAATCGTATTGAAGAGGGCAAGCTTCGATATCGAATTGGAAAAACAAAAACATTGAACGATGCAGTTGATTTAAGAAGAAGGGAGACGCGACAGGGGAAGCTGCTGAGAGGAGGAGGATGGCGATTCGATAGCAGCAATAGATTTCAGAAGATATGAGAAGGAGTGGGAGTGGGTATGATTCGAACCAAAAGAAGCCATCTCAGTTTCTTTTACTCGAAATGTCGGCCATTTTAATTCTTCTTTCTCATTTTTTCGATCATCTTTGAAATGAAAGGATAATGGTCTCGTGTTGGAAAAGAAGCAGGATAAAGGATGGCGTGTTTGACAAGGCAAAGGAAGCGTGTTGAAGACGCCTTGCTGCAGCGTTCACTTATTTTTAATTCAAATTCAAATCGATTATTATCAATTAAATTTTCAACGCGTTTATATATCATACACACACACTAACTCCGATCAATACGAAATTTGAAATCCGATAATAATTCAATATTACGGACCCAATGGAACTGGTTTCGTCGAATTCCGAGACTACGCCTCGGGAGGCTATTTTTAAATTCAATTTAAATAGTATAAATTTTAAAACTGAACAAACCACTGTTAATTTCAATTTTACAATTTCTATTACCTTCATTATTATCAGTATAAATTCTATAAACTTTCAAATTATTTTTAATAGGCATAGAATTCCAGATTCAATATTTTATCCAACTTCAAATTTTTGATTCAATAATTTAATTATCAAATAAATTGTGATATTCATAATTTAAGTTAAAATTACCATATTGAATATTTAAAATCAATTAAATATTCTGATTTTAAATGCTCGAAAATTCCGGGTCGTCACATTCCTCCATCCTTAAAAGAAATTCGTCCCCGAAATTACTAGTTAGGAAGAATGGTCCAATACCGGTTTACTTTTTCCCCGAAACCAAACGGTTTCTAACAATTCAACATCTTACCAACTATCTTTTTATAAAAGACCCATTATTATTTTTATTAACTTTCCAAACTTCCCCAAAACCTTCTATAGTTTTCAAATAACTTACTTGTTCAACTATTCAAATTATAATTCAAAACTAAAATTTGAATTATCAAAGTTTTCTCAAAATTTTTCTAACTCCCTAAATTCCCGAAAAATTTCGCCAGCGTCTCCTTTGCGCGGCTAGCTCGGTACAACTACAAAATGGCCCTACGGCCCCCCAAATCCAAAAAGAAAGCAAAAGGCCAAGTGGCTCGATCCAAAAACCCAATCAAATTTCACACCAAATTTAAATACATACCTCTTTATCGAGCATTTTCAAATTTTATTCTTTGAAATCAAATCCAACTTTCTTTTCCCTTTTTAATACCTGCATATCCTTCTTAGCACTAATATCCAATCGCGACATTGCAATTTGATATTCATTCCAATACTAATTTAGTATTCTTCCAATACCAAATTCACTTCAGAACATCATCATCCAATCCTTAAGTTCAATATAGAAATGTTTTACATATTTCTTATAACTATTTTCACTTTACCCCTTTGGTTTTCCATACTTTCATTTCAAATTCATTTGAATCCAATACATCTTCCATTTAAATATTGAATTCCATTTTCATTACCTTATTCAGTTTAAATTTCCGACTTTTATTATTCTAGTCCATTTTGAATTAATTCTTCCACTTTACTTTACTTAACCCATTTCAAAATGAATCCCAATATTTCTGTTTCCAATTCTATTTGCTTACAAACTTTAATTCGTTTGTCGTTAATGAAAATTTTCAAAAATTTTCTAACTCCCCAAATTTACAGAAAATTTTGGTAGAGTCTCCTTTGTACGGAGGAGCTTTTTGCAATTTGACAAAAGTGATAAATATATGTACATCGACCCACCCGGTCGGAAAACAGAAAAATAGTTCATATTTCCTATTTTTATTGCGTAGGCATACCTTATTTAGCATTTTTAATCAAGCGGCCATTTATTTAAGCATTTTGCATAACCCAACCTAGCCAAATAGCTTCCCTGGACCTGTACTTACTCAATTCAAACATATAAGTGCCAAAATCATGTAATTTAACAATATTTATCATATTGAACTAGCAACATATAGTTTTGTATAATCAATGCAGGTTAAACAATATTTATAGGCCACTTATACGGTTCCATCATTAATCTTAATTGCTTACAATCAATTCGTATACACTTCATTCAATTTAAGAGGTTTGCAACTCAATTGCTTGTATTCAATTCATATTTAACCCAAACAACCCATGTTTATTTTAATCGATTTCAGAAATCAATTTTTATTTACTCCTACTAATTCATAGAATTTTTATTTACTTCTGTTAAACTCGAACGACTACTTCATTCTATGCAATTTGACGATATACATGTGACTTAATAATTACTAAAGCTTTACAATCCATTTAAATTGATTCTAAATCAATTTATATTTAATTCCTTCCTTTTTTAATTTACTTACAACCATTTATTTAGCTCGAAAACAATTCAGGCTATTTCATTCAATAATTAATTCTCAAATTATTTAAACACTTCGATTTGAGTTTAGCTTATCTTCAACATTTACTTAAGTTAACAACTTAAGTTCATTTCCATTGCGGTTCGTATCAATTCATTCAATTAGTCCCCTTTAATTCTAAATTCAATATTCCGTTCATTGAATAATATCCAAGGCAATCATTCATTCATGCCCACTTGGATTTCATTGCAATACAAACCATCATTATTTTAATTCAAATCTCAATTTTATTTAACACATTTCCACTTATTTTTAATGTGTTGATATTCCAAGTTGAATTTTAATTAATAACTCAAGTTCTGGTTCTACTACTCACCTTTAATTCACCATCCAATTTTATTAAATCACAATTCAATCTCTCTTTAACCATTTTAATTTCACAATCCAAACTCATTTGAATAATATTCCGAGGTCATATTCCATTTATTTATACTTGAATTCATTTACAACTTAAGTTACTTCTGTTTCAATTCATTTTATTTTCTTAGTTCAATTTTATTATGTAATTCAAGTTTAGATCCTCATTTTATTTTTCAATTCATCAAACAATATCTATTTTGGATTTTGTATTTCACTTTCACATTTTATAAGTCACAACTTATTGTTTACACAATTCCATTCATCATAAGCTTGAATATATTCTTCTTTTATTTTAACTCAAGCCTTATGCTTATTTATCACCCAAGCATATTTTATTCCATTCATTATAATTCATTTACTCGTTATTCTCATTATTTATTTCAATTCCAATCCTTATCCAATTTATTTCCCATTTGTTCAAGTAAGAATTTAATTCCATTCATTAATTCAATTGGATTCTTATTCCAATTCAATCTTATTTTAACTCAGTTTTATTTAACTCAATTCAATTCCAACTTGATTCGAATACAACTGGATATTATTTCAGCCTATCCAATTAATGTCAATCCAGTCAAATTTTTATTTCCCATCCAAGTTAATTTCATTTTTAACTTTTCTCTTTTAAATTTAAATTCCAACATTTAAAGCTTATATTCTTCCTAATTTAGAAATCATCTTAATTTATAAGCTTACAACTATCTCATCAGGCTTTTTTAAAATACCCGACTTTGGTTTCGAATTATTTTGAAATCTCCAACATCTCAAATCACAATTCTCAAAAGTTAAACCAATCCTGGTTATATTCCCAACAAATTTCCTTTGAAATTTAAAAACAAACAGGTTTTCCTGAACAAATCAATTTGGCAGCAATCTGTCACTTAGAAACTCAAAAATGAACATCGATGATGCTGTAGTCATCACCAAAGTTATTTTCCAACGACTGAAGTGAATTTAATGTTATATCATTTCCCAAAATTTATTTGAAACAATTTCCTTTCAGAAATACCCCAAAAACAACAATGCTATTATTTATCTTCAAAATACTTCCAAAATCTCTGGTATTTAAATTTCCAAATCCTGCTTAAGTCAATTTTAACTACAAATTCATTTGTATAGTTTATGCTTATACAAATTTGCATTTGATTATATTTCAATTTATAAATTACATTTATAGTCCATACTTATAAATTTCATTTTATAATGAATTTATTTCCTTAAATTATAGTTACATTTCAATTTCTAGTTAAATTTTCACTGATAAATGATAATACTTTAATATTATCATTTCTAACATCCAAGCAACCATACATTAGTTAAATAGTTTTCAAAAACTATTCTTTATATCAAAATATGTTTTTGGGTAAAATTATTTCATTTACCCATATTTAAAACAATACCGTGTCGATTGTTCTATCCAAGTGTTTAGAAACCCCTTCGACACAGTTGTACAGACTGTGCCGACGAAGGTTCATATGCCACTCAATAAACCAATCAACACAATATTGAAACAATTTATATTCACTAAAAAATACGCGCTCATATTTATTAATATGCTCAAACTCATTATAGAGTACTACAGACTCTATTTTAAATGAGTAATTCCCACCAGAGCCAAGGTTTTCTCCAACCTTGCTCTGATACCAACTGTAACAGCCCGCAAATCCGTACCCCTTGAGTTAACACTATTCTTCCTAAATCAACTCAAGTTGTACAGAACTACGAACCATTTGAGTTAAAGAAGAAGAGGTAGAAGAAGAAAATAGAAATCAACAACATAATCTAACCATCGCAGCGAAATAAAATATAATAGATAATAAAAAAAATCTTTACTCAAAAATCAAATATCTCTGTTTATATATTACACCATCAGAGTACATCAATCACAGCTCAACATCAATAACATACAACTGGATATACAACTACTCAATACAGCGGAATATATATAAAACAAGTACGAGAATACGTATCGTCATCCAGCTCGTCTCCGGAGCTCCACAACATCATATCCTGTATTCTATAATACTCGGTCTGACCCGAGCATTACAGTTAAATAACACCCGAGTCAGTCTGGAATACCAGCATGAGAAAATCACACCCAATTGATTATTAAAGTTTCAAAAAAAAATCCTTTGAAAACAAAAGCATCTCGTAAGACCACGCCATAAATAAACATGTCGGGTTTTTACCTTACGACAGCTAAAACATTTTTTTTATTAAAATCCTTTGATATTATGATAGTGTCTATAGAAAGTAAAATAGAATCTAGCTGAAATGCTTGCATCTCACGTTTCAGCAATAGTTGGGCACAATCAAAATCGTACGGGCGCGTAGGGAAAATGGATTCCAACTAATGGCTAGGCACTGGGGTACCACCTGTCAAGTACCTGGTCTAGATCAGCGTACCGAGGAGCCACCCTAACTCCCCTGCAACACAAGACCGGAACCATCCCTTACTGGACAGTCCCAAGCAAGATCACCCCGCGGTTGGGATCAGCAACCGCCCACTAAGCCGAAATAAAAGGGACATCTAGACAGGGATGACCTCACCCTTCGGTGGGGGCTACCCACGAAGCCTTGCTGCATAACCCCTGATTTTCAGCCATTCCCATTTGATGAGGCTTGAGGCTAAGCGTTACCTTTTTAGAATATATCCCTTGGAATGCCCATCGTCCACCTGACGATGTTTCGCAAGCATTCATCCATACAAGTCCGTCCCGGGTTCGAACGGAACCGAATGCACTATTCCTACTACATCCATTTTGGAAATATCCTCAGGATTAGTAGTGACTAGCCCTTGCACTTCATTGCCCCAACTTCGAATCCAAACTCGTTTCCATGAAAACGTATAAACCGGATCGAAGTGGTTTTCGAGAAATAAATCTCGATCCCGGTCTCTTCGAAACGATCAACGCATTTGGCCTATATTAATAGTCGGTTATTTAACTATCAATTAATATTCACAAACAGCCATCAACCAATAAATAATTTCCCCAAATTACTTATTATCCTCAATGTCTTTTCCAGAAATAAATCCTATTTCCAAATCCCCTTGAAAACAGTTTAACACATCATCCTTTACGGAAATAAATTTCCCAACCTTTCTATATCCCTTGAAATCACCCAGTATATTACTTAAGATTTAAAAATAATTTTTAACACTATTATATAAAAATATGCTTAAGATAAACATTTCAAATAATTTAAAACACTTCTAAAAGATATACTTTACATTTAACTTTAGATCAACAAGTTTCAAACTTAAGGGAAAATAATACTTTAGAAATATTTAAAATACAGCTACTTTATAAAATATAAACTAGGTTTCCTTTTTAAAACAAAGTACTACCTCACTTTTAAATACGGTAATAGAGTTGAAACGAATACGTACTTAAGAATTTAAACATTTAACAATAATAAATTTTATAAAATATGTTTTCTTTTCAAAAACAACATTAAATCCTTTATCTTATATTTAAAAATTTTACTTTGAAAACGTACTTGGCTACCCAGGGAAATATACTTCTCTTCGCATTCCTATAAAAAATCACTGTTTATTTTTAAACAAATTCCTCATTTCCTTTAATAAATTCCCACTTTGAATTTATACTTCCCAAATATCCTCTGAGATATTACTTTGCTTTTATAAACCCCGTTTATAAATTCCATAGCCACATTCTTCTTTAAAATTCACGGTTTACACACTTAAATCAATTCCCAAATTGATTTCCAATTTACTTCCTTTATTCCAAAATCCTTTAACTTCAGATTTTAAATCCTTAATTATGATTTAAAAATACTTTTAACTGAAATTACCAATTTTAGATTTTTCAAACTACTTCTTTATTCTCTAAATAAATTTCAACTTTAAATTTTAAAATAATCCTTTATGCTTTTAACTGATATCTCTTAATTCTACAATTCATTAATTTCTGTTTATTCAAAAATCTTTTCTCTTTTCATACTCGAAGTTATTTATTAGCATTTATCATACTTCTATTTCTTTTCCAATTCGTTCTCAATTTATTCAATTTTCCAAGATTATTTCGTTTACAAATTTACTTCCTTTATTTTCTTTCCAAAATCCAATTTATATATTTATGGTAATTTATTATAACCAATATATAACCAATCCAATCGTATCATTCAATATTCCAATATATTCAACATAGAATATCAAGTAATCACATCGGAGAATATTAAATAATAAATATTGAGGGGTCCAGTTGGATCCATCCAACTTGTTTTCCCAGCATCCACAGATGTTAGCACAATATAATATGCCAATTCCAGAATATAACATACTATAGCACATCCATCAATTCCAACCATTCAAACAATTATTTAAATTTAATCGTTAGAATTTAAATTTAAATTAACCGAGTGAGATTAACTCACCTTTGCTATTATTTGCAATTCATTCCAGTCTCGACTGATTTAGACCTTGAATAAACATTTACAGTCTATAAATATTTGAACAATCAAATGACAAATTTTTCGTTTAATATTTTACTTAACTTACAATTTAATTAAGCTATTTATTTTTCGATTATTAACCTTATATAACCAATTATATGAAATTTTATTAATATTTGAGCGAACCGAACGATCAATTATGATTTAACTTGAATAAATCAACTTGTTACTTATTAATTCAATTTACTAATTTCCAAATGATCGTTAACTAACTTAGTTAACATTTCTTTTCTGCCCAATCTATAAATTCAAAGACAGGTTAAATATATATATATATATATATATATATATATATATTAACTCCTCAAAATAAAATTACCGATTACTTAAAGTTGACAGATTTCTATATATAAAATCATATATATATATATATATATTCTGATCTGTATATATGTACATATAATTATGAAATTAAATTAAAATATACAACTCTATACCTTACTGCACCTAAATTATTTTACTATAAAACGCCTTTTCTATTTCTATACATGTTTATATTAATTCAAATTTTCCAAATAAACTTTCTGTATATAATTTAAATCTCAAGAGTAATCTATTAGATTTCAAAATTAAATTGCAAATTTAAAAATACCTTGCTGTCCTTATGCTCGCGACTAGCCCTAACCCCAAGTAACGGTGATCGAACACCAAAACTTTCCTCCGCCCGCCGCGCCCTCTTCCTCCACGTGCCCAGAAATTCACGCCTCCTCCTTCGCTTGCCTCGTCTTCGATGCTGAAGCATTACCCTAAACCCTTTTCCATGATTTGAATCGAACACGACCTCAATCGAATTGCCTTGCCCCCAAACACGCTTCCCAAAAATCGCGACGTCGCACGCTGTTTGAAGACATGCGAAAGCCTCAATTCTCGAATTGATTTTTTGAATCGTATTGAAGAGGGCAAGCTTCGATTTCGAATTGGAAAAACAAAAAAATTGGACGATGCAGATGATTTAAGAAGAAGGGAGACGCGACTGGGGAAGCTGCCGAGAGGAGGAGGATGGCGATTCTATAGCAGCGATAGATTTCAGCAGATATGAGAAGGAGTGGGAGTGGGTATGATTCGAACCAAAAGAAGCCATCTCTGTTTCTTTTACTCGAAGTGTCGGCCATTTTGATTCTTCTTTCTTTATTTGTTTTTTTTTCGAGCATCTTTGAACTGAAAGGATAATGGTCTCGTGTTTAAAAAGAAGCAGGATAAGGGATGGTGAGTTCGAGAAGGCAAAGGAAGCGTGTTGAAGACGCCTTGCTACAGTGTTCACTTATTTTTAATTCAAATTCGAATCGATTATTATCAATTAAATTTTCAACGCATTTATATATCGTACATACACACTAACTCCGATCAATACGAAATTTGAAATCCGATAATAATTCAATATTACGGACCGAATGGAACTGGTTTCGTCGAATTCCGAGATTGGGCCTCGGGAGGCTATTTTTAAATTCAATTTAAACATTATAAATTTTAAAACTGAACAAACCACTATTAATTTCAATTTTACAATTTCTATTACCTTCAATATTATCGGTATAAATTCTACAAACTTTCAAATTATTTTTAATAGGCTTAGAATTCCAGATTCAATATTTTATCCAACTTCAAATTATTTAATTCAGTAATTTAATTATCAAATAAATTGTGATATTCGTAATTTAAGTTAAAATTACCCTATTGAACATTCAAAATCAATTAAATATTCTAATTTTAAATGCTCGAAAATTCCAGGTCGTCACAGATTGGATGATGCAGTTTTTAACTTTTTAAAACGATATATTGAGGAAGATCCAGATTTTGCTGTGTTAACAGATTTTTGATTTTAATGTAAGCTTTGATCCAAGTTTTTCAAGGTTTATATAAAAATAAATAAATTATTTCTTTTACAAAGGTTTGAGATTTAATGTGTTTGAATGGTTTTGAATTAGGATAATTACTTAAAGTAATTGATTAAAGAATAATTAGTAAATTTATAATTTCTTCATTAAAGATCAATTAATTTACTTAAGTAATTATATGATAATTAACAAAAAGATCATTAATTAGTGTGATAAATTAAAGAGACTTTAATTACTTAGTCTAATTTATTAAAGTGTAATTAATTATGGAATGTGATAGGAATAAAGATTAATTAATGAATATGATTGATTTAAGATTAATTAATTAATGTAAATAATTAATGTAATTAATTTTAGTTAATTGATTAATGGAAGTAATTAATGGTCTATCTTAAGGTTAATTAAAACCTTGGATGATTAAGGATATATCTGTTGAATATTAATTAATTTAACCTATAATTTTCAATTAAATTAATTAATAATTAAAGATAATTAATAGAGGATAAACAACCAATAGGATAATTGGGGTAATTACTCTATAATAGTGATTAAAGGTAACTAAATTAAGATAAATTAATGTGAGTAATTAATTTAGAATAGTTAATTACTCGATTTGGTCTGGTTATTCTAAGTAATCTAATATTAATTAATTAAGCAATAATTAATTAATGGATTCAATTAGGGGTTGATTACGTAATATAAGGAGGGTTATTATTTAGTAAAGTAATTAATTACTCAGTGTAATTAATTAAGTTGGAGTGGCTGATTTTAATTAATTAATTAAATTTAATTAATTAAAAGTAATCATTTGACGTTAGGTTAAGTATAAGTACATAAGGTAATTAATGAGGTGCAATTACTTAGTGAAGTAATTAATGAATAATTACCGGATGCAATTAATTAAAAAGGAAATTACATGACAGGAATTGATTATGATATGATATGTTTTGGTGGACTGTGGTAATGTGATTATCTATCACTTATGAATTGCTGTGTGAAAGTGTTATCCAGTAATTAAAGTTGAATTGTATTTTATTGAATAACTAGGGTTAAGATGACACTGGACTTGAAGACACCAGAGTCGGATATCAGTAAATACACGAAACCACTTCGATTCTTTATAAATTGATATGTGAAACAATAGGATGAAATGGGATGACTTAAGTGAATTAGACCCTTCAATCTAAGTTTGGCACTTAAAAATTGATGTGTGGAATAATTGATGGCTATAACGACTTGTGAAGTTGAAAATTTATATAAGTTACCCGGGTTCATGTAATTTATATGCTTTTGTATTCCTTGTTAGATGGGTTTACTCACGCTAGTTTCCAGCCTGACCCGGGTGTTACTTTGATGTAATGCTTGGGTCAGACCGAGTATTACAGAGTTTTAGGTAAGGATGTTCTGGAGCTCAGGAGGCGAGCTGGATGGCAGGAACATATGGAGTATTCCCGCTGCGATATATTATAGTTTATCTTGGACGGGTTCTTTTAAACTGTCCACTGTTGTGCATGGTTGTAACTCTGATGTATATAAATATAAATTGACAGATATAGTTTTCTTTGTATAACTGTTATTATTATTTGCTATTATATTTTATCCGCTGCGAATGTGAGATGTTGAAGTTGATTTCCATTGACAGATATAACCTTGGCCTCCCATCACGAATCCATCACCGCAATTACCAACCATCGCCTCCTTTGTTCGCATGTGTCAGCACCAAAATTGGTCACTAACACCCTTAGAAAGACTGTGTAGAGAGATTAATGAAGAAAGTAAATTAAAACAGAGAATAGAGTGTAAATTTAAATGTAGAGAACAAGAACACCAAATTTATAGTGGTTCGGCGTAACTACCTACAACCACTTTGAAGTTGATTTCCATTGATTTCCTTGATGGGTGATTACAGATACAATCTGTTTTCTGTTACTTGAATACAATTGCAAAGTAAAAGAAATAAGTCTGAAATGAGTCTTGAAAATGGCAGAGTCTCCCCGTGTTCTCTAAAAATCTCCCATTTTTCTATGCCCCTGCCCCTCTATTTATAACGAAGGTGGGTTGGACTTCTCTGGTGGGTATGGTAGCTGAATATCTTGGCCCGAGTGAAGTGGTCTCTGTGTGCCGAACCAGAGAGGCCGAAAGGTCAAATGCCGAACGTCCAAATGCCGAACGTACCCCTCCATGCCGAACAATCTCCTTTGGCCGAGCGGGTTAAGGCCGAATGCTCTACGTGCCGAACACTTCCTAATGCCGAAAAAGGTGTGGATGCCGAACGATATGGAATGCCAGATGTCACTTGAGGCCGACCAATGTCCTTGGCCGAACATAACTTGTAGCCGAACGATGTCCTTGGCCGGACCATTCTGCCATGCCGAGCATGCTTAGATGCCGAGCGTTATGGTGTCGAACCAATTAAAGGCCGAGTGAGGTTTCTGGCCGAACGATGCCTTTGGCCGATCGAGGCCTTTGGCCGAGCGATCCTGAATAACGGTTGCAAATAAATGCTGGACGACCCAGTTGGGCCGAACAATGGGTATGTCGAGTACCGAGTTGCCTGGCCAAATCTCCAGGAAACACTTGCCCCCCAAAGTGTATTACTTGGCCGAACGTGATACGCTTTGAATTACATCTCCTTCATGCTTTGCTTCGAACCTTTGTTCATCACTCTTGGGGGTTGCCTTCTTGTATGTTCCAGTCATGGAGGTGAGTGCCGAACGTAGTGCAATATGCCGAATGGTCCAGTTGAAACCGAACACTCCTCGTGTGCCGAGCGATACATTTTTGATCGGCTCTACTAGTCATGGCCTCTTCATCTTCTCCTTCTTCCCTATATAAACTGGCGTCTTCCCTCCTCTCCTCTTTTTCACTTTTATTACCGCTGCCTTGTACTTGCTGATTTTTCCAGTTAACAAACTCCAGCGATCCATCAATTCTTTCCAAGTCCTCATCCCACTGACTAGGTATCGATTCTAATTCTTTCCCATAACTTAAAAAAAAAGGACTTGATGCTCGAATTCCATAATCGATAGGGTGAATCGAGCCTAGGTTTAGATATTCTAAGGGTTTTTAGTGTTAAATGATGAGGGTGGAAGGAGGAGTGGATAGAGACGAATCTTCTAGGAAGCTGTTGGGATATGTGTTAGGGTTTGGCATAATCCTCCTGTGCCGAACAAGATTGGAGGAAGAAAGAAAATGGGAGGAGCAGGAGATGGTTGGGATGCCGAATAGCAAAGTTCGACATAGCTTGCCGAACTGTCGGTTCTCGTTGCTCGGTCGTGGATTGTGGAGGAGAGGGAAGGATTTTAGGGTGGAGTGCTGAACGTTGGGGCTCGGCATAATCCTGGTTTGGTGTGGCTCACCACATGCCGGATGGTAGGACAGAAGGTTTGGGAGGAAACATGAGTTAGCGGGGAGGATGCTGAGTGTTGCTCCGGTCAAATGGGATTTTGGCCGAACGATACTCTGCCGAGCGCAGACTAGTTCGAACAATAGTTAGGCCGAACGAGAGTTTGGCCGAACAAGTTTTAGGCCGAACGGTGGTTTGGCCGAGCGATCACAATGCCGAACCATATCAAGGCCGAACAACGTAAATGCCGGACCATACTTAAGCCGGCCGGACATAAATGCCGAACCATACCAAGGTCGTACGAACATAGTTGCCGAACAATCATAAGCGGCGAACCATACTTAGCCAAATGGTACTTAGTTGAATAACACATTAATGCCGAAACAATCATGCCAAATAAGGACAAGGACTCTAACATGCTAGCATATCGAAATGATCTGGATTATTAACTCCCTCGCTTCAGTAGACATAAACCCGAACCTTGGTTGACCTTCTTCTAACGTTTTCTGAATCTGAAACTGTAATCGCCATAAGGAAGGCTTTTGGAGACGGTCAACAGTGACGGTCTTCGAAGGCGATGATTTTTAAGCTTAGCTTTATATCAGTAACCTTGCGACTCTCGAATTTCCAATGCTTATACATGATTGACTGCACTAGCTTACACAGCACACGTAGGGGAAATTTGTGTTGTTAAGTCTAACGATGATCATTTTTTGAGTATAGTTCATACAAGTGCTATGCAGGATTCGACTCCCGTCAAAAAATGTCTAAAATATCCAGTTCCTCCACAATCTCGGACAGACCCGTGCCGTCTTCCAAACAAGGGGACGTAGACACTTCTAACCCGTTGACCTCCCCCGCTCATAATTTAGCCCCTAATGCTCTGCAGTCCTCTATTCTCTTAGATATTCATAGGCTTCAAAGATAAACGAAGTCGCCCTCGGACGAATATGCTCTATCCACGGCATCCCTTTTGTCGATGTGTTGGTTCTGTCGAGGAATGATCGTCCGCACCTGCCCCAGTCGGATACACCGCCTGCAATAAGTTTGTGTGTTGGGTGGGCAGCGTGCCTCCATTCAGTTTATTTCTTCGGGACGTGTTGCAATACACAGAGGTCGCCTCGTCGTAGCTGCACCCAAACGGTCATGCGTTCATTTACGGGGCCTATCTCCTTTTCATGGCTGTCTTCTCCAGGCCTCCAACTCCCGGCAACATCAGATATATTTATATGATCAAGAAGCGAAGAGATAGCCCTTCCTTCGTGTTCCCTAAGCCACACCACAAGTGTCAAATTCTAACCGGAGCGTGGAGCAAGTTTTCCCTGTACAAACAAGAATGGTTCTACGTGCGCTGCCCTCTTGGTTTCGCAAGGAGACAGGTTGAAGGAAGTAGTCTTCTTCTTGGAGCGATGCTCATATTTCAGCGAGGCGATGCTTTTTCTAATTCTTGTTTCATTTTTTCAGATATCAATCCACGTCCTGAGGGCCGCGGCTATTCTGTGGCTGTTGAGGCTATTAGAGCTCTTCCCGTAGAGGAACGAGACATCCAAACCCTCATCTCAAATGAGTCACTGTCAAGGTTCGGGCTGTTAGCAGAAGGTCGTCGGGTGAGCCTTCCTGAGGGTGTCTCCATCCCCAAGCCTGCATCCGGTAAAGGGAAGAAGTTGGCTGAATCATCATCACGCCACACCCCCAAGTGCACAGGAGGAGGGGGAACTCAAAGAGAGTTAAGCGCTCGAAACACAGGGTGAGAATGCGGGTCCTACTCAGGATCCGCTGGTCGAGGTGCACGATATTGAAACGCCATCTTCCCCTTCGAAGGGGAAAAAGAAGGTGACATGTAAGGTTAGGAAGGAGAAGGTTGGCGAAACTTCCAAAGTTACGCTCATCCCGGCAGAGAAGGAGGCTTCTTCACAGCACGTTGAAAGTTTGTTAAAAGGCCTTTTGAACCTCTCAATTCTGGAAGATCTGCTCAACTATGACTTCAATGATCAGGAGGCATTCAAGTTTCACTCGCCCGTTAGAGGCGATGCAGGCATCTTATCCCACAGCCAAGGGGAGAAATCTCCCGTTAGCAAAGCGATTGGTTCGTCGGGGGGAGGGGGACACACTAGGACACACACGAAACACTCGCACTTCCATTTGCACTTAGTTTTCATTGTCACACAATCTCTTTGCTAATTCGCTATTATTTGAATTATGTGTAGGTGACATGGGGCGTTCACATGGATTCGATCGCCTTCGCGGTTCGTCCATTTTTCATCAACCATGACGGGATTTGGGTTACGAAAGACGTCGAGATGGAGATGGCGATAAAGACTATCATTCCCGAGGATCCTCATCCCGGAGGAAAACTTACTATCAGCCAAAGCACCACCAGGATACGTCGTCTCACGCGGAGCACAACAAAGTCAACCACGGCCATAACAGGTCGCAACCCGACGCTTCCCGGGACCAGCACTCTGACTCCTCTTCTACTCGACAGTCCCAAGGTTCTCACCGGAGGGACAAACTTTCAAAGCCGTCACCCCCTGCTCCTGTGACAGACCCGATAGTGTTAGAGAAGCTAGCTGAGCTTTAAGACAAATTTCTGAGAATCTGCTTCGATGGCCTGAAATTCCTTCCAGCGATTCATCCTATTCCCGGTCATGTTAAACAAAGCTCTCTTGCATTTACGAATGACGTCTATGTTCAACATGACGCATTTGTTCTCCTAGCTGGGAAACTTTCTGAAGTCTCTGTGGAGCGCCAGCATGAGATAGACCATTTGAAGCTTGAGGCTATCCACGATAGAAACATCATTAAGGCCCAAGACAAAGAAATCACCACTTATAAGACGGAACTCGAGGCCTCCGATCGGAGTGCCAGGGATACTGCTGAGGCCATTACTCGCTTGGAATCAACTCATAAGAAAAAGCTTGATGAGGTGGTTCAACGATGTGGGGCTTTGGCCTTAGAGAAGGACTCCGTTCAAAAGGAGAGGGATGCGTTCAACACCCGGGTCAAGGAACTTGAGGAGCTTCTCCGCAGAGAGAAAGAGTAGAAAACGGCTGCCCAAGAAGAGTCACGGCGATACTGTAACGAGATTGTCGCTACCCGACTTTTAAAAGAATAACTTGAGGGCAAGCTTTCCAGGGTTGAGATGTTAAAGAGCGAGGCCCGTGAAAAGGGCAAGAAGATGGTGTTGACGGACATCGATTCCCGTCCCGAGGCAGCCAGGGAAGAAGGTAGAGAAGAGATCAAAACCACGTTCGACCCACTCCTTGCCGAATTCAACGCCCGCGTGCTCATGCACCGTGACTTAACTTTTTTGGGCGATGGCTATCTTGAATCATTGCTCGAGGCGTGGGAAACCTAAATTCAGATCAGGAAGGCCGAGCGCGGTGTCGAGGAGGTCAACGAGGGGGCTTTGATAAAAGAATTTCTGAAGAGAAATGGGACTTCGAACCTATCAGCGGCCAAGGCCCTTTATTGCAAAGGCTCCCCCTCTAGAAAAGGGAAAGAAGTTGTCGCCGGTCTATCCAGGGTCGAGCCTCCTGTTCATATGCCTACCCAGCCGGCCAGTCGGCTGATCCTTGATCCTTTTGAACGGCACATTGGCTACTATCCGGAAGCCCCCAACCTGGGCGATCATGTTTTGTCTCCTATCCCAGAGGGTGAGACCCCCCTAATGGCTGAAATCCAACCGGAACCTGGTAGAAAATTCTATTGCATTAACCTCCCAAGTGTTTCCCTAGAAGCTGTCGTATTCTAATACTTTCTTTTCGTGAATTAATGCAGGTCTTTCCGATCTTGAACCCACTCCAAGGAGCGATGTCGCCAAGAAGGCGAAGAAGGAAACAAGTGAGGCCCTTCACGCAGGTTAGGCTCCCAGTCCTAATGCTCAGGTGATCGGGGCGCTTGACGAAGGTAAGTCTGATTCCTCCCCTGAGAGTTATGAAGTAGAAGTCACAGACACCTCTGAGCATACATCTGAATTGAGCATGAAGGAGCCGCTCGAGACAGAGAAAAGAGATACAGTCAAGGTCAAGGTTGAGCCACGTGAAGTGGACCTAGACGATCCCTTGAACAAGCCATTGAAGTTCATCCTTCCTGGCGCGTCCAAGCCCTTGGATGTTCCCCCTACTTCATCAGTTGTTACTCCTCCATCGAGGAAAGGTTCCAAGGGTAAACGCTCTAGGAAAGAGCCATCCGGGAAGAAGTTGAAGAAGCACAAGAAGTGACTACTGTCCTTGTTCAACGAGAGTCAATCTAAGTCGTGTAATAATTTTTTGTAATTTTTGTAGATAGACCGTTGACTCCGAATTCTAGAGTGCTTGTAGCAGAAAACTTTTCCTGAATAAAGTTTAGCTTCCTTTTTTGTCTTTTCAAAAGATTCTTATTATTCAATTTTCTTTGTGATTGTGATTCGAACCCATGATGTTATGCGCAACATAGACTTCTTGGTTTTTCCTCACATAGCCCATTGATTCTCTTAGAGTTATTCGTTTTCCTCCCATGCTTCAAGCACTTAGAACATTTTTTAATCTTTACAATGGGAACTTAGAATATTCCAGTCCGCATTCTGGGGACTTGGAGAATTTTTAGAGTTTATACTCGAGTTAACGCTTCGGGGACTTCGATTACTACAGTCCGCACTGCGGGGACTTGGAGATTTGAGTCGTTTGTACTCGAGTCCGCACTCCGAGGACTTAGAGGACACCAGTCCGCATATCGGGGACTTGGAGATTTTAAATCGTTTATACTAGAGTCCGCGCTACGGGAACTTAGAGCCCTCCAGTCCGCACTCCGGGGACTTGGAGATTTTAAATTTTTTATACTCGAGTCCGTGCTCCGGGGACTTAGAGTACTCCAGTCCGCACTCCGTGGACTTGGAGATTTTAAGTCGTTTATACTCGAGTCCACGCTCCAGGGACTTAGAGTACTCCGGTCCACACTCCGAGGACTTGGAGTTTTTAAGTTGTTTATACTCGAGTCCGCGCTACGGGGACTTAAAGTACTCCAGTTCGCACTCCGGGGACTTGGAGATTTTAAATCGTTTATAGCGTTCATACGCCAGCCAGAATAATATAATTTTAATCGCTTGCCATAGGATTATCTTACGCAGGAACATTAATCATTCATGCAAAGGATGGCTTCAAGCCTTTATTAATGAAAGCAAGCTAAATTGTCTTATTACATGCCAAGAACTAGAAATAAAAACGTACTTGAAATAAATGCAACTACGGCATGAAGGAAATAGACTAAGTGTAATAACATCGCAAGTGCTCACTGTTCCATGCTCGGGGGAGTGTCGCACCATCGACGGTCGCTAGCTTGAAAGTTCCTTCTCTAAGCCTTTGTTCGATGACGTACGGACCTTCCCATGCGGGGTTCATTTGAGATGGGGCTGGAAAAACTCGTTTCAAAACGAGATCTCCCACGTCAAAGGTTCTCGGTTGGACTTTTACGTTATAATATCTGGCGACCCGATGTCTGTATGAGGCCGCTCTCATATCGGCTTCTTCGAATTTTTCATCAATAAAGTCCAATGATTCCAATAAGAGATCCCGGTTCGACGCAGGGTGGTAGTGAGTTACCGGTGAGATGGAACTTCAAGTTCCACGTGTATGACAACTTCCGTGCCATATGCCAATGCGAATGGAGTGCGGCCAGTCGCGGTCCTATGGGTGGTTCTATAAACCCAAAGCACCGTCGAGAGTTCATCTACCCACTTGCCTCTAGCCTTTTCCAAACTCTTTTTCAATGTGGATTGATTATTTTGTTAACGTCTTCTTCCTGTCCATTCGTCTTCGGGTGAGCAACTACTGCAAACCTTTTCTCAAGGCTATATTTCTGACAAAATTCTTTGAACTCCTTGCTTTCGAATTTAGTTCCATTTTCTGTTATGATGGTCCGAGGAAGGCCAAAACGGCATATGATATTTCGTACAACAAAGTAATGACTTTCTTGGTGGTGACCATGGCCATAGGCTCTGCCTCTGCCTATTTGGTAAAGTAATCGACCGCAACTATTGCATATTTCGCGCCTCCTTTGGCTATGGGTAAAGAGCCGATCAGGTCAATCCCCCACATCGCAAATGGCCAGGGACTAACCATTTGTGTGAGTTCCATCGGTGGTGCTCTCGGAATTTTTATGTATATCTGGCATTTGTCACATTTTCTCACATAGTCTGCAGCGTCCCGATTCACGGTTGGCCAATAGTATCCATATTAGAGGATTTTCTTTGATAATGTTTGCCCTCCGGTATGATCACCGCACTCTCCCTCATGGACATCCTTTAATACATGTTTTATCTCATCATGGGACACGCACCGGAGTAAGGGGGTTGAGAATCCCCTCCGAAACATTACCCCATCATGTATTACATAACGTGAAGCCTTACGAAGGACTTGGCGTCTTTCGCTCCTCTTCTCTGGCAAATCCCCTTGTAGCAAGTACTGCTTGATTGGGGTCAACCATGATTCCTTCTCAAGTTCGGTTTCTAACACGAAATCTATCTCCATCAAGTCTATACTCGGAGCATGGAGGGTCTCAACAGGGAACAATCCAATTTGCCGTGCATCGCCAGTGCTTGAAAATTTTGCCAACGAATCGGCTTCTCTGTTTTGTTCACGTGGGACATGCGAGATGTCATAGTATTCCAGATTCGCCAGCAGCTCTTGAACCCGAGCAAGATAAGGAGCAAGTCTCTGTCCCTTCGCTAGATAGTCTCCCCGCACCTGATATACTACCAACTGCGAGTCACATAAGATTTCGATTGGCTTCACTTCCAGTTCGATAACAAGTCTCATGCCAGCAATCAATACTTCATATTCGGCTTCGTTATTTGTTGCTGCGTACTCGAGATTCAAAGCTTAGCATATTGATCGGTCTTCAGGAGTTACGAGGATTATACCTGCCCTGAGCAATGGTCGTTAGATGCCCAATCGGTGTACATCTTCCATCGAACGGGGGGGGGGGGTACGATTTTGTGACTTCTCGGTTCATCTAGCATAGTGAATTCAGCAATGAAGCCAGCTAGTGCTTGTCCTTGTATGGTCCTTCGCGGCAGATAGGCAACATCGAATTGACTCTACTCAATACTCCACTTCAGCATGCTTTCGAAAGTTTCCGGCCGTTGGAGTACCTGTCGCAATTGTTGGTCAGTGTAGACACCGATTGAGTGTGCCTGAAAGTAGGGGCGGATCTTGCGTGATGCAATCACCAAGCAATAGGCTAGTTTCTCAATATTTGGATAGTTTCTTTATGCCTCCGTCAAGCGTTGGCTGACATAGTAGACTGACTTTTGAATCCGGTCTTCTTCTCGAACTAAGGCTGTACTAATAGCATGCTGGGATACCGCCAAGTATACGTACAGCATTTCATGGTCTATTGGCTTTGATAGTACATAGGGGCTTTCTAAGTGCCTTACCAGAGCCTGGAATGCTTCCTTACAGTCGGATGTCCATTCGAAGTTTCTCTTTCCTTTCTTTATAACGTCGAAGAAGGGAATACACATGTCTGTAGCTCTGGATATGAATCGACTTAGCGCATCCTCTTTTCCATTCAAGCTTTGCACCTGCTTTATGGTTCTGGGTACTTGTATATCTTGGACAGCCTGGATCTTCTCCAGGTTAGCTTCAATCCCTTGTGCGTTCATAATGAAACCCAAGAACTTTCCTGATGCCACGCTGAATGAACACTTTAGAGGATTAATCTTCATCCCGTAGTGCCTGAGCATATGGAACATCTTTGATAAGACTCGGACGTGGTCGTTTGACTACCGCGACTTCACGAGCATGTCATCCACATAGACTTCCATCATTTTTCCAATCTGATCTTTGAACATTCGATTCACTAGGCGTTGATAAGTTGCTCACGCATTCTTCAATCCAAAGGGCATTACTACATAGCAATATAACCCCACGTTTGTGACAAAGCTGGTATGTTCTTGGTCTGGGATGTGCATTAGAATTTGATTGTAACCAGAGTACGCGTCAATAAATGATAATAACTCATGTCCGGCAGTTGAGTCAACGAGTTGGTCAATCCTTGGCAACGGGAAACTATCCTTCGGGCATGCTTTGTTTAAATCGGAGTAATCAACACAAGTCCTTCATTTTCCATTCGCTTTCTTTACAAACATCGGGTTAGATACCCATTCAGGGTAGAGGGCATCGCGGACGATCTCGTTGGTTTTGAGTTTGTCCACCTCCTCTCTGAGAGCTGCAGACCTCTCTGGGTCCATGCCTCTCCTTTTTTGTTTCACAGGAACATGTCTTGGGCCTATGTTCAACATATGACTCGTGATTGCAGGAGAAATCCCGCACATATCAGAATGCGTCCAAGCAAAAACATCAAGGTTCCCTTGAAGGAAGTCGGTAAGGTTCTCAGCTGCCACGGGGTCGAGCTGTGATCCTATTTTAAGAATTCGCGATGGGTCGCTGTGTCTAACTGAGATGTCGATGGTTAGTTCAGTCGGCGCTGCATTTGTTTCCCTGGGTTCCCCATCACCTTCTCTCAGATCTGTCTTTATGGATCCGAGAATGCCGCCTAAGCTAGGTCTCGGGTGCTAGTTGTCAATCTTCAGAACCTTGGATGCGGACAAAGCTGTCTGCAACCTTTCCTTTCTCCTTACGCCGTGCCTCCCTGAGCTCAGCTACATAGCATGCACGGCCGGTTGCCTGGTTCGCCGTGTACCACTCCAACCCTTTTGTCTATTAGAAATTTTAACGTCAAACACCAAGGGGCCAAAGCTGCCCTAAATTCCGCCAGGGCTGGACGACCCAGAAATACGTTGTACGGGGAATCAACATCCAGTACTATAAATAGTAAGATTCGCACCCTTCTGCGTTCACCTTGTCCCGGTTCAACTGGTTATTCCACATATCCTAGTGCATCAGTCGCTGCGCCATTAAAGCCATGGATTCTTGCTTTGGATGGCTTCAAATCCTTGGTCTCCAGCTTCATTTGGTCGTATGCCTTCCGGAGGATGATGCTAATGGAACTTCCGCAATTAATTAGAATTCTCTTTACGAATGTCGGCCCGATGGTCGCAGATATGACCATTTGGTCAATGGTAGGAGCCTCTACCTTACCCGCATCGCTGCTCCTGAATACAATATCATCATTCATCGTGCGCTGCTGCTTTGCAGGAGTCCCATCCTCCACGTTCGAACAACACTCGTACTCCGCATGTCTTAAGGAGTTAGCATATCGCTCCACTTCCTGCCAATTCTTATTTGCAGGATGAGGTCCGCCAGCAATCGTGTTAATAACCAATCTACCCACAGTCCGAGTAGGTTGTTCCGGTTGGTGTGGGGATCGCCCGCGTCCAGTGTCTGATGTTTCTTGCCTCCCATACTATGGGTCTTTGGCAAATTCCTGCAGCTTCTTCTATCTAATTAGTTTTTCTATGGCATCATGGAGGTGTCTGCACTCCTCCGTGTTGTTCCCATAAGACTCATGAAAACGACAATACTTCCCGGTCCGCTTCTGTTCTTCCGTCGATTCCTTTGGACGTGGCTTTCTATATTGAAAAGTGTTGCAAGTTGATAGATAGATGTTTTCAAGAGATGCGTTCAACGGGTTGTATTCATTATATGTTGGGACCATTGATTTCCATTTCCCTGTTTCTTTTTTCTTTCCAGGATTTCCACCTTCGGATCCTTTAGAGTGCCCGGGCTTGTTCTAGATGTTAACTTGAGTTTTTCCAGAAGTATCTCCGGTTTGTTTCACGGCGACGTTACTTTTCACATACTCTTGAACGGGCCCTGATGCCTTGTCTCGCCATGTCCACCGAGCTTCCTCTCTTCTTATAAACTGATTAGCTTTCGAATAAAAATGTTCCAGCGCAGCTGGGGGCTTCCCCGCCAACCAATCTCCAAACTCAGAATTCGGATCCACTCCACGCATTACTGTCATTAGAATTGCGTGGTCGTTAGGATTGCTCACCTCGGTAGCACCAACATGAAACCTTTGCAAGTATGCTCTTAATGACTCTCCCGGAGCTTGGATTACGCTTGATAAGGACATCACGTCCTTCGGACGAGTGGTGTGTATCCTGAATTTTTCTATGAATTTTGTTGCTAATTCGTCAAAGCTGGATATAGATCGAGGTGGGAGTCGAGTAAACCACATGGTGGCAATACAAGACAAAGTGATTGGAAAGCACCTAAAGTTGGTCGCATCATTGGCTCTCGCAGAATCCATCATCCAACCGTACCTCATCACATGCTTCCTAGGATCAGTCTTTCCTTCGTAGGCTGGAATGGCGGGCATGTTGAACTTTCTTGGGTATTCAGCCTGTAGAATGGTGTCCCTGAAGGGAGTATGACTCTTAGACACTCCCCGGTCTTCATTAGTTAGACCTTGGTTCTCTCTCATCAACTACCTGACAATAGCTGTCAAATCCGGGGTTGGTATGGAAGATGGGAGGTTGGGTTCCGTTCCACGGGACCATGATGGTTGATGTCTCGTCCGATTTGGGTCTTGGAAATTCGGGCGTCCGATCTCTTCATTGGCTTGATTTCTAGTAAATCGATCAGTGGCACCTACTCGTGTATCTTCATCCGTACGGCGTCTTGGCCTAGGAGGTTCATCAGCTGAAGTCGAACTATCATCTTCAGAGTAAGGGACCGGGCTACCACCAGCATCCTGACATTGTTGCTGGGCAAGCCGAGTCATGAGATCAGCGTTGGCTTGCATTTTCTCAGCAAGTTGTTTCCTACTTTCTTTAAGATCCCTTATCAAGTCATTAAATTCTGCTCGAGAAACAACTTCTGCTTGGTTTTGGTTGGAGGGCCCCGCACCTCGAATCGCTTGCTAATTGCTAGTTCCCAGTTGTTGCACACTAGAGGTTTCGTGGGCATCTGCATTTTGAGAGGCTAATCTAGTTTGTGGTCTTCCCGTGGTAGAGTTGTTGGTTGTAACTCTGAGTAGAATCTACAGATGCCTTTTCAATGATTATGGATTTCCTTCGGGGGATTTATGCAATCCAGTAGCTGCAAAGTAGATCCTAATAGCCTGAGAATTCAAATTCTCAATGAAAGCACCAAAATTGGTAACTAACACCCTTAGAAAGATTGTCTAGAGAGATTAATGAAGAAAGTAAATTAAAACAGAGAATAGAGTGTAAATTTAAATACAGAGAACAAGAATACCAAATTTATAGTGGTTCGGCGTAACTTCCTTCATCCACTTTGAAGTTGATTTCCATTGATTTCCTTGATGGGTGATTACAGATACAATCCGTTTTTTGTTACATGAAGATAATTGCAAAGTAAAAGAAATAAGTCTGGAATGAGTCTTGAAAATTGTAGTCTCCCCAGTGTTCTCTATAATCATCCCTTTTTCTGTGCCCCTGCTCCTCTATTTATAGGCGACGGTAGGTTGGACTTCCCTGGTGGGCCTGGTAGCTGAATATCTTGGCCCAGTGAAGTGGTCTCTGTGCGCCGAACCAGAGAGGCCATGTGACGACCCGGAAATTTTGCCAATTTAAATTGGAATAATTAATTGATTTTAAATAATTTAAAAGTTAATTTTAAATTGAATACAAGATAACAATATTTTCTTGATAATTAAATCATTGAATTATATAGTTTAAAGGTTGAATTTAATAATTGAAATTGGGTAAATTGCTGAATCTGAGATTCTAAGCCTGTTTAAAATAATTTGAAGGCTTATAAAATTTATAATGATAATACTGAAGATAATAGAATTGTTGAAATTTAAATTAAAGGTTATATGTTCAATTTTAATAATATATCGTTTAAATTGGAATTTAAAAATAGCCTTCCGAGGCACAGTCTCGGAATTCGACGAAACCAGTTCCATTGGATCCGTAATAGTTAGTTATTATCGGGTTTCAATTTCCATAGCAATCGGAGTTGTCATTTGACCCTGGCAGCTCGAAACGCGTAGATTTATTCTAATCGATTTAATTGAATATCGATCGTTTACGTCTGTAACTTGCACATACGATCAAATCAGCCTCCGAAACATGTTCCATTGTGTTCGGAATGCGGGTAGAACCTTATTAACGCTTGTCAGCATGTCAGATTCAGGGTTTTAGGGTTTCGCGTTATGGAAAACGAGGTATTTTCATATTTAAATATATAAATCAGGCGTACTGAGGAAGCTACTTTTAATTCTATTTCACGTTTCCATTTCCCCTCTCTATCCTCTGATCAGCTCGAAAAAAAAAAGAGAAAAGAAAATGGCCACAGCCTTCAGATTTGAAGCCAAACAAAAAAAGAAAATCCTAATTCACGAAGAAAAAAAAGAGAGAAGAGAGGCGACGTGAACAGGACCGAGTTCGACTCGATTCTTGGAAGCCGATTGTAGAATTTGAGAAGAGGGGAGGGGGTTTTAGTTCGAACCGAGAAGGGTTGTTTTGAGCCGACGACTGCTCGCGCGTGGTAACGTTGGAGGTTCGCGAGGCAGGGTTTTGAGTCGTGTATGTCGTTGTCGCCGAGACTAAGGTTTGCCGCTGTGTTTATTTGTGAAGCCTTCGATCGATAGCCGGTGAGCGCGCAGCAATAGGAAGTGACGGTGATGTCATTCGTGGCCGTGAAGGAGGGTTGCCACGCAGAGGAGCTAGGGCTAGTGTTTCGATTGCGTGTTTGGAGGGAAGTGGCTACTGCGCTAGTAATTGGTGGTCGAGCAGGGTTCGCGTGGAGGCAGTGAGTTATTATTTTATTTTCTTAAATTTATACATTTGTGAATATTTATATGCAGAATAAAATTAATTTCAGTAGGTTTATATACATACAGACTCTTCAATTTAAATATATATATACAAGAAAGGAAAATATATATGTATATATGTATATAGGCAGGTTTAAATAGTAAGATAAGGTTGTTTTAGATAAACAGCTGAAAAATAAGTTATATAGGAAACAATTCTGTTTTAATTGAATATACGTATATGGGTTTGGGAGTAATTTCATTTGATTTATTTTAATTACTAGAAATAATTTATAAAAGGGAAAATTTGTCTAAAAATCAAATTTATTAGTTTCAACCCAAAATTCTTAGTTAATTAAATCAATAAATGGAAATTTAATTGTACGATTTATTTCGAATACTAATAAAATCATACAGTTATTTATACAAGGTCAAAACGTGGATAAACCAAGTCGAGAATGAAGTGGGTTGCAAATTCAAGAATCAAAGGTGAGTAAATCTCACTCTGTTGGAGTTTTATTTAAATTTAAGTAGTTAAAGTTAAATATTTGGTTGAGTAGTTAAATTGATTTTATGTGCACCGTGAATAGATGACCTGTTGATTTTGGTTTTGATCGATTTTCGAGTTGATTGTTGTTTGACTCGAAGCGTTTGGGAACTTAAACCGTAAATAAGAAAGATGGTTCAGATTAAAATCAATAAAGGTTTAATGATTCATTAAATAAAAAGGATAATTTAAGGGATAATTAATTAATTAAATTAATTTATGATTTGGGTTAGTTAAGTGGGTCTAAATTAATTGAAATGATCATTGTGCGGATTGATAAATAGTCGCTTAATGGAATTAATAAAAATATAATTACCTTGTGGATGTAATCAAGAGATAAATTATAATGGTTAATTAACGAGTAATTAATTTATATATATAAAAAAAGGGATAATCAATCATCGGTTGAGATAAATCAAGAATGACATATATATGTGTGTGTGTGTGTGTGTGTGTGTGTGTGTGTTTTAATTAAAATTTGGTTAGAAATGTAAATGAGAAATCATTATTCTATGAAATCAATAATGTAAATAGAGATTGATTAGTTAAGAAAATAAATCAATACAAGTGACTTATGAAAAGTTAATTAATATAAATAATTATGGTCTAATGTGATTAAAACACTTAATTAATTCCTGCGGCAATTAAGATTTCTTTTTGATTTGGGGCAAGAACAATTAATATCGTGAAATGAATTAAATGTAATTACTTGAACGTAATTGAAGAATAATTAATCCAGGTTGATTAATGTTGATGAATGTTGAGGGGATAATTGAATTATTTGATTTGGAATTAATTAATATAATATGATGGAATCTAAGTGAATGTGGTTAGAAATTCAATTGGAATTAATTGAATGGGTTTGTATGTGGTTAAGTTTTGCTTATGGATAAGTGAATGGTATTGGATGATTTAGATGAGTTGAAATCTCTGATACGAAGGGTGTTGTATTTCATTTGAATAACTTGGGTAGGATAACTTGAGTTTCGAAGAAACCGGGTCGGGTATTGGGAAATGCACGAAAACCACTTCGAATTTTTATAAATTGATTTGTGAAATCAATAGGCAGGGATGTAATGATTTGAGTGAATTGGATAAATTGAGAGAAGTTACCCTGGGTTTTATTTAAGTTGTATGCTTTTGTATTCCTTGTTAGTTGGGTTACTCACACTGGTTTCCAGCCTGACCCGGGTGTTACTTTGGTGTAATGCTCTGGTCAGACCGAGTATTACAGATTTTCAGGTAGGACGTTTTGGAGCTCGGGATGCGAGCTGGATGGCAAGAACGCGTAGAATATTTTCCGCTGTAATTATGTTATTGTAATTCTGTGGTAAATTGATTGTATATGACAACATTTGTATATATGTGAAACTCTGATGTATACTAAATGTAATCGACAAATATAGTAATCTTTTGTAAGCTATTATTATTTTTTATATTTTATCCGCTGCAATTGTGAGATGTTTGGTGTTTCTATTCTTCTTCTTCTGTCTCTTTCTTCTTTTTTCATAACTATCTGGAATTTTCGGGTTAGAAAATTTTGGGGCGTTACATTTGGTATCAGAGCAGAAAGGTTAAGCGAGAACCTTGGCTCTAGTGGGGATTACTCATTTAATAGAGTCTATAGTACTCTAGAATGAGTTGAGAATATATATATGAGCGCGTACTTGTTATTTTCTTATATAAAGATCTTAAATGATTTTGTATAAAATATATTTTGATATATCTAGCAATATTTCCTTCTAATAAATATTAAGGTGATTGGTTGTTAATTATTTAAATTAAAATTAAGAAGTAATATAATACAGCCAAACTGAAGTCTGGAATTGAAATTAAATTAAGCAGGAACAAAAATACAACTAGATTAAAATTTAAGTGATTGAAAATGAAATTCTAAATCTAATCCTAGAATATGAAAATTTGGTTTCAAAGTAATGAAAAATAATAAATGAGTATTATTGGGATAGCCGGGACTTGTTGCAAACAATGGATTGTTTGAAATTTGATTTGAATTTAAACCAAAGGCGGTTTACAATTTTAAACATGGCTGGGAGGGCCAAGAAATAAATATGTATGGATATACATGATATCAAAGATAATTTGAAATAAACTCTAAATGTTGAGTTTTGATTTGCCCTGAAATGTGATGGGAACCCAAAGTGATATAAGTCTTGAACTTATAAGAGGTAAAGAATTTTGAAATTTGAAGTGAGAATTCAAATTCAATAAGATTGATTGAATTAAGTAAATCGAATTTAACTTGGGAGAAGTTAAATAAGTTTGAATGAACAACTTGAATTGAAATTTTAAGATGAAATTGGAATTTAACTTGGGAAGTTAAATAGTTGATTTAAATTGAGAATTTGTGTGATCTCAAAACGGGTTTGAGATTTAAAGATTGAAAATGGATGGACGTCTTAAAATAAATTGGATGATATCATCCTATTGTTAATAAGAATCTTTAAATTAAGAATAGTATTGTATAAATAAAATAAATTTGAATAATTGAGTTTGTAAATTAAAATTGTTTAAGAACTGGCTTCAAACTCGAAGATAAAATTGAATAAGAAATTAAATTTTGAAAATGAATAAAATTGTATCGAGCTCTTATTTGAATCTGAAAATATAAGTAGAGATAAATTGAAATGAAGAATTGGACTCAGAAATTTAAGATCGTTTAAAAAAACTTTAAATAAAAGTTAATTTGGTTAAAAAGTTAAATTAACCTTTGAGAATTTAACTCGAATTTATATAATTCGAGGTAGTTTAAATTCAAGATTGAAATTGCATAAGTTCAAAATTTAATTTGGTTTGAAGTAATTGGATTGGTGAGTGAAAATATATAAGTTTAAAATTTTTTAAATGGGAAATTGATTGGAGTAAATTGAAGTGATTTGGATTCTGAAATTAAATTGATAATAATTCAAATTGATTGGAATAATATGAAATTATAATTAAAATTGAATAGGATTAAAATCAACTAGAATTTGATTTAAATATGGGAAGGAATCAAGATTGATTCAACTTGAATTGGGAATTAATCAAGTCCAATGGAATTTGGAGTTATTTGAAATGGAATTGGGTCAATTTAAATGAAGATTTAAATTGAATTGTTGGGAAGGTGAACAGTTAGCTCTTGACTATTTTCAATATAAATTATTTTGATGTAAACTTATTTTTCTATGCTATTAAATATATACAACCTCTCTTTCTTAAAGCCAAATTATTTTGTATACTTGTTTACGATTATTTTTGGGGCTATTTAACCATTTTTCAACTGTTAACTAAACTAATTACTATTTTTCAACTATTTCACAAACTAGTTTCTGTTTTACAACTATTTTGCAATTATCTAAAAATTTTGAAACTATTCAACTATTTCTTAACTATTTTACAGTTAGTTACCTATTTTATAGCTATTTTGCAAACTAATAATTATTTTTCCAGTACTTATTTATTTTTAGAATTTTCAAGCTATTTTCTAAATATAAACTAGTCGGATTTCAAACTGTTATTAATTTAAATACCCAACTGAGATAGGAATTGAAGTATAAAAGGGGTTTTATACAAGTTTGAAATGATCCAAAGTTGTAAAATTTTATATATCTGAATATACATAAAGGATCTTATGAGGAATTTGGAAAAGGTTTGGAGAACCTTTGGATTTGGAAAGGCTTTTGATTTTGGGGTAAAATCAATATTGAATTTGGAAAGCCTAGTTTGAGAATTATCGATTTTGGGATAATCGATTTTGTGTAAAGGTGCTTTGTATAATATCATACTAGGTGTATGATTTGAAGATACTATATGTGTATAGTATAAAATATTTTGATGATGACTCTGGGGAAAAAGGCGTTCCTTTGAAATGAACTTCTCAGGAGTGCCACCGGGTGGTGCTGCCTTGAGCCCCAAGGGGGGGTTCTAAAGTTGATCCTGTGAGGAGTCCGGACAAAACTAGTTCCTGAGGATTATTGGGTAGCGAAAGTCGATGGCGTTGATGCCTACAGAGGCATTTGGGTTATGCTGTAACGACAGTGTAACTCGATGTCGCTGCGATCTACTGTGGGGACCATAGCGAAAATCGTGTGGAGGATGAGTGTCAACGGTCCACACTTGATTTTGCCGGGAAGGCAACGCAACATCGGTAGACTGCGATCTATGGTCAAGTGGAGTGGAGAAGTTTCATTTTTGGCAGCAAAATTCGATGGCGCTGATGCCTACAGTTATATAGGTTTTTGCTGTGATGGCTACGTAACCCCAGTTGTAGTTGTGATCTGTGGTGGGTTCCATGGTGTAATCGAGGGGCGCGGAGGCCTACAGTTATCTGTGGATTTTGTCGGGACGACAACGTAACCATCGGGTTAACTGGGACCATGGATGGGGGTGATGATTTCCATAGCATCCTCAACAAAGATATTTCCTCTATTTTCAAAAAACTATTTTCTATATTAGAATAAAATTATTTTCCAAGTATTTTCACTGGGTGTTGAAAACGGGTTTACCAAGTACTTATAGATTTTCAGTCCTACGCCTGATCAACATATGACTGAATTTGTATGAGAACAAGGATGGACTGGTTGAGACATCGAGTTATAAAAGGTATTTTTATAAAGAGTTATTTTAATAGTATTATTTGACTTTAAAAGCTTTTCTGAAATTTTAAATACAAGAGTTGGAATTTTGGGAAATAAAAAAGGAAATCCAAACTAGAATTTTAATGAAGTGATTTTGTAATTAAAATCGAGTATTGATTTAAAAATTGAAAGTAAGCTAATTGGCTAAATAATTACTTGATTAAGTATATTAATAAAATTTAACTCGGTAAAATAAAATGGATCATAAATTAATAATGGAGTTTGGAATTAATTCAAGTTGTGGATAGAATTCGACTTGGATTTGGTAATGTATTAAATAAGAGGAGATGTAGTAAAGTAAAATAAAATATAGTTGGGTTGAAAAATGGGATGGTTTGAATTACAAATAAAATTCTAGTGTGATTTGAATAATATTTAATGAAATTTGCAAGTAAATTGTATATAAGAGAAGTGTTGTCATATGAAATGGAAGTGAATAATAATAGAAATGGTTGGGTTGCAAACAAAACCTAGGTAAGTAGAAATAACCTAAGAATGGTTTTGTATAAATAAAATAAATTCGCAGATGAACTAAGAAAGTGAAATAAATATGAGTTAAGCATGAGCTTAGATATTATTTTGATAAATTGAGAAGGTAAATTTAAAATTTAAAATTTAAAATTGATGGGCTAACCGAATTTAATAGAAGTTGTTAAATGAGGATCAAATAGAAGTAAACTTAAGTTTGATGTTGGAATAAATTAAAGTAAATTAACTTAAGTTTAAAATTATGAAAGCTTGGCTTCAAATAAGAGTGGAAGCCCATTGAATAAAAAACTGGGATTGAATTAATTTGGGAAATGGTTATTAATATATAAGTAGTGGATGTGCCAAGCTTAACAAATTGTTTTGAATGGACAATTGCAGAAATGAAATGAAATGCAATGAATGGTTGGTGAATAAATAAAAAATGAAGTGGAATTAATTACAGGATGGGTTGAAGAGTGATTTAAAGTAGTTATAAACTAAATAAATACTCTATTAAGCGAATATTGACGAATTGGTATAGAATAAATCATCGTATGGCGTAAGTAAAAAGTAATTAAAATGCTATGAGTTAATAGAGATTAAATAAAATTTATTCTGAATCAATTAAAGTGAATATGAGCTTGTTTGGATTAAAAATCAATGGAATGTAAGCAATTGAGTTGTAAGCCATTAAAATTGAATGAATGGCTTATGAATTGGTTGAAAGCAACTGAATAAGCTTTAAGATCATATGAATCGCTTATGGGAAGCGTTTGGCACTTGTTGTGTATGTAATACATGTGTTTAGCTATTGAAAGTAAGTGATATGTTAATAAATTTTACATATGTGACACTTACATTTTTAAATTGAGTAAGTACAGGTACAGGGAAGCCGTTTGACTAGATTTTGGGTATGCTAATTGCTAAAATAAATAAGCCGCATGCTTAAAATGCTAAATAAGGTACGCCTACGCAATACAAATAGGAAATATGAACTGTTTTTGCTTTTTCGACCGTGTGGGTCGATGTATATATATTTATATCTCTTGTCAAATTTCAAAAGCTCCTCCGTACAAAGGAGACTCTGCCAAAAATTTTTGAAAATTTTGGGAGTTAGAAAATTTTAGAAAATTTTTGGGAAAATTTTTGTTAACGACAAAACGATTTCAAATTGGTAATTAAGGTAAATTAGTATATGAAACTAATATGAATCAGATATACTTGAAAGATAAAATTTAACATTCAAGATTTAAAGTAAATTGAATTCGTATAAAGTGGGGAAAACTAGTTTGAATAGGAAAGGATATGAAAACTTCTATAAGGATAAGTATGTAAAGATTTGAAAGGTCTATGATATGATATTATTGTTAAATAAGATATGTAGGGATTATAAGGGAAAAGAAATTGGATTTGATATCAGAAGATAAATGTAAATTGCCCGACAAAAAGGTATGTATTAAAGTTTCTGTATGAAATTGGATTGGGTTTGTGATGTAGCCACTTGGCTTTTGTTTTCTTTTGGAAATTGGGAGCCCGTAGAGGCCTTTTGTAGTAGTACCGAGCTAGCCGCGCAAAGGAGACTCTGGCAAAAAAATTCGGAAATTTAGAGAGTTAGAAAAATTTTGAGAAAATTTAGATAATTCAAAATTTGGTTTTAAATTGAAAATGAAAGAAGTGAGCAGAAGAGTATTGCGTGAAAGCTATAGAAGGTTTTGGGAAGTTGATTAAGGATAGTGGGTCTTTAATAAAGTTAGTTGATAAGATGTTGAATTGTGGGTTTTGGGGAAAAGTAATCGGGATTGGACCATTCTTCCTAACTAGTAATTTCGGGGACGAAATTCTTTTAAGGGGGGAGGAATGTGACGACCCGGAAATTTTGCCAATTTAAATTGGAATAATTAATTGATTTTTAACTATTTAAAAGTTAATTTTAACTTGAATTCAAGATAACAATATTTTCTTGATAATTAAATCGTTGAATTATATAGTTTAAAGGTTGAATTTAATAATTGAAATTGGGTAATTTGCTGAATCTGAGATTCTAAGCCTGTTTAAAATAATTTGAAGGCTTATAAAATTTATAATGATAATACTGAAGATAATAGAATTGTTGAAATTTAAATTAAAGGTGATATGTTCAATTTTAATAATATATCGTTTAAATAGGAATTTAAAAATAGCCTTCCGAGGCACAGTCTCGGAATTCGACGAAACCAGTTCCATTGGATCCGTAATAGTTAGTTATTATCGGGTTTCAATTTCCATAGCAATCAAAGTTATCATTTGACCCTGGCAGCTCGAAACGCGTAGATTTATTTTAATCGATTTAATCGAATATCGATCGTTTACGTCTGTAACTTGCACATACGATCAAATCAGCCTCCAAAACATGTTCCATTGTTTCGGAATGCGGGTAGAACCTTATTAACGCTTGTCAGCATGTCGGATTCAGGGTTTGGGGTTTCGCGTTATGGAAAACGAGGTATTTTCATATTTAAATATATAAATCAGGCGTACTGAGGAAGCTACTTTTAATTCTATTTCACGTTTCCATTTCACCTCTCTATCCTCTGATCGGCTTGAAAAAAAAAGAGACAAGCAACTGGCTGTAGCCTTCAGATTTGAAGCCAAACAAAAAAAAATCCTAATTCACGAAAAAAAAAAGAGAAGAGAGGCGACGCGAGCAGGACCGATTTCGACTCGATTCTTGGAAGCCGATTGCAGAATTTCGAGAAGAGGGGAAGGGGTTTTAGTTTGAACCGAGAAGGGTTGTTTTGAACCGACGACCGCTCGCGCGTGGTGACGTTGGAGGTTCGCGAGGCAGGGTTTCGAGTCGTGTATGTCGTTGTCGCCGAGAATAAGGTTTGCTGCTGTGTTGATTCGTGAAGCCTTCGATCGATAGCTGGTGAGCGCGCGACAATAGGAAGTGACGGTGATGTCGTTCGTGGCCGTGAAGGAGGGTGGCCACGCAGAGGAGCTAGGGCTAGGGTTTCGATCGCGTGTTTCGAGGGAAGTGGCTACTGCGCTAGTAATTGGTGGTCGGGCAGGGTTCGCGTGGAGGTAGTGAGGTATTATTTTATTTTCTTAAATTTATACATTTGTGAATATTTATATGCAGAAGAAAATTAATTTCAGTAGATTTATATACATACAGACTCTTCAATTTAAATATATATATACAAGAAAGGAAAATATATATGTATATATGTATATAGGCAGGTTTAAATAGTAAGATAAGATTGTTTTAGATAAACAGCTGAAAAATAAGTTATATAGGAAACAATTCTGTTTCAATTGAATATACGTATATGGGTTTGGGAGGAATTTCATTTGATTTATTTTAATTACTAGAAATAAATTATAAAAGGGAAAATTTGTTTAAAAATCAAATTTATTAGTTTCAACCCAAAATTCTTAGTTAATTAAATTAATAAATGGAAATTTAATTGTTCGATTTATTTCGAATACTAATAAAATCATACAGTTATTTATACAAGGTCAAAAAGTGGATAAACCCAGTCGAGAATGAAGTGGATTGAAAATTCAAGAATCAAAGGTGAGTAAATCTCACTCTATCGGAGTTTTATTTAAATTTAAGTAGTTAAATTTAAATATTTGGTTGAGTAGTTGGATTGATTTGATGTGCACCGTGAATAGATGACCTGTTAATTTTGGTTTTGATCGATTTTCGAGTTGATTGTTGTTTGACTCGAAGCGTTTGGGAACTAAAACCGTAAATAAGAAAGATGGTTCAGATTAAAATCAATAAAGGTTTAATGATTAGTGATTCATTAAATAAAAAGTATAATTTAAGGGATAATTAATTAATTAAATTAATTTATGATTTGGGTTAGTTAAGTGGGTCTAAATTAATTGAAATGATCATTGGGTGGATTGATAAATAGTCGCTTAATGGAATTTATAAAAATATAATTACCTTGCGGATGTAATCAAGAGATAAATTATAATGGTTACTTAAGGAGTAATTAATTTATATATATAAGAAAAGGGATAATTAATCATCGGTTGAGATAAATCAAGAATGACATATATATATATATGTGTGTGTGTGTGTGTGTGTGTGTGTGTGTGTGTGTGTTTTAATTAAAATTTGATTAGAAATGTAAATAAGAAATCATTACTCTATGAAATCAATAATGTAAATAGAGATTGATTAGTTAAGAAAATAAATCAATACAAGTGACTTATGAAAAGTTAATTAATATAAATAATTATGGTCTAATGTGATTAAAACACTTAATTAATTCCCGAGGCAATTAAGATTTCTTATTGATTTGGGGCAAGAACAATTAATATCGTGAAATGAATTAAGGGTAATTACTTGAACGTAATTGAAGAATAATTAATCCATGTTGATTAATGTTGATGAATGTTGAGGGGATAATTGAATTATTTGATTTGGAATTAATTAATATAATATGATGGAATCTAAGTGAATGTGGTTAGAAATTCAATTGGAATTAATTGAATGGGTCTGTATGTGGTTAAGATTTGCTTATGGATAAGTGAATGGTATTGGATGATTTAGATGAGTTGAAATCTCTGATACGAAGGGTGTTGTATTTCATTTGAATAACTTGGGTAGGATAACTTGAGTTTCGAAGAAACCGGGTCGGGTATTGGGAAATGCCCGAAAACCACTTCGAATTTTTATAAATTGATTTGTGAAATCAATAGGCAGGGATGTAATGATTTGAGTGAATTCGATAAATTGAGAGAAGTTACCCTGGGTTTTATTTAAGTTGTATGCTTTTGTATTCCTTATTAGTTGGGTTACTCACGCTGGTTTCCAGCCTAACCCGGGTGTTACTTTGGTGTAATGCTCGGGTCAGACCGAGTATTACAGATTTTCAGGTAGGACGTTTTGGAGCTTAGGGGGCTAGCTGGATGGCAAGAACGCGTAGAATATTTTCCGCTGTAATTATGTTATTGTAATTCTGTGATAAATTGATTGTATATGACAACATTTGTATATATGTGAAACTATGATGTATACTAAATGTAATCGACAGATATAATAATCTTTTATAAGCTATAATTATTTATTATATTTTATTCGCTGCAATTGTGAGATGTTTGGTGTTTCTGTTCTTCTTCTTCTTTCTCTTTCTTCTTTTTTCATAACTATCTGGAATTTTCGGGTTAGAAAATTTCGGGTCGTTACAGGCCAAACGGTCAAATGCCGAACGTCCAAATGCCGAACGTACCCCTCCATGCCAGAAAATCTCCTTTGGCCGAGCGGGTTGAGGCCGAATGCTCTACGTGTCGAACATGTGACGACCTAGAATTTTTAAGCAATTTGAATCGGAATATTTAATCGATTTTAAATATTCAATAGTGTAATTTTAACTTGAATTACGGATATCACAAATTATTTGACAATTAAATTGTTGAATTAAATAATTTGACATTGGGTATAATACTGAATATGGAATTCTAAGCCTATTAAAAAACAAAAAATTATGGCTTGTAGGATTTATATTGATAACACTGAAGATAATAAAAGTTGTAAAATTGAGATTAGCAGTGGTTTGTTCAGTTTTGAAATTTTAATCATTTAAATTCAATTTAAAAATAGCCTTTCGAGACAAGTTTCGGAATTCGACGAAACCAGTTCCATTGGATCCGAATATTGAATTATTATCGGATTTCAAATTTCGTATTGAACGGAGTGGTTGTGTGAGCGTACGACATATAAACGCACTGAGATTTTATATCGAAATTTCTTTTATTCCAGGCTTCCTAATTGAATCAAATAAAACTTATAACTTCGTTCTTTCCCAAGCAAGCCAACGTGTGTACGACATTTTTTATTTTATTTTATTTTATTTTATACGCTACTTTATCTTCCTCCTGAAGCTTCCACACGCATTTAGGAGTAAACATATTGGCTGAACATTTCAGTTTATTTGCTTCACCCATCGAAATCCAATTTTTCCCGCTTCTCGTTTAAAAAAATAATCAAAATCACGTTAGAGAAACAAATCCATGGTGCTGTAAATTTCCCTATCTCGTCCACCATATCTATTCTCCCTCGTGCAATTCGAAACCGAAACCACCTCTACCCTTCTTTTCTTTGCCGATCGAAATTTTATAACAAGGCTTGTAATCGCGAGCTTAGTTCGAGAGGTAGACGCGGGGTTATAGCAGATTAGGGGCGGCAGTGTGGGGCTTGGGCCGCCGCGAGGTGGAGCTTCATTTTGTGGCGCCGTAGGTCAGTTAGGGGTCGCGTTGGTTGTCAGCGGTTGTGGGATCGTTTTGAGTTAGGGCGTGGTCTTGATGGTGGTAGGTGATGGGATGGTCGATGTTGGGTAGGTCGCAGTGAGGAGAGGTACTGTTGTCGTAACCGTGAGGTATTTTGTTTTGTTTTAATAAGATTCTGCTTCAAACATATATATATATATATATATATATATATATATTCATGTTTAAGTTAGAGGAAAAAAAAAGAAAAAAAAAAGAAAAAAAAAAGGGAAACTTATTTCATATGCAGTTCAGAAACGAACATTACAAGTTTATTTAATAATACATGATTTAAGTGTTGATACTGTCCATAAGTATTTTAATTATAGAAGTTATGAAAATTTAACTGAGTTGAAATATTGGTTTCGGAAATTTGTTGCGGCCAAGGTTCAAGTGAGTTTAACCTTTAAATCTAAAATGTTAGACATTATTTCTGTGACGACCGCCCATGACTCCTGCACCAAAACAAGGAAATAGTGCGCTGGAAGGCGTGCCAGGTAGCCATGGACGATAGTCAAGGTAAAAATAAAACAGCAAACTCTATCGTACAACTCACAGCGCATGGATAAAATACAATAGAGAAATATATAGTGAAGCTCCATAACAGAAAAATCAACATATAAGCATCGTAGTAGTTTTATACAAACATGAATCATCCATACATCAAAGCCTCACTACAAACACTCAATCAGATATAACAGCGGAACACCCAGTACATATAGTAGGAAAACTAGTATGCAAAGCCTCCTGCTCGTCTTCGTCATCATCAGCGTAGATCTCTAAGAACAGCACCTGTCACCTGCTACCTAGTCTGCCCATCCCAACATGGATGAACAGCCCAAGGTAATAAGGGGAGACATAAAACCTTGAGTCAGACAAAGTCTTAGTGAGCAGTAAATCAACTATCAAACATACCAAAAGAGCATAAGGGATAAAAGGAATAGGAACCAAACCATCCCACTCCACCTCTTTCTACAGTGATAGCCCCCAGACACACACCAAGGAGAAGTAAGCATAACATAGCAGATAATTAAGGTAAAGCAATAATCACTCGAGTCAAGGGCGATGTTTTCCAAATACAAACCCCCAAGGCCTAAACCAAGATCAGATAAGCACCTAGAAAATACCGCTCTTGAGACCGAATGATGATACGACCAAACGTCCAAACATCCATGACTCTGGCTATCACTGTTATCCTTGCTTTGATATCACCGTTAGTTGAATGACCATCCGTCAAGGGCTAATGGTAACCCCGGTTCTAGACATAACTCCGCACGTCGTCGCAGCCCGTGCCTAGGAATTTTCGCAACTACCCAGAGTACTAGCACGTCGTCGCAGCCCGTGCTTGGAACGTCGTCGCAGCCCGTTCCAACGTACTCTTGCTTTGAGCATGCTAGAACCTTCAACAACGATAAGATCTTAGCCTCCTAGTCATCCTCCTCGACGACTATTTCCATAATAGCTCAAGCACCTCTCAAGCTAACCATTATCACCAACCCGGATCGCATCACCGAGTTATCAACATAACTTTGCACGTCGTCGCAGCACGTGCTTGGAACGTCATCATGACCCGTCCCATCTCAACATCACACTTTGCTTCATCGCATCATAGCAAAGACCATCATCATCGAATCCATCCATATGAGCTTCCACATCCGCTTCATATGTCACCGGCAGCTTTGACCATTCAAGAGCCTTTCCACTTAGCTTTTGAATCATCTCCAACCATCTTGTTCCAAATCAACCATTTGCTAACTTGAAACAATCTAATCAATCATACATCCAAACATTCAAGCATTCAAACAAGATCTAATAAGCAATATTAACTATAGTGGCAATTTCGTAAATAAATGAGCATAAGTCTAACATACATGAAATCATAGTTTTAAGCATAGATCTATCAAATATAAAACATGGGTTTTGTTTCTATAACTTAATAAATGAACTTGCATAGATAAACATCTTCACAACAATGGATCTATATTTGGATCTAAGGAAAATGCACAAAATCACTATCTACAACACTCCAACAAACCACCAATCCAATATACTCCTTTGGGTCCGCGTGAGAGATAACTACCACTCACCAAATCACCCAAACACCTCAAAAACTAATCACTACAGATCTGGACAGCGAAGATCAAGGCTTAATCCGGCAATATCTCGCTTCAATCGATGAAATCTAGCTCGAACGGATGAAGATCTTCAACTTTGGCTCTTGGATCTTCGATCTTGATCTTCGATCTTGGATGGATGTTAGAACTAGATTGGAATGGAGAAAAGAAGATGAAGAAATGTTGTAGTCGAGTCTTCAAAATGGCAGCACTTCGTCGCTTCAAAAACCGGTGCCAAAAAGTGAGCCAAAGCCCTCTATTTATAGGCTGAAATCACCCTTAAGTCGGCCGCCCCTTAGGTCGTCCCCGACCTATCACTTGCCAACCTAACACTCTCGCCGACTTATCCCCATGGCCGACCTAACTACAAAGCCGACCCTACGACTCAACATCCTACCGACTCAACGACCCAACACACACACACGGCAAAGCACGCACACGACCTAACACATTGCAACTGCGCGACCTATCGGCTTAACGAGATGCCAACCTAAAGCACATACCGACCTAACACTATGGTCTGCCCTAACACCTAGCCGACTTACGACTTAATACAAGTGCCGACCCAACGACTCAACACACACTGCCGACTTAACACTTATGCAACCTAACTAGACACGGAATAGCCGACCTAACTTCATAATGTCGCTCCACCGACCTATCTCCTCTCATTAAGTCGGCAACTCTCGGCTAACTACTAGGTCGCTCCAAAGTCTTAACTCGCCCACTGCCTAAGTCGGTAGCCTCCTTGGGTCGGTCCATTACTTAAGTCAGCCAATAACTATAGGTCGGTCACCATCTTAACTCGGTCAACGTACTAAAGTTGTTACTCGTGTACGACCTAACTCGGCTAAACCTATGAGTCGGTCACAACTCAACGCTTAAACACACGAGTTACTCTCCATACGACTCAGGCTAGAGATAACATAAACAACACTAACGACCTGTAAATTCTACGATCTATCAACACGTAAAATACGGGTCGTTACATTCTCTCCCCCTTAGGAATTTCGCCCCCGAAATTCCAAACAAACAATAGCAATCAAAGATATTCCGCATGCCTACCATCCAAAGCAATCAACAAACCATGCAACCAATTCTAGCCTAGCATGCAGAATTCTAAGACTTAGAACAAGCTACAAATTCATGAGATGTCACGACACTTTAGGGCCATACCTCGAAGAGTCCAGGATGAGCTGCCTTCATCCTCTCTTCCTCCTCCCACGTACAGTCGTTAACATCATCACTCCATTGTACCTTGAGCAACGTAATCGTCTTCCTCCTAAGCTGTTTCGTATCGGTCTCAACAATACGAAGCGGCTTACGAGGTCTCGAAACAACTGGATCAACCTCCAAGTCTTCACAGCTATCAGCAGAAACCACAGTACTTGGGTCATGCACACACCTCCGTAGATAGGATACATGAAAAACATTGTGCACACTCGCCATCTTTTCCGGTAACTCCAATCTGTAAGCGAGCTTTCCAATTCGCTCGATAATCGGGAATGGTCCAACAAATCTCGGAGTTAACTTTCCTTTCTTCCCGAATCTAATAGCACTCTTTAATGGAGAAATCTTCACAAAAACCATCTCACCTACGATGAATTCCAAATCCTTTCGACGATTATCGGCATAACTTTTCTGACGATCTTGGGCTGCTTTCATTCGTTGCCGAATGATCTCTATACAATCCGAAGTCTGTCGAATCATCTCTGGCCAAAGTATCAGCTTTTCTCCAGTTTCCAACCAACATGTCGGAGAGTTACACGGTCTTCCATATAATGCCTCATATGGTGCCATACCAATGCTCGATTGATAACTGTTGTTATATGCAAATTCCACCAAATGAAGGTGATCTTCCCATGATCCTCCGAAGTCCAAAACACAAGCTCTGAGAAGATCTTCCAAAACTCGGTTAACTCTCTCAGTCTGACCATCTGTTTGAGGGTGATAAGCTGTACTCAAACACAACTCAGTTCCCAAAACTTCCTGGAAGCTCTTCCAAAATCTACTAGTGAACAATGGGTCTCGATCGCTCACTATACTCTTCGGAATACCATGGAATCGAACTATCCACTTAACATACAACTCAGCCAACTTCGATACAGTCCTAGTTGATCGAACAGGAATGAACCTTGCACTCTTTGTCAAACGATCTACTATGACCCAAATCCCTTCATTTCCTGCTCTTGTCCTAGGTAGACCATCGATAAAATCCATTGACACTTGCTCCCACTTCCATGTAGGAACTTCTAATGGCTGAAGCAATCCACTGGGCTTCTTCTGCTCAGCTTTCACCAACTGGCAGTTCATACACTTGGAAATAAAATTTCCAACATCCTTCTTCATACCTTCCCAGTAGTAAGCTCTCTTCATATCCCGATACATCTTATTTCCACCTGGATGAATTGTCAACTTCGAGTGATGACTTTCCCTTAGAACTTCATCTCTCAATCCATCAATATCGGGAACAACCAGTCGTCCTGGCTTTCGAAGCCGACCCTCTCGATCGATCTCGAATCCTTTATCCTTCTCTGGTTCCAATCCAGATTCCAAACCACGGATAATCCTGACAAGCTTATCGTCTTGCTTTTGGCTCTCGCCAATCCTTTCCACAAGAGTAGGTCTTATCGATAAGTTTGCCAACATCTCAGGTTCCAACTCACATCTAGGCCTGAAGTCAAACTCAGCCAAATACTCGAGACTCTTCCACTCCGAAAACATGGCTCCCAATCCTACATGTCTTCGACTTAACGCATCTGCCACTGCGTTTCCTTTTCTCGGAGTATAGGTTATACCGAAATCATATGATGCTAAAAACTCTAGCCACCGTTGCTGTCGAAGATTCAAATCCTTTTGGGAGAACATATACTTCAACGACTTATGATCCGTAACCAACTCAAATCGAACTCCCAATAGGTAATGTCTCCACATCTTCAAAGCAAACACAATTGCCGCTAACTCCAAATCATGAGTCGGATAATTCCTTTCATGCGGCTTCAGTTGTCGACTTGCATACGCAACAACTTTATCCCTCTGCATTAGCACTGCTCCAAGTCCAGTGCCACATGCATCGGTGTAAACCACCATCTCATCATTCACACTAGGAATAGTCAAAACAGGAGCACTCGTCAGTCGCTCTTTCAGGATTACGAAAGCTTGCTCACACTTATCATCCCATCTGAACACTTGGTTTTTTTTCGTCAATCCTGTCAACGGTGCAGCTATCTTGGAAAAGTCTTTAATAAACCGACGATAATATCCTGCTAATCCAAGAAAACTCCTCACATCAGATGCATTCTTAGGTCTAACCCAATCCTGGATTGCTGCCACCTTAGCGGGATCAACCGCTATTCCATTTCCAGAGATAACATGGCCTAAGAACCTCACTTCACTCTCCCAGAAGTGACATTTCGAAAACTTAGCCTTCAGCTGATGTTTCCGCAAGATTTCCAAAACAATTCTCAAGTGCGTCTTGTGCTCTTCCTCAGTTCTGGAGTAAACCAAAATATCATCCACGAACACAAGCACGAACTTATTCAACTGATCTCTGAACACTCTATTCATAAGATCCACAAAATATGCTGGTGCGTTAGTCAACCCAAACGGCATTACCAGCCACTCATAAAAACCGGATGGTGTCCTGAAAGCAGTCTTTGGCACACTATCCTTTGCCACTCTCAACTGGTGAAATCCCGTTGCCAAATCCATCTGAGAAAACACCTTAGCCTCGTGAAGCTGATCAAACAAGTCATCTATTCTCGGCAATGGATACTTGTTCTTCCTAGTCAACTTATTCAGCTCACGATAATCCACACACAACCTCAACGATCCATCCGCTTTGGTTGCGAACACAACTGGTGCACCCCATTCGGACACACTTCTCCGAATGAATCCTTTCTGCAAAAGGTCTTCAACCTGCACCCTCAACTCTAGCTGCTCCCTAGGCGCCATCCGCCTAAGAGGCATCACAACAGGTCTGGCTCCCTCAACTAGATCGATACGAAACTCGATCTCCCTATGCGGTGGCAATCCTTTGACTTCGTCAAAGACATCCTCAAATCCATTCACAATAGGCACCGATGACAGTCCATCCCGTGGAACAACCAGCGAATACATGAAGCTCATGAAGACGTCTTCCTCATGCTTACATCGTATCACAACCTTTCGCCCTTCCACATTCCCGACTGTCACCTCCAGCCTCTCACAATCAATCCTTGTCGCATATTTCCTAAGCCAGTCCATACCCAAAATAATCCCGAACCCCGCAAAGTTCAGAACAAAGCAATCACAGACAAACGAGCAATCATGACTCGACACAACTAGACCACGGCATATCATACACAAACATGACGAACCCCCGACTGGATTAGTCACAACCAATGGACTATCAACAATATCCGGTTTCAAACCTAACCGGCCTACCAAATCATCACAAACAAAAGAATGCGATGCTCCAGTATCAAACAACACTCTAACTGGAACACCACAAATAGAAAGAGTACCTTGAACCACCACACTCTTCCCCTTCTCTTCAGCAGTAGGAGCTTTTGAAGATGACGGCACAGCTCCCAAAGCATAAGCTTGCACAACCTGCCTGTCCTTCCTCGGTTCTGGACAGTCCTTCCTGAAATGCCCTGGTTTATCACAGTTGTGGCATTTCGCCGGCGCCTTTGGATTCCTACAATCCTTGGAGAGATGGCCCTTCTGCTGGCAATTATAACAAATCACCTCGCCCTTCGGCTTCTTCTGGCCATCCTTTCCCTTCTGTTGCTGCTGCTTCCTCTTCTTGTTTCCATTTTGCTGGGGTTTAGATCCTTCCTTTGTTACAGAAACAGCAGAACTTTCCTTAGGAAACAAACTCTCATGCCTAAGAGCTTTCTCCACCAGCTTCTCAAATGGATCATCCAAATGATCCACTAACTGCCTCCCAAGATAAGCATCCAGACCAGTCACAAACTTTTCGTTCTTCTGGTAAGGAGAATCAATATACGATCTGGCATACTTGGACAAGGCTTCAAACTCGGAAATATACTCAAGAACAGGCCTCCCACCTTGCTTGAGCTCTACAAACCTTTTGAACAAAGCAGACTTCTGAGCAGTAGAGATGAACTTGGCTTCAAATTTAACTTGGAATTGCTCCCAAGTAATCTCTTCTTCTGAAGTATCGATGGTGATAGAATTCCACCAATCAGCAGCTCTTCCCTGAAGCTGTCCCGATGCATGCTTCCTCTTGGTTGCATCCTCAATTCCCAAGTCCCCAAAGATTCTTCGGCAAGCATCAATCCACCTCTGCACTTCAATAGTCGACTCTGTCCCCAAGAAAGCTTTTCCTCCAAGAGAAGTATAATCCTTACAAAGCTTAGCAAAATCCACCGGCCTTGGAGCTTGGACTTGAACTCCCACATCCACTGATGATCCTGAAGCTGGTATCCTTCTCATGATCGAAGTCATCATCGCTTCGAACATAGTTCCATAATCAACAGCTCCTTCATCAGCACGGCTTTCCCTTGCAGCTGGTCTCCCTCTTCGACTCATCTTTAATATCTGTAATAAGAATGATTAGAACACCTTAAGAAACGACTGCATAAGGAGTTCAAATCCTTCTAAGCTACTATATTATATATAGTAATTATCCATCAAAATACAATTACGTCTCTCATACGTAGTTACGTCAGCGAGCGTTGGCTAAAATCGATTAACCAAAGCTCTGATACCAAATGTGACGACCGCCCATGACTCCTACACCAAAATAAGGAAATAGTGCGCTGGAAGGCGTGCCAGGTAGCCATGGACGATAGTCAAGGTAAAAATAAAACAGCAAACTCTATCGTACAACTCACAGCGCATGGATAAAATACAATAGAGAAATATATAGTGAAGCTCCATAACAGAAAAATCGTCATATAAGCATCGTAGTAGTTTTATACAAACATGAATCATCCATACATCAAAGCCTCACTACAAACACTCAATCAGATATAACAGCGGAACACCCAGTACATATAGTAGGAAAACTAGTATGCAAAGCCTCCTGCTCGTCTTCGTCATCATCAGCGTAGATCTCTAAGAACAGCACCTGTCACCTGCTACCTAGTCTGCCCATCCCAACATGGATGAACAGCCCAAGGTAATAAGGGGAGACATAAAACCTTGAGTCAGACAAAGTCTTAGTGAGCAGTAAATCAACTATCAAACATACCAAAAGAGCATAAGGGATAAAAGGAATAGGAACCAAACCATCCCACTCCACCTCTTTCTACAGTGATAGCCCCCAGACACACACCAAGGAGAAGTAAGCATAACATAGCAGATAATTAAGGTAAAGCAATAATCACTCGAGTCAAGGGCGATGTTTTCCAAATACAAACCCCCAAGGCCTAAACCAAGATCAGATAAGCACCTAGAAAATACCGCTCTTGAGACCGAATGATGATACGACCAAACGTCCAAACATCCATGACTCTGGCTATCATTGTTATCCTTGCTTTGATATCACCGTTAGTTGAATGACCATCCGTCAAGGGCTAATGGTAACCCCGGTTCTAGACATAACTCCGCACGTCGTCGCAGCCCGTGCCTAGGAATTTTCGCAACTACCCAGAGTACTAGCACGTCGTCGCAGCCCGTGCTTGGAACGTCGTCGCAGCCCGTTCCAACGTACTCTTGCTTTGAGCATGCTAGAACCTTCAACAACGATAAGATCTTAGCCTCCTAGTCATCCTCCTCGACGACTATTTCCATAATAGCTCAAGCACCTCTCAAGCTAACCATTATCACCAACCCGGATCGCATCACCGAGTTATCAACATAACTTTGCACGTCGTCGCAGCACGTGCTTGGAACGTCATCATGACCCGTCCCATCTCAACATCACACTTTGCTTCATCGCATCATAGCAAAGACCATCATCATCGAATCCATCCATATGAGCTTCCACATCCGCTTCATATGTCACCGGCAGCTTTGACCATTCAAGAGCCTTTCCACTTAGCTTTTGAATCATCTCCAACCATCTTGTTCCAAATCAACCATTTGCTAACTTGAAACAATCTAATCAATCATACATCCAAACATTCAAGCATTCAAACAAGATCTAATAAGCAATATTAACTATAGTGGCAATTTCGTAAATAAATGAGCATAAGTCTAACATACATGAAATCATAGTTTTAAGCATAGATCTATCAAATATAAAACATGGGTTTTGTTTCTATAACTTAATAAATGAACTTGCATAGATAAACATCTTCACAACAATGGATCTATATTTGGATCTAAGGAAAATGCACAAAATCACTATCTACAACACTCCAACAAACCACCAATCCAATATACTCCTTTGGGTCCGCGTGAGAGATAACTACCACTCACCAAATCACCCAAACACCTCAAAAACTAATCACTACAGATCTGGACAGCGAAGATCAAGGCTTAATCCGGCAATATCTCGCTTCAATCGATGAAATCTAGCTCGAACGGATGAAGATCTTCAACTTTGGCTCTTGGATCTTCGATCTTGATCTTCGATCTTGGATGGATGTTAGAACTAGATTGGAATGGAGAAAAGAAGATGAAGAAATGTTGTAGTCGAGTCTTCAAAATGGCAGCACTTCGTCGCTTCAAAAACCGGTGCCAAAAAGTGAGCCAAAGCCCTCTATTTATAGGCTGAAATCACCCTTAAGTCGGCCGCCCCTTAGGTCGTCCCCGACCTATCACTTGCCAACCTAACACTCTCGCCGACTTATCCCCATGGCCGACCTAACTACAAAGCCGACCCTACGACTCAACATCCTACCGACTCAACGACCCAACACACACACACGGCAAAGCACGCACACGACCTAACACATTGCAACTGCGCGACCTATCGGCTTAACGAGATGCCAACCTAAAGCACATACCGACCTAACACTATGGTCTGCCCTAACACCTAGCCGACTTACGACTTAATACAAGTGCCGACCCAACGACTCAACACACACTGCCGACTTAACACTTATGCAACCTAACTAGACACGGAATAGCCGACCTAACTTCATAATGTCGCTCCACCGACCTATCTCCTCTCATTAAGTCGGCAACTCTCGGCTAACTACTAGGTCGCTCCAAAGTCTTAACTCGCCCACTGCCTAAGTCGGTAGCCTCCTTGGGTCGGTCCATTACTTAAGTCGGCCAATAACTATAGGTCGGTCACCATCTTAACTCGGTCAACGTACTAAAGTTGTTACTCGTGTACGACCTAACTCGGCTAAACCTATGAGTCGGTCACAACTCAACGCTTAAACACACGAGTTACTCTCCATACGACTCAGGCTAGAGATAACATAAACAACACTAACGACCTGTAAATTCTACGATCTATCAACACGTAAAATACGGGTCGTTACAATTTCAATCATCAGAAGGCTGTTTCAAAATAATAAAAATATAAATATACACAGTAACTTGCTGTCAAATTTTAAGAAGGTATATTAAGGTGATTTTCTTATTTAATAAGCTTATTTAATTTATTTTAATCACTAGAGATAAATTATAAAAGGGAATTTTATTTAAAATCAAATTTATTAGTTTAAACCCAAACTTCATAATTAATTGAATTAATAAATGGAAATGTAAATGGTTCGAATTTATTTCGAATATTAACAAATTGTAATATTGGTTTGTACAAGGTTAAAAAAAATCGTGGAAACAGGTCGAGTTTGAGGTGAATGGCAATCTTAGGCAAAAGGTGAGTTAATCTCACTCAATTAAATTTAACTTTAAATGATTAAATTTAAATAATTGCTTGAAATGGTTGAATTGATTTATGTGGTGTAGTGTGGTATATATATTTGGAATTGGCATTTTATATTGTACTAACATCTGTGGATGCAGGGAGAACAGGTTGGAGGGATCCAACTGGACCCCTCAACTTTGTTTAATTATTTAATATTCTCTGTTCTGACTATTTGATATCCTGTAATGGATTATGTGGGAATATGGAATGCTATGGCTTGATTGTTTTAAATCGGCAATAATTAATTACTAAATATATAATTTGAGTTTGGGAAATGAAAATAAAAGAAGTGGAAGCGTAAGTAAAATAATATAGCAAAGTTGAATAAATTTATGAAATGAATTGGGAAGGAAATAAAGTGCTTTAAAATTCTAATAAATAAGTCTTGTGTATGGGAAGGAAATTTAAATAAACAGAGAGTTCATGGAACTAAATTTCAATGTTATTGTTCAAAAGAACAAACATTTATTTTAAATTGAGGATTTAAATTATTTAAGAAGAATAAAGAAGAAATTGGGAATAACCTGAGATTTGTATATTTCAGCTAAAGGAGTTAAAAATCAAATTGAAATATATAATAAAGTCCATAATTAATGAAGTTTGAAATGAACTGATAAGTAAAGAAATTTATTTTAAATGAAATGAATTGGGAATCAATTTGGAAAATTGATTTAAGTGATCGAGATGGGGAATTTCTTTCTGAATAACCAAGTACGTTTTCAAAGTAAGTTTTTAAATATAAGTTAATAGTTTTAAAAGTGTTTAAAAGGTATGTATTGAAAAATTTATTATTTCAAATATTTAATTTCTAAAGCAAATATTTCCTTTTAATATATTATAGCATTAATTATTTAAAAGTGACTTAGTATTTGTTTTAAAAGTGAAAACCTGATTTTATATTTTATAAAGTAACCTTATTTTTCTCAAATTCATATAATGTGTATTTTTAACAAATTATTTAAGGTTAGTTTTATCCTAAGTGTTTTAAAGTATATATTTCAAAGTAAAGTATTTAAAATTATTTTTAAAAATCTATTTTTGTGCTTGGAGATTTCAGAGGAGATAGTAAATATTCGGGAAAGTTTATCCTGAAAGGAAAGATGGTTTTGAAACTGTTTTCAAGGGATTGAAATAGAAATATATCTTTGAGGATATTTTGAGATAAATAATTTGGAAAATTATTTATTGTTTTATGGATGTTTGTGAATATTAATTGATAGTTAAATCACCGACTATCAATATTGGACAAATGCGCTGATCGTTTCGAAGAGACCGGGATCGAGATTTATTTCTCGAAAACCACTTCGATCCGGTTTGTACGTTTCGTGTAAACGATTTTGGATTCGAAGATGGAGTAATGAAGTGCATGGGCTAGTCGCTACTAATCCTGAGGATATTTCCAAAATGGATGTAGTAGGAGTAGTGCCTTCGGTTCCGTTCGAACCCAGGACGGACTTGTATGGATGAATGCTTGCGAAACATCGTCAGGTGGGCGATGGGCATTCTAAGTGAAACGTTCTAAAAGGTAACGCTTAGCCTCAAGCCTCATCAAATGGGAATGACTGAAAATCAGTGGATATGCAGCAAGGTTAGGTGGGTCATGCCCAAGCAGGACAAGATAATTCCCGTGTCTATATGTCCCTTTTTATTCGGCTTGGTGGGTGGTTGGTCGCGCCAACCACGGGGTTTATCTTGTTCGGGACTGTTCAGTAAGGAATGGTTCCGGCCTTGTGTTGCAGGGGATGAAGGGAGTAATCCTCGGTACGGTGATCTAGGCCCCGTACTGTGACAGGTGGTACCCCAGTGCCTAGTCATTGGTTGGAAATCCATTCTCCCTACGAGCCTTGTACGAGTTTTGTTTGTATTACCCACTTTGTGTCTAGTAGCTGGAACTTAATCATGTAACAATTTCGGCTATTTTATAAGTATTTGTATATAGGCCCTATTATAATATCAGAGGATTTCTATAAAAATTGTTTTAGCTATCGTAAGGTAAAAACCCGACATGTTTATTTGTGGCGTGGTCTTACGAGATGTTTTTGTTACTCAAAGGATTTTTGAAACTTTAATAATCAATTGGGTGTGATTTTCTCACGCTGGTATTCCAGGCTGACTCGGGTGTTATTTAACTACAATGCTCGAGTCAGACCGAGTATTATAGAATACAGGTTATGATGTTGTTGAGCTCAGGGGATGAGCTGGATGACGATACGTATGAGTACTTGTTTATATATATATATATATATATATATATATATATATATATATTTCGCTGTGTTGATTTGTTTGTATCCACTGTATGTTATTGATGTGAGTTGTGATTGATGTACTCTGATGATGTAATATATAAACAGAAATATTTTTGGTTGAGTAAAGATTATTTATCATCTATTATACTTTATTCCACTGCGATGGTTAGATTCTGATGTAAATTTTGTTTTCTCTTCTTCTACCTCTTCTTCTTTAACCCAAATGGTTCGTATCTCTGTGCAACTTGAGTTGATGGTTGTAGAATAGTGTTGACTCAATGGGTACGGATTTGCGGGTCGTTTCACTTGGTATCAGAGCTTAGGTTGGTGATAACCTTGGCTCTGGTGGGAATTACTCATTTAAAATAGAGTCCGAAGTACTCTATAATGAGTTTGAGCGTATTAATAGATATGAGCGCGTATTTGTTAGTGTATATAAATTGTTTTAATATTGTGTTGGTTGATTTATTGAGTGGCATATGAACCTTCGTCGGCACAGTCTGTACAACAGTATCGAAGGGGTTTCTAAACACTTGAATGAACAATTGACACGATATTGCTTTAAATATGGGTGAATGAAATAATTTTACCCAAAAACATATTTTGATATAAAGAATAGTTTTTGACAACTATTTAGCTAATATATGGTTGCTTGGATTTTAGGAAGAATAATGTTAAAGAATTATCATTGATAAGTGAGAATTTGACTAGAAAAGGAAATGTAACTAAATTTTAAGGAAATAAATCCATTATAAAATGAAATTTATAAATATATATTATAAATGTAATTTATGCATTAAAATACAATTAAATAAGAATTTGTACAAATAAAGTGTACAAATGAATTATAGTTAAAATTTATCTAAGCAGGCTTTAGAAGTTTAAAATCCCGGAGATTTGGAAATGTTTATCGAAGTGTTTTAAAGATAAATGATGGCATTATTGTTTTGGAAGTAATTCTGAATGGAAATTTGTTTTAAAATGGATTTTGGAAGTGAAATAGCATTGAATTCACTTCAGTTACTGGAAAATAACTTCGGTGATGACTGCAGCATCATCGATGTTCATTTTCGAGTTTCTAAGTGGTGGATTGCTACCAAAAATTGATTTTCTCAGAAAAGTTAGTTGTTTTTGTAAATTTCAACTAGGATTGGTTTAATTTTTGAGAAGTGTGATTTGAGATGTTGAAGATTTCAAAATGATTTGAAACCAAAGCCGGGAGTTTAAAAATCCTGATGAGATAAATTGCAAGCTTATAAATTGAGATGAGTTTTACATCAGGAAGGAAATATAAGCTTTGAATGTTGGAATTTAAATTTAAAGGGAAAGGTTAAAAATGAAATTAACTTGGATTGGGAAATAAAATTTAAACTGGATTGAAGTAATTGAGTAGGCTGAAAATAATAACCAGTTGTATTCGAATAAGTTGAAATCTAACTGAGATTAAATAAATCTGAGTTAAAAATGTAATTGAATTGGAATAAGAATTCAATTGAATTAATGAATGGAATTAAATTCTTACTTGAATGAATGGGAAATAAATTGAATAAGGATTGGAATTGAAGTAAATAAATTAGAATAACTTATAAAAGAATCAGAATTAAATTGCAGGGAATAAAAATATGCTTGGGATATAAATAAGCATAAGGCTTGAGTTAAAATAAAAGAACAATATATTCAAGCCTATGAGGAATGGAATAGTGTAAATAATAAGTTGTGACTTATAAAATTGAAAATGGAATACAAATTCAAAATAAATATTTTGATGAATTGGAAAATGAAAGGAAAATCCAAACTTGAATTGCAAAGTATATTGAACTTAGGAAAATAAATGAAGGGATATTTGGAATAACAAAATTCAAGTGTTGGATTATAAATAAGGGAAGAACTAATTGGATAATAAATTAGTAATGAAATTGAATTGTGAGTTCATAATGAAGATTGGAAATAGAACTCAAGTTATAAATTGAATTCGACTTAAATTGTCAGTAAAGTAAACGTAACTGAATTGTGAGTTCATGAAATTTGGTGGCAAATTGAAAATGGATTATGGATCCAGAACTTGAGTTATCGATTAAAATTTAACTTGGAGTGTTAACAAATTTAATATAATTGGGAATATATCGAATAAAATGTGATTTGATTAAAATAGTAATGGGATAGTTTGTATTGTGGATAAAATCCAAATATGTGGAAATAAATTGGATATGGCCTTGTAATCAATTGAGTTAAGATGAGTATAAAAGAGAGAATTTACTTGTAAAATGCAAATGATCTTAAGTATAAATTTGAAAAAAATTGAAGTAAATTGACTTAAGCTGAATAAATCGAAGAGAGTTGAATTTAATTCAACTTAAACCAAATTTAATGATGTTGGATTAAATTTGAATCAAGTAAAAATAAAAATGGATTGAAATAGAACTGGGTAGGTTGTAATAATATTTAAGAAAATGGAAAATTCGAAATGGATTGAGTGGATAAGTTAATTATATTGAATAAGTGAATGGATGGGATAAATAAGAACCAAAGGGAGTGTTGGTTTAAATAAGTTGAGAAATGGTTATTAAATGAAATAGCTTGGATTGTTTTTGAGCTAAATAAAATAGTTTGGAATAAACAAATATGGAATGAAATGTAAATAAATGAATTGTAAATAAAATTTAAATGGAATGTGTCGAGCTAAATAAATGATTGTGAATGGATTAAAATAAAAGGGAAGTTTAAATGGGTAAGTAAGATGAACCTAAATTGTTAATGGTTTTGAATGGAACTTGTTTGAATAATGGAACTAGTTGGGCTAATAAATGAAATACAAGTGAATGTATTCAAATCTGAAATGGAAGCGAGGATAATTGGATTGTGAATAAATTTGGAAATGGAATAGAATTAAGAATAAAATTGAGTGAAATCAATTTAAATTGGTTATAAAACATAAATACTTATTTATTCACATAAATCTCGTCAAATTGCATGGAATAAATTGTTGTTTGTTTTAAATGGGGTAATTATACATTCTATGAGTGAGAGTAGTAAAATAAATTGATTTTGAAAGCAATTGAATTAAATATGAGCTCAGTTTGCTTAAAAATAAATTAAATGTAAGTGATTGAGATTAAAACCATTTAAAATTGATGAGGTTGTATACGAATGGATTGAACACCATTCAAATTGCATAAAAATGGTTTATAAATAAATTGGAACAGTTGAAGTAACATGGAAATTGTAGGAGTTGCTTATGGAAAAGTGTTTGGTGTGAATTTCTTTTAGAATTCATATGTTTTAACTATTGCAAGTAAGTGAAATGTGTTAAACTTCTTATATTTGGCACTTACAAGTTTAAATTGAGTAAGTACAGGTACCTGGAAGCCGTATGGCTGGATTTGGGTTGGGCTATTTGCTAAAAATAATAAGCTGCTTGCTTAAAATGCTAAATAAGGTACGCCTACGCAATAATAATAGGAAATATGAACTGTTTTTGGTTTTTCCGACCGTGTGGGCCGATGTATATATATTTATCTCTTTTGTCAAATTGCAAAAGCTCCTCCGTACAAAGGAGACTCTGCCAAAAATTTTTGAAAATTTTGGGAGTTAGAATATTTTTGAAAAATTCGAAAAATTTTGTTAACGACAAAGTGATTTCAAACTAGAAAATTGAAATGAGTTAGTGGACGAAACTAATTAAAATAATGACATGAATTAGTATAAATGAAAAAAATAAAATTTAAAGTTAAAATTGAAAATGAATTGAATTCGTATGGAAATGAAAGAATCAATGTGAATAAAAATGGGTATAAACTAAGTGATAGGACGGAAATAAATAACAAAAAAAAACATATAAAATGCTTATACTAGCTTAAGTAAGGAATGAGACATTCTCAGTTAAAAATTGATATTTCAAATATAATCTAAGTAAGTATTTAAGTTAATGGATATTGACATCTGTAAGTGAGTCGATAAAATGTTTTGGGATATTGTGATTGGATATTAGTATTAAGCAGGATATGCAGGTAATCTAAAGGAAAAATAGAATTGGATTGATTTCAAAGATAAAAATTTGAAATGCTCGACAAAAAGGTATGTATTTAAATTTGGTATGAAATTTGATTGGGATTTGGATTGAGCCACTTGGCTTTTTGTTTTCTTTTTGGATTTGGGAGGCCGTAGAGCCATTTTGTAGTTGTACCGAGCTAGCCGTGCAAAGGAGACACTGGCGAAATTTTTCGGGAATTTAGGGAGTTAGAAAAATTTTGAGAAATTTTTGATAACTCAAAATTTGGTTTTAAATTGAATTTGAGTGGTTAAACAAATAATATAGTTTGAAACTATGGGAGAGTTGAGAAGTTAATAAGAAAGATAATGGATCTTTTATAAGAGATAGTTGGTAAGTTGTTGAGTTGTTAGAAACTGTTTGGTTTTGGAAAAGTAACGGGTTTTGAGCCATTCTTCCTAGTTAGTAATTTCGGGGACGAAATTCTTTTAAGGGGGGAGGAATGTGACGATCTGGAATTTTAAAGCAATTTGAATCGGAATATTTAATCGATTTTAAATATTCAATAGTGTAATTTTAACTTGAATTACGGATATCACAAATTATTTGACAATTAAATTGTTGAATTAAATAATTTGACATTGGGTATAATACTGAATCTGGAATTCTAAGCCTATTAAAAAAAAATTTGATGGCTTGTAGGATTTATATTGATAACACTGAAGATAATAAAAGTTGTAAAATTGAGATTAGCAGTTGTTTGTTCAGTTTTGAAATTTTAATCGTTTAAATTCAATTTAAAAATAGCCTTTCGAGACAAGTTTCGGAATTCGACGAAACCGGTTCCAGTGGATCCGTAATATTGAATTATTATCGGATTTCAAATTTCGTATTGAACGGAGTGGTTGTGTGAGCGTACGGCATACAAACGCACTGAGATTTTATGTCGAAATTTCTTTTATTCCAGGCTTCCTAATTGAATCAAATAAAACTTATAACTTCGTTCTTTCCTAAGCAAACCAACGTGTGTATGACATTTTTTATTTTATTTTATTTTATTTTATACGCTACTTTATCTTCCTCCTGAAGCTTCCACACGCATTTAGGAGTAAACATATTGGCTGAACATTTCAGTTTATTTGCTTCACCCATCGAAATCCAATTTTTCCTCCTTCTCGTTTTTGAAAAAAAATAAATCAAAATCACGTTCAGGAAACAAATACATGGTGCTGTAAATTTCCCTTTCTCGTCCACCATATCTATTCCCTCTCGTGCAATTCGAAACCGAAACCACCTCTACCCTTCTTTTCTTGGCCGATCAAAATTTTATAACAAGGCTTGTAATCACGAGCTTAGTTCCAGAGGTAGACGCGGGGTTATAGCAGATTGGGGGCGGCAGTGTGGGGCTTGGGCCGCCGTGAGGTGGAGCTTCATTTTATAGCGCCGTTGGTCAGTTAGGGGTCGCGTTGGTTGTCAGCGGTTGTGGGATCGTTTTGAGTTAGGGCGTGGTCTTGATGGTGGTAGGTGATGGGATGGTCGATGTTGGGTAGGTCGCAGTGAGGAGAGGTACTGTTGTCGTAGCCGTGAGGTATTTTGTTTTGTTTTAATAAGGTTCTGCTTCAAACATATATATATATATATTCATGTTTAAGTTAGAGGAAAAAAAAATAAAAAAAAAGAAAAAAAAAGAAAAAAAAAGAAAAAAAAGGGAAACTTGTTTCATATGCAGTTCAGAAACGAACATTACAAGTTTATTCAATAATACATGATTTAAGTGTTGATACTGTCCATAAGTATTTTAATTATAGAAGTTATGAAAATTTAACTGAGTTGAAATATTGGTTTCGGAAATTTGTTGCGGCCAAGGTTAAAGTGAGTTTAACCTTTAAATCAAAAATGTTAGACATTATTTCAATTATCACAAGGCTGTTTCAAAATAATAAAAATATAAATATACACAGTAACTTGCTGTCAAATTTTGAAAAGGTATATTAAGGTGATTTCCTTATTTAATTAGCTTATTTAATTTATTTTAATCACTAGAGATAAATTATAAAAGGGAATTTTATTTAAAATCAAATTTATTAGTTTAAACCCAAACTTCATAATTAATTGAATTAATAAATGGAAATGTAAATGGTTCGAATTTATTTCGAATATTAACAAATTGTAATATTGGTTTGTACAAGGTTAAAAAAAATCATGGAAACAGGACGAGTTTGAGGTGAATGGCAATCTTAGACAAAAGGTGAGTTAATCTCACTCAGTTAAATTTAACTTTAAATGATTAAATTTAAATAATTGCTTGAAATGGTTGAATTGATTTATGTGGTGTAGTGTGGTATATATATTTGGAATTGGCATTTTATATTGTACTAACATCTGTGGATGCAGGGAGAACAGGTTGGAGGGATCCAACTGGACCCCTCAACTTTATTTAATTATTTAATATTCTCTGTTCTGACTATTTGATATCATGTAATGGATTATGTGGGAATATGGAATGCTATGGCTTGATTGTTTTAAATCGGCAATAATTAATTACTAAATATATAATTTGAGTTTGGGAAATGAAAATAAAAGAAGTGGAAGCGTAAGTAAAATAATTATAGCAAAGTTGAATAAATTTATGAAATGAATTGGGAAGGAAATAAAGTGACTTTAAAATTCTAATAAATAATCTTGTGTATGGGAAGGAAATTTAAATAAAAAGAGAGTTCATGGAACTAAATTTCAATGTTATTGTTTAAAAGAACAAACATTTATTTCAAATTGAGGATTTAAATTATTTAAGAAGAATAAAGAAGAAATTGGGAATAACCTTAGATTTGTATATTTCAGCTAAAGGAGTTAAAAATCAAATTGAAATATATAATAAAGTCCATAATTAATGAAGTTTGAAATGAACTGATAAGTAAAGAAATTTATTTTAAATGAAATGTATTGGGAATCAATTTGGAAAATTGATTTAAGTGATCGAGATGGGGAATTTCTTTCTGAATAACCAACTACGTTTTCAAAGTAAGTTTTTAAATATAAGTTAATAGTTTTGAAAAATTTATTATTTCAAATATTTAATTTCTAAAGCAAATATTTCCTTTTAATATATTATAGCATTAATTATTTAAAGTGACTTAGTATTTGTTTTAAAAGTGAAAACCTGATTTTATATTTTATAAAGTAACCTTATTTTTCTCAAATTCATATAATGTGTATTTTTAACAAATTATTTAAGTAGTTTTATCCTAAGTGTTTTAAAGTACATATTTCAAAGTAAAGTATTTAAAATTATTTTTAAAAATCTATTTTTGTGCCTGGAGATTTCAGAGGTGATAGTAAATATTCAGGAAAGTTTATCCTGAAAGGAAAGATGGTTTTGAAACTGTTTTCAAGGGATTGAAATAGAAATATATCTTTGAGGATATTTTGAGTTAAATAAATAATTTGGAAAATTATTTATTGTTTGATGGATGTTTGTGAATATTAATTGATAGTTAAATCACCGACTATCAATATTGGACAAAAGCGCTGATCGTTGCGAAGAGACCGTGATCGAGATTTATTTCTCGAAAACCACTTCGATCCGGTTTGTACGTTTCGTGTAAAAGATTTTGGATTCGAAGATGGAGCAATGAAGTGCAAGGGCTAGTCGCTACTAATCCTGTGGATATTTCCAAAATGGATGTAGGAGTAGTGCCTTCGGTTCCGTTCGAACCCGGGACGGACTTGTATGGATGAATGCTTGCGAAACATCGTCAGGTGGGCGATGGGCATTCTAAGTGAAACGTTCTAAAAGGTAACGCTTAGTCTCAAGCCTCATCAAATGGGAATGACTGAAAATCAGGGGATATGCGGCAAGGTTAGGTGGGTCATGCCCAAGCAGGACAAGATAATTCCCCTGTCTAGATGTCCCTTTTTATTCGGCTTGGTTGGTGGTTGGTCGCGCCAACCACGGGGTTTATCTTGTTCGGGACTGTTCAGTAAGGAATGGTTCCGGCCTTGTGTTGCAGGGGATGAAGGAAGTAATGCTCGGTACGGTGATCTAGGCCCCTTACTGTGACAGGTGGTACCCCAGTGCCTAGTCATTGGTTGGAAATCCATTCTCCCTACGAGCCTTGTACGAGTTTTGTTTGTATTACCCACTTTGTGGCTAGTAGTTGGAATTTAATCATGTAACAATTTCGGCTATTTTATAAGTATTTGTATATAGGCCCTATTATAATATCAGAGGATTTCTATAAAAATTGTTTTAGCTATCGTAAGGTAAAAACCCGACATGTTTATTTGTGGCGTGGTCTTACGAGATGCTTTTGTTACTCAAAGGATTTTTGAAACTTTAATAATCAATTGGGTGTGATTTTCTCACGCTGGTATTCCAGACTGACTCGGGTGTTATTTAACTGTAATGCTCGGGTCAGACCGAGTATTATAGAATACAGGTTATGATGTTGTGGAGCTCAGGGGATGAGCTGGATGACGATACGTACTCTCGTACTTGTTTATATATATATATATATATATCTATATTCCGCTGTGTTGAGTTGTTGTGTATCCATTGTATGTTATTGATGTGAGCTGTGATTGATGTACTCTGATGATGTAATATATAAAGAGAAATATTTTTGGTTGAGTAAAGATTATTTATCATCTATTATACTTTATTCCGCTGCGATGGTTAGATTCTGATGTAAATTTTGTTTTCTCTTCTTCTACCTCTTCTTCTTTATCCCAAATGGTTCGTATCTCTGTGCAACTTGAGTTGATGGTTGTAGAATAGTGTTGACTCAAGGGGTACGGATTTGCGGGTCGTTTCAGAACAATTCCTAATGTAGAACAAGGTGTGGATGCCGAAAGATATGGAATGCCGGATGTCACTTGAGGCCAACCAATGTCCTTGGCCGAACGTAACTTGTATGTCGAATGATCTCCTTGGCCGGACCATTCTGCAATGCCGAGCATGCTTAGGTGCCGAGCGTTATGGTGCCGAACCACTTAAAGGCCGAGCGAGGTTTCTGGCTGGACAATATGTTTGGCCGATCGAGGCCTTTGGGCGAGCGCTCCTGAATGACGGCACCAAAGAAATGCTGGACGACCCAGTTGGGCCGAACGGTGGGTATGCCAAGTACCGAGTTGCCTGGCCAAATCTCTAGGAAATAGCTCGCAAACCAACCCTAGCCGAAATCAAGTTGCCTGATCGCGTCGCTAACCCCTCGATTATCACAACCTCGACCTAACGTAACTCTGTCGCCACAACTCTAGACATCGCGATCGCCCATATGCCTTCGACCTTCTGTTCTCTAGGCCACCATGTCTCGAGTGCCTCCTGCCATCGCCACTCGAAGAAGACGAAAGAGACACAACCTAGCTCGAACAACACGGCAACCTTAGAATCGAACTGCCCTCAAATCGAAGCTCTACCGGTCAAACGAACAAAAGGCGCCGTGCCTTCTCTTATCGATCGAAATGAAGTGGCCATCATTCCTTTTTTTAGTTCGATCGATTTATTATACTTAGGGATTTCGATTTGAAATTTGGAGAGAGCGGCAATTTATTTCGACTTAACCAAAGGGTTTCATTTTATAAAATAAATACACTAGTAGGACTTTTAAAAGAGGAAGAAAATGCGTGTAAAAATTTAACACAATAATAGAATCATGTGTTTGAATTTTCCTCAACTTGTCTATGCTTGCAACAGTGCTTTGATATATGAAAATTATATTTTAAATTTAAATTTAAATCGTTTTGATTTTCATAACTCACAGTACCGACCTTCTATCGAGACGTGTCGCTAGGCATTTATAATGTTATATCTCGATTACGAACAAAATGGAAAAGGTTTCGAGGCCTAAATTGATCATATAGAGAAGAAAGCTTTTTGGACCCAGTTATTAAATTGAATTTTCGTTATAGATTTCAGCGCATTGATCTACGGTACGGTCGCAAAACAACTCCAAACACTACAAAAATTGAAATCCGATAATAATAGAATATTACGGATCCAATGGAACAGGTTTCGTCGAAATCCGAGACTGTGCCTCGGTAAGCTATTTTTAAATATCAATTTAAACAATATAAATTCAAAACTGACCAAATCACTTTCAAATTTAAATTTAATACATCTACTATCTCCAGTATTATAAATATAAATTTTACAAGACTTCAAATTATTTTTAACAAGCTCAAAATGGAAGTTACAATATTTTACCCAATTTCATATTATTAAATTTAATAATTTAATTGCAAATAGATAGTGATATTTGAAATTCAAGTTAAAATAACTTTCAAATATTTAAAATCAGTTAAATATTCCAAATTCAAATATAAAAAATTCCGGGTCGGTACATTCTCCCCACTTTAAAATAATTTCATCCCCGAAATTTCTAGTTAAAAAGAATGAACCATAACCAGTTAATTATTTTCCCAATCCAAATAGTTTTTAACAACTTCTCAAAACCCAACAGTTTCAACTTTCCAAAATATTTTTTTTATTAAAGACACTATCATTCTTACTAATTTCCCAAACTCAACCATAAGTTTCAAACAATATTTTTTTCGACAATTCAAATTTAGATTTAAATCCAAATTTTAAATTATCCAAATTTCTCAAAAAATTTCTAACTCTATAATTTTTGAAAATTTTCGCCAGTGTCTCCTTTGCGCGGCTAGCTCGTTACAACTACAAGATGCCTCTACGAGCCCTCAAATTTCAAAAAGAAAATAGAAAGCCAAGTGGCTAGACCAGAAAAATTATCTAATTTCTCACAGAAATTTAAATACATACCTTTTTGTCGAGCGATTCTATTTATCTTCTGAAATCAAAAATCCCAATTTCCTTTTGCCTTAACACACCTGTATATCCTCTTTAGCACTAATGTCCAATTACAACATTCAAAATCATTTTATACATTTCTTTGCCAAAGTTTCAATATCTGTTTCATTTAAATCCGTATGATGTACACATATCATCCATACGCAGTACCAAATTTGATCGCTCACTCGATCACATAATTTCAAATTTGAATTAGTATCGTCCACCTCACTTCCTAGTGCGGACTCAGATCTGGTTTCTTGATCAGAAACCATCATTCTCCTTACATAGCAGTAAACTATGATTGTTATCCCGCTTTTTGGCAAAGCCGTGATACCAAAAGACCGATCGAAAACAAAAGACAGTTCGTCCCAAAGATTGGTTATACTTTGCTTCACTATGGATATCGTTGAATTTTGTCCGAGCCCGGATTTTACTACAATTGATAGGACATGACAAGTAAGATCATGAAGTCCAGCATTCCAAATTTCAATTCAATCCACGTTCGTATGCTCGATTTATGATCGATTTGATCTAGAGGAAACGGCCCATCTTTCGCATCCATCGCCATTGTTGGTTTCATATCCATCATCGAACTACGGTTTGAACCGATCACGTTCTTATCGATCAGGTTTCAGCAACTTCATATCCATCGAAGTGCCGCAGTTCTTATCGATCAGGATTAGCCGGGTTCGAATCATCGAGTTCGTATCGATGGACTTCGTACCCATCACCACATGATGCGCTTCGTAACGATCGACCAGTATCTGCTTCGCATCCATCATAGAAGACTCTATTCGAATCCATCTAAACGGGGAAATCGCATCCATCAGCTTCGCCTCGGTCGTGTTCGACTCCATCAAGGAGCCTACATTCGACTCGATCTCATTCGAGTCCCTCGGCAGAATATTTGTTTCGTATCAATTGGCCAGATATTGTTTCGTATCCATCAGGCAAAGTACAGTTCGCATCCATGGTCAAACCTATATTTGAGACCATCGTCTTCGTATCGAGTAGAAGTCTAATTGCATCGCATCCATCTATCTTGAATCCATCAAGCCACTACTCTTCGTACCCATCGGACGACCTTGCTCCGTATCCATTAAAGACTTTTGTTTGAAACCATGACCAATGGTTCATTCGTATCCATAAGGACAAGTGGACCTGGTTTAACGCAGCAGCCTTCGATTCAAACGGGGCGAGATAAATGGAGACGACGCAGCCAAACCGGAGAAAAAGGTGAATCAATCCGAGGTGCACACGCCACGTCACCTAAGAGACAGGTGCAGCCATCGATTCGAAGGGATGGACACGAAGCCGTGGAGTTGAATGAAACAACCACTTGAGAATACTCATTTCGTATCGATGATATCCGGAGATCTACCAATCCAAATGCAATGAACTTTTCACAGGAGATTGCACATGAGACAAGGAGCGTTCATACCAGATTTTAGCTCGATTGGACATCATCATGATCGATACGAAATGACTTCGTATCAATCAAAGATCGACTCGAAACTTTCTGAGATTGGTCGCGTGGGCCCAGTCACGTGGCAGAAAAAGTCTCCCGAGATTTGAGCGAAGTCTCAGCCTCCTACGCCTATAAATAGAGACCCGGAGACTACAGAAAAAGGAACTTTTTGGACTCTCAAGCGCCCAGACTCTGCCGGACTGAGATCTCCATCATCCTACACAATATTCTTGCTGTCAATTTCGAATTTCTAGTGGTAACTTGCTATTGATTGCTGTAACCACTTGTAATCATTGAAAGAGAATCAATAAAACTACAAAAAACTTCATAGTGGACGTAGGCAACATGCCGAACCACCCTAAATTGCTTGTCTACGCATTTACTTTTCTGTTCATTGGAGTTTTTGTTAGATAATCCTCATTTTCAATTTATATTCTTCATTATTATCTCTTCAAAAACTTCCGTAAAGAGTGTTGTGACCAATTTTGACGCAAACACTTTGGTGCTTTCACTGAGAAAAACCCAGATTTTTCTCCAGCTCTTTGGATCTGTCATCGATACCGGAGTGCATAAATCTAAGGGAGATGAAGATCACAATTCAAGTTATTTCCCTTCTATTCAGATTTGCATAAAGTCTAGGAAAGGAATTCAACCCTCAAGATGGTTAGCACAAGGTCTACCTCTAATGTTGTCAATGAAGAAGAATAGGATAAACAGAATCCTGCGCCACTACCTCCCTTTAACCAAGATGCTACCGAACACTCGGAACCATCAGGTCCGGTTACCCGACAAGAGTTTCAGCTGCTACTTCAAGAGCTGACCCAGAGTCGGCAACAACTAACAGAACCGCTATGCGCTAACGCCGAGCTGATCAACCAGCTGAATCGCCAGAAGCGAAGGAGATCCAAGAGAGACCATGCTTCTTACCCCTCCAGTGACAGTTCTTCATCTTCTGATCATCATCATCAATCTCCACGACACCGGCTAGATGGGTGTCACAGGCAAGCTGCTGGATATCAACTGCCAATGACCGTTGGACAGCTGAGACTTGGTCCATCGGCAAGTTTCCAAATAGGACCATCCTCCCGAGGGGGTGCCGTTCCTCACTACACCACAGAATACCGCGCCACTAACGTTGCTGTTGAACCAGAAGTCGATGCCCAAAATCAGTCGAACCTGGACCGCCGTCAGCACGGACGTACTCCTGAACCATACGTCCCGGAAGACTATAAGCCAAGAAGGCAAGATGTGGACCGTCGATAGTATCTGGTCCAACCTCATAATATGGAACACAATCACATTCTGGCACGAGCCGCACAAAACATATAAATGCCAGATCTTCCGACAATGATACCTCAGATGATCCGTGAGAGCCAGGATCTCACAAACGACGACTAGGGAATTTCCCGAAGTCACACTTCTTTTACGGATGATATTCTTACTTCTGAACCCCCACGGCGATTCAGGATGTCGACCCGTGTACGAGGGATACTCTGACCCCAACCAACATATTCTGAAATACGACTGGTCGATGAGCGCTGCCAGAGCTGACGATGCAATGAAATGTCGTAGTTTCCCCATCTCCTTATGGGCATCGCCACCATGTGGTTCAATCGACTGCCACCCTGATCCATTTCCTCTTTTGACCAGTTGGCCGCTAAATTTGTTGAGCAATTCCGCATGCACGTCGCAAGGCCAAAAGACGTCAACACTCTGTCTAGCGTCACTCAAGCTCCTGGAGAGACGCTCAAACACTACCTAGAGAGATTGCACGCTGCATGTGCCGAAATCAGCAATCCGAACGATAACTCCATCCTTATGGCGTTGACTAAGGGGGTTGACCTCGATTCTGAGTTTGGCAACTGGTTGGTTGGAAAACCCCTAGCATCGTTGGACCTTTTCCATGCCAAGGCGGCCCAATTCCTAAGAAGGGAAGATGCGAAACAGTCTAGGAAGCAAATTGATGCAGGGCCAAGCACAGAAGTGACCCAAAGCAATAACGCAATCAAATAGTCCGGTGAGAATTCCGAAAAAGTTCAGTTGAACCATCAAAACAAACAAACTCAGCGAAGAGAGAACGTGAATCAAACTAGAAAGCGAGATCAAAATCATGGCCCACAGCGCAAGAATCCTATGTTTGACAATTACACCCCTTTAAATACATCGCTGGAGAACTTGCATTTACAAACCTGTAATACAATTCAATACAAGAAACCTGCTCCAAAACCGTCATCAAAGAGGCAAATCCAGACGGGAAAATTTTGCAGGTTCCATGAAAGCTACGGGCACAATACGAATGAATGTCGTCACTTGCAAGATCTCATAGAAAAACTGATCAGAGAAAGGAAGATGGAACAGATTGTGCAGGCACCGCAGCCTGGAGGAGCGGGCCCATCAAATCAAAATAATGAACCCGATCGATCGAGGCAGGGGGACTCTACCTGTCCCCGCGGGAGATTAGTGATAAACGGCATTAGTGGTGGACCCACTTTGTCAAGAGCCTGGAACGACGACGACCTTCATCACTGTTGCACATGATAGGCTTATTTAGTCTATGAATACTTTGCAATTTCCTTTACATTCTGAAGTTTGAATTTGTAATATGGCACTGACTTTGCCATGTTTTTCCGTTCCAGCAGTAAGTTACTATCTCTTCAAGCTAGAGTTGTGATTCACCGAATGCAACATTCAACAATCGCGACGCACGAAGAGCTAAGTTCCATCGAACAATGGAATTTATTCAAATAGCGAGTGACTGTTATATGACCGGCCACTCATTAAGTGAAACCTCGGCTCGGAGGAAAGCCATCACATCAAAGACTGAAGTGGACCGACATACGGCATTCCTACAACTAACTCCAAATTCCCAGAATGCGAATTGGAGTATAATCATCAACTCTAGGTTCCCAAATTGCGAACTGGAGTATAAATCCTAACTCCAAATTCCCATAGTGCGAATTGGAGTATAATCATCAACTCTAGGTTCCCAAAGTGCGAACCGGAGTATAAATCCTAACTCTAAATTAACAAAGTGCGAATTGGAGTATAATCATCAACTCTGGGTTCCCAGAGTGCGAACCAGAGTATAAATCCTAACTCCACTTTCCCATAGTGCGAATTGGAGTATAAACCTCAACTCTAGGTTCCCAGAGTGCGAACCGGAGTATAAATCCAAACTCCACTTTCCCAGAGTGCGAATTGAAGTATTAACCTCAACTCTAGGTTCCCAGAGTGCGAACCGAAGTATAAATCCAAACTCCACTTTCCCAGAATGCGAATTGGAGTATAAACCTCAACTCCAGGTTCCCAGATTGTGAACCGGAGTATAAACCTCAACTCCAAATTCCCAGAGTGTGAATTGGAGTATAAACATCAACTCTTGGTTCCCAAAGCGCGAACGGAGCATAAACACCAACTCCAAACTCCCAGAGCGCGAGTTGGAGTATAAACATATAAATGCTGTTCCGGAGAGGGTGGACCCGTCCTCCTAACGACTTCGGTTGTATCCTAACCAAGTTTGAGGAGGATGGACCCGTCCGTCTAACGACCTCGCTTGTTAACTTGGGGTGGATGTGATCCGACCATCCACGATCTCCATAAATCCATCGTTCTCAGAGTGTGAACAAATTCCTTAAAAGCTCAAACAGATGTGACTTACCATCTGACGGCTAACTCCAAATTCCCAGAGCGTGAATTGGAGTATAAACATCAATTCCAGGTTCCCGGAGCACGAACCGAAACATCAATGCTAACTCCAAATTCCCAGAGCGTGAATTAGAGTATAAACATCAATTCCAAGTTCCCGGAGTGCGAACCGAAACATTAATGCTAACTCCAAGTTCCTAGAGCGTGAATTGGAGTGCAAACATCAATTCCAGGTTCCCGGAGTGCGAACCGACACATACATGTTGTCTCCAAGTTCCCACAGCATGAATTGGAGCATTAACATCAATTCCAGGTTCCCGTAGGGCGAACCGAAAAATACAAATGTCAACTCCAAATTCCCAGAGCGTGAAGTGGAGTATAAACATCAATTCCGGGTTCCGGGAACGCGAACCAAAATATACACGCCGACCAGATTCGCACTATATTACAAATACCATGTCAAAATTCCCAAAGTGCGAACTATATTACAAACATCGATAACTCACGAATTCCCAGGGTGCGCACCAGATTATCGATCACAGATTATCCTAAGTCCCCGGATTGTGGACATGTGCTCAAGATTTGCAATAGGTGTGATCGACCACCGAAATACAAATGCTGTTCCCCAGAACTGGGGGCAAAAAGCTCAAGTGTTAATCACTAACCAAAGCAATACAATGTCCAAAATTCAACTCATTCATCAATCACGACACGTGATCAGGATTTTCAGACTTGGCAAATAAAACAGACCCAACTTGAAGGTGAAAACACCACAAGTACACTGGACTGAAAGCCAAATACTGCAAATAATTAAGCACAAAAGAAATGAAAGTTAAAGAAAAGAAACTAAATGTCATTTCAACTAATTGAATGTGAAGATTCATGTACAAGTTATTCCAAAAATTCCTACTAGCAGGGGGCTTATCTACTTTTTCTTCTTCGGCCTCAATGCCCGGGATTTCAAGTCTGGAAGGAGTCAGACTCTGAGCTCCTAGCGGCTGCAAACTTGAAGTTTCCATAAGTAGCTAACTCACGAGAAATCATCATTAGACGAAAAAGCTTCAAAGTCCAGCTATAATGACCGTCATTGCTGATCGTCAAAACTGTATTATTAAAATGTTGGCAATCTGTTGGGTACGTTTTCCACCACCGAACCAAAGAAGGAAAGCATCGCCGAACCAAAAGGGGGAAGGCCGTACCGAACCAATCCACTAACTACCGAATCAACTCACCACCGGATTCACCTCCACCGGACCAAGATACGCCCCCATCACCGAACCAAACACTCCCAAAGCACTGCCAAACCAAGCACATATCCTCACCACTGCCGAACCAACCCCTAGCCGAACCAACCCACTTCCCATGATTAGCCGAACCAACTCCACCCATTGCCGAACCAAAGCAGCACCGAACCAACTCACGCTCACCCCTCTCCACCGAACCAAGGCCTCACCGACCCAACATTGCCAAGCCGGATTGCTTCAGCCCAGGCCCATCAGCAACTATATACATCCAGGACCCCTGCTCCCAGCCTCACTCCATAAATAGAGGGGTAGGGGTACAACAAGGGGGGACAAGTTTGAGAGCTCAAGCACGGATAGAAATTTCAAAAAACTTTCAGATACTTGTAATCAAAGCTTTGTACTTGTAATCTGAAAAGAAAAGGAGAATAACATATAAAGTGGACGCAGGCACATTCTGGGTGAACCACTATAAATCTGTGTGTCTTTTACAGTTTTGTCCGTATATTTTATATATTTGCATAAATCACCCAAATCACTAAGAACAACATATAATCAACTAAATCATACGACTTGGAGGTGTTTGCCCATTTTTTGTGCAAACATTTTTGGTGCTTTCACTGAGAACTCGAGCTAGAAGCTTCAGCTTCTCCCACTCAACCTTCTTCCCAACAGCATCGCTCATTACTTGGAAAACATGCCTCCCAGGCAGAGGAAAGATGCTAGGAAAGGAAAGAACATCGCAACTAGCAGTATCCCAGATACATTGATCAGAGATAAAGAGAATCGTCCAGTTCCAACAGCAAATGGAAATCAGGCAAATCCGACAGCCCCTACTACTGAACAACCAATTACTAGGGCAGATCTGGACAGGGTTATGGCTAAAGTAACAAACCGCTTCGCATCTCAACAAGAAGCCTTGGTGGACCAACTCATGTCACGCTTAAGGGATGCTGAAGAATCCAACCGCAACACCGAATCATGGGGTGAGTCCCAGTCTGAAGGATCTAGGAGGCGACAAAGATCTTTCTTCTTCGAAGAGGCTAACAACAGAAACAGCGATGGTAGGAGCCGAGCCCCGACTCAGCCCGAATTTCGATCCGAGGAAACACTTGGAACCGAACCCAACGGGGGAGGTATCAGGCATGGGTCGAATATGGCTGAGCCTTTCATGCTACCTAACCATGGGAACACCAATGGACAGGGCCGAGCTGGAGTCCAGCCCAAAGTTGGACCCGAGGGAACACTTAGAACAGAGCCAAGCAGGGGAAGATCGAGGCAAGGGCCAACTGTGGCTGACCCCAGCATGCTCCCAGAGGACCGAAGACTGCCACCGGAAAATGTTAGGAGTAATAGATGATACCATCCCTACAGGTTATCTGGACGGACTCAATCCCGCAGAGAAGAACCAAACTCATTTCTATCTGCTCCAAGTTCTGATGAAAGGATGGAACGATTGTTCACAGAGTGCGTCCAACGGGACCAAAGGGATCAGGGGATAGGCGCTAGGGTAACCAGCCCCTTCACCCGCAATATCAAAACTGCCATCACCCCCCGGGAATGGAAAATGCCAATAATGGAACCTTACAAGGGAACCTTACAAGGGAACCTCTGACCCCGTTGTACACTTGCAGAGATACACACAGTATATGCTCATGAGCGGAGCAACAGTGGGAGTGTTGTGTAAATGCTTCCCACTATTCTTGGCAGATCTAGCTGCCTACTGGTTCTGCCACCTACCCCAAGGATCCATCAGCTGATGGGAAATGTTGAAAGAAAATTTCATCAGCCAGTTCTGCATTCATGTGGAACAACCCAAGGACTCTTATTCCCTATCTAATATCAAACAGAAGCCCGGAGAGACAGTGCAACAATATCTAGCCCGATTCAACACCGCAGCTGCCGCAGTCCAAGATGTCGATGAGAAACTTATCCTAGTGGCTCTTTGTAGTGGCGTACATCCGGATACCAAGTTTGCTAGAAGATTAACAAAAGAAAAACCAGTTGCCTTACACGATTTTTTCCATGAAGCCAGAAAATATATGAGACTTGAAGACTCTGCCACCGAAAGGCAGACAGGGCAACAAGCCAAGGCAGCTCATGGCAACGCACCTGCTACAGCAAAGGACGTCGGAAGAAATGACTCTCGAGACAATGCTGTGGGCAGGAAGGGAGAAAAACACATATATCGGCCAAGACCAAGATTTGACGCTTACACTCCTTTGAATGAAACAGTCGAAAACATCTTCCTGGCCACCCAAGACAAGCTTAAATACAAACGCCCCCCGTACAAGAAGGAATCAGATCACGCAATCAAGTCTGGAAAGTTCTGCCGTTTCCACGAATCCCATGTGCATGATACCAATGAATGACGTTATCTCCGGGACCTGATTGAAGAACACATCAGAAGGAAGAGATTGGAACACTATGTAAGGGGTCAGGACAGGACTCCAGCTCCTGTCAAGGAGAACCCAGGGCAACTCCACCCGGAGACAGGCGGAAGAAATCACAACACCAGCGGTTCCAGTCAAGAGAAGATAGTGGTCCATACAATATCGGGAGGACCACACATCACCGACAGGAACTGGGCAGAAATGGAAAGATATGGAAAGTCACTTAGAAACAATGAAGACTGCATCAATTCCGTCATGAAAGAACGGCGCCCGAAGCGGAAAGAGGATAATGACATCACATTCAGTATGCGACACCTAGAAGGAAGACAGTACCCTCACATGGATCCTATAGTCATCTCTGCCTGGTTCGGCCCAGCCAAAGTTTTTCGAATTCTGGTAGATACTGGAAGCTCCGTAAAATTTTTATTCAAGCATGCTTTCGACTAAATAAAGCTGTCAATGAAGGATGTGTCTCCCTGCAACAAACCACTACACGGTTTCATTGGAGATGCGAAGATGCCCCTCGGGCAATTGGACCTCTTTGTTGAAATAGGAAGTCATCCCCGCTCTATGGTGCGGAAACAAACATTTGTGCTAATAGATAACCACTCGGCCGACAATGCCTTTTTAGGAAGACCAGCCTTGTCTGACTTCCAGATTGTCCTGGCCACTTGGTGCTTGAAAATGAAATTTCCAACAGATAATGGGATTGGAGAATAGAAGGAAATCAAGATGCCACTCGAGATTGCTATGTAACTGAACTTCGCAATAACCGCAGGAAGGATAAAGGGAAGGATGCAGAGACTTCTCTCTGCAAGAAAAACTTGGAAGCATGGCAACTAAAGAAAGCCCCTCCTCTTCGATATACCAGTGATCCTTTCAACGAATTAGACCCCAGGGACAAAGAGGAGGAGGCCACCGCCGAGCCTGCAGAGGCTATGGAATTTGTATCTGTAGACAAACACGACCCAAGTAGACTGCTAAGAGTCGGGTCTCAGTTAAGAGCAGAGTTGAAGGATCAACTCGTCGATTTTCTTCGCCACAACATGGATGTATTTGTATGGACACGCGCTAACATGACTGGAATCTCCCCAGACGTAGCATTCCACGTACTGAACATCGATCCCACCAAGGTGCCAGTAAAGCAGAAAAAGAGAAGCATGGGGGCATAGCGATCAACAGCCCTCGAGGAAGAAGTAAAGAACCTACTTGACAATAACTTCATACGAGAAGCCATCTACCCAGAATGGACCGCCAACCCTGTACTGGTAAAGAAGGCTAATAGGAAATGGCGAAGATGCATTGACTTCTCCAACTTAAATGACGCTTGCCCAAAGGATTGTTTCCCACTCCCCCGAATCGATCAACTCGTGGACAGCACAGCCGGGCAAGAACTCTTATCTTTTATGGACGCATACTAAGGATATAACCAGATTCCTATGCACACCCCCGACCAAGACCTAATTAGTTTCATCACTGACCGGGGATTGTACTACTATTGAGTAACGCCTTTTAGACTTAAAAACGCCGGAGCTACTTATCAGTGCCTCGTTAACAAGATGTTCGCAGAACTATTAGGACGAACCATGGAAGTTTACGTGGATGACATGCTAGTAAAGTCGAGGAAAGCCAACGATCACGTAAGCTACCTGGGCGAGATGTTTCAAGTACTTCGCCAATATGGAGTGAAACTGAATCCTCTAAAATGCTCCTTCGGAGTATCATCAGGGAAGTTCTTAGGATTCATCGTCCATGCCAGAGGGATTGAAGCAAACCCCGAACAAGTCCAAGCTCTGAGAGATATCAGGATACCTTCCACTCGAAGGGAAATGCAAAGCCTAAATGGGAAAGTGGCCGCCCTAAGCAGATTCATCTCTAAAGCAACCGACAAATGCATCCCTTTCTTCGAAGCCCTCAAGAAAGACAAAGGAAAGTTCGAATGGACTGACGAATGCTCGAAAGCCTTCCTTAACCTAATCGAACACCTCCAGACACCACCAGTACTCTCAACTCCAAATGAAGGCGAAGAACTATACCTATACCTTGCTGTATCGTCCCATGCTCTAAGCGCCGCTTTGGTGAGAGAAGACAACCGCGCGCAGCGGTCCGTATACTTTGTAAGCAAGAGATTTACGGGGGCAGAAGCCAGATACCCTAAACTTGAGAAGCTATCATACTGTTTGCTAATCATGTCATGGAAAATGCGACACTATTTCCAATCTCATTCCATCAGAGTTTTAACCGATCAACCGCTAAGGCAGGTACTCCATCGCCCCGACACTTCTGGGCGACTACTCAAATGATGCATTGAACTGAGTCAATATGATATCACCTACCATCCTCGCACCGCCATCAAGGGACAAGCCATGGCCGATTTCATTGCCGAATTCACTACCAGCGAAGGTAAGGAGCAATCTGAAATAGCAGAAGATATCAAGTGGAATCTCTTTGTAGATGGAGCATCAAACAAACAAGGCTCGGGGGAAGGTATTGTGATAATTACCCTCAGGGGAAGGAAGCTGCACTATTCCCTAAGGTTGGAATTTGCTGCCACCAACAATGATGCAGAATATGAAGCGGTAATAGCAGGATTAGAACTTGCCTTAGAAATTGGAGTCAGTTCTTTATGTCTTCATAGTGATCCTCAACTTATCTTAAACCAATTACTAGGAGAGTTTCAGACTCGAGGAGAACGACTCATGGCATATCTAAAGAAGACCAAGTTGCTGCTCGATCAGTTGGACCACTATTTAATCAAACACATTCCTCGATAGGAGAACCGAGAGGCTGACGAACTGGCAAAGCAAGCAAGCATGAAGAACAGCACCATTTCCGGAACAATAGCCATCTCAAAACAACTAGCCCTCAGTTTCAAACAAGAGGATCTGATAGCTGCAGTCGAAGAAGAAACTTGGATGACTCCTATACAAAAATACTTACAAGATGGCACACTACCCAACGAGCGTAACGAAGTCAGGAAAATCCTGAGGAGAGCTTCCCCCTACACAATACAAGAAGGCATCCTCTATCGACGCGGCTTCTCTAACCCCTTATTAAGGTGTGTTGCTGGAAAGGAAGCCAAGAAAATCTTATCCAACATCCATCAAGGGAGCTGCGTCACACTGGTGGGCAGACTCTGGCAAAGAAGAAACTCCAATATGGATATTACTGGCCCACTTTAAACAAAGACGCCTTAGACTTCGTCAAAATATGTGACATATGTCAGAAATTTGCTAAGATTCCTCGACTACCAACAAATGAGATTACTCAAATGACCAGCCATTGGCCCTATGCAGTATGGGGAATTGACTTGATTGGCGAACTGCCGATGGGCCGAGGCGGAGCCAAATATGCTATAGTGGCAGTCGACTATTTCACAAAATGGGTGGAAGCGGAACCTCTAAATAAAATATCTTCGGCAAAAGTTATTAACTTCTTGATCAAATATGTTCTATGCAGGTACGGGGTTCCACTCAAAATCATATCGGACAATGAACTTCAGTTTGACAGCGAGGAGTTCGCCGACTGGTGCTAAGAGCATGGAATTCACAAAAACTTCTCATCTATGGCTTATCCCCAGGCAAATGGGCAAGTCGAAGCTGTCAACAAAATTCTTAAAACTCTAATCAAGAAGAAGCTTGAAAAGTCAAAAGGCGCTTGGGTGGATGAACTTCCTACGGCACTTTGGTCCTACCGCACGTCTTTCAGAACATCAACAGGGCATACTCCTTTTTCTTTGCCATACGGATCGGAGGCTGTGACGCCCCACCTCTTTACCCACGCTAGCCAAGAACACTACGGAGTAATGCTGTCGACTAGCACGAAGAATAAGGCTGTTGAGGAGCGACCATCTGTATAATTGCTTTGTGCGAGCATCGATATGTCAGATAGTATAACATGCATTTCTTTATCAAGAGGAAATCCGACATACCGACACAAACTCAAAGCTACTACACAGTGGCTAAAATATCTTCGGAAACAAATATAGAAATAAACATAACATAAATCAATCACAGACAATTCATATCACAAAGGCGGAAATAGATTTGAATATTACACATGAAAGTGTATATTAGAGTAGTGGTCAAATAAGATCCACAACATCACAAAGGCATAGATACAAGTGCTAGACAAAAATATGTATACATCAAGGAGTCTATAACTTAAATGTATACAACAAAAACTACCAAACTAGAGTAGTTAGCCAAAAGATCAGATGATAGTCCGATAAGGAGTCAAGCAGAAGCACCTGTAAAATCTCAGTCTGACCCGAGTATTATTTAAGAAGAAAATAATAAACGGATCAGTCTATCTATAAATATCAGATGAAATGATATGTAATAAGAGATATGACTAAACGCATAATAATCACAATGCCAAGCTGTGATATATACAAGTAATTGAAAATCAACGAGAGATTAATCAATATCACCAAATCTACACAAGAATCAAAGGAAATGTCATACTCCTTATTTCATTCACCAAGCCACAATAAATGACATATATATCAATGCCAATCGTAAAAGTTGGTGAAACATAAATTCCAGAATTCAACACACGAAATCCAGAAATCTCAAGAAAAGGATGGCTAAGACATTGATGTAGTGCAAACGGTACATCCAATGAATCAAAAAGCAAAGACATTGATGTAGTGCAAACGGTACATCCAATGTATCAAAAGCAAAGACATTGATGTAGTGCAAACGGTACATCCAATGTATCAAAAGCAAAGACATTGATGTAGTGCAAATGGTACATCCAATGTATCAAAAGCAAAGACGTTGATGTAGTGCAAACGGTACATCCAATGTATCAAAAGCGAAGACATTGATGTAGTGCAAACGGTACATCCAATGTATTAAAAGTAAAGACATTGATGTAGGGCAAACGGTACATCTAATGTATGAAAAGCAAAGACATTGATGTAGTGCAAACGGTACATCGAATGTATCAAAAGCAAAGACATTGATGTAGTGGAAACGGTACATCCAATGTATCAAAAGCAAAGACATTGATGTAGTGCAAACGGTACATCCAATGTATTAAAAGCAAAGATATTGATGTAGGGCAACCGGTACGTCCAATGTATCAAAAATTCGGAGCAACGACGTCGTACAGCGTGACATCCGATGAACCAAATCAAAAAGACATCGCACAATGCTAGTCAAAAACATAAAGATGATCGTCATGATCAACGAGAAGTGTCAATTACACTAAGCTAGTAAATATATGAGTTTAGCTTCATGTCCCATAACCACTTGCTTAACTTAAATATTTACGAACAAACTGTAGATTTCCACTAGAAAATTGTCACAAGAGATTCAATCGAACAAGTCCAAGAATTAAACGGCGAAGTAAACGCAAGCGTTTCATACCACTTGTTTTACTAAGTCGTTGAATTAAATTTCTCATACGAGTGAGGTAAAGGTTTGTATATACTAATAGATTGGAAAACGGTTTAAGAAACGAGCCTTGTAATAAAATAGTGTTGAAATCATTTAAAGAAAGAGTTTTGATATTTACTACTAGTATAGAAACCTTTATATTTTTAAAGTGACAAATCACAAAAAAGATTGTAGGAACAATCAATCACTAAAATTCACATACGAAGATGTGAATAAAAATCCAAAGAAATCGATAAAGGATCCATCGAAATGGATATTCAAAAATCCCTAAAAGGGAGTCATCAAAGTCATAATAAATGATAACAACAAATAAGATACGACACGAATCAATTAAAGTTGGAAATTCAAACAACTAGGCAAAAAGGCATAGTTGGCAGATAGGAGCAGGTCGGTCAACCAGACTCCCAGAGTCGGTTGACTGAACCAAAAACAGAAGTGCACGGGGTAGCAGGTCGGTCGACCGGACCCTGAGATCGGTCGACCGAGCCCTGTAGCCAGCACTTCCAAATAGAGGCAGGAAGTGCCCGTTCTACAGGTCGGTCGGCAGGCCCAGGGGCTCGGTCGGCCGAACCTGTTGCTGGCACTCCCATGCCCTATTTCAAATGAGGTGCAAATCTCGATCAAATTGCAATCGCACGAGCAACGGCGCTAAGGGTTTATGCCAATCGACTACCCGACCCTATATGCTCCTCGATGCATCACCAAAAACATGTTCAAACATCAAAGTTAGGATTTTTAACGAATTGAACTCAAAACACTATAAATTGGAATATTCACCAAATCAATCCAAATCAAAAGCAATTGCACATGAATAAGTGTTAGGAATTCATACCTAACAATCGAAGATAATTATAAGCATAGATGTGAGATAAAAATCTCACCTTTGAACCCAAATCAATGAAGGAGAAGCTTTAAAAACAAGCTAAGATCAATTCCTCTTCAATAACAACTCAAGAAGCTTCAATCTAAGCTTAAAAGAGAAACATTTCCTAAATTAGGTTTAGGAATTTTTTTAAATCAAAGAGAGAATGAGTTGAGAAGAAGAAGGAGATGCTTACCACTGGGTTCACTTGAGTTTGGAGCAAGAAGATGGATTTGCTAATGGAAAGTAGGGCTTAGGATTTCCTAATTCTTTTTCTCTTCCCCCATTTTTGATGAAGCTTGAATGTATTAGGAAATTATGAAGTAATGAAGAGGAGAGGGGGTTGGAACTGAGCTAGTAAGTGGGGTTATTGGGCTCAGCCCAAACCAAAGTCCTAAGTGAAAAAGTACCCAAATTCGACTAACTCCAAACATATCGAAGTTTATACTCAAAAAGGTCGCAAACATCATTTTGAACTCAATAGGGGTGGTCTCGAGTCCCAATTCGACTGTTTGCAAAAAGTAGCTTTTCGGACCAAAATCCGACGAACGATAAAATATTTAAATAAAATATTTAAATATAAAATTCGATAAATATGCGTGTTGTTACAGACTCCCCTCCTTAAAGAAATTGCGTCCTCGCAGTACTTAAGAAGAAATTAAAGAGTAACAACCATAAAAGCATATCCAACACAAAAGAAATTTGAAATAAAAGGTTCACCTTAAAGAGCACGAAGGAGTAAATCCAAAAGTTTTCGTTCGATGAATTCTCAAGATTTCTCAAGAGCAATCCTTAGGATTTGAGAACCATTGAACTTTTACCAAGGAGAATATCTTTATATCGAAGGCGCTCAACCTCCGAAGCAATGATGCGAATAGAATGTTGCTCAAAAGACCAATTTGGTGAAACTTCAATTTCCACAGTACCACCGGGCACAAGAATAAAAACCGGAATCCCTAAGGCATTTCCTTAGTAGAAAGACGTGAGAAAACGTCAAGAATAGCAGAAAATTGAGCTGGTGCAACGACGTAGTATAATAATAGTACGCCCGAGAAACTAGAAACTCAAATAATTTGGAACATCAGCGTAGTACAAAAACGATACGCCCAATGAACCAAAGCCCGAATAATTTCGGAACACCGACGTAGTACAAAAACGGTACGTCCAATGAACCGATAAACCGGAACAATGATGTAGTATAATAATGGTACATCCATTGATCCAGATAAGACGGAACATCGATGTAGTAAAATAACAGTACATCCGATGAAACGAACACCATAAAAGAACATCAGACGCAAGTCCATAAAAGAAATGAGATGAAACTCAATAAAACGAAGTACATCAAAACGTTCGATGAACTTGATAAAAAGATAATTCCATTCAGACATCACCAAAGAATCAACCACTTGTTGCTTACGACTAAACGCATTGGCAACACGATTTCCCTTTCGGGAATAAAAGAATATCCAGATCATAAGATGCTAGGAACTCGAGTCAACATGAAGTTCCTTATGAGAACATAAATATTCCAAAGATTTATGATCGAGGTAGAGAACAAATTTCTCATCCAAATATGATGATGCCAAATTCCAAAAGTAAAAACAATAGCCGCGAGCACTAGATCATGAGTAGCATATCTAGTCTCGATAAGCTATAATGATTTAGAAGCACAAGTGATAGCACGTTCTCCTTTGCAAGAAAATGGCATCCAAACCAATACGACTAGTATCGGTACAAATAGCAAAGTCTTGGTTCCCCTTCAGGAATCACAAGAATAAGAGTATCGAAAGGAAGAGTTCTTTTAAATAATCCTCTTTCTCGAAAAGTTAAAACTTTCAAAATTAAATTTATCTTTATGTAATAATCTTTCTAGAAAAATTTACATTTTTCCAAGTCAATATATCGTGTCTGATTGTCTCATCAAAGCGTTTAGGAAATTCCTATCGATAACGTTAATCAAGCGCATCGACTAGAATTCTTAAAGCCTCAACCAGCAATACAATCACAAAATCATCTTCTCTATGATAAAAATATCTTTTAAAAAGTTTTAAGAATATTCTTTGCTCTCTTAAGAGCAAAATCAAATCGTACTTATAAATAAATCTTATGAAAAAGATTTACAAAATTTTAAATTTCTATTTTCATCCAAAATCAATAAATACAAGAATGGTCTCATCGAAATATTCATAGAATATTCAATTTATAAAATGGATGAAATAAGCTGGACAAACTGAATGACAAAATAAGTCATTCATAAGAATCGTAACGAGTGCGGAATGCGGTAAATGGAATGCGAACTCCCGCAACTTGTAACCAAATGAAAATCGGTGGCAAGGTCGAACTAGAAAGACCTTAACACCACACAAAAGATTTCTTAGGTGATAATCCTAAGACAAACTCAAAAATACCAGAAAAGTTTTACAAATTATTTAGATAAGAGAAATAACACTTTTCTCATCTTAAGGGCTTAAAGAATAAAATGATGCCTTCCAAAATTTGAAATCGGAATCTCGAGAAAAAATAGAAATCTTCTTAACAGATAGAAAACGTCGAAGATGAATAGTCCACATGGAAAATAGGATATGGGCTTCACAACGAGTAAGCCAATCCTTACAAAAATCAGTTTCGAAGCCTAAGTAAAAATATCGGCTCGGAAAGAAAAATCACATAAAATAGTTTCGACATCAATAGAAAGCAAATTGAGTGTTGCGGATCTACCATCCGGATTCGCAATTCTCAACGAAGACATCAAGCCCAAAATATTTTTAAAGAAAAAGAATCAACAAGTTCTTTTAGTATAAAATAGTGAGACGGAACCCATATCAAAAAGAACTCAAATAAGAAGATCGCGAAATAAAACAATGCCATCAAGGATTGAATGTAAAATACCTTGACCAAGAGAAGAGTTGCTAGGGGCATGCAGCTCTCCTTCTCTCTTGCTTGGAAGCTTTGTACACGAAGATAAAAGATGACCCGATCCTTTGCAATAACGACAAAAGAGGGGTTTCGGGCACACCCTTGCGTAGTGGTCTGCGAAACCACAATTATGGCATCGTCCACGACTAGAGGTAGGTGCTTTTGCCACCGGGGTTTCTTGCCTCCCTTTCTTGTTGGGAATGGGGCCTTTGAATTTAATAGGCCTCTTCATGTTGTTGTTGAAGTTTTGTTGGGCACGCACAACTTCAACATCACCTTCATTATCGGCCTCTTCAAGACGAAGAGCGATATCAATAAGTGGATTAAAAGAAACTTCGAGTTTCAGAAGTAATGGCTTCTTAAGATTCTTATTCAAGCCATAGACAAATCTCTGATTTTTCTTCAATGGGGTGTTGATGTATTTAACCCCGTATTTGGACAGAGATTCGAAAGATGCGACATAGTCTGTCACAGATGATTCACCTTGAACAAGGTCTATGAAACGCCGGGCTAAAGTTACCTTTTCAGCCTCCGGCACAAATTTCAATTCGAACCTTTCCCGGAATTGCTCCCAAGTGAGATCCGCTTCAATGATTTCAGAAATTAAAAGCTCATACCAATCTAATGCTCTTTCTTGGAGCATGCTAGAAGCCACTTGGACTCGATGAAGGTCAATAAGGTTCATGCGAGAAAGATGCAATCGCATGATTTGAGCCAAGCTTGAATTTTTATAACACTCTCGGATCCTTTGAATGGCCTTCCACCCAAATCGGTATAGTCCCTGCACAAGCGTGCAAAACCGGATCTAGGGTGAGTAGGCTCTGGATTGGGTCCTGCAGCTTGAGCATTCTTCACGAGATCTAAAAGCTGCTGAGCAGACATGAATACTCCATCCTGAGGAGTAGCACTAGATTGACCGATGCTGGGACGGCCTGGTCTAACCATTTCTCTTCTTTAAGAAAGAAAAAAAGAAGAGGAAAATGTTATTCTCAAAATAAATATTAAGCAATCTTGATAGATAAAACAAGGAATCATAAAGAAAATAGGATGAATCGGTACGAAGACTCGAATAAAATCCTAAAGCACGACTCCTAAGAAAGACTTAGGATGATGATCCTTGTTATAATATTCCATATTGTTCCGAAGTTTGGTTTTGATACCAAGTTGTGACGACCCACCTCTATACCCACGCTAGCCAAGAACACTACGGAGTAATGCTGTCGACTAGCACGGAGAATAAGGCTGTTGAGGAGCGACCATCTGTATAATTGCTCTGTGCGAGCATCGATATGTCCGATAGTATAACATGCATTTCTTTATCAAGAGGAAATCCGACATACCGACACAAACTCAAAGCTACTACACAGTGGCTAAAATGTCTTCGGAAACAACTATAGAAATAAACATAACATAAATCAGTGACAGACAATTCATATCACAAAGGCGGAAATAGATATGAATATTACACATGAAAGTGTATATCAGAGTAGTGGTCAAATAAGATCCACAACATCACAAAGGCATAGATACAAGTGCTAGACAAAAATATGTATACATCAAGGAGTCTATATCTTAAATGTATACAACAAAAACTACCAAACTAGAGTAGTTAGCCAAAAGATCAGATGATAGTCCGATAAGGAGTCAAGCAGAAGCACCTGTAAAATATCAGACTGACCCGAGTATTATTTAAGAAGAAAATAATAAACGGATCAGTCTAGCTATAAATATCAGATGAAATGATATATAATAAGAGATATGACTAAACGCATAATAATCACAATGTCAAGCTGTGATATATATAAGTAGTTGAAAATCAACGAGAGATTAATCAATATCACCAAATCTACACAAGAATCAAAGGAAATTTCATACTCCTTATTTCATTCACCAAGCCACAATAAATGACATATATATCAATGCCAATCGTAAAAGTTGGTGAAACATAAATTCCAGAATTCAACACATGAAATCCAAAAATCTCAAGAAAAGGATGGCTAAGACATTGATGTAGTGCAAACGGTACATCCAATGAATCAAAAAGCAAAGACATTGAAGTAGTGCAAACGGTACATCCAATATATCAAAAGCAAAGAAATTGATGTAGTGCAAATGGTACATCCAATGTATCAAAAGCAAAGACATTGATGTAGTGCAAACGGCACATCCAATGTATCAAAAGCAAAGACATTGATGTAGTGCAAACGGCACATCCAATGTATCAAAAGCAAAGACATTGATGTAGTGCAAACGGCACATCCAATGTATCAAAAGCAAAGACATTGATGTAGTGCAAACGGCACATCCAATGTATCAAAAGCAAAGACATTGATGTAGTGCAAACGGTACATCCAATGTATTAAAAGTAAAGACATTGATGTAGGGCAAACAGTACATCTAATGTATGAAAAGCAAAGACATTGACGTAGTGCAAACGGTACATTGAATGTATCAAAAGCAAAGACATTGACGTAGTGGAAACGGTACATCCAATGTATCAAAAGCAAAGACATTGATGTAGTGCAAACGGTACATCCAATGTATGAAAAGCAAAGACATTGATGTAGGGCAACCGGTACGTCCAATGTATCAAAAATTCGGAGCAACGACGTCGTACAGCGTGACATCCGATGAACCAAATCAAAAAGACATCGCACAATGCTAGTCAAAAACATAAAGATGATCGTCATGATCAACGAGAAGTGTCAATTACACTAAGCTAGTAAATATATGAGTTTAGCTTCATGTCCCATAACCACTTGCTTAACTTAAATATTTACGAATAAACTGTAGATTTCCACTAGAAAATTGTCACAAGAGATTCAATCGAACAAGTCTAAGAATTAACCGGCGAAATAAACGCAAGCGTTTCATACCACTTGTTTTACTAAGTCGTTGAATTAGATTTCTCATACGAGTGAGGTAAAGGTTTGTATATACTAATAGATTGGAAAACGGTTTAAGAAACGAGCCTTGTAATAAAATAGTGTTGAAATCATTTGAAGAAAGAGTTTTGATATTTACTACTATTGTAGAAACCTTTATATTTTTAAAGTGACAAATCACGAAAAAGATTGTAGGAACAATCAATCACTAAAATTCACATACGAAGATGTGAATAAAAATCCAAAGAAATCGATAAAGGATCCATCGGAAAGGATATTCAAAAATCCCTAAAAAGGAGTCATCAAAGTCATAATAAATGATAACAACAAATAGGATACGACACGAATCGATTAAAGTTGGAAATTCAAACAACTAGGCAAAAAGGCATAGTTGGCAGATAGGAGCAGGTCGGTCAACCGGACTCCCTGAGTCGGTTGACTGAACCAAAAACAGAAGTGCACGGGGTAGCAGGTCGGTCGACCGGACCCTGAGCTCGGTCGACCGAGCCCTGTAGCCTGAACTTCCAAACAGAGGCAGGAAGTGCCCGTTCTACAGGTCGGTCGGCCGGCCCAGGGGCTCGGTCGGCCGAACCTGTTGCTGGCACTCCCATGCCCTATTTCAAATGAGGTGCAAATCTCGATCAAATTGCAATCGCACGAGCAACAACGCTAAGGGTTTATGCCAATCGACTACCCGACCCTATATGCTCCTCGATGCATCACCAAAAACATGTTCAAACATCAAAGTTAGGATTTTTAACGAATTGAACTCAAAACACTAAAAATTGGAATATCCACCAAATCAATCCAAACCAAAAGCAACTGCACACGAATAAGTGTTAGGAATTCATACCTAACAATCGAAGATAATTATAAGCATAGATGTGAGATAAAAATCTCACCTTTGAACCCAAATCAATGAAGGAGAAGCTTTAAAAACAAGCTAAGATCAATTCCTCTTCAATAACAACTCAAGAAGCTTCAATCTAAGCTTAAAAGAGAAACATTTCCTAAATTAGGTTTAGGAATTTTCTGAAATCAAAGAGAGAATGAGTTGGAGAAGAAGAAGGAGATGCTTACCAATGGGTTCACTTGAGTTTGGAGCAAGAAGATGGATTTGCTAATGGAAACTAGTGCTTAGGATTTCCTAGTTCTTTTTCTCTTCCCCCATTTTTGATGAAGCTTGAATGTATTAGGAAATTATGAAGTAATGAAGAGGAGAGGGGGTTGGAACTGAGCTAGTAAGTGGGGTTATTGGGCGCAGCCCAAACCAAAGCCCTAAGTGAAAAAGTAGCCAAATTCGACTAACTCCAAACATATCGAAGTTTATACTCAAAAAGGTCGCAAACGTCATTTTGAAATCAATGGGGGTGGTCTCGAGTCCCAATTCGACTGTTTGCAAAAAGTAGCTTTTCGGACCAAAATCCGACGAACGATAAAATATTTAAATAAAATATTTAAATATAAAATTCGATAAATATGCAGGTTGTTACAGAGGCCATGCTCCCAGTTGAAATTGTAGTGTCATCCCACCGTAGGATCCACTACAACCCAGAAGAGAACGAAAAACTCCTCCACATATCTTTGGATCTAATCGAAGAAAGAAGAAATGATGCAGCACTCATAGCAGCAGCTCACAAGCAAAAAGTGGCAGCACAATACAACTCCAAAGTCAAGCATCGCAGCTTACAAGAAGGAGATCTTTTCCTCAAGCGAATCTTCCCTCGCCCCGAAGCGCTAGATCCAATCTGGGACAGACCATATGTAATTCATAAAGATCTCCACAACAGAGCCTATATTTTGTCAACAGTGGACGGAGAGGTGTTCCAGAGGGCATGGAACATCCAACACCTTCATCGATACTTTTCTTAACTTGCACTGCCCATATAAAGTGAATTAACAAAGAGAATCAATGGACGTAAGCATTTTCGTGTCGAGCCACTTTAAAAACTTGTCTCTTTTTTAACTTGTTCCTTTATATCTTGGCTACTTGCTGAGCTATATCCTTTTCTGTTGAACAAAATCTTGTGTAGACGACATCGTCATTCAGGGCATCACAGCACAACTTCCCCTGGACAAAACCTAACAGGTATTATACGAATCTATGCCCTCGCCAATGGGTCACTTTTGCTCCAGCATCCCTCTGCTGCGGGTTAACTCATTGCTCGCGAAGGCCCTTAAAGCCAACTGTAATGAGCCGATTATAAGCCGCTGAGAAGGCCAGTCATGGCCTAGGCAGCTCATTACGGTGTTCGGCTCGCCGGCGACCGTGAACCGATTATAAGCCCCAACATAAGGTGTGGCCAGCCAGGGGCAGTTCGCAGTTGACGATCGGCACCCGCGCTAGCTGGCCACGGTAAATCGAATAATGCCCACGATTACGGGCCATAATGGCCCGGGTAGTTACCGTGCACGATCCCAGCTCCGATGTGTCTTAAGTACGACCGTGGTAAAAAAGAAAAACTCCCCGCGAAGGCGTAAGATGGGTGACAAATGTCTCCAAGACCCACAGCTAGGAAAAGTGACTACAAAGCCCGTTTGCCACGAACTTAAGCGCGTCGAAGGCCTTCCGTGATTGGAAGTTTTATTATTTCTTATATTTCCATTTTATTTATAAAAACTTTCCTCCTATCCTCTATAACGATCACTAAAGTACAGAACACAAAATAGGAGACACTCGCTAATGGGAATAAGAACTCACAGCTGGATGGCAGGTCATTCAGCTGCATTCCATATTCGATTAAACAAGGCATTCAAAGCTACCGTCTACAGCTAAAAATTGAAGGGCGATACTTTCTTCTCTTGTACATAAATATGTAACTATAATTTATTCGCACATCACACTAACATTGCAAGACATGAAATTATATTTTAAGCAAGAACTTAGCATCAGACACAATTGAATCACTAACACAAGCACAACTATATTTTATGCAACACGTCAAAATAACGATAGCATTCAAACATGACAAAATCAGCTTATGTTATGAAGTTACATGCCAAAAATCAAGTTGCTCATTACATAATTACAGCCTGAAAATTACATTAACGTTTTAAGACTAACATAGACAGCAATGTCAAGTAAGCTGAAAAATGTCCAGATTAAGCCAAGGAGCCTACTGCATCGGGGCTTCACCTCTATCCTACTGGCCCTCCGAGGTCTACTTAAACGCCGGATCAGAGCTCCCAGCATGCTGACCAGAGATAGTTGGTGCTTCAGATGTCCCTCCTGTCCAATTCAGGAGAAGAATTCATTGAATAAACAATAAGCAACCAGGCTATTAAAAGGCTAAAAGGGAAGACTTGCCAGCATCTGTTCCTTGATCATCATCCCCCAATTGCACGCCTTACCTCCTCAGCAGCGAGCAACTGCATGCCCTCCTTCACCGCCACTTTCTCCTCCTTAGTGAATTGGGCCGTAACCACATCCATTCTGAAGGCCATGCCACCCTCCTTATCTGCATCAGCCTTGGCCTCCTCCAGAGCCCTGAGATAAATCCTAGCCATGATCCGGGGATAATCATCCATCCAGGATAAGTTTCCCTGCTTCCAAGTACGGAAATACATATCCTGGAGCATCTCATCCATCATCCCCTCGTTCTCCTCAAACTCTCTCATTCGGACCTCGGAAGCCAACAGCTTTGCAACGGCAGCATCCCTCTCCGATCGGTATCGTGAGCGGTCAGCCTGAAGGGATTTCCTCATCGCCACCATCTCCTCCTTCAGCTTGGCTTGAGCAAGCTATGCGGCTTCTAGCTTCCAAGATAACTCCTCTACCCGCTCGAGGTCCGCTTTCTGAACCTCATCCAACGTTGCAATGGCCATATCTATCCGATCCTTGCAGATGGCCTCCATTTTCCGTAGCTCAGCTTTGATAGTCTCTTCCATGGTTTTCTTTAGCCGTCTGGAGGCAGCCTCATGCTGAGAGATCTGGATGGCCTGATCGGCGAGTTGCTTGGCCTGGTCGGCAACAACTAACCGCAATCTTATGTCGAAACTCCCAATTTCCTCCCCGGCCTTGACCAGTCCGGCGTGATGCCCCATCAACTTCCTAGTCTCCTCAGCAACCCGGTCGATATTTGCCTTAGCTTCATCCCACATAGTTACAATCCTAGTAGTAAGCGAATCAAGGTCCAGGGATTTGGCCTCATCAAGCACCCTTACCATAGGATTGCGAGGAAAAAGGTGCTCACCAGTAACCTCGTCAAAGGAAATATCATGAGAACCCGGATCCAGATCTGGATGACCCGCAAATGGATTACGAGCCAAGCCGGGACGATCAATCTGAGTAACGGTAGGATTCTCAGACGGATGAGGAGAGGGTATGAACTCAGTATCCTCCCCTGCGATATCATGAATAGGCTGGGTTGGGGGCTGAGGACCAGGTGAAGGTTCGAATAAGGAGCGGCTCCTCTTTTTCTTTTGAATATCCTCTTTAATAACTCCGAGAAGAGGATGGTAGCCGACTACGTCCCTGAAACGGTTGGTCGGAGGCTTTGGTTTAGCGAAAGCTTTGAGGAGTTTGAATTGTTCGAGATGGCGCCGAATGTCTGATGTCTTGGCCACCTTACCCGTTCCTAGAATAAAAACCAAGTGTTACAAGCATGCATGGGATTATAGTCCAAGAAACATGTGAAGTTAAAAGAGGAGTCAAAAATTCACCTTGAATCGCCGGAGTTGCCCTAGCTGAAATGCTCTTGGAAGATGAACCGGCACTAGTCCCGGCCTTATCAGTTTTCTTTGGCTTCTCCACCAAGGCCGATCCTTCCTCCAACCCCTCAAAAGCCTGGCGGAAAGCATCATCTGTCCACTCTTGGATCTCCCCTACTTGCCCAGAAGACAAAGCCCCGGCGCCATCACCGCTCTGTCCTTCGCCACCATCGCCGTCTCCATCACCTCCGCTCTCCCCTCGCCTCTTTCCTCCTCTACATTCTCCTCCTCCGGAACATCTGGACATGTGCTAGGGAAGGGTCCATCGGATTTCTTGAGCTTCTTCCCCCGACGACTGGAGGTATCGAGAAGGGTTTCCTCTTGCTGCTCTTCGTCGTGGCCCCTCCTTTAGCTTTGACAGCCCTTTCCTCAGTTGTGTCTCTCTGTTTGACCACAGACTAACGCGGTAGAATCAAGTTGTGCTGCAGAAGAGTAGCATTCCTGATTAGGTAAGAACCTGACCTCTCCCTTGCCGAAATGGCTTCTATCTCCACAGCCATCTAAACCAGGCGATCGTTCCCCACGACCGCAAAGCCACCTGTCGCTAGCAAGAAATAAAAACACATAAGAAGAAGCATTGCAATCAGAACGGAAATTATAAATAAGCTTCGACTTACAGCCGGAGGTGAAGCGACGGATAGAAACGGAGTCATCCTTGACGAAAAACCATTCTTTCTTGAAAATGCTGAACTTTGAATATAAGTCCAGGACCGGCTTGAAGGATACGGCCAATTCCAAGCTGATGTATGGAGACCTCTTCTTATAGGCCCTCAAGTTGTACAAATACCGGATCTCCCAGTTGGAAGGGGGATGCCCGTATTTTCTCTGGAAAATGATGAATAGACTCACCAAGATAGCATAGGAATTGGGCTGAAGCTGGAAAGGGGCCACCTTCAAGTAGGTAATGAAGCTGACTATTCAAGCATTGATCGGGGGAATAGCCCGGCACATGCAATGGTACCTACTATAAGCGAAATATCCTTCAAGGGGGTTGTACGACATCACTCCTTCCCCCGGCAATAGCATACACGCTCTATCAATCCCAAAAGAGCGAGAAATAACATCAAGCTGCTCCTCTTTGAGGGAGCTAGGAAAGCAGTCAGGAGGAGAGTTCAAGAGCTCCTAAGGGCCATATCCATCCACTAGTGATCTCGGTGTAGGCCCACGTCGCCCTGGGTTCGGCTGAACTGGGGGCACGACGGGGGACTCTCTTCTGTCCATAGATTTCTTTTTATCCGTTCGAGTTTCCACTTTATGAGACATTTATCTACAACACCGGAAAAACATATTGTTAGAACAAGGAGTATGGAAACATAAACAAACAAGTACATGCAGCCTGGAATCTCATTCGCAATTCAAAACATAAAAGACCAATCAGTAGTTTGAGACTAAAAGCCCATTCGGCCTCGTACTTCTCAAACTCATCTGGTAGTTCAAGGCACGAAGGATCATTCGGCACACAAACTCCCGAAGTCATTCGGTAAAACAAGGGAAAAAGTTCACTCGGTACTCAGAGTCTCCGGGTTCATTCGGCAAGTCAAGTATTTCAGTTCATTCGGCATTCGATTCATTCGGTAGTCCGAAATGTAAAAGCCATTCGGCGAAAGAAGGCTAAATCACATGATTCGGTAATCTAGCATGATTCGGCAGTGAGTTTGATTCGGCAGGAGAGAATCTGATTCGGCTATCAAACTTGGTAGGGAATAAAGAAGGCATAACACCCATACTTATAGGAAAATAAAAGTGATCGGACCGACTGGTCCGGCGCTCGTGACCGAATGGGGATGTTAAGGTTAGACGGCATAAAAAAAGCACGACATATGCCGGCATATGCCCCGCTTTAGGGGGCAAGTGTTGGGTGCGTTTTCCACCACCGAACCAAAGAAGGAAAGCATCGTCGAACCAAAAGGGGGAAGGCCGTACCGAACCAATCCACTAACTACCGAATCAACTCACCACCGGATTCACCTCCACCGGACCAACATACGCCCCCATCATCGAACCAAACACTCCCTAAGCACTGCCGAACCAAGCACATATACTCACCACTGCCGAACCAACCCCTAGCCAAACCAACCCACTTCCCATGATTAGCCAAACCAACCCCTAGCCAAACCAACCCACTTCCCATGATTAGCCGAACCAACTCCACCCATTGCCCAACCAAAGCACCACTGAACCAACTCACACTCAACCCTCTCCACCGAACCAAGCCTCACTGATCCAACATTGACAGGCCAGATTGCTTCAGCCCAGGCCCATCAGCAGCTATATACATCCAGGACCCCTGCTCCCAGCCTCACTCTATAAATAGAGGGGCAGAGGTACAACATGGGAGTACAAGTTTGAGAACTAAAGCACGGATAAAACTTTCAAACAACTTTCAGATACTTGTAATCAAAGCTTTGTACTTGTAATCTGAACAGAAAAGGAGAATAACATATAAAGTGGGCATAGGCACATTCTGGTCGAACCACTATAAATCTGTGTGTCTTTTACAGTTTAGTCCATCTATTTTATATATTTGTAAAAATCACCCAAATCACTAAGAACAACATATAATCAACTAAATCATACGACTTGGAGGTGTTTGCCTATTTTTTGTGTGAACACAATCGATCTGGATTAAATCTGTTATGGTTCCATCGACGAGCCTCGAAAAGTAGTCAAGTATGCAGTTTAACTATCAAGTACACATACGCAAGAATGAAGCTCATCGAAGTCATGCCATCAAGAGTTCAAAATTTTGTATCCATCATGACACGGATTCGAATCGATCACTAGAAATTTGTTCGAATCCATCAAGATACATGTTCGTATCGATCACGGGGGCACGCTTCGAATCGATTGACAAGTTCGAATTCGTATCGATCATAGAAAGATGACTTCGAATCAATCCATGATTGCCTGGTTCGTATCGATCAGGAAGTACTCAGCTTTACATTGCTAACATCTGTGGATGCAATAGTATGGTGGAATTGATTTATATGCTATAGTATGGTATATTTTGGAATTGGCATATTATATTGTGCTAACATCTGTGGATGCAGGAAAACAGGATGGAGGGATCCAACTTGTAATGACCCGTAAATTTCGATGATTTAATTTATTTAATAGAATTTTGTAATAAAAATTTAGTAGAAATAATAAAAGGTGATAAATATATATTGAACGCTAATTTAACAATGGTAATTTAAGCCTTTGTTTGTAATATGGATAAATTTTTCAATAAAAATTGGTGTAAGTATTGCACCTGAATATAATGGGAAGATAGAGAATATAGGTAAGGCATTTAATTTGTTAAGTGTAAATTTATGGGTATAATAACAATTCGTATACATTACCTAATTAATCTGTCAATTAATTTTTAAAAAAAATCAAAACCTTTTAATTTGGAAAATAATTTGATGCGTATTGATAAGCGTTACTTTAACGATTAATTTTAAAGTGATGGGAAGAAAATAAGTAAAGTTATGCAGTAATAAATAAATAAAAATATCGCAATAAATAGGAAATTGACATAACATTTATTTAAATGAACGTTACTTATTGATTTGAGAGTAACGGAAGTGTGAACGTAGAATAAAATAAGCGTAGATTTATGTTAGGTAATTATTGAGAATATGGGGAATAAGTTGAAATAATATTAATTAAAAATTTATGCGTAAAACATGTTATGTAAGATATATTGATTCCATTTAATAAATTGAGGATTAATATTATCGAAGAGGATTAAATATGGTCTCAATGTAAATTTAGATAAGTTTTGAAATAAAGACTAATTCCATTCAGAAGATGACAATGGGTGCAATATTTTGATTTGTAAGTAATAGTAATAGGTTACATGTTTAATTGGTTGATAGAATTTGAATTGAAATAAATGGTAATACACTAGATAAAGGTTACATTAATATGATAAGTAATACAATGTCTAGAAGTTTAATATAGAGTGTGTTAAGACGTAGAAATGGAAATTAGGAAGCAGTTGGAATTTAATGAAATTTTAGGGGTATTTATGAGAAATTTACGTACAATTAGAGAGGCGAATGAAATAAATATGAACCAATTTTAGTGAATAACGGGATCTAAACCTAACTAAATAAATTCCTTGAAATTTAAGTTTTAATTTTTGATAAATTGGATTTGCACTTTAATATTGAAAATTTTGGGATTATTCAAAAATAAATTAATGTAGGAAGTTGTTAAAGGATTCTGAATTTAAAAAGTGGTCCAAAATGACAAAATTTGCAAATAATTAAAGTTGGATTGTAAATCTGATTCAATTAACCTATTATTAATTTATTTGTTTGGAATATAAAAAGTAATGATAGGGTTAATTGAAATTAAGGGTAGTTTAATTTGTATGTTATTTGGGATTAAGGCAAGATGGGTGGATATTAGGAGTTATATACTTAGATCATTCAATTCATTTGGATAATATTGTAATAAATGTAATTAAATGTACATTTACGTGAAATATAATACCATGCTTAATAGATTGCTAAGTTGTATATATTAAAGGGAATTTTATTAATTGTTTTTAAAAAACCTTAATTAATATGGTTGATAAATTTAATATAAGAAAAACCAATGAAATTCTTGGGAACAATGTAGGTTAATATGAGTTAGTAGTTAGGGTAGTGACTAAAATTGGTAATACATTGCAATTAATGTTAATAGTGTTGACATAAGCTAATAAATTTAAATGTTAATGCAATACCAATTTATGTATTTAAGGTGATTGCGAAATTGGAATTTGATAAATGCAGTAACTAACTCAGGGCAAATAGATTTTATGGAATCAATAAAAGATAGGTAAATTTAATGATTGTTTGGTGGTAATTTAAGCATGAATGGGAATAAATCGGGCAATAGTAATGATTATTAATTATTACCCATCAATTTATTTAGAATCTAAATCAAATGCAACATTCGTTGTTATTTGTAGCTTATAGGTGGAAATAACGTAAACTTTATTCAGAATATGATAATTAGTTAGATTAAAAGAACGGAAGGCAGGATACATGGATTCATTTGGATTTTGAACATGACAATTTGAATTTACTGAATTTATTGGAAACTGAATAGAACATTTTATGTGATTGAAATTAAAGTTGGAAGTCGGAGATGTTTTAGGAATTCCCATCTATGGGATACCAATAGATAGGATAATTAAATGAAAGGTCAACTAAAGGATTTCTGCAAAGTTAATTTATAATTTGTAGATAAAATAAAATTGAAGTTTTACGCTGAAGTTAATAATGTACTCAGCATTTAAGAAACATATTAAATTGTCTAAATTTGAATAAATAATGAAGTAATAAATAATAACTATTAATAAAATCCAAAATTTGGTAACCCGTTTTCAAATTAATGATAATTAGTGTTGGTATAGGCTATTTATTTAAGTAATAGTGCGATGCCAAAAAAATGGATTGGAAGTAATTGCGAAGTATAAATAAAATATTTTAGTGGGGAATTCAAATGTATATATACATAGAAATGTGGATTTTTATAGTATGAAAACTTAGTCAATTTACAATAGTTAAATCTATTGAGAATGAATAAAAATCTAAGATAATTATTACGGTAATTTAGAAATTTAGTTGAAAATGGAAACTTATCTATGAATTTGGAATTTAATGAAATTGTGAATTTATATTGAAACTTATAAATGAATCATCTAAATTTACATTTGTAAATACGTTTAAAATTCAATGTAAATGTCTGAGGAAGAAATTAATTTGTTTACTAATCCGTAACGTATCCAATTAATATAAAATATTCTGGTGGGCCAACAACCGTTTTGCGCGTTTATGATTCGTGCCCACCTATCCTATTTCACTTTGTCTATTTATAGGCTGTGTAAACCCTAGCCTTCATCTATCTTCATTTCTATCTGTGCATTCTTTTCTTCAACTTCTTTTCTTCCAATGGCCGCAAAATTTCTAGATCCAATTACAGTCCAAAATAATAATAAAAAAATTTCAAACTCCTCTAAAAATTCCAGTAAAATTATATGTCATAATTCTCGAAGAGCGTACTCTGTTGGTACTGTCCGTTTTTTTTATTGGTGTTGTAGCATGCTCGAATTTGAGAAGAAGGACGTGGCCTGTGACGTGGCATGCTGATGGGGTATATTTGTTTATTTTGTTTTTGTTTCAATCGAAATTTTTGAATAACTTTCTCATACGTTGTCCGATTCACGCGAGATTTTTTTTGTTAGGATCGTAATTAAATTCCAGATCTGTTGATGTTGGTTTGGACCAATTCGGAGACAGTCGAATTTTTGAGTTTAAATTGAATTTAAATTCGATTTAAATTCAAAAGGTGAGTGTTTTAACCCACTCACAATTTCTAAAACTTCTTATGTGTGTTAAATTAATTTTAGATATGAGTAGAAATTTGTTTATGACTGTTTGGTATGTTTTATTCATTATCTCTATTAAATTGCATTTATTTAATGTAACTGTTAATTTATTTTATTTATTGCATATAAATATGACAGTTAGAATTTATTTATTTGCATATTAACTGCCAGTCATAGTTATGTTAAATTCTTATTTCATATCAACTGACAGTTAAATTTGAATTTATTTTTGCATATAAACTGCTAGTAACAGTTATTAAATTTATTATTGAATATAAACTGTTAGTTAATACCTGTTATTTATTACCTGTATAATTTATATGCTCTATATCGATGATTGTTTAAATTGGATGATGATTGCAAATAATGGTTGATGATTGATATTTGGATGAATGGATGCTCTATTGTATATTGTATAAACTGCAAGTTATCACGCATTTCATTCATTCGGGATTGCGGTTTGAAATGATATACAACCGCATTTTTATTTTAAATTGCGGATTGAAATGATAAACATCCGTATCATTTGACCATAGGGTAGAAAATTTTATACAGGCACCGCGGTATATATATAAAATTATTTTTGAAATGTTTTCTATGGTTTGTAAAGCTATATATATGGTTTATGGGTTTTGATTTGGTTATTAATAAAGGTTATTTATATATAGTAAATTCCGGGTTTTAAACTTTGTATAAAATGGATTTGAAGTATAAAATAAAGTTTGATTTTTTGAGATCAAGCATTTATTTGAAATTTAAATTCTAGAGTTTTAATGACTTAAAAGAGAATAAGGTTGAAGATGAATATTAAGTTAAATTGGAATTTAATAAAAAGTTAGAATTTTTATAGGATATGATTTACAACTTGATTTTGTGTAGAGTGATTTAAATGAATATCAGGTTGATTTAAATGAATATATAATAAATTGAAAGAATATCCAGTTGTGTGAAGATAAAGGTTTTACTTAGATTATATTGAATTCATTAAGTAAACATTTCAAGTCTAAATAATAAGTAAATAAATTTGATATATATGGGTTTGTCAAATGAGTTGTTTTTGATAAAGCTTTGAAACATAAGAATTAAAATGGTATTTGGAAGTTTAAATCGATATTTGGAATTGATTTGCGAAATGTAAAGAAGCTATTTTGTTTTATAAAAGTAATCTAATATTTGACCATTTAAGAGATGGAAACTTGTTTCAAAGTTATGATTTTCAAGGTAGTATAATTTGAAATTTTATATTCAAGAGTTTTGACCTCTAAATATTTACTTTGAAAACCCTATGATTTTGGAAAGTATATATATTGGAATAAAATTATATCGTATTAATTTGGGTTTTAAAAGGAAATGATATCATATTTTTAGGATTTTGAAATGGATATTTTATTATGGTTTTAAAGTATAATTATTTTAAATCACCGCGGTGTTATAATAACGATTGGTTGGCAAAGAGACCGGGATCGGATATGGACATACTCTCTGTCGATACTGAAAACCACTTTGACTAACCGTGTATGCGGTGGAGATTCCAGAATGAAGTAGGTTGGTGGCGGCGTTTCCTGTAAGGTAAATATGTGGACCCAACTCCCGTGAGTTGGCATAAGGTGGCTAAAACAGGAGCGATTTACGGGTTAATGAGGTAGCACCTCTGATCGGACACTTCCCTTCGATACTACACTCTGACTTTGGATTTTTCGGTGGCCACCTTCACTTTTGATTTCTTTGATGTGGGGAGTTTGTTCGAGGTGGGCGGCAGCTACGCGCTGCGCGTTTCCATCGGCCCGGAAGCGTAATTGGTATATCTACCCTGGCATTACCTAGTTGTGCCGTGTCACCTACCCTAGCGCGCCTTATACAATTTTGTTTTATACCATACCTATGGAGTGCCCTCTAAAGACGCCCAGTACGGGGGAGATTACGGTACTGTATAGACTATGGGAATATATAAATGTGTTAAGGTGGAAAATGTAAAGTCTTAACGCTATTTAAAAGTAAGTTTATTTTACAATTAGACACTATTATAATAGCGCAATATACTACATAGTAAATAGTTTAACGGATCCTTAGGAGATGTAAATCCCGAGCATCTCTTGAGTTACTGCACTCATATTTATTTCTGTTAATGTAACTCGCATAAGATCTTTTAGTTCTGACTCGAGTGTTTTGTCTTTCCAAATTCGCTCGGGTCAGTCCGAGCATTTCAGGATTGAAGATTTTATTTCCGGAGGAAGAAGACGAAGATTTTATTATTATTACCATAGATAATATGGTTTCACTACACTCATATTGTTCAGCTGCATTGTTATATGGTATGTGTACTCTGATATGTATTGTATAAATAAATCAAAGGTTTTTGTAAACAGATTTAAGAACTGTATATTTGATTATTATATTTTATCCTTCCACTGTGAGATTCTGTTTCTTTCTCTGTTTTCTTATTTATCCCATAACAATCCGCCCTTACGTATGATTTGAATTGGCACGTGTGTCTGTTTAAATCATGCAAAAAGGCGGGATGTTACAGTTGGTATCAAAGCTTTGGTTTAGCGATAAATCTTGGCTTTGTGGGGTTTGACTCTTTACTAATAGGGTAGTAATACCCTATGGGAGTCGCTGAGTGTGTATATATGAGAGAGCGTATTTGTTAGTGTTATAAAAAGGTTTTAATATTGTGATAATTTTTTCCGTTTCGTATTTATAAATTCTGGTTGGTGCATGGGACGCTATGACATCAATAGGGATTTCTAAACACTTAATAGGACAGACCGACTTAATATTTGTTTTTAATATAGGTGAATGAAATTTTTTTGCCTAATATATTTTTATATATAAAATAAAAAATTTCAATTGATATTTATATTTGGCTGCAATAGATTTATTGTTAGGCAATAAAGTGTAAATAATAATAGAAATAAGATTGAAAAATAAGATAAATGAAATTTGGAAATTTAGAACTTAAGTCCGGGGTTTTTCTTTTGAATGATTTTGAAATATATTAATAATTTTGTTTATAAGTATTTTCTGATATAAATATTTAACATAATTCGGAAGAATAGTTTTAAAGAAGATTTTTGAGAAAATAAGTTTTTTACTTTCCTCTCTGTCGTTGGAAAATAATTTCGGTGATGGCGGCCGCATCATCGACTTTCATTTTCGAGTTTCGAAGGGGAAAGGCCACTGTAGTAGTTCTACTGCAGATTCATTTTCGAAAAAGATATAAATTTTTAATTGTTTTAAATAAAATTAGAGGTATAGAAGTTAGAAGAATATATTTATCCAATATTCCAAAATAATTTGAAATTTAACCTGGTATTTAATTCTTAAATTTCCATTAATTAATTATTTAAATTATTGTAGTGAAATAAAAGGTAAGTAATTAATAAATTGAAACCTCTAATTTAGGTAAGAGATTTAATGCAAAGTTATAAAGGGAAATTTGAAATTTGTAACATATGAGAGAAAGAGTAATATTGTTAAACATTAAATTTAATTAAAAGATGAGATAAAACTTGTATAAGTTCATTTGCTTTTTCTTTAAAATATATAACTTACCAAATATAAAAAGTTGAAATGTTTAATAAGAAATGTAGTAGAAATTTGTACAAGTAATAGTAGGTAATGAAGCATTCAATGAATTTGCTGTATTCAATAACTTAAGATATAATTGAAATTTTACCAAGTAAATATAAATAAAGGTAAGCATGATAGATAGATGATTACAAAACTTAAGGAATTAAAGTAAATAAATAAGGACATGCTATTATAAATGAATGAATAATTATAACAAAATATAAGGAACTAGCATGACCCGAGTTAATGGAATTGAATAATTGTAAGTAATAAGTAAAAATGAATGAGCAAACCTTTGATAAGTAAATGTGAATGAGAAAAAAATCACTATATAAACAAAAAGGGAAATCAAACAACTAAAGCATGAAATTTATAATAAGTTAGTTTGGTTGCTAGTTTGAATTGTTATTGTTTGATTTATTGTTTGTTGGGTAAGGAAATTTGAAGTTGTTGGATGAATAAATAATCTATTTTGTTCCATCTAAGACTGTTGAGTAAATGATGCACTTGATAGTTATTTTTCATTCCGCACAATTTCAAGTTTGAACCAAAACAACTATTTGATTGTGTGATTGTATGGTTGTTTTGTGATTGTATGTATGCTGTTCGAGGAAATTGATGGTTGTTGTATTAATTTGTATGATTAGTGATTGGAACTACTTAGATATTTAAAATTTTGGACTTAGAAATATTTTGAAATGTTCTCCAAACTCTAATAAATTTAAGTATAAAAAGATAATGTTGTAAATTTGTATATTTTAAGAAAAGTAACAGATATTGTAAATTTAATTGTTTATAAGGTAATGTTTTGAATAAGATATGTAGATTCTAAATCCTTCCTTTTCCTTTTCGGGACGAAAAGTTTGGAGTGGGGAAGAGTGTAACGACCCGTAAATTTCGACGATTTAATTTATTTAATAGAATTTTGTAATAAAAATTTAGTAGAAATAATAAAAGGTGATAAATATATATTGAACGCCAATTTAACAATGGTAATTTAAGCCTTTGTTTGTAATATAGATAAATTTTTCAATAAAAATTGGTGTAAGTATTATACCTGAATATAATGGGAAGATAGAGAACATAGGTAAGGCATTTAACTAGTTAAGTGTAAATTTATGGGTATAATAACAATTCGTATACATTACCTAATTAATCTGTTAATTAACTTGTTAAAAAATCAAAACCATTTAATTTGGTAAATAATTTGATGCGTATTGATAAGCGTTACTTCAACGATTAATTTTAAAGTGATGGGAAGAAAATAAGTAAAGTTATGTAGTAATAAATAAATAAAAATATCGCAATAAATAGGAAACTGACATAACATTTATTTATATGAACGTTACTTATTGATTTGAGAGTAACGGAATTGTGAACGTAGAATAAAATAAGCGTAGATTTATGTTAGGTAATTATTTAGAATATGGGGAATAAGTTGAAATAATATTAATTAAAAATTTATGCGTAAAACATGTTATGTAAGATATATTGATTCCATTTAATAAATTGAGGATTAATATTATCGAAGAGGATTAAATATGGTCTCAATGTAAATTTAGATAAGTTTTGAAATAAAGACTAATTCCATTAAGAAGATGACAATGGGTGCAATATTTTGATTTGTAAGCAATAGTAATAGGTTACATGTTTAATTGGTTGATAGAATTTGAATTTAAATAAATGTTAATACAGTAGATAAAGGTTACATTAATATGATAAGTAGTACAATGTCTAGAAGTTTAATATAGAGTGTGTTAAGACGTAGAAATGGAAATTAGGAAGCAGTTGGAATTTAATGAAATTTTAGGTGTATTTATGAGAAATTTACGTACAATTAAAGAGGCGAATGAAATAAATACCAACCAATTTTGGTGAATAACGGGATCTAAACCTAAATAAATAAATTCCTTGAAATTTAAGTTTTAATTTTTGATAAATTGGATTTGTACTTTAATATTGAAAATTTTGGGAATATTCAAAAATAAATTAATGTAGGAAGTTGTTAAAGGATTCTGAATTTACCAAGTGGTCCAAACTGACAAAATTTGCAAATAATTAAAGTTCGATTGTAAATCTGATTCAATTAACCTATTATTAATTTATTTGTTTGGAATATAAAAAGTAATGATATGGTTAATTGAAATTAAGGGTAGTTTAATTTGTATGTTATTTGGGATTAAGGCAAGATGGGTGGATATTGGGAGTTATATACTTAGATCATTCAATTTATTTGGATAACATTGTAATAAATGTAATTAAATGTACATTTACGTGAAATATAATACCATGCTTAATAGATTGCTAAGTTGTATATATTAAAGGGAATTTTATTAATTGTTTTTAAAAAACCTTAATTAATATGGTTGATAAATTTAATATAAGAAAAACCAATGAAATTCTTGGGAATAATGTAGGTTAATATGAGTTAGTAGTTAGGGTAGTGACTAAAATTGGTAATACATTGCAATTAATGTTAATAGTGTTGACATAAGCTAATAAATTTAAATGTTAATGCAATACCAATTTATGTATTTAAGGTGATTGCGAAATTGGAATTTGATAAATGCAGTAACTAACTCAGGGCAAATAGATTTTATGGAATCAATAAAAGATAGGTAAATTTAATGATTTTTTGGTGGTAATTTAAGCATGAATGGGAATAAATCGGGCAATAGTGAGAATTATTAATTATTACCCATCAATTTATTTAGAATCTAAATCAAATGCAACATTCATTGTTATTTGTAGCTTATAGGTGGAAATAACGTAAACTTTATTCAGAATATGATAATTAGTTAGATTAAAAGAATGGAAGGCAGGATATATGGATTCATTTGGATTTAGAACATGATAATTTGAATTTATTGAATTTATTGGAAACTGAATAGAACATTTTATGTGATTGAAATTAAAGTTGGAATTCGGAGATGTTTTAGGAATTCCCATCTATGGGATACCAATAGATAGGATAATTAAATGAAAGGTAAACTAAAGGATTTTTGCAAAGTTAATTTATAATTTGTAGATAAAATAAAATTGAAGTTTTATGCTGAAGTTAATAATGTACTCAGCATTTAAGAAACATCTTAAATTGTCTAAATTTGAATAAACAATGAAGTAATAAATAATAATTATTAATAAAATCCAAAATTTGGTAACCCGTTTTCAAATTAATGATAATTAGTGTTGGTATAGGCTATTTATTTAAGTAACAGTACGATGCCAAAAAAATGGATTGGAAGTAATTGCGAAGTATAAATAAAATATTTTAGTAGGGAATTCAAATGTATATATACATAGAAATGTGGATTTTTATAGTATGAAAACTTAGTCAATTTACAATATTTAAATCTATTGAGAATGAATAAAAATCTAAGATAATTATTACGGTAATTTAGAAATTTAGTTGAAAATGGAAACTTATCTATGAATTTGGAATTTAGTGAAATTGTGAATTCATATTGAAACTTATAAATGAAGCATCTAAATTTACATTTGTAAATACGTTTAAAATTCAATGTAAATGTCTGAGGAAGAAATTAATTTATTTACTAATCCGTAACGCATCCAATTAATATAAAATATTCTGGTGGACCAACAACCGTTTTGCGCGTTTATGATCCGTGCCCACCTATCCTATTTCACTTTGTCTATTTATAGGCTGTGTGAACCCTAGCCTCCATCTATCTTCATTTCTATCTGTGCATTCTTTTCTTCAACTTCTTCTCTTCCAATCGCTGCAAAATTTCTAGATCCAATTACAGTCCAAAATAAAAATAAAATAAAATAAATAAAATAATTTCAAACTCCTCTAAAAATTCCAGTAAAATTATATGTCATAATTCTCGAAGAGCGTACTCTGTTGGTACTGTCTGTTTTTTTGATTGGTGTTGTAGCGTGCTCGAATTTGAGAAGAAGGACGTGGCCTGTGACGTGGCATGGTGATGAGGTATATTTGTTTATTTTGTTTTTGTTTCAATCGAAATTTTCAAATAACTTTCTCATACTTAGTCCGATTCACGCGAGATTTTTTTTGTTAGGATCGTAATTAAATTCCAGATCCGTTTACGCTGGTTTGGACCAATTCGAAGACCGTCGAATTTTTGAGTTTAAATTGAATTTAAATTCGATTTAAATTCAAAAGGTGAGTGTTTTAACCCACTCACAATTCTAAAACTTCTATTGTGTGTTAAATTAATTTTAGATATGAGTAGAAATTTGTTTATGACTGTTTGGTATGTTTTATTCATTATCTCTGTTAAATTGCATTTATTTAATGTAACTGTTAATTTATTTTATTTATTGCATATAAATATGACAGTTAGAATTTATTTATTTGCATATTAACTACCAGTCATAGTTATGTTAAATTTTTATTTCATATCAACTGATAGTTAAATTTGAATTTATTTTTGCATATAAACTACTAGTAACAGCTATTAAATTTATTATTGAATATAAACTGTTAGTTAATACCTGTTATTTATTACCTGTATAATTTATATGCTCTATATCGATGATTGTTTAAATTGGATGATGATTGCAAATAATGGTTGATGATTGATATTTGGATGAATGGATGCTATATTGTATATTGTATAAACTGCAAGTTATCATGCATTTCATTCGGGATTGCGGTTTGAAATGATATACAACCGCATTTTTATTTTAAATTGCGGATTGAAATGATAAACATCCATATCATTTGACCATAGGGTAGAAAATTTTATACAGGCACCGCGGTATATATATAAAATTATTTTTGAAATGTTTTCTATGGTTTGTAAAGCTATATATATGGTTTATGGGTTTTGATTTGGTTATTAATAAAGGTTATTTATATATAGTAAATTCTAGGTTTTAAACTTTGTATAAAATGGATTTGAAGTATAAAATAAAGTTTGATTATTTGAGATCAAGCATTTATTTGAAATTTAAATTCTAGAGTTTTAATGACTTAAAAGAGAATAAGGTTGAAGATGAATATTAAGTTAAATTGGAATTTAATAAAAAGTTAGAATTTTTAAAGGATATGATTTACAACTTGATTTTGTGTAGAGTGATTTAAATGAATATCAGGTTGATTTAAATGAATATATAATAAATTTAAAGAATATTGTGACGCCCCACCTCTATATCCGCGCTAGCCAAGAACACTACGGTGTAGTGCTGTCAACTAGCACGGAGAATAAGGCTGTTGAGGAGCGACCATCAATAGTTAAGCCTTACACTAGTATTGGTTATCTCGATAGGAGTGGTATATATATATATATATAAATATTCTTTCATTTTTCATCTCTGATTTATTTTCTCCCATCGACATACCCCAATTCCAGTATAAAACGAACTACGATGGTTCGTAATAGTTTAGAACAGTAAATAGAAAATATTACACATATAATATAATGCGGAACACAAATAAAATAGAAAGTCTCATATATACAATAACTGATGTCAGTTACAATCCATTTGATACAATACATATCACCCGGTACATATGATATAACTACAACAGTCGACTCAGGAAGTTACACACACAAGTACATTAACGTATATAACATACATGAATACATATCTTCCTATACAATTTTATAGACTACTACAAATAACGACGACTACTCCAAAAGATATGAAAGAACTTCATAGCTCTAGCAGCAACCCAAAGCAGAATATCTACAACCTGAAATACTCGGTCTGACCCGAGTATTAGATTCAAAAGAAAATAATACTCGGGTCAGTCTAATTCAAACTCAGTTATTAGTGCACAGGAGCAATAATAATTAAGTAATGAATAGACGACAGTAACTAGACCAAATCAGAATGCAATTCAAAATATTTAATTGAATAAACAAAATAGTTCAAACCATTGAAATATCAATTAAAATATTAATTTGAGTAGGGCTGCAGTACACGCACGCGTGCACTGCCTCGCCACTACGGAGTATGGAATACGCAAAAAGATCCATAAGTCGAAGCAAAATAGAATATCATAAAAGCCATGCCGTGTGGCTGCAGTTCACGCTTGCGTGCACTGCCTTGCCACTATAGTGATAATGTAGCCAAAAACTCAATTCCGTGTGGCTGCAGTTCACGCTTGCGTGCACTGCCTTGCCACAATAGTAACTATGAACACAACCGGGCACAAGGTCAAACCCAAAATAAAAAGGCGGGTTCAACTCAAGTGAAATATATTTAAAATCAACATGGATGTCATAGCAAAATGTCCAGAGACAGTACAGACATAAACACCATCATGCAAGCCATCAAGAATCAGAACACAGTAAAGTGCATGACAGTGAATCATAACTGGGCCGAGAAACTGCTATATGGCAAAGGAAAACATGCATGCACAATGAGATACAAGGCAAACTAGCAACAGATCAAGTAACATGCAAGCAAATAATGTCAAGACCACAGCATATATGCGAACATATGAAGTGAATACAACTACAGATGACAAAGTGTTCAATGTACAATGCAGACACAACTCAAGTGCAATTCGAATTGACAAAACAGTTTCAAGCTACAACAAGTGGTTGCAACATGGTGAACAAGACACAGTTCAGACACCAATCTACCTGGCAACAATGATGAATCAACAAATGATCTCAAGTCAGGTTCAAGTGCATCAGGTCAGAGACTAAAGAATGGTCAAACACAAAACAAAACATCGGTACGCAAGACCACTGCAACAAAACTCCACCATGAATATAGCGAGTTTGAAGATAATGATATACAGGTCAGTGGAAACAACTAATTATGCAAAACCAAAGTTGTAGTGAAAAAACTAAATATAATATGCAAGACCAAAGTCGCAATGAAACAACTAAATATGCAAGACCAATAATGGCTTTGTCCAACTTTTACAAAATTATGTAGTTGTTTTACAGTAAGGCTTTAAAGGTCACAACAGAAAATCAAATGGTTGCTAGCTTTCTCTCTCTGTTTTACGCATCCATCTATTCAATCCTGATATTGCTATTTAACCATTAACATATAAAGAAAGTTAGATTTATGGAAGTGTTTACTCATATCAAAAATGCAGAGATCCCCTTTTAAGCTGGAATGAAATTTGCATGTTCATGTTTTTGACTCCAGAAACTTTGAAAATTTGAAACACAAATCCCTGTAACCATTCATGCATACAATTTCACACACATACTTATATAAACAGGCAATATTATCATTCATGCAACCACATTACTTCTTGAATCAATCACAAACATCAAGCTGTAATAGGTTAAGTTTGCACACAAACAAAAATGAGATGCCTGGCATGTCCATTAGAATCAAATCCATGTCAAAGCCATGAATCCAAATGAAAATCGTCTCGAGTAATAATACCAGAGACTACAGAGAAACCAAGTGTATGAAGAAAGCATCAAATTTAACTCGGAGGCAAATCAAACAATTAGGCAGCCGACTCGGGTGATACAAGTTCGACAAATACCCTGTGCAACTACAGCCGAAACTTCATTGATTCAAGTCATGGCCGAAGCGAGCAAAGTAACACAATCAGGTGCAAGGGGAAATATAAATAAAATAGACCACTCAAAGTTTTAAATCTGCAATAACATAGTGAAAATGGAAAACTACAAACCATTGAACAGCAGAAGTCAATGCCACTAATTCACTGACCAGAGGCAATGGACAGTATGGCCGAAGTTACACAAAAACCCAAAATCGTATCAAGTAAAATCATCAACCCAGAGATCATCAAAATACCCGAAATCGATAAAATCAGTGTAATTACCAACATCAAAATAAAGTCGAAAGGCCGAAGACCACAAAAACAAAATAAGCAACGAATTCAACAAAGTCGAATCAGATGTGAGTGGTAATAACACTCACCTTAGACGATGCATAGAGGAACTCGAACCCAGTGTCGAAGCCTCCCAGCGACGAGCAACCAATAGAGCAAGGGTTGAGCGGTTGAAGTTGCGAATTGCACGAAGCCCTATTTCTCGATCGAACGAAGAAAGGGACGAGCCACCATTAATTTTCTTTTGTTAGGGTTTTAAGTCTTGAACGAGAATGAAATAAAAAAGGGGAAAAAAGAAGCCGGTTATTTTATTTTGTTTTCGTTTATTTGGTGCAACGGTTTGAGAATGAATACGAATCAAAAATGAAGTGGGGAATGGATCTTTAATTTTTGCTAAGGCCAAAAAAAAAAAAATTTATTTAAAGTCCTAACTATACTAACAAATTTCTCAAGAATTTTAAACCCGATCACAAACTCCTGACAACAATTAGCAACAAGATTAATCGTTTAATGTCGATTATAAATTGATGCGAAATACCGGGTTGTTACAGACTCCCCTCCTTAAAGAAATTGCGTCCTCGCAATCATAAGGAATAAATGGACAAAAGGTAACAACCATAAGAGCATGAAAGAGTAAGCTTGAACGTGTTTGCTCGATGAATTCTCTGGATTCCAAAGTGAAATCCATAGGATTTGAGAACCACTGAGCTTTCACGAGATAAACATCTTTATTTCGAGGATGCTGAACCTCCGAAGCAATGATGTGAATAGAAGGTGGCTCGAGAATAAAAATAAGGATCGGAAATCCCAAAGGCATTTCCGTAATTGGAAGACGTGGAAAACGTCATAAATAGCAGAAAATTGAGCTGGTACACTGGCGTAGTACAATATAAACGTCAAAGAAATCTTTTAATTTCATAAAAGAAATTCACAAATTCTCAACAAAATTTGGTTATCAAATAGATAATCAGAATACAGAAATCACGAAACAGCAATATCTAATTATCGATACGATAATCAGGAATTACCACAACGGTAATCAAATTTCAAATCAGCAAATATTCAATTATCAAAACGATAATCAAATCTTAAATCACAAATATTTAATTATCACAAACGATAATTAAATCTCAAATATCTAATTATCACAAGTGATAATCAGAAACAATAAATATCTGGTTATCAAAAACGATAATCAGAAATCACAAATTTTTCAATTAACGAGTCCGGAATTAACCGAAATAGCAAACGCACATGACCCATAACCACGAGTTTTACCAAATCGTTTAATTCACTTCATCGTTTTCTTGAAAGTGCATAATTGTTTATTTTTTTTAAAAAAAAATAACATTTCAGATTCTCAAACGGACAAGTCCGGAATTAAGTGAATCAGTAAAAGAAAGGGGTCATAGTCCTCCATTTTTCTGAAACGTTTAAATCGCTTCCTCATTCTTTTGAAAGTGTAAACCGTAAAAATTTTGAAAACAATTTTGATTTATATTTTAAAACAATTTTGAAGAATAACAAATTTTTAAAACACGTGATTAAAATAGCAACGTCATTAGCAACTTTGACAAGGAAATTTCACTTCTCGAAATACTGTAAAAACGGATACAAAAATAGCATTGCGGGATAACCGCTTGAAAATTCATTTTAAAATTGACGGTTACTGAAGTTAATACGTCAAAATTTCATCTAAATAATTGGCATCAAAATATAATACCAATGAATTTTCATTCATCAAAAATGTCGCAAGGATCTTCTCAAAGATACGAAAGGGTTTCATACCCTAAACTTGTATTCATAACAAGTCAATAACACACGAATTCACCAATGCACAAAAATTGATAAAACTTATCAATAGAAATCATGAAAATTGGTGAAGCACAAATTCCAGAAGACTACACAAGAAATCCAGAAATCACAAGATGAGAGTATGAAAACTCGAACGGAGTACGAAAACTCGAATGGGAGTATGAAAACTCGAACCGGAGTATGAAAACTCGGACGGGAGTATGAAAACTCGAAGGAGAGTATGACATACAATAAAAGATATGGCATAGCATAAAATATCCATAATAACATACTACTATAAGTATGTAAATAATGATCAACAGGAGATCAACTGATATGAGGTATGGCATAAATATGAAATATCCATACTGACATACTACTATAAGTATGTAAATAATGATCAACAGGAGATCAACCGATAAGAGATAATCAATATCACAAGAATCTTCTCAAAGATCCAAAGAGGTATCATACCCTAAATTTGTACTCATGACAAATCAATAACATATGAATTCACCAATGCACAAAAATAGGTGAAGCATAAAATTTCCAGAAATCAACATAAGGAATCTAGAAATCACAGAAAAAGGGAAAGAGGCCTATCACATGACGGTCCGAAGACCAAGGGGAGCTACCCCGCATGTGTGAATAGAATCACACAGATTGAGGTCAAGACTAACCAAAAAGCAGAAAGGTACGTGTGAATGGAATCACACAAGTGGTGTCTAGTCTGACCATCAAAACGATCATCATGATCAACGAGGAGTGTCAATTACACTTTGCATGTGTGAATGAAATCACACAGATTGAGGTCAAGACTAACCAAAAAGCAAAAAGGTATGCGGGAGTGGAATCACACAAGTGGTGTCTAGTCTAACCTCGCAAATAAAAAGACATAGCACAATTGCTAGTCTAAATCATAAGAATGATCGTCATGATCAATGAGAAGTGTCAATTACACTAAGCTAGTAAATATAAAAGTTTAGCTTCATGTCCCATAACCACTAGCTTAACTTAAATATTTACGAACAAACTGTAGATCTTCACTAGAAAAATGTCACAAGTGATTCAATCGAACAAGTCCAAAAATTAACCGACGAAGTAAACGCAAGCGTTTCATACCACTTGTTTTGCTAAGCCGTTTAATTAGATTTCTCATACGAATGAAATAAAGGTTTGTATATACTAATAGATTGGAAAATGGTTTAGGAAAAGAGTTTGACATTGAAAATAGAGTTAAAAACATTTTGATAAAAGAGTTTTGATATTTACTACTGGTATTGAAACATTTATATTTTTAAAGTGACAAATCACAAAAATGATTGTAGGAACAATCAATCACAATAATTCACATGCAAATATGTGAATAGATTCCAAAGAAATCGATACTGTATCCATCAAAAGGTATGTTCACAAAAGTTCCGAAGAAAATGTTATCAAAGTTGCTAATAAATGATAGCAACAAATCGGAGAATTAACAAGAATCGATTAAATTTGGAAACCAAATCAATTCACTAAAATTCACATTCGAAGACGTGAATAAAATCCAAAGAATTCGATTCTAAATCCATCAAAGTAGGAATATCCAAAAATCCCAGAAATAGAAGTTATCAAAGTCTACAAAGAAGATAACAACTAATCGGAAAAGAGGAATCGATTAACAATTGGAAAAACAAAGCAGAGCGAGCATAAATGCATAAATGACTTCAACAAAAATAAAAATCAAGTCAATGTCGAAGTCAACAATTAATGGCCATAATAGAGTACAAAACGATTCAACATCATCATCAAAGGACTCTCAACGGCAAACCAAGTCAGAGTCTTGGAAATCAAGAATTTAGAAATTTCTCAAAAACAAAGTGACTGAAGTCGAATGGAAATCAAGCCGAGGAAAACATAAAATATCAAGTTCAGAATCGCTAAGATTCGAACAAAATCAATCATCGGCCAAATCAAATCAAAGCCGAAAACACAAGAATTCAAAATCAAATGCATATGAATAAGCGTTAGGAATTCGTACCTAACAATCAAAGACAATCATATACAAATATGAGAGATAAAACGTCAACAAATAGTTGTATCACATGTACTATCTAAGTTATGTTTTATATTTGTTCTAAACACCAGGCTCTGATACCAAGCTGTGACGCCCCACCTCTATACCCACGCTAGCCAAGAACACTACGGCGTAGTGCTGTCAACTAGCACGGAGAATAAGGCTGTTGAGGAGCGGCCATCAATAGTTAAGCCTTAAACTAGTATTGGTTATCTCGATAGGAGTGGTATATATATATAAATATTCTTTCATTTTTCATCTCTGATTTATTTTCTCCCATCGACATACCCCAATTCCAGTATAAAATGAACTACGATGGTTCGTAATAGTTTAGAACAGTAAATAGAAAATATTACACATATAATATAATGCGGAACACAAATAAAACAGAAAGTCTCATATATACAATAACTGATGTCAGTTACAATCCATTTGATACAATACATATCACCCGGTACATATGATATAACTACAACAGTCGACTCAGGAAGTTACACACACAAGTACATTAACGTATATAACATACATGAATACATATCTTCCTATACAATTTTACAGACTACGACAAATAACGACGACTACTCCAAAAGATATGAAAGAACTTCATAGCTCTAGCAGCAACCCAAAGCAGAATATCTACAACCTGAAATACTCGGTCTAACCCGAGTATTAGATTCAAAAGAAAATAATACTCGGGTCAGTCTAATTCAAACTCAGTTATTAGTGCACAGGAGCAATAATAATTAAGTAATGAATAGACGACAGTAATTAAACCAAATCAGAATGCAATTCAAAATATTTAATTGAATAAACAAAATAGTTCAAACCATTGAAATATCAATTAAAATATTAATTTGAGTAGGGCTGCAGTACACGCACGCGTGCACTGCCTTGCCACTACGGAATATGGAATACGCAAAAAGATCCATAAGTCGAAGCAAAATAGAATGTCATAAAAGCCATGCCGTGTGGCTGCAGTTCACGCTTGCGTGCACTGCCTTGCCACTATAGTGATAATGTACCCAAAAACTCAATTCCGTGTGGCTGCAGTTCATGCTTGCGTGCACTGCCTTGCCACAATAGTAACTATGAACACAACCGGGCACAAGGTCAAATCCAAAATAAAAAGACGGGTTCAACTCAAGTGAAATATATTTAAAATCAACATGGATGTCATAGCAAAATGTCCAGAGACAGTACAGACATAAACACCATCATGCTAGCCATCAAGAATCAGAACACAGTGAAGTGCATGACAGTGAATCATAACTGGGCCGAGAAACTGCTATATGGCAAAGGAAAACATGCATGCACAATGAGATACAAGGCAAACTAGCAACAGATCAAGTAACATGCAAGCAAATAATGTCAAGACCACAACATGTATGCAAACATATGAAGTGAATACAACTACAGATGACAAAGTGTTCAATGTACAATGCATACACAACTTAAGTGCAATTCGAATTGACAAAACAGTTTCAAGCTACAACAAGTGGTTGCAACATGGTGAAAAAGACACGGTGCAGACACCAATCTACCTGGCAACAATGATGAATCAACAAATGATCTCAAGTCAGGTTCAAGTGCATCAGGTCAGAGACCAAAGAATGGCCATACACAAAACAAAACATCGGTACGCAAGACCACTGCAACAAAACTCCACCATGAATATAGCGAGTTTGAAGATAATGATATACAGGTCAGTGGAAACAACTAATTATGCAAAACCAAAGTTGTAGTGAAAAAACTAAATATAATATGCAAGACCAAAGTCGCAGTGAAACAACTAAATATGCAAGACCAATAATGGCTTTGTCCAACTTTTACAAAATTATGTAGTTGTTTTACAGTAAGGCTTTAAAGGTCACAACAGAAAATCAAAGGGTTGCTAGCTTTCTCTCTCTGTTTTATGCATCCATCTATTCAATCCTGATATTGCTATTTAACCATTAACATATAAAGAAAGTTAGATTTATGGAAGTGTTTACTCATATCAAAAATGCAGAGATCCCCTTTTAAGCTGGAATGAAATTTGCATGTTCATGTTTTTGATTCCAGAAACTTTGAAAATTTGAAACACAAATCCCTGTAACCATTCATGCATACAATTTCACACACATACTTATATAAACAGGCAATATTATCATTCATGCAACCACATTACTTCTTGAATCAATCACAAACATCAAGCTGTAATAGGTTAAGTTTGAACACAAACAAAAATGAGATGCCTGGCATGTCCATTAGAATCAAATCCATGTCAAAGCCATGAATCCAAATGAAAATCGTCTCGAGTAATAATACCGGAGACTACAGAGAAACCAAGTGTATGAAGAAAGCATCAAATTTAACTCGGAGGCAAATCAAACAATTAGGCAGCCGACTCGGGTGATACAAGTTCGACAAATACCCTGTGCAACTACAGCCGAAACTTCATTGATTCAAGTCATGGCCGAAGCGAGCAAAGTAACACAATCAGGTGCAAGGGGAAATATAAATAAAATAGACCACTCAAAGTTTTAAATCTGCAATAACATAGTGAAAATGGAAAACTACAAACCATTGAACAGCAGAAGTCAATGCCACTAATTCACTGACCAGAGGCAATGGACAGTATGGCCGAAGTTACACAAAATCCCAAAATCGTATCAAGTAAAACCATCAATCCAGAGATCATCAAAATACCCGAAATCGATAAAATCAGTGTAATTACCAACATCAAAATAAAGTCGAAAGGCCGAAGACCACAAAAACAAAATAAGCAACGAATTCAACAAAGTCGAATCAGATGTGAGTGGTAATAACACTCACCTTAGACGATGCATAGAGGAACTCGAACCCAGTGCCGAAGCCTCCCAGCGACGAGCAACCGATAGAGCAAGGGTTGAGCGGTTGAAGTCGCGAATTGCACGAAGCCCTATTTCTCGATCGAACGAAGAAAGGGACGAGCCACCATTAATTTTCTTTTGTTAGGGTTTTAAGTCTTGAACGAGAATGAAATAAAAAAGGGGAAAAAAGAAGCCGGTTATTTTATTTTGTTTTCTTTTATTTGGTGCAACGGTTTGAGAATGAATTCGAATCAAAAATGAAGTGGGGAACAGATGTTTAATTTTTGCTAAGGCCAAAAAAAAAAGAAGAAAAGAAAATATTTATTTAAAGTCCTAACTATACTAACAAATTTCCCAAGAATTTTAAACCCGATCACAAACTCCTGACAACAATTAGCAACAAGATTAATCGTTTAATGTCGATTATAAATTGATGCGAAATACCGGGTTGTTACAAATATCCAGTTATGTGAAGATAAAGGTTTTACTTAGATTATATTGAATTCATTAAGTAAACATTTCAAGTCTAAATAATAAGTAATTGAATTTGATATATATGGGTTTGTCAAATGAGTTGTTTTTGAAATGGTGAAATATTTAAAGCTTTGAATCATAAGAATTAAAATGGTATTTGGAAGTTTAAATCGATATTTGGAATTGATTTGTGAAATGTAAAGAAGCTATTTTATTTTATAAAAGTAATCTAATATTTGACCATTTAAGAGATGGAAACTTGTTTCAAAGTTATGATTTTCAAGGTAGTATAATTTGAAATTTTATATTCAAGAGTTTTGACCTCTAAATATTTACTTTGAAAACCCTATAATTTTGGAAATTATATATATTGGAATAAAATGATATCGTATTAATTCGGGTTTTAAAAGGAAATGATATCATATTTTTATGGTTTTGAAATGGATATTTTATTCTGGTTTTAAAGTATAATTATTTTAAATGACCGCGGTGTTATAATAACGATTGGTTGGCAAAGAGACCGGGATCGGATATGGACATACTCTCTGTCGATACTGAAAACCAACTTTGCCTAACCGTGTACGCGGTGGAGATTCCAGAATGAAGTAGGTTGGTGGCGGCGTTTCCTGTAAGGTAAATACGTGGACCCAACTCCCATGAGTTGGCATAAGGTGGCTAAAACAAGAGCGATTGACTAGTTAATGAGATAGCACCTCTGATCGGACACTTCCCTTCGATACTATACTCTGACTTTGGATTTTTCGGTGGCCACCTTCACTTTTGATTTCTTTGATGTGGGGAGTTTGTTCGAGGTGGGCGGCAGCTGCGCGCTACGCGTTTCCATCGGCCCGGAAGCGTAATTGGTATATCTACCCTGGCATTGCCTAGTTGTGCCGTGTCACCTACCCTAGCGCGCCTTATACGATTTTGTTTTGTACCATACCTATGGAGTGCCCTCTGACGACGCCTAGTACGGGGGAGATTACGGTACTGTATAGACTATGGGAATATATAAATGTGTTAAGGTGGAAAATGTAAAGCCTTAACGCTATTTAAAAGTAAGTTTATTTTACAATTAGACACTATTATAATAGCGCAATATACTACATAGTAAATAGTTTAACGGATCCTGAGGAGATGTAAATCCCGAGCATCTCCTGAGTTACTGCACTCATATTTATTTCTGTTAATGTAACTTACATAAGATCTTTTAGTTCTGACTCGAGTGTTTTTGCCTTTCCAAATTCGCTCGGGTCAGTCCGAGCGTTTCAGGATTGAAGATTTTATTTCCGAAGGAAGAAGACGAAGATTTTATTATTATTACTATAGATAATATGGTTTCACTACACTCATATTGTTCCGCTGCATTGTTATATGGTATGTGTACTCTGATATGTATTGTATAAATAAATCAAAGGTTTTCGTAAACAGATTTATGAGCTGTATATTTGATTATTATATTTTATCCTTCCGCTGTGAGATTCTATTTCTTTCTCTGTTTTCTTATTTATCCCATAACAATCCGCCCTTACGTATGGTTTGAATTGGCACGTGTGTCTGTTTAAATCGTGCAAAAAGGCGGGATGTTACACAACTGGATCCCTCAACATTTATTTAAATTATTTAATACCCTCTGTTGTGATTATATGATATTCTATGATGAATTATATTGGATTATTGAATGCTATGGTTCGATTGGATATAATTAGGTATAATGAATTTCCAAAAATATATAAATTGGATTTTGGAATCATAATAAAAGAAGTGAAATTATAAGTAAAATAATTATAGAAATTTGAATAAATTTAAAAATGAATTGGAAAAGAAATAAAGTGACTTTAAAATTCTAATAGATGAATCTTGAGTATAGAAAGGAAATTTGAATAAACAGAAAGTTAATGAATATTAATCTTCAGTATTATTAATTTAAAAGAACAAAACATTTATTTAATATTTAAGATTTAAATTATTTAAGAAGAATAAAGAAGAAATTGAAAAAAGCTGAAATTTGTATATTTCAGTTAAATGATTTAAAATCAAACGGAAAATAATAACAATAACAATCAAGTCCATAATAAATGAATTTTGAAATGAATTGAGTAAGTAAGAAATTTATTTCGAATGGAATAAATTAGGAATCAATTTGGAAAATTGATTTAAGTGATTGAAGTTGGAATTTTCCCTGGATTACCAAGTACGTTTTCAAAGTGAATTTTTAAATATAAGTTAAAAGATTTTAAAGTTGTTTTAAAAAGCAAGTTTTGGAAAATTTATTATTTCTAATATTTAAATTCTAAAGTAAGTATTTTATTTAGTCTATTACAGATGTAATTATTTAAAGAGTAACTTAGTATCTAGTTTTTAACAATGAAAATCAAGTTTTATATTTTATTAAGTAACTTTATTTTCAAATATCCATATAGTATGTATTTTTAAAAACTCTTGGAGTAGTTTTAAAATAAATGCTTTAAAGTAGATTTCAAAGTAAAGTGTTTTAAATATATTTTTTCAAAAAAAATCTAGTTTTGTGCTTGGTGATTTCAGTGGAGAAAGAAAAATACTTGGGAAAGTTTATTCTGAAAAAGAAAGATGATTTGAAACTGTTTTCAAAGAGTTGAAAATAGAAATATATGTTGTGAAGATATTTTGAGATAAATAAATAATTTGGGAAATTATTTATTGTTCGATGGTTGTTTGTGAATATTGATTGATAGTTAAATAACGGACTATCAAAAATGGCCAACTGCATTGATCGTTTCGAAGAGACCGGGATCGAGATTTATTTCTAGAAAACCACTTCAATCCGGTTTGTACATTTCATGGAAAACGATTTTGGATTCGAAGATGGAGCAGTGAAGTGCAAGAGCTAGTCGCTACTAATCATAAGGATATTTCCAAAATGGATGTAGTAGGAATAGTGCCTTCGGTTCCATTCGAACCCGGGACGGACTTGTATTGATGAATGCTTTCGGGACATCGTTAGGTGGACGATGGGCATTCTAAGGGATATGTTCTAAAAAGGTAACGCTTAGCCTCAAGCCTCATCAACCGAGAATGACTGAAAATCAGGGGTTATGCAGCAAGGCTGGGTGGGTAGCACCCAAGCAGGGTGAAGTCATCCCTGTGTAGATGTCCCTTTTATTTCGGCTTAGTGGGCGGTTGTTGATCCCAACCGTGGGGTGATCTCGCTCGGTATTATCCAGTAAGTGGTAGTCCCGGTCTTGTGTTGCAGGGGAGCGGGCGTACTCCTTGGTACTGTGATTTAGGCCACGTACTGTGACAGGTGGTACCCCAGTGCCTGGTCATTAGTTGGAAATCCATTCTCCCTACGAGCCATATATGAGTTTTTTTTGTATTACCCACTCTGTGGCTAGTAGCTGGAATTTAATAGATGTAACAATTTCGGCTATTTTATAAGTATTTGTATATAGACCCTATTATAATATTAGAGGATTTCTATAAAAAAATTATAGTTATCGTAAGGTAAAAACCCGACATGTTTATTTGTAGTGTGGTCTTACCAGATGCTTTTGTTTTCAAAGGATTTCTGAAACTTTAATAATCAATTGGGTGTGATTTTCTCACGCTGGTATTCCAGACCGACTCAAGTGTTATTTAACTGTAATGCTCGGGTCAGACCGAGTATTATAGGATACAGGATATGATGCTGTGGAGCTTAGGAGACGAGCTAGATGATGATACGTACATCCGTACTTGTTTATATGTATATTCCGCTTTGTTGAGTTGTTGTGTATCCATTTGTTTGTTATTGATGTTGACCTGTGATTGATGTACTCTGATGATGTAATATATAAACTGATACATTTGATCTTTGAGTAAAGATTATTTATTATCTATTATATTTTATTCCGCTGCGATGGTTAGATTCTGTTGTTGTTTTCTATTTTCTTCTTCTACCTCTTCTTCTTTAACCCAAATGGTTCGTATTTATGTAAAACTTGGGTCGATTTAGGTAGAATAGTGTTGACTAAAGGGGTACGGATTTGCGGGCTGTTACAGTTTGTATCAGAGCTTAGGTTGGTGATAACCTTGGCCCTGGTGGGAATTACTCATTTAAAATAGAGTCCGTAGTACTCTAGAATGAGTTTGAATGTATTAATAGATATGCGTTCGTATTTGTTAGTGAATATAAATTATTTTAATATTGTGTTGATTGGTTTATTGAGTGGCATATGAACCTTCGTCGGCATAGTTTGGACAACTGTATCGAAGGGGTTTCTAAACACTTGAATAGAACAGTTTGACACGGTATTGTTTTAAATGTGGGTGAATGAAATAATTTTACCCAAAAACATATTTTGATATAAGGAAAAAAAATTCTTAATCTATTCAGCTAATATATGGTTTCTTGGATGTTAGGAATTATCATATTTAAATTATTTTCCTTATTGTATGGAAATTTAACTGGAAATTGAAATTATAACCAAAGTTTAAGGGAATAAATTCATTCTAAAATGAAATTTATAAATATGAATTATAAATGTAAATTATAAATTGAAATATAGTCAAATGGAAATTTGTATAAGCATAAACTATACAAATGAATCATACTTAAAATTGATTTAAGCAGGATTTGGAAATTTAAATCCCGGAGTTTTTGGAAATGTGTTTTAAATGGATTTTGAAAGTGATATAGCATTGAAATCACTTGGATTATTGGAAAATAATTCTAATGATGACGGCCGCATCATCAGTATTCATTTTCGAATTTCTAAGTGACGGATTACTGCCAAAAATTTATTTGTTCAGAAAAGCTAGTTGTTTTGAAATTTTCAAAGGAAATTTGTTGGGAATAAAACCAGGATTGGTTTGACTTTTGAGAAATGTGATTTGAGATTTTGAAGATTTCAAAATGATATGAAACCAAAAGACGGGTGTTTAAAAAATCCTGATGAGATAGGTTGTAAGCTTATAAATTGAGAAGATTTTTAAATCAGGAAGAAATATAAGCTTTGAATGTTGGAATTTAAATTTAAAGTGAAAAAATAAAAATGAAATTAACTAAAATTTAACTGGATTGAAATTAATCAAATAGTCTGAAAATAGTATCCAGTTATATTCGAATTAAGTTGGAATCGAATTGAGTTAAATAAATCTGAGTTCAAATAAAATTGAATTGGAATAAAAATTCAATTGAGTTATCGAATGAAACTTGATTCTTACCTGAATAAATGGAAAATAAATTGGATAAAGAATGGATTGAAATAAATAAATCAGAATAACATATAAAAAAATAAAAAAATGCATGGAATAAAATATGTTTAGGTTATAAATAAGCATAAGGCTTGAGTTAAAAATAGAAGAAGAATATATTCAAGCCTAGAATGAACGGAATTGTTTAAATAATAAGTTGTGACTTGTAAAATTAAAAAGTGGGATAGATAAACCCAAAATAAATATTTTGATGAATTGAAAAATAAAATGAAAATCAAAACTTGAATTATAAAATAAATTTGAACTTAAGAAAATTAAATGAAGAGATTTTAAGATTTAAAATCAAGAATTGAATTATAAATAGGGAAAGAACTAATTAGATAATAAATTAGTTAATGAAATATGTAAATGGAACCTAATGTAGTTAAATAGAAGCTGAATTGGTGAGATAGTATCGAAGTTTGGAAATAAAACTCAAGTTATAAATTAAATTCGACTTAAATTGTTGGTGAAGTAAATGTAATTGAGTTGTGAGTCCATGAAATTCAGTGGTAAATTGTAAATGGATAGTGGATTAAGAACTTGAGTTATAAATTAAAATTTAACTTGAAGTGTTAACAAATTAAATATAATTGGAATGTATCGATTAAAAATGTAAATGGATTGAAATAGTAATGGTTTGAATGTGCAAATAAAATCCAAATAAGTGAAAAAAAATTGGAGATGGCCTTGTAATAAATTGAATGAGTTAAATCTGGGAATCTTAAATTTTACAATAACTAATCAAATGAAATTGTAGATTTAAAATGAAATTTAATTGAGATAGAATTAAGTTTAATAGAAGAGAAAAATTTACTTGTAAAATGGAAATGAGCTTAAGTATAAAATTGAAGTAAATCAACTTAAGCTAAAAATATGGAAAGGAGTTGAATTGAATTCAACTTAAAACTAAGTTTAATGATATTGGATTGGTCTTAAATCAAGTGAAAATAAATTTTAATCGAAATAAAATTTGGTACATTATAGATAATATGTAATGGAATGAAATTTTTAATTAAATAATTGTAAACCATTTAAATTGTTAAGGAATTGAAATAGCCTGGATTATTTTCGAGCTAAATAAAATAGTTGGAATAAACAAATATGGAATGAAATTCTTAATTAAATAATTGTAAACCATTTAAATTGTTAAGGAATTATAATAGCCTGGATTATTTTCGAACTAAATAAAATAGTTTGAATAAACAAATATGGAATGAAATGTAAATGAATGGATCGTGAATAAATTGGAAAGGATCAAATTTAATAGAATGTGTCAGCAAGATCATGTGGTTTTGAATGGAACCTGTTTGAATAATGGAACTAGTTTGGTTAATAAAATGAAATGCAAGTGAATGGATTCAAATTTGAAATGCAATGAAAATGAGGATATATGGATTTGAATAAATTTAAAAATGGAACGAAATTAGGTATAAATTGAGTTGAAATCAATTTAAATTGGTTATAAAACATAAAGACCTATTTATTCACATAGATTCGTCAAATTGCATAGAATAAATTGTCATTTGATGTAAATGGAAGTAATTAAAATTCTATGAATTGATAGGATTTAAATAAATTGATTTTGAGAGCAATTAAATTAATTATGAGTTCGGTATGCTTAAAAATAAATTAAATGTAAGCGATTGAGTTTTAAACCATTTAAATTGAATGAAGTTGTTTACGAATGGATTGAAAACCATTCAAATTAAATGAAAAGGGTTATAAATTAATTGGAACAATGGAATTAGTATGAAAATTGTATAAGTTGGTTACGAAAAAATGTTTGGTGTGAATTTCTTTTAGAATTCATGTGTTTAACTATTGCAAATAAGTGAAATATTATTAAACTTCATATATTGGGCACTTACATGTTTAGATTGAGTAAGTGTAGGCACCGGGAAGCCATGTGGCTGGATTTTGGGCACGCTAACTACTAAATAAATAAGCTGTTTGCTTAAAAATGCTAAATAATGTACGCCTGCGCAATACAAATAGGAAATATGAACTTTTTTGGTTTTTTCGACCGGTAGGTCGATTAGTATATATTTATGTCTTTTTTCAAATTGCAAAAGCTCCTCCGTACAAATGGGAGTCTGCCAAAATTTTCTGGAAATTTTGGGAGTTGAAATTTTTTTTGAAAATTTTGGAAAAATTTTGTTAAGACAAAAAGATTTCAAATTGAAAATTGAAATAAATTAGTAAATGAAATTAATTTAAAATAATGACATGAATCAGTATAAATGAAAAATAAAATTCAAATATTCAGAGTTAAAGATAAATTGAATTCATATGGAAATGAAAGAATCAATTTGAATAGATATAGATATAAATAAAGTGGTGAAGTGAAAATAAATATAAGAAGCATATAAAATGCTTATATGAAACTTAAGAAAAGAATGGTGAACTCTTAATTGGAAATTGATATTACAAATATATTCTAAGTTAATACTTGAATGAGTAAATATGGACACTTTGTAAGGAAGTCTCTAAAATATTTTTGGAATGCTGTGATTGGATATTAGTGCAGGATATGCAGGTATTATAAAAGGAAAAGGAAAATTTGGTTTTGACTTCAGAAGATAAATTTGAAATGCTCGACAAAAAGGTATACGTTTAAATTTCTGTGAAATTTGATTGGGTTTTTGGGTCTAGCCACTTGGCTTTTGGTTTTCTTTTGGAATTTGGGAGCCCGTAGAGGCCTTCTGTAGTTGTACCGAGCTAGCCGCGCAAAGGAGACGCTGGCAAAAAAATTCGAAAATTTAGAGAGTTAGAAAAATTTTGAGAAAATTTTGATAATTCAAAATTTGGTTTTAAATTGAAACTTGATTGATTGAGCAAAAAGTATAGTTTGAAATCTATGGGGGAGTTTGGGAAGTTAGTAAGAAAGGTACTGCGTCTTTTATTTAAAAGAAAGTTGGTTAGATATTGGATTGTTTGGTTTTGGGGACAAGTAAACGGGTATTGGACCATTCTTCCTAACTAGTAATTTCGGGGACGAAATTCTTTTAAGGGGGGAGGAATGTGACGACTCGGAATTTTTAAGCATTTAAAATTGGAATATTTGATTGATTTTAAATATTTAAAAGTTAATTTTTAACTTGAATTCAAATACCACTATTTATTTGATAATTAAATTATTGAATTAAATAATTTGAAGTTGGGTAAATTGTGGAATCTAGAGTTTTAAGTCTGTAAAAAACAATTTGAAGGCTTATAAAATTTATATTGATAATACTGAGGATAATAGAAGTTTTAAAATTGAATTTAACACTGGTTTGTTTAGTTTTAAAAACATATCGCTTAAATTGAATTTAAAATAGCCTTCCGAGGCACATTCTCGGAATTCGACGAAACCTGTTCCATTGAGTCTGTAATATTGAATTATTATCGGATTTCAAATTTCGTATTGATCGGAGCCAGTGTGTGAGTGTACGATATATAAACGCGCTGAAAATTTAATTGATAATAATCTAATGAAGTTTAATTTAATCGGTCAAGCTTCTTGTATATGCCATCTCCTTTACTTATCACGTCACCTCTTTTCCTTCTTATTAGCTAACCCTAATTCATTTCCCAATTCGATATTAAAAAAAAGCGAAGAGAAGAATCAAATAATGGCCGAACCAACAATCCCCTCTTCAATTCATTCAGAGAAAAAATTTTAATTAAAATTACTATAGGCCGAAGCCAACCTCTTCAAAGCAAAACCTTTCCCTTAATAAAAATCGAAATTGAATTCGACCTCGAGAAAAAAAATGGCGTCGAGCTAATAATTAGATCGAGATCTAATTTGTAACGACCCGGTGTTTTCAACCATTCGCATCCACACATGTCGGACTTGAATTGTTCAAAATACCGCGTTGTAAATAAAATTTGGCAAATCTCAAAATATACAGTAAATAATTAATCACAGACACAGAATCAGAATACTCGCAGCGGAATTTAAAAATACTTAGTGGTTCATGAAGCCACTATAAATAGTCTCAACAAATACAAATTACAAAGTCTTCCATCCCAAATATAGTTTAAATCATCAAATAAAAATCCAAAAATCCCAAAGTCTTGATTTCATAAATAAGATAACGGACAGAAAGAAGCCAGCAACTTGAAAGGATCTACAGAAGTCCTAGCTCCGGGATGATGACTGAACTACAACTCAGGCTGACCCGAGCGTAAAATAAAACATAAACACTCGAGTCAGGACATACATACTTATATAGTGTAAGCTAATTCAAGTGTACTGTAATATAGAGCAAGTAACTTAAAGGATGCTTGGGACCGCCCATCCTCTAAGGATCCGTTAAACTATTTACTATGTAGTATATTGCGCTATTAAATAGTGTCTATTTATAAAATAAACTTACTTTTAAATAGCGTTAAGGCTTTACATTTTCCACCTTAACACATTTATATATTCCCATAGTCTATACAGTACCGTAATCTCCCACGTACTGGGCGTCGTCAGAGGGCACTCCATAGGTATGGTACAAACCAAAATCGTATAAGGCTCGGTATGGTAGGTGACACGGCACAACTAGGCAATGCCAGGGTAGATATACCAATTACGCTTCCGGACCGATGGTAACGCGTAGCGCGCAGCTACCGCCCACCTCGAACAACAATCCCAAATCAAAGGTGCGCACCAATACAATCACATAAGTAATAGAATGGCATACGAAGAAGTGCGTCCGATCAGAGGTGCTACCTCATTAATCCGTCAATCGCTCCTGTTTTAGCCACCTTATGCCAACTCACGGGAGTCGGGTCCACGTATTTACCTCATAGAAAACGCCACCACCATCCTACTTCATTCTGGAATCTCCACGTGTACACGGTTGTCAAAGTGGTTTTCGGTATCGACAGAGAGTATGCCAGACATCCGATCCCGGTCTCTTTAACAACCAAGCGTTATTATAACCCGTGGTTCAACTTTAAAAAAAATGTTATTTATACTTTAAAAATCAAAATAAATTTCAAATACATTTCAATATCATAATATCCTTTCAAACATCATTTATTTAAACATCAGTCATTTCATTTAATATAAAATACCATTTAAATCTATTCAATTTATTTAGGAATTAATTGCCTTTCAACTCACATTTAAAAGTTAAATTCTTCCATTTAAAACCATTTAAAGTCAATTCCTTATTCTTATTCATATTATATTCCAAAATTTAAGCTTTTTTTTTCCAAAGATTATTTCCATAAATTTTATTAAAACAATCAAAATTCAGTTTCTATAGCACTTATAAAATGCTACCTAAAGTTATAGGTTAAAACAGTTTATTTACAAAAGACAGCATTTAAGTGCTGTAATTTATTAACTTAACCATTAAGTTTTAAATTCCCAAAATAAAACTTAATATCAATTATTTTACTTAACTAAAATCTCACTTTTAACAAAAATTCATAATTTTCCAAAATAAGTTATACTCCAAAATTTTACATAAACATTCATTTATTTAACATTTGACTCATTCAAAAATCATTATAAATAAATAAATAAAAAATAAAATCCTTCAAATACATTTAAACCAGAAAATTATAAACTTTCTATTTAAAAATATTTTTTAAAACATTTCATAAAAATATTATATAAACCACGGGTCTGTATATAGATTTCTAGCCTAGGTCAAGTGATACGGATATATATCATTTCAATCCGCAATTTACAAAAACCCCGGGTTCTATCATTTCAAACCCGCAATCCCAAGTTAAATATTTAAAATTTAACAATTAAATAAATAAATGAATAAATAATTATCGTACAGGCCTATCATTTCAGCCTATAACGATCTCAATTTACAGGGAACTTGCAGTGATGATTTAACAGTAAATAAGCATTAAATAATATAACTGCAACTATATTACAACATATAAACAACTGATGAGGTGTCGATTTAAAATGGGGTTTAACATCATACGTTATATTACGGACAGATGACATTTAATAAATAATTTACAAATACACTTGCGATAATTCACATAAATATAGGTATGTTTGTCTGGTGAGAAATACTCACCTTAAACTGCAGATAATCAGATTCAAACAATTTTACCACTTGATAAAGGATCGTACAAATGGCACGATTAGGTTTCCGCGGATGCCACGCCTTGATTCAAATCTAAAATAAGATCCAAATACCAAATACGCGACTTTTAAAATTACGGTCAAAGCAAAATTTTCGAAACAACTGGAACGAATAGAATAAAAGAAATTTTGGTTCAGCTTTTGCTCGACTGCCTCACCCCACATCCCGACCCCAACTTCATAGGCTTGGCAATACTATTTATTACTATTATACATTTTATTATTATTACTATTATTATTATTTCCACCGGCATACCCTAACTTATCTAGTTTTGAAAAATATATATTTAAACAAACTTGCGTCTCTGCCTAAACTATTCTTCAATGCAAACTCTCTCTGTTTCTTAATTACAACACGTCTCTGCCACTTCAATTTCAAAACATTGTCGAATTCAGAAACATTAAAATTTAAATTTTTAACCATTCTTAACTTTAAAAATCATATTCCTACTTCAGAAAAATGTTCATTTGGATACCATTTATCTTATGGTTAAATAAAATAAATTTTATAAATAAAATATCCAAATTTACTATGAATCATTTGTAAGTCAGAATTTCCCAATTTTACTTAACTTGTATATATATTTTTCCAAATAACTTTACACTTAATTTAAAAATACCCACTTCCTAAATTAAACTAAATTCTCATTTATTTACTTAACTTAACAATTTTATTTAAAACCCAATTTCAAATTTTCAAGTTAAGTCATAAATTGAAATTTCACCTTTCCATTTGAAAACAACATTTTCAATTATTTACTCACAAAACACATCCATTCCATAAATGTTTTTTTTCTTTTTAGTTAATATACACTAAATTTTCTTCCCAACTTTATTCATTTAGTCATCAATTCAACTATGATTCAAGTTAAATAAAAGTTATTCCAAAATGTTCCATTTCAACCGTCTTTCATTTTATCAATTTAAAGTACATTATTTATTATACCAAACATATCCATTTTCGGAAATAACTTTTATTAAAATTTCTAGGTTAGATTTCAACTCCATATTAAATCAAATTTAGTTATTATGTCATTTATCGTAAATAAAATCTTTAAATTCACTTTAAAACCAATTATTAATTTACAAAAAATTAACTAAAAAAACAAAACACCTTTAAAATTTTAAAGCCTTAAGTCAAATTTTTAGTTAAATTACATAAATTTTATTTCAAAAATACTTAATAATTTTTAAAAAAATATTATAATATATTAACCATGGGCTTGTTCGGGATATAAGCTCGGTTATGAAAATTAGAGGGACGTGACGTGGTGGAGAAGTAGCCGAGCAAGGCAAAAGGGAAACAGAGAACAACAAGAAGAAGAAAGGGAAAAACTGGAAGAAGAAAAGAAAAAGACAAAGAAAAACCATTACCTGATTTGAAGCTCTATACGCAAGAAGGAGATAATACAAGCTATAGGAGATGCAAAGGTATTTGGAATAGCTGGTATATATAAATGAGCTTCAGGTTTTAAAGTGGTCACGGCAGGGGAAAATTTATAAAGTGGTAACATATCTTGATTGAGAAGCAATAAATTTCATATTAAAACAAAGGAAGGCAGAGAGATTTATTTCCAGTTTCTTCATGTTTGAACGTTATACGAAAATTGTGATAAATGCATGCGTTGATTTCTCTTTCCAGTTTCGTTTGAACGTTATATTCTTTTGCTCTCCTTTTCCATTTAAAGTTGCGTGATTACGGTAAGCAAAAGGAGAAAGGCTTTGAACTGGAAAGGCAATGAATAAAATGTTTACAAAGTTTTTTGCTTGATAAATGGTTCGAAGATTTGCAAAACAAATTTTGCCTGGGAAACAGAAGAGCATGATCATAGGAACGAAAAATTTATTGCAAAATAAAGGCAGTGGAGATAGAGAGATATAAATGGGAATGTGAAAATTTGAAAGGATAGGCAAGGTTAAATTTGAACGCATGAGTTGATTTTAGGCAAAAGATTTATTGATCCATATAGAACGGTAGATAATGTTCACGTGATATGAATGGTAGCTGAGTGAATAACCAGAGAAGTTTCGAATCTGGGTAATAAATCTTTGAAGAATATTTAGGCAGATAAGAAGAACGGCAAGAAGATAAAAGATATTTAGAATGAAAAGCTATATACATTTTTTTTTTTTAAAACCAAATAGACAGTTATGGAAAAATAACGTTTGCTATAAAACTACTGACTGATATTTTAATCTCTATAGATATTTAAACATGATTTTTTTAAAATACGTCAAAATGACGTAATATAAAACACCCAAAATTTATTCAAAAGTAACGTTTTTAATTTATACGTTTTTACGTTACTTATATCATTACAATGCATGCCCTTTTTAAATGCGAAATTTAACACTCTGTAAAACACTGAATTTTACAAAGTTATTACTTAAATTAAATTCGCTTACAATTTTTGTATTTCAAATATACAAAATTCATTTTTTATTAACATTGCGAATTTGAGTTGTCTTTTAACAAAATTTAAAAACTTCAAAACTTTCAGTTTATGTTTAGACTTTTAGGAAATGATTTAATCAAATTAATATGTATATAAATTGGGAAGTAAATTTTACTGGAAAGAGAAAAATAATGGATTAAAATTCTATACGTTTTCTTATATATAAATATATATATATATATACGGTATTTATTCCCTAAATTTACGCGCTCTTTTTAACGCGTAATTACCCAGTTCATTTATACACTAAAAAAAATATTCGAAATTCTAACCATGCTGCGACTCGAACTCGTGACCTGTCGTGAATAGCTCAGATGTCTTAACCACCTAAGCTATCAATGTTTTCTTAATAAAAACTTGATTTTGCTAGACATTAAGTTATTTACCATCTTCGACAAAACCCCAAATTTCCAAATTAAAGTTAATTCTTAACCATGTCAAAATTTCAAAGATCTTATTATTTAATTAAAAATTTGGTCAATTGTTTTTATTTTTATTTTTAATCACTTTAAAATTTAGATTTTTATATAATAAACCCTAAAGTTTTTAAAATACAAGTGAAAAATACTTGTTAAAAATTTGGGCTGTTACACTCTCCCCCACTCAGAACTTTTCGTCCTCGAAAAGGAAGAAGGTAGGGGAATAGAAACAACCTGAAAGAAAACTAAATTGAAACTTAAATTAGAATCATTAATCTAAACAATAAAAATTCAATTTTAAATTAATCATTGATTTCATCTATTTATACTTAAAATTTTAACATTTATTTATTTACATATTTACTTGTATAATATCCCTATACTAAAAAAAATCATTCATTTTTTTTTATCCAAATTTTTCACAAGGTATTATAACATTCTAATTTAAAATGTTTAATTTTAGTCCAAAATTGAAATGGTAATTTAACTTAATTTTTAAAGTAAATTTACCATTTCCCAAAATAAACTAAATTCCCTATTTAGTTTCTTCTTTATTCCAAACTATAATTAAATTTATTTTTCTCAATATTTTTCTCATCTATGTCAAATATTTTTCTCAATATCTAAACCATATAAATTCAATTTAAATTAATTAATATTAAATAATTGATTTAATTCATTTGATTTTTACAGAAGTTAAATCAATCTTAACTATTTCCAAATTAATTATCTTATTATCCAATTATTTTCTAAAATCAGAAATTTGTATAGTCATTTATAATAATCATCTTTTATTCAACAAATTTAATTCTTCTTTATTGCAGATTATTATTAAATATATTCTACTTAATATATCTTATCGCACATATTAAGTAGATTATATTTAATATAACTATTCCAATATATTTCTAAATTTCCTTTAACACCATTTGATATTGTATATTATTCAATTATTATTTTATTTCTATTTACCTCTATTTGTCTTGTTGTAATAACCCGCATATTTATCGGTGGTATATTTAAATATTTTATTTAAATATGACATCGTTTGTCGGATTATGGTCCGAAAAGCTATTTTCTACAAACGGCCCAATTGGGACTCAAGACCACTTCCATTGAGTTCAAAATGTCGTTTGCGATCTTTTTGACTATAATCTTTAATATGTTTGGAGTAAGTTGAATTTTGACCTTTTTCTAGTTGGACTTTAGCTTTGGGTTCAGCCCCAAACCCCACTTAACCCTCTAACTCAGCCCCTTCCCCTCATCTCTCTTCATTTCATTTCATTCCTACTCCTCTTCACTTCTAAACTCAAGCTAAAAACTGAAATGGGGGAAAGGAAGTGGAAATAGAAATTAGCAAGCCCTAGTTCTTCTTGTAAACGTGATTCTTGCTCCAAAATCAAAGGGAATCCATTGGTAAGTTCATCTCCATCTTCTCCATCTCTTCTCCTCTTCAATTTTAGTAAATTGCTAACCCTAACTTAGGAAATACTTGCTTTGATTCTAGATTGAAGCTAGTAGGGTTGAAGTAGAGAGGGGTTGGCCTTGTTCCTTTGCATTTGAGCTTCTTCTTCTTGTTCTTGAGTCTAAAAGGTGAGTTTTGAACTCACATCTACTTCTCTTGATTTCATAGGTGTTGGGTATGAGTTCCTAACAATTATGCATGTGCCATTGTTTTGGATTTAGAAAGGATTTGCATTTCATTGAAAAAGGCTGGAATTGCAAATTCATCAGGTTCGGCCGACCGAGCTCCCTGGGCCGGTCGACCGACCTGCTGCCCTGTTAACTCCGTTTAGGCAACGAGTCAAGGTCTGGACCGACTCACGACTTAAGGTTCTTAACGGTTCCGAAGGCTACCGACTCAAGAAGCTACCGACTCAGGAAGCAATCGACTCAACAGGCTACCGACTCAAGAAGCTACCGACTCAGGAAGCTACCGACTCAACAAGCTAACGAGTTAAAACTTAAGGCGACTTAGAGGAGTGGAGCGACTCAAGGGATTAACGGTGTATGGGATAGACCGACTCAAGTTCTCTAACGACTCAACGACCTAAGGTGTCAAATGACCTAACCGACCTACGACCTATGGTAAGTCGTTCACGACTTAGCTTGAGTCGTCCACGACATAAAGCTACTAGGTAGAAATCCAACGCCGCCTCATCTTGGACCACGACCTATTAACTCGTAGACGAGTTAGGACTTGTGCCATATATAGAGGACCGGAGACGCTCTGATACGAAGCCTGGGCTCAATTAGTTGAGTCGCCTACGACATACGACTCATCCTGAGTCGGTCACGACTTACGACTCATCTTGAGTCGGTCACGACTCATGACTTAGCAATTTCAGCCTAGAAATTTGCCTATAAATACATGACCTCATCGAGCATTGAAGGGACTTTTGGACTGACTTCCTAGACGCCATTACTCTGCCACTGTCTCGACTTCAAGCAACGTTCAAGCAACACTTCTGTCACTCCAATCACCAAAGACATTTCAACAAATCTCAAGAGGAAATCTAACTCATTCGCCATGCATTCGAAGGATTCTTCTACATCAGAGTTTGAGCTATTTGTCTAAGTGTGTTGTAATTGAAGATTGTTGTAAAGAATTGTAACCAAATCAGCAATAAAGAGCTTAAAAGTGGACGTAGGCTAGATCTTAAGCCGAACCACTATAAATATTGTGTCTTTTATAGCTTCTCTGTGATTTCTCTGCTTATATTTTGTTCCCGTACCAACGGGTGGTGCTTTCACAATTACCTTCTTCTACGCACCGGGATGTTAGCGTGCAATTTTAGCATTAACATTTTTGGTGCTATCACTGAGAATTGAACTCAGGCGAGTTATCATTATTGCTTCACAAAGGTTTGTAGAGAGAATTTCCTTGAAAACCAGAAGTCTATCCGAGATTATGGCTCCTGGAAGGAAGAGTAGATCTGTCAGATCTGGGAATATTCAAGAGGGAACCTCCGCTTCCCCTATATCGAATCAAGCCACTCCAGCTGTCGGAGTTACAAAGGCAGAGCTGGATGCTGCAATTTTAGGGCTGAACCAACAGATCAATGCCCAAAATGCACAACTCGAGGCTCAAAATGCCCAGAACGCCCTAATTCTAAATAGGTTGAACGATTTGCTTGGGGCAAACCGTCAACCAGCAGGTAATGAGAGGGATTTTGCTGGCAACCTTCATGATGCTGAAGAAAGAAATGCTCCTGAAAGGGCTGCTAGCCCCTTTGAACAAACACTTCCAGAGGTTGGTGGATCTAGAACTCGACATGATGAGGAGTATCTTTCTGGAATGGTCCGACAAATTATGAAAGAGAGTATGCAGAGGGTCGAAGACTAGAAAGAATGGGGTTTCGCCCCAAGTAAGACTCCATTTACTGAGAAAATCTTCAAAGCTGAATTTCCAAGGAAGTTTGTCCCTCCAACCATTCCAGCTTATAAGGGGACAAGTGATCCGAATGAATTCCTATACAAATATGATTGGCACATGACAGGTGCCAGAGCCTCTGATGAAATAAAGTGCCGATATTTCCCTGTGTATCTCGAAGGCGTAGCTCTGCTTTGGTTCACCAAGCTGCCCGTCCGATCTATCAATCAGTTTTCTGACTTGACCCGGAAGTTCAAGGAGCAGTTCAGACTATATGCCTCAAAAGCCAAAGATATCATGTCACTATCAAGTTTGGAGCAGAGTCCAGGAGAGACTATCAGATCTTTCTTAAACCGCTTTAATATAGCGTTAGCTGAGGTGGACAATGCAGAACCGCGAATGATATTGACTTATCTGATGAAGGGTACTGACAAGTCGAGCGAATTTGGGAAATGGCTAAACATGAAGGAACCAAATTCCCTTGAAAAATTCTATAAAAAAGCAGATGAATTCATACGCTTAGAAAGCCGTCCCGTACCGGTAAAGGCAGTGTTGGAAAAAGCTGAAGATAACACTGTTGCTCCACGCAAGAATGAATCTGTAGGGCAAAAAAGGGAAAATAACAATGGGAAGAAACAGAGTAATCTGAAGAAGCCCCGATCCTTCAAGCCATCAGAGTATACTCCTTTATCAGATACGCCGGAGCGTATCTACCTTGACATTAAAGATTCTGTTGACTTCCCTAAACCTCCTCCTCTAAGGACCGGGAAAAAAGCTATACAGAGTGGGAAGTTCTGCCGCTTCCATAATCAGGCCGGTCACGAGACCGACGAATGCCGCCAGTTGAAAAATCTGATTGAAGAGTTGCTAAGGGAAAACAAACTGCAGCAATTTGTGAAAAAGAATAACAACAATCCTGCTTCATCTAGTCAGGGGCAACAGGCTCCTACTCAACAGCCTAGGACGATTGAGAAGGCTGCAGGGCATGAATCTGGAAGGCCCATTATTAATGTCATTACAGGAGGACCTCACCCAGCAGGCAGAAGCTGGGGTGAGATGGAAAGGTATACCAGAGCTTTAAAATTTGTGCCGACTGAGGAAGATGTATTTGTTTTGGAAGGTGCTACGCCTTTGAAGCAACAAAGAACTTTCGATGATGATATTGTGTTCAGAGCCAGGGATTCCGCAGGTATTGAAGCTCCTACTTTGGATCCTCTAGTCATCTCGGCTGGTATCGGACCAGCTATTGTCAGAAGAGTTCTCATTGATTGTGGCGCATCCTGCAATATTCTCTTTAAGAAAACATTCGACCAAATGAAGATCCCTATGGCTGATGTGCAAGCCTTATCGCAGAAAATTGCTGGTTTCACTGGGGAGCCAAAGCAGGCGGTAGGGACCATTGATTTGTTTGTGGAACTTGGAGAAGGAGAGAGAAAAGTAGTCCGCAAGCAAACTTTTGTGATTGTCGACGAATTTTCTGCTTACAATGCTTTCCTTGGTCGCCCAACTCTGGCAGCGTTCAAAGCTGTTCTTGCCCCGTGGTGCCTCGCTATTAAATTCCCTACAGACAATGGAGTAGGAGTTATAAAGGGTGATCAAAATGCTGGGCGAGAGTGCTATCTGACAGAGTTACGAGAAACCAGAAAAAGAGAAATGGGAAAGAATGCGGCAGCCCCAGTCCGCATCAAAGAACCAGCCTTGTAGCAATTACAGGGCGGACCCTGTACTGGCGAGCACAGCGGAGCAAGGAAAGAGATGGACCCTGGAAAAGTCAGTGCAGGGGAAAATAGAGTGGTACCGGTGGAAACGACAATACCAATACCTGTAGACCCAAAGGACCCAAACAAAGTGTTGAATGTGGGTTCACAACTTAATGCGTCAATTCAGAATATCTTAATATCTTTTTTAAAGGCAAATCTGGATGTTTTTGCTTGGACTCATGCCGATATGTGCGGAATATCCCCAGAAGTTGCAGTGCATGCTCTAAATATTGATCCAAAATTTACACCTGTGAAGCAGAAAAGGAGAACTCAAGGTCCGGAAAGGTCAACGGCATTAAAAGAAGAAGTTGATCGGCTCATGGAGAATAATTTTATCAAAGAATCTACATATCCGAATTGGGTTTCAAATCCAGTGCTGGTTAAGAAAGCCAACGGAAAATGGAGAGTATGCATCGATTTTTCAGATCTAAACAAGGCCTGCCCCAAAGACTGCTTCCCATTACCCAGAATCGATCAACTGGTAGACGGAACAGCGGGACACGAATTGTTATCTTTTATGGATGCTTACTCCGGATATAACCAGATCATGATGCATGAGCCAGATCAGGAGGACACGAGCTTTATCACCGACACTGGTCTTTACTGCTATAGAGTTATGCCCTTCGGGTTGAAGAATGCAGGGGCAACATACCAAAGACTCGTTAATGCTATGTTCAAACCGCAACTGGGCAAAACCATGGAAGTTTACGTCGATGACATGTTAGTAAAGTCTAAGAAAGCACTGGATCACATAGAACACTTAGCAGACATGTTCGTTGTCCTCCGAAAATACGGAATGAAGCTCAATCCTTTAAAATGTTCATTTGGAGTGGAATCCGGCAAGTTTTTAGGTTTTATCGTGAGTGCTAGGGGCATTGAGGCCAGTCCAGCTCAAATTACTGCATTGAAAGAAGTCAAAGCTCCTAGAACAAAGAAGGAATTGCAAAGTCTCAATGGAAAAGTTGCCGCCTTGAGTCGGTTCATTTCCAAAGCCACAGATAATGCATCCCATTCTTTGACGCCCTAAAGAAAGGAAGGAAAAACTTCAATTGGACTTCCGAATGCCAAAAAGCCTTTGATGAATTGATTCGCCATATGGAGACGCCTCCAATACTTTCTAGGCCTGGCGATGGCGAGGATCTTCTTATATACTTGGCAGTATCATCTCATGCTTTAACTGCAGCGCTGATACGGGAAGACAAAAGGATTCAACATCCAGTTTACTATATCAGCAAAAGACTCACTGGGGCAGAGATGAATTACTCTAAGTTGGAAAAACTCGCCTATTGCTTACTAATTGCGTCTAGGAAGTTGAGGCAATATTTTCAAGCTCATCCTATCAGAGTCCTCACTGATCAACCTTTAAAGCAAGTCCTATTTCGCCCTGAAACTTCGGGTCGTCTTCTAAAGTGGAATATTGAACCCAGTCAGTATGACATCACTTATCATCCCCGGAAAGCAATCAATGGACAAGCTTTAGCGGATTTCATTGCAGAATTTACAGATAAGGGTAACAGTGAGGAAGAAACGGTCGACAATTCCCCGATCCAGTGGAAGTTATACGTTGATGGTGCGAGAAACGACTACTGTTCTGGAGCCGGAGTTGTACTTGAGACTCCTGAAGGTCGATCATTATGCTATGCACTAAGATTGGAATTTCCTTCAACAAACAATGAAGCAGAATACGAAGCCCTTATCGCTGGCTTAAGGATTGCTAAAGAATTAAACATCCGAGCATTACAGATATTCAGTGATTCTCAGCTTATTGTATGCCAAGTCAAAAAGGAATTCCAAGCAAAATGGGGGAATCTGCCCGCCTACTTGTCAAAGGCTTGGGAACTCCTGGGTGATTTCGACCATTACATGATAAGTCACATTCCTCGAGAAGAAAACATGAAAGCAGATTCTCTCGCAAAGTATTCGAGCACAGGCGAAGCTCAATTTCTGGGGCTAACTCCAGTAGAGGTCCTGTCGACTCCTAGCATTGATGAGATGGACGTTGATTGGATCATGAGCATGTCTCAAGAACAAGAATCATGGATGACTCCGATAATAGAATATCTGCTCAATGGATCCTTACCAGGGAACTCAAAAAAACGACAAAAGCTACTGAGAAAAGCCTCTCGATACGTAGTCCAGGATGGCCATTTATATAGACGGGGATTCTCAATGCCATTACTTCGATGTGTATCCAAGGAAGAGTCTAAAGCAATCCTAGCAGAGGTACACAGAGGAGAATGTGGTGATCATTCAGGTGGCCAAACATTAGCAAAGAAAATTCTCCGGTACGGATATTTTTGGCCAGAAATTAATCGAGATGCAGCAAAGTATTCCCGAGAATGTGACAGATGTCAAAGATTCGCCAAAATTCCTAGAGATCCTTCCACTGAACTCACACAGATGGTCAGTCCATGGCCGTTTGCAATATGGGGGATAGACCTTGTAGGACCATTACCAACTGCCAAATCTGGAATTAAATATGCCATTGTTGCTGTAGATTATTGTACTAAGTGGGCAGAAGCTGAACCACTGGCTACTATCACCTCAAAGAAGATGATAAGTTTTGTGACTAAAAACATCATTTGCAGATACGGTGTGCCTTAAAAAATAATTACAGACAATGGAACTCAGTTTGAAAGTGAAGAATTCCAAGATTTTTGCAAACGATTCAAAATCCGGAAAAGATTCTCAGTGGTAGCTCATCCGCAGGCAAACGGGCAAGTGGAAGCCGTGAACAAAATTATTAAGTCAACCATCAAGAAGCAACTTGAAAGAGCAAAAGGTGGTTGGGTCGATAAGCTACCGCTGGCACTATGGGCATACAGAACCACTCACAAAACTGCGACTGGGCACACCCCGTTTTCATTGGCATACAGGTCAGAGGCAATGATTCCGGTAGAAATAGAAGTCCCTTCACACAGAAGAATCCATTTCAATCAAGCAGAAAACGAAAAGCTACAGCTTGAAGCGCTAGATCTCCTTGATGAAAAAAGAGATGAGGCTAATCTCAGAATTGCAGCTCATCAGCAAAGAATAGCCAGACATTTCAATTCCAAAGTTCGCCAACGTAGCTTTGAGATTGGAGACCTAGTCCTGAAGAGAATTATGACCGCGACAGGTGTGTTTGGGCCAAATTGGGAAGGACCATATGTCATAGGTCAAAAGCTTCTTGGCGGCACATTCAAACTCATCACTGTTGAAGGAGATCAAATTCCAAGGGCATGGAACAACAATCATTTGCGTCCATACTTTACTTGAAAATTTTGTTGAAATATTGTAAAAAGAATTATGAATGTATGATTCTTGTAATTGAAGGCAATTGTAAAACTGATGCAAGTAAATAATGAAAGAATATAAAGTGGATGTAGGCCCAATTTCCTGGCCGAACCACTATAAATCTTGTGTTCCTTACTATTATTACTTGTTTGCTTTATTTTCGATATAAAAAGTACATAGAATGTATTGCTGAAATGTCGATTTGAATTTTTGCAGACAATGGAAGTGAAACTTGCACATAAAAAGACCAAGTGATTCTCGCCAAATTTCAAGTCACAAGAGCCCCGAATTCAAGTCCTAGATTGGAAGTACTTCAATTGAACGGCCTATGATTTCGACAGAAACGGGTCTTTGCTAATAAATTGAGATCGTTTGAACAAACAAACATCCAATTAAGAAGCTAGTGCTCGTTCTCACGAAATTGCCTGACAATGAAGCACACTTCCTTGGATTAAACAAGTTACTTAAAAAAAAAAAAGGGGGGGGGGCAGAGGATCATTGAAAAGACATAAGCAAGTGAACAGAGGAACAACCAAAGCCATCATCGGCAGCACAAGTCCTCTTCAGAGGCACAACTCTTCGGAGGATAAAGACCTCTAATGGGTCATACGCCACAAAAAAGAAAGTTCTCTACTCAACAAAAAAGATTGGAGGAGTCATGACCCTCCAACCATGAGAGAGTAACTTCCAGGCGATGAAAACCCTCTCTGAGGCACATTTCACCAGGAGTTGAAGTGTTATGACCGCTCTTCGGAATTTCACTTCACCAGAGTTGAAATGCAAACAAAATAAAAGCCCTCTTCGGAGGCCCATTTCACCAGGAGTTGAAGTGTTATGACCGCTCTTCGGGATTTCACTTCACCAAAGTTGAAATGCAAACAAAATAAAAGCCCTATTCGGAGGCCCATTTCACCAGGAGTTGAAGTGTTATGACCGCTCTTCGGGATTTCACTTCACCAAAGTTGAAATGCAAACAAAATAAAAGCCCTCTTCGGAGGCACATTTCGCCAGGAGTTGAAGTGTAACAACCGCTCTTCGGAATTTCACTTCACCAAAGTTGAAATGCAAAACAAGATAAAGACCTTCCTGGAAGCCCATGTTTCACCGAGATTGAAATAAAACTTCCAAGTGTTGAAACGTGAAAAGGCTTTCCTTGAAGGCACAACTCTTTGGAGGTACACGTTTCACCAAGATTGAAATAAAACTTCCAAGTGTTGAAACGTGAGAAATCCCTCCTCAGAGGTACAACCCCCTCCCGGGAACACAATTAAAAAGAAAGACCTCTTCAGAAGCCCACGTTTCATCGAGATTGAAATAAAACTTCCAAGTGTTGAAACGTGAAAAGGCTTTCTTCAAAGGCACAACTCTTTGGAGGAACACGTTTCACCAAGATTGAAATAAAACTTCCAAGTGTTGAAACGTGAAAAAATCTCTCCTCAGAGGCACAAATTTTTATTAAAAAAAAAAAAAGAAGAAAAATCCTCATCAAGATCGTACTTTAACTTTCAAAGGAAGAGCGATTTACCTATTCTAAAAAAAAAAAGAAGGGGGGAAGAAAGTTAAAGTACATTCAGAGGTCCGCTTTACCACATAGAAGAATTCACTTGGCAAAATGTATACATATGCAAAAGGAAAAAGTGATTTCTTCGAAGGACAAAGCGTAGAAACTTATATGAAGGAAGTTGCACTCTACGAAAATTCTCTTCGAGAATGAAGTAATTATTCTTTAAAAAACGAGAGTGCAAGTCCCCTCAAAGTATACGATATTGCAGTAAGCTCATGGTATAGGGGCAACATTGTATAGTTACATACGAAGTGGTATAGCTACGTCGGTAAAGTACGCTCAAACAACATACCACAAGCTCACCGCAATATCATATAAATAAACTTGTGCAAAAATGAATAATAAATGCATTCTTAAATTCAAACAAAAGTCTGTACAGATAAAGGATCATTTTATTCAATTGCAAATATTGCAGATACAGGTTTCAAAATAAAAAAGCAGGGGCCGGTGCCTGCACAACATCCGACCATTACACAAAAAAGGAATCAAAAAGCCCAACTTTTCATTTCTTCTTGCCGCCTTTAGACCCTTTACCCGACCGAATGGTTAGCTTTTCAGGTCTTTCAGGTCGGTCGGAAGGCATAAGGGAAGAAGGGGAGGGAGGTGCAACTGGTGCAATTTCCGGTTCCTCTTCAGTGGTGATAATTTTCTTCCCCCTCCTCTTCGATGTCCCATGCTTCTTTCTTCTCTTCGAAGAAGACTCACTCCCTGGAGTAACGAGAGCGGACAAAACTACTTCGTTAGAAGGAGTCCGCTCCGGAGAGATCTCGCCTCCTTCAAGTCCCTCATCTTTTTGCTCCTGCGAAGCAATAGGGTCATCCAAGCCATGAAGAGCCTCAATTTTCTCCTCTTGTGACCCGGGTTGTGAAGCGGAAGGAGGAGTCACCTGAAGAGATGGAGGAGGAATAACCAGAGAAGGCGAAGTCTACACAGCACTTGTTGTTTCAACTGCAGAAGAAGAGAAATTGAAAACGTTAGTATCTTCCCAAAAGAAGGGAGATATGGGTTCATCGAGATTCAAGAAGTAATCGAGAAGCTCATCAAATTTTTGAGGAATAAGCAGGCAATCCGCCTGAATCGGACCAATGTCGAAATTACCTGAAGATGTTGGCTTCGTCAGTTCAATCTCATAATTCTGAGCCCCAATGTCCTCCAAAGCCTCTTCATCAGTAGGGGTAATTACCCCGGTTCTTGTAGGAGGCGGCGAATGAGCACTAGAGCCTGTAATGTCCACTTCGGGAGAAACTAGAGGGCGTTCAGAGGTAGTAGGCGGTACTTCTTTTTCAGAACGCTCCTCTTCCGCCATCCCGGCCCGCGCTCTGGCAAGCTGCTCTTTTCCCTTGGCAAGAGCGGCGCGGGCTTCATCGTCAAGATAATGCTCTTCAAGGGCTGACTCAGCATATCTAGCACCTTTACCACCGAGCATATCAAGTGCTGCCTCCCAAACTTCAGCCAGTGTGATTTCATACTTGGGGCCTAGAAAGGCAAGGCTGCCACGTCCCAAAATGCTGTGCAGATAAAAATCGAATAATGTGGAGCTAATGTCAGCTTTGGTTGCTTGATGAGCCTCTTCGGCCGCAAGTTTACCAGCAACAGCCTCGTCACGCTCCTTTTCGGCCATAGCAAGTCGAGTTTTTAACAACTCTATCTCCAAGCTTTGAGAGCCGGTCTGTTCTCGCAGTTGTACAGTTTCAGCACGATATTCTTCTATGACCTTTTCCTTGTGTGCAAGCTTATCTTCGACTGCTCTTTGACTGGCATGCGCATCTCGTACTTGTTGCTGAAGCATGCTCTCCTTTTGAGAATGGAAAGTAGATGAAGTAGCTAATTCTTCCTTAAGTTTTTCTACTTCCGCTTCTAGCTTTTCATTGTAGGTAGCAATACTTCTCATTTCGGCGTCATGCTGTTCGAGAGTCTTCTGCCACTCAGCCTTATCGTTCTCCATTGTTAGCATGGCCTCGAGATTGGCTCGGTTAACCCTCTGAAGTTCGTCGACAAGTTTTTGCCAGTTTGACATTCTTTCAATATCGGTCCTGACAGTATCAAGATTTCGCAGCATAGCCGATTTGTCGAGAGGAACCAGGTCGAGATCAAATCGAACCCCTCTCAGGCACCACTGAGGGAATCGACTTTGAAGAGTGGGAGGACCTTGCCCAACTTGGTATGCGGGCCGGTTGATGATTGTTTGAATGTCAGAACGAACGGGGGCAGGAGATTGAGCAGGAACATGTTCCGAAGCCGTCGGCATTGTTTCTTCGGTAAGTCTAGCCCGCTTGCTAGAAGAATCGTCTATGTGACCTTTACCTCTCTCATCGTGAGCTTTTCTCTTTTGAGTATCGTCATCTCTGTGGGGAGGGTCATGTCTTTCTTGTTCCCTTCGGTGACGTTCTTCATATGCTCGTCTCTCGTCGGCTTTCCTGATGGCCCTCTCTTCATCCGATTCTCTGTAAGACGGGAGGTAACGCCTGTAATCATACTGGCTACGCCTCCCGTAGCGCTGGAAATCATCGTAGTACGAGCTGCTGCGCCCCATTGGAGAATCTGGAATAAAAACAATAAGCTTTAGAAATCTTTAAAGTATAAGAAGATAAGTGCATAGAAGTGATGAAAAAATCCTAAGTGTTGTGTAACGTGTAAACTACACGCATCAAGTTACAAACCACTCTGTGGAATAGAGGTAGTGATAACTTGAGTATGAGGATTTGACATTTGTTGTAGAGAAGATGTCGCCTCGATTACAGAAGAGATGGTTTTGGAAACATCATCTTTGAAAAGTTCTTGAGAAGTCACAATTAAATCGCTCAACCCCTCAAAAACATCATCGCCATCATGTTTTTTGGGACTTGCTTTCTTAACTCCTTCGTCGGCAGATCTTCCGGAAGATCGTGGAGTTTCTTCCTCTTCGATAACTGGGGCAAGTGCGGACTTATCAGACAGCCCCGCAACGTCCTTCGGAATTGAACATCTCACTAGTGAAGTTTCTATAGAGGTTCCTCCCTGCATGTGCTCTTTAATAGAGACCGGGGCATCAGGAGTTTCCGCCGGAGAATCGGGAATTTCACTTGGAGCTTCACGAAGTTGAGTAAAGCGAGAGGAATGAAGAAGCCCGTATTGATGTAGAAATTCATCATTTAACAAAAACTTGATACTCCTCTCTTCTGCCGTCACGGCGTTCAATCTCTCGAAAATTTGTTTATAGCATGGATCTCTAGAGGGAGGAGGAAGCGCTAAAACAGAAAAGAATAAAGAAGCCAAGTTAGCATTTAGCAACTCAGATTTTGAAAAGCCCAAGAATGGAGAAATAAAAACAGGAAAATCTTACTTCCTACTCTCCAGATGGCATAAAACCCTGGAGGGAAACGAACAAAGAAATACTGATTTAGAAATCCATGAACGCTATCAGAAAGATCGGTGATGAGTTTTCGATTTCGAGCACTCCTTATGATTACGATAGAGGGATGATCTTTGATCTTTGTGAATGAGCAGAGGTAGCAGATTTCCTCAAAGCTCGGTAATCGGTCCAGAACTCTACTAAAAAGCAAACATAACCCCATCAGAATGGCATGGCCATTGGGGTGCAATTGGAATGGAGAGATAGACAATCGAAGCAAGAGCTGCCGAAGGAAGTCATTAAAAGGTGGTATGGCACCGCTCAAGCACATTTGGCGGTTGCCAGCAATAAAGCCAGAAGGGGGCCTATCTGCAGTATCGTTCGACCCCGGCAGTAAGGCATCAGCTTCGGCAATGCCAAACTGGGTGAGCAGTTGAGTAAACACCCGGTGATTCAGAGTGGTGGGAGTTCTTTCCGGAGGATTATCCAACAAGTTGGCTACTGGGAAGACATCTTCAGCCTGGCCCATCGGTTCTTCTTGTTTAGATGTCATTCTACACAAGCAACTGGGTGTTCAAATGCGAAGGTGCACGTTTCCTAAAAGTGTGAAGTGTTGTGCAGAACTAATGAAAATAACAAGTAAATATAACTGGAATTAAACTGGTTGACGATTGATCAACTATGGTAATTTCAGAACTTGTTAATTTAGAGTTCAAGCATAATATTAGTGCAGGCTGGTCAGTTTCAATTGATTGTTTCAGTGTTGCTTTAATATTCTACTTGAAATCGATAGCACTTCGTTCACACGATTTGTTTAAGTTAATTATCTGTTATTAACTAATCTGTCATTTGATATGGGCAATCGATGACAGGATATTCGTCCTAATTTTCTGTGAGTGTTGTATTGAACAGGTTGTTAGCTTGCAAGTCAAAATAACCTGTGAATGAATGCAATAAAATTCAACAGTTCAAAGTTAATGCAATGGTCCAGAATTCAAACAGAATTCACGCAAGTCATAACTCGTTAACGGTTCAAGAGTTCTGAATCGGCAATGCCCTAAGTCATAAGTCGTAGAAATAGGAAAATCTCCAAGTCTTATCTCGGCCACGACTCAAGGGTCTTATCTCGGCCACGACCCAAAGGTTTTATCTCGGCCACGACTCAAGGGTTTTGTCTCGGCCACGACTCAAGGCTTAGGCCGTGGAGCATGTTGAGTCGTATCATGGTCAAATCACAAAGGTCGCCGGATCATACAAGAATAGCCGAGTCAAATCTACGGCAATGTTCGAATCAATCTGGCCCATTAACCATCTAACTCCTAACCCATTAACCATCTAATCCATAACCCGATAGCCTCGCAATGGTTAACCCCAGTTCCGTCACACCACTAGGTCGCCTCAAATCTCGAATCGCTACAAGTAAGATCAAACCGCCTGCCTTCAATCCATCAATGTCCGATGCAATAGTATTCGCAAGGGTCAAGGGGGAAAAACAGAGGCGGAGATCGGCAATCATCAGCAATTGAAAAAAGATGCAAAATCTCTTACACGGTGTGATGCTAAAGATGATCGAAAATAAATCAGGTTGGAATCGCCTTTGAGAGCTCAAAGATGCGTTAATGGCAGACACGGTTCAAAGGATAAGAAATGAGAAGAAGGAAGTAAGGAGAACGACTCAAGTCTTTTATAGCTTTGAGCAGTGGTAGTTGAATCGGCACACGAGTTTAGATGAGTCGAAGCACACGACCTACGACTTAGGCGTGAACTTCGAGGGGCAAATGTTAACTCCGTTTAGGCAACGAGTCAAGGTCTGGGCCGACTCACGAGTTAAGGTTCTTAACGGTTCTGAAGGCTACCGACTCAGGAAGCAACCGACTCAACAGGCTACCGACTCAAGAAGCTACCGACTCAGGAAGTTACGACTCAACAAGCTAACGAGTTAAAACTTAAGGCGACTTAGAGGAGTGGAGCGACTCAAGGGATTAACGGTGTATGGGATAGACCGACTCAAGTTCTCTAACGACTCAACGACCTAAGGTGTCAAATGACCTAACCGACCTACGACCTATGGTAAGTCGTTCACGACTTAGCTTGAGTCGTCCACGACATAAAGCTACTAGGTAGAAATCCAACGCCGCCTCATCTTGGACCACGACCTATTAACTCGTAGACGAGTTAGGACTTGTGCCATATACAGAGGACCGGAGACGCTCTGATACGAAGCCTGGGCTCAATTAGTTGAGTCGCCTACGACATACGACTCATCCTGAGTCGGTCACGATTTACGACTCATCTTGAGTCGGTCACGACTCATGACTTAGCAATTTCAGCCTAGAAATTTGCCTATAAATACATGACCACATCGAGCATTGAAGGGACTTTTGGACTGACTTCCTGGACGCCATTACTCTGCCACTGTCTCGACTTCAAGCAACGTTCAAGCAACACTTCTGTCACTCCAATCACCAAAGACATTTCAACAAATCTCAAGAGGAAATCTAACTCATTCGCCATGCATTCGAAGGATTCTTCTACATCAGAGTTTGAGCTATTTGTCTAAGTGTGTTGTAATTGAAGATTGTTGTAAAGAATTGTAACCAAATCAGCAATAAAGAGCTTAAAAGTGGGCGTAGGCTAGATCTTAAGCCGAACCACTATAAATATTGTGTCTTTTATAGCTTCTCTGTGATTTCTCTGCTTATATTTTGTTCCCGAACAAACGGGTGGTGCTTTCACAATTACCTTCTTCTACGCACCGGGATGTTAGCGTGCAATTTTAGCGTTAACATGCCCCGAGTCATAATTGGGTTTCTGCATCTGGCCGGCCGACCGAGCCCTGTAGTCCGGTCGACCGACCTGCTTTGTTTTGCCTGTTTTCCTTATTTTGCATATTTGATTGATTTTTCCGGATTCTATCGATTCAAGTTGCTTTTTAGTGTTTGTTATTGCATCTTTGACTTTGATAACTTACACTTGACTTCATCCACGGGTTTTTATAAAATAATTTCTCAAATCGCATTTAAAAGCTCGTTTCTCCAATTCATAAATTCTATTTAAAACACACACTTTCGCACTTCGAGCGAAGTGGAAGGATGATTAAATGGTTGGGCAAAACACGGACCATGAATCTGTGCGTTTATCTTTCCGATTAATCCCCGACCTATTCGATTGATCGTTTTGACCTTCGGATTTGGTTTATCGATGATATGAGGTAAACTTTGTACTGCTTTGAGTGTGAAAGTGACTGACGGATAGTAAACCGTTTAGTGCGAACGAGTGGTTATGGGACATACGTTAACACTTTTCGGATTCCTTTTCGAGAGTTGTGACACATTCTGCCAGTTAGTGGTGTCCAGTACTGGGTCTCACCACTACGGTTTGTCGCCCTATAGTATCGGTTCCGATGTTGGTCTTTATGAGCCGCATGGGTGATATTGGGTTTGTGCCTTTAGTATCGCTATTGGAGTTGGTCCTTTGCCCCAGCTCGAGAGATATTTGGGATTGTCTGTGCCTTTGGGATAGTGTCTTCGGACTGTCTTCTTCTAGCTTGTTGCTTTTAGTAGCGCTTTCGGAGTGGTTTCTTCACCACCGCTCGAGAGATATCGGAGTGGTTTCTTCACCACCGCTCGAGAGATATTAGAGTGGTTTCTTCACCACCGCTCATGAGATATTTGGATTTTTTGCAAATGGTAATTGTTATTTGCCTTTTGGCTTGCTTTGGGATAATTATATCCTTTGTTTATTTGAGTTGCCGATGATATGAGGCTTGTTCTATATGATTCATCTTTTGTTGATGATTTTGTTATCTCCTCTAGAGATATTTGTTATCCTTTGTAACCTTGCAGGTTATGATTGTTCATTTTATCTAACTGATTTGTTTAGCTAGACTGATCCGGGTATTTTATACTCGGGTCAGACCGAGTTGTTTCAGGTTAGGTGCTTTTGGACTTAGCCTCTTTTGCTTCCGCATGGACTATTCCGCTGACTCCTTTTTGTCTTAGCTTTTTGTGTAGTCCTTTCTGTTATAACTCTGATATGTATTCTATTGACTCGTCTGTATATTGTGGTTTGCTATACCACTTGACATGTATTATTTTGTATACTCTGCTTTGTATCAGTATATGTGTGTAAATGATGGTTTACTGTTCTGTGATGTATATTGCATTTGAGTTGTTATATTCTGTTCTGATAGATCCTCTAGCCATTGTAGTTTTTCTTTAAATATTTATTGAATAGGTCGAATTTTAATGTGATTCTACTTTTCGACGTATTTAGTGAATAGTTAAGGTAAGATTACACATGGTCGCTTCCATTATACTCTATTGTCCGCGTTAGCCGACAGTATTATTTATGTAATACTCTTTGTTAACGAGGCTCTCGGAGTGGGGCGTCACAGCGTGGTATCAGAGCGAGGTTCAGAGCAAAATATGATAAATACAGAATAGAGCACATATTACGATACATCAGAGTGTGACAAGTGTTACAAATCTTTGAATCATCGTGTCTTTCTATTCCTTCTACCATCAATGGTTAGATAGAATTTGGGAATACGTCTATGAATGCATTTTTATTCCGTAGTATTCCGTATTGAAACATCTACCTTGTGGTTAATATTTATCTTCTTTAACTTTCAGCTTATGGCTGGAAGAGGCAGAGGACGACGTTCGGATGCTGGGCAATCTAGTGGCTCACATCCGGATGGCGTTTATATGTCAGCCGATCAGTTTATGGAGTTGTTTAGGAGCATTCAGCCTCCAGCTCCTACTCGTGTATCTCCACCTCGCAAGTCTACCTTTGCACGCCTGTGCAGTGATTTTTCTCATCTTGGAGGAAAGCCGTTTAAAGGCTCTGAATCCGTTCTTGAAGTCCAAGCTTGGATTCGCACGTGCGTACATATCTTCTCTAGAATGGATATTTCTGACCATGATAGAGTTCTTGTAACTTCTAGCTTATTGCAAGAGCGTGCCCTTGATTGGTATGAGCTTCTTGTAGCCGAAATTGATGAGTCTGCTCTTTCTTGGACTCAGTTTCGGGAACGATTTGAACTCAAGTTCGTTCCTGAATCTGAGAAAGCTTTGTTGGCCCGATGCTTTCTTGAATTGAAGCAAGGGGAGTCTTCTGTTTCTGAATATGTTGCATCTTTCGAGGCCTTATCTAAGTATGCTCTTGAATTCATTAGCACTTCTTATAAGAAGAATCTGAAGTTTGTTTCTAATCTTAAGAAATATCTTAAGAAATCTTTGATGCTTGAGCTTAAGCTTTCTTTTGAGGAGTTAGTTGATTTTGCACTGCATCTCGAAGCCGTCGAGAGGGAGTGTGATAGTGATGAAGATGTTGAAGTTTGAAAGAACCCCAACAAAAATCAGTCTCCATTGGATGAACAGGAATTTTTCCCTTCCAAGAAGAAAAAGGCCATTGAATCTAATTCTCAGTCTCAGTCTGCTGGAACACCTTCCAATCGGAAGTGTTTCAATTGTGGTTCTCCTGATCACATGATTCGAGCTTGTCCTAAGCCTCTCTTCTACCGCTATTGCAAGAAGGAAGGCCATCGTAGTTCCACTTGTCCCATTGCGCCGAATAATTCTCCATCTGGCAAGTTAAATGTAACAAATGCTTCTGGAGGTTCCTCTCAGGGATAAGGTATGTCTCCATCTATTTTGGTGGGTCTCTATTTTTCTTTGTGATTTCGATTCCAATTTGATGACATCATTTTATTTTTAAGCCCTCATGATGAGGAAAGTGGTGTTTCTCTCATTCATGTAGTTTGAGAATTTTCTGGTATTTTTGAGCTTGTCTTATGATTATCACCTAAGAAAATCTTTTGAGTAGTGTTAAGGTCTTTTTAGCTCGACCTTACCACCGGTTTTCATTTGGCTACGAGTTGCGGAAGTTAGGATTCCACTTACCACATTCCGCACTCGTTGAGATTTGTATGAATAATTTATTATGTCATTCAGTTGTCTAGCTCATTTCATCCATTTTATGAATCGAGTATTCTACGAATATCTCGATGATTCCATTTTTAGTATTTTATTGATTTTGGATGAAATAAGCAATCTAAAATTTTTGCAAATCTTTTTCATAAGATTTATTTATAAGTATAAATGGTATTTTTGTTCTTAAAATGAACAAAGTGAATTTTTAAAAAGTTTTTAGAAACATGTTTATCTTATAAAAGATGGTTTTGTGATTGTATTGCCCTTTGAGTGCTTTAAGAATTCTCGTCGATGCGCTTGATCAACGTTATCGATAGGAATCTCCTAAACGCTCTGATGAGACAATTTGACACAATAAATTGATTTGAAATAAGAAATTTTTTTTTTCTTGAAATATTATTTCATGAAAGTAATTGAAATTTTGAAGCTTTAGTTTTTTGGTAAAGAATTTTATTTGAAAGTTTTAGCTTTTAAGAAGGTAGATTATTTGAAAGGACTCTTTTCCGGTACTCTTATCTTGGGATTCCCAAAGGGAACCAAGATTTTATCTTTTTACCAATACTAGTCGTGTTGGTTTGAATGTCGTTCTCTTGCAAAAGAAAACGTGCTATCACTTGTGCTTCTAAATCATTAAAGCCGACAGAGACTAGGTATGCCACTCATGATCTAGTGCTCACGGCTATTGTTTTCGCTCTTTATATTTGGCATCATTATTTTTGGGAAAGGAATTTTGTTCTCCTCACCAATCATAATTTTTGAATGTTTAATTTCTCATAAGGAACTTAGTGTTGGCTCGAGTTCCTTGCATCTTATGATCTTGATATTATTTTTATTCCCGAAAAGGGGAATCGTGTTGCCAATGCATTTAGTTGTAAGCAACAAGTGATTGTTTCTTTGTTGATGTCCGAATGGAATGATCTTTTTACCAAGTTCATCGGACGTTTTGTTGCACTTCTTTTGTTGAGCTTTGGATCATTTGACGTATTGTTTGTACCACGTCAGTGTTCCGAATTATTTTGAGCTTATGAATCCATAGAATTCTTTGAGCAAGCAAGTTCAGGCTTATCTTTTCATGCACTTTAGGGTGAACTTCTTATTCTGTTATTCTTATATGTTGATATGTTTTTGGTTGTTACTCTTTATTTTCTTCTTAAGAATTGCGAGGACGCAATTTCTTTAAGGAGGGGAGTCTGTAACAACCCGCATATTTATCGGTGGTATATTTAAATATTATATTTAAATATGACGTCGTTTGTCGGATTATGGTCCGAAAAGATATTTTCTACAAACGGCCGAATTGGGACTCAAGACCACTTCCATTGAGTTCAAAATGTCGTTTGCGATCTTTTTGAGTATAATCTTTGATATGTTTGGAGTGAGTTGAATTTTGACCTTTTTCTAGTTGGGCTTTAGCTTTGGGTTCTGCCCCAAACCCCACTTAACCCTCTAACTCAGCCCCTTCCCCTCATCTCTCTTCATTTCATTTCATTCCTATTCCTCTTCACTTCTAAACTCAAGCTAAAAACTGAAATGGGGGAAAGGAAGTGGAAATAGAAATTAGCAAGCCCTAGTTCTTCTTGTAAACTTGATTCTTGCTCCAAAATCAAAGGGAATCCATTGGTAAATTCATCTCCATCTTCTCCATCTCCTCTCCTCTTCAATTTCAGTAAATTGCTAACCCTAACTTAGAAAATACTTGCTTTGATTCTAGATTGAAGCTAGTAGGGTTGAAGTAGAGAGTGGTTGGCCTTGTTCCTTTGCATTTGAGCTTCTTCTTCTTGTTCTTGAGTCTAAAAGGTGAGTTTTGAACTCACATCTACTTCTCTTGATTTCCTGGGTGTTGGGTATGAATTCCTAACAATTATGCATGTGCCATTGTTTTGGATTTAGAAAGGATTTGCATTTCATTAAAAAAGGCTGGAATTGCAAATTCATCAGGTTCGGCCGACCGAGCTCCCTGGGCCGGTCGACCGACCTGCTGCCCCGAGTCATAATTGGGATTCTGCATCTGGCCGCCCGACCGATCCCTGCAGTCCGGTCGACCGACCTGCTTTGTTTTGCCTGTTTTCCTTATTTTGCATATTTGATTGATTTTTCCGGATTCTATCGATTCAAGTTGCTTTTTAGTGTTTGTTATTGCATCTTTGACTTTGATAACTTACACTTGACTTCATCCACGGGTTTTTATAAAATAATTTCTCAAATCGCATTTAAAAGCTCGTTTCTCCAATTCATAAATTCTATTTAAAACACACACTTTCGCACTTCGAGCGAAGTGGAAGGATGATTAAATGGTTGGGCAAAACACGGACCATGAATCTGTGCGTTTATCTTTCCGATTAATCCCCGACCTATTCGATTGATCGTTTTGACCTTCGGGTTTGGTTTATCGATGATATGAGGAAAACTTTGTACTGCTTTGAGTGTGAAAGTGACTGACGGATAGTAAACCGTTTAGTGCGAACGAGTGGTTATGGGACATACGTTAACACTTTTCGGATTCCTTTTCGAGAGTTGTGACACATTCTGCCAGTTAGTGGTGTCCAGTACTGGGTCTCACCACTACGGTTTGTCGCCCTATAGTATCGCTTCCGATGTTGGTCTTTATGAGCCGCATGGGTGATATTGGGTTTGTGCCTTTAGTATCGCTTTTGGAGTTGGTCCTTTGCCCCAGCTCGAGAGATATTTGGGATTGTCTGTGCCTTTAGGATAGTGTCTTCGGACTGTCTTCTTCTAGCTTGTTGCTTTTAGTAGCACTTTCGGAGTGGTTTCTTCACCACCGCTCGAGAGATATCGGAGTGGTTTCTTCACCACCGCTCGAGAGATATTGGAGTGGTTTCTTCACCACCGCTCATGAGATATTTGGATTTGTTGCAAATGGTAATTGTTATTTGCCTTTTGGCTTGCTTTGGGATAATTATATCCTTTGTTTATTTGAGTTGCCGATGATATGAGGCTTGTTCTATATGATTCATCTTTTGTTGATGATTTTGTTATCTCCTCTAGAGATATTTGTTATCCTTTGTAACCTTGCAGGTTATGATTGTTCAGTTTATCTAACTGATTTGTTTAGCTAGACTGACCCGGGTATTTTATACTCGGGTCAGACCGAGTTGTTTCAGGTTAGGTGCTTTTGGACTTAGCCTCTTTTGCTTCCGCATGGACTATTCCGCTGACTCCTTTTTGTCTTAGCTTTTTGTGTAGTCCTTTCTGTTATAACTCTGATATGTATTCTATTGACTCGTCTGTATATTGTGGTTTGCTATACCACTTGACATGTATTATTTTGTATACTCTGCTTTGTATCAGTATATGTGTGTAAATGATGGTTTACTGTTCTGTGATGTATATTGCATTTGAGTTGTTATATTCTGTTCTGATAGATCCTCTAGCCATTGTAGTTTTGCTTTAAATATTTATTGAATAGGTCGAATTTTAATGTGATTCTACTTTTCGACGTATTTAGTGAATAGTTAAGGTAAGATTACACATGGTCGCTTCCATTATACTCTATTGTCCGCGTTAGCCGACAGTATTATTTATGTAATACTCTTTGTTAACGAGGCTCTCGGAGTGGGGCGTCACAGCGTGGTATCAGAGTGAGGTTCAGAGCAAAATATGATAAACACAGAATAGAGCACATATTACGATACATCAGAGTGTGACAAGTGTTACAAATCTTTGAATCATCGTGTCTTTCTATTCCTTCTACCATCAATGGTTAGATAGAATTTGGGAATACGTCTATGAATGCATTTTTATTCCGTAGTATTCCGTATTGAAACATCTACCTTATGGTTAATCTTTATCTTCTTTAACTTTCAGCTTATGGCTGGAAGAGGCAGAGGACGACGTTCGGATGCTGGGCAATCTAGTGGCTCACATCCGGATGGCATTTATATGTCAGCCGATCAGTTTATGGAGTTGTTTAGGAGCATTCAGCCTCCAGCTCCTACTCGTGTATCTCCACCTCGCAAGTCTACCTTTGCACGCCTGTGCAGTGATTTTTCTCATCTTGGAGGAAAGCCGTTTAAAGGCTCTGAATCCATTCTTGAAGTCCAAGCTTGGATTCGCACGTGCGAACATATCTTCTCTAGAATGGATATTTCTGATCATGATAGAGTTCTTGTAACTTCTAGCTTATTGCAAGAGCGTGCCCTTGATTGGTATGAGCTTCTTGTAGCCGAAATTGATGAGTCTGCTCTTTCTTGGACTCAGTTTCGGGAACGATTTGAACTCAAGTTCGTTCCTGAATCTGAGAAAGCTTTGTTGGCCCGATGCTTTCTTGAATTGAAGCAAGGGGAGTCTTCTATTTCTGAATATGTTGCATCTTTCGAGGCCTTATCTAATTATGGTCTTGAATTCATTAGCACTTCTTATAAGAAGAATCTGAAGTTTGTTTCTAGTCTTAAGAAATATCTTAAGAAATCTTTGATGCTTGAGCTTAAGCTTTCTTTTTAGGAGTTAGTTGATTTTGCACTGCATCTCGAAGCCGTCGAGAGGGAGTGTGATAGTGATGAAGATGTTGAAGTTTGAAAGAACCCCAACAAAAATCAGTCTCCATTGGATGAACAGGAATTTTTCCCTTCCAAGAAGAAAAAGGCCATTGAATCTAATTCTCAGTCTCAGTCTGCTGGAACACCTTCCAATCGGAAGTGTTTCAATTGTGGTTCTCCTGATCACATGATTCGAGCTTGTCCTAAGCCTCTCTTCTACCGCTATTGCAAGAAGGAAGGCCATCGTAGTTCCACTTGTCCCATTGCTCCGAATAATTCTCCATCTGGCAAGTTAAATGTAACAAATGCTTCTGGAGGTTCCTCTCAGGGATAAGGTATGTCTCCATCTATTTTGGTGGGTCTCTATTTTTCTTTGTGATTTCGATTCCAATTTGATGACATCATTTTATTTTTAAGCCCTCATGATGAGGAAAGTGGTGTTTCTCTCATTCATGTAGTTTGAGAATTTTCTGGTATTTTTGAGCTTGTCTTATGATTATCACCTAAGAAAATCTTTTGAGTAGTGTTAAGGTCTTTTTAGCTCGACCTTACCACCGGTTTTCATTTGGCTACGAGTTGCGGAAGTTAGGATTCCACTTACCACATTCCGCACTCGTTGAGATTTGTATGAATAATTTATTATGTCATTCAGTTGTCTAGCTCATTTCATCCATTTTATGAATCGAGTATTCTACGAATATCTCGATGATTCCATTTTTAGTATTTTATTGATTTTGGATGAAATTAGCAATCTAAAATTTTTGCAAATCTTTTTCATAAGATTTATTTATAAGTATAAATGGTATTTTTGTTCTTAAAACGAACAAAGTGAATTTTTAAAAATTTGTTAGAAACATGATTATCTTATAAAAGATGGTTTTGTGATTGTATTGCCCATTGAGTGCTTTAAGAATTCTGGTTGATGCGCTTGATCAACGTTATCGATAGGAATCTCCTAAACGCTCTAATGAGACAATTTGACACAATAAATCGATTTGAAATAAGAAAATTTTTTTTCTTGAAATATTATTTCATGAAGGTAATTGAAATTTTGAAGCTTTAGTTTTTTGGTAAAGAATTTTATTTGAAAGTTTTAGCTTTTAAGAAGGTAGATTATTTGAAAGGACTCTTTTCCGGTACTCTTATCTTGGGATTCCCAAAGGGAACCAAGATTTTATCTTTTTACCAATACTAGTCGTGTTGGTTTGAATGTCGTTCTCTTGCAAAAGAAAACGTGCTATCACTTGTGCTTCTAAATCATTAAAGCCGATAGAGACTAGGTATGCCACTCATGATCTAGTGCTCACGGCTATTGTTTTCGCTCTTTATGTTTGGCATCATTATTTTTGGGAAAGGAATTTTGTTCTCCTCACCAATCATAATTTTTGAATGTTTAATTTCTCATAAGGAACTTAGTGTTGGCTCGAGTTCCTTGCATCTTATGATCTTGATATTATTTTTATTCCCTAAAAGGGGAATCGTGTTGCCAATGCATTTAGTTGTAAGCAACAAGTGATTGTTTCTTTGTTGATGTCCGAATGGAATGATCTTTTTACCAAGTTCATCGGACGTTTTGTTGCACTTCTTTTGTTGAGCTTTGGATCATTTGACGTATTGTTTGTACCACGTCAGTGTTCCGAATTATTTTGAGCTTAGGAATCCATAGAATTCTTTGAGCAAGCAAGTTCAGGCTTATCTTTTCATGCACTTTAGGGTGAACTTCTTATTCTGTTATTCTTATATGTTGATATGTTTTTGGTTGTTACTCTTTATTTTCTTCTTAAGAATTGCGAGGACGCAATTTCTTTAAGGAGGGGAGTCTGTAACAACCCGCATATTTATCGGTGGTATATTTAAATATTTTATTTAAATATGACGTCGTTTGTCGGATTATGGTCCGAAAAGCTATTTTCTACAAACGTCCGAATTGGGACTCAAGACCACTTCCATTGAGTTCAAAATGTCGTTTTTGATCTTTTTGAGTATAATCTTTGATACGTTTGGAGTGAGTTGAATTTTGACCTTTTTCTAGTTGGGCTTTAGCTTTGGGTTCTGCCCCAAACCCCACTTAACCCTCTAACTCAGCCCCTTCCCCTCATCTCTCTTCATTTCATTTCATTCCTACTCCTCTTCACTTCTAAACTCAAGCTAAAAACTGAAATGGGGGAAATGAAGTGGAAATAGAAATTAGCAAGCCCTAGTTCTTCTTGTAAACTTGATTCTTGCTCCAAAATCAAAGGGAATCCATTGGTAAATTCATCTCCATCTTCTCCATCTCCTCTTCAATTTCAGTAAATTGCTAACCCTAACTTAGAAAATACTTGCTTTGATTCTAGATTGAAGCTAGTAGGGTTGAAGTAGAGAGTGGTTGGCCTTGTTCCTTTGCATTTGAGCTTCTTCTTCTTGTTTTTGAGTCTAAAAGGTGAGTTTTGAACTCACATCTACTTCTCTTGATTTCCTGGGTGTTGGATATGAATTCCTAACAATTATGCATGTGCCATTGTTTTGGATTTAGAAAGGATTTGCATTTCATTGAAAAAGGCTGGAATTGCAAATTCATCAGGTCCGGCCGACCGAGCTCCCTGGGCCGGTCGACCGACCTGCTGCCCCGAGTCATAATTGGGTTTCTGCATTTGGCCGGCCGACCGAGCCCTGCAGTCGGGTCGACCGACCTGCTTTGTTTTGCCTGTAGTTAAATAGCAGGCATATGTTGCACAGAAGTGATTTTATTACTAACCTTGAAATTTAAAATAAATTAAATAATTGAGATCATAATTATGTTTCGAGAAAAATGTTATTTTTAAATTTGAATTTTTAAATCATGGTTCATATTTTATTTATGTACCTGCTGTCCCCGTTATGTAAATTGGTCTTTTTAAATTTAGTTTGTTGTGGTAATTAAATCTTTCATGAATGTCAAATTTGATATGTTTGGGGTTAAAAAAAAATTAATTGGTTGAACAAATGTTTTGAAATTTGAATTCTAAAAGTTTGTTTATAGAGTAGGGTTGGTCCATTCATTCCCTTTCTAATTAATAATTGCCACACTTTTTTTCTTCTTCATTGTTTACTCATTTGTACCATTACTCATTTCCATTTACATGGTCTAAAGCCTTTTCATTTCATGAACGTTACATACTTTTCATATTTTTAATTATTTCTTTCACCTCTTTTAATATCTACATTTTTATTGGGTTGTTCATATTTTTACTTTATTTCAATTCCTACTTTGTTTATATTTAGCTTTATTAGCTTTTCACTAGTTTCATTCCCCATTCTTGTAGCTTCATTTCATTTTTAAAAAAAAAAATCATCTTCTATAGCTTCATTTTTTGTCACTCTTCACCTTCCTTCTTCCTATTTTCATGTTTCTTCTTCAAATCTCCTTCCTCTCTTTTTTTTTTCCAAAGCTTTTTTTCCTCTTTCTTCTTCTTATTCTTCAAATCTTCTTCTTTTTCAAAGTTTCCACTTTTTTTTTGTTCTTCTTCTTCTTTAAATTTTTTTTCTCTTTTAAACCTTCTCTTCTTTCCATGTCTTTTTCTTCAAATCCAGATTTATATAATCTTCTCCTCAAAACTTTCTATACAAAAAATTAAGATAGCAAGGAAACAAAACAAAATGAGAAAGTAGTTGCTGATCCAATTCTGGCTAAGCAAAAAGGTACGCAATACTAAAAATTCCATTGCAAGTTAAATAAAATATATGATGTGATATATAATTTCTTTTTTCTTTTTTTGAAATTTCAATCACCATTAATGCGTATAACTTTCTCCTACGAACTCAGTTTCACACGCGGTTTTCTCCGCTAGGTTCGTATTGGAATTCCAGACATTTAGACGCTGGTTTGAACGAATTCTGAGACCGTCGAATTTTTGGGTTTAAGTCGGATTTAAATTCGATTTAGATCCCAAAGGTGAGTGTTTTAACTCACTCACAATTTCTAAAATTTCCTATGTCTTTTAAATTGATTTTAGATATGAGTAGAAATTTATTTATGACTGTTTGGCATGTTTTATTCATTATCTCTGTTAAATTGCATTTCTTTAATATAACTGTTAATTAATTTTATCATTGCATATAAATTGACAGTTAAATTTATTTATTTTGCATATAAACTGATAGTTAATAGTTAATAAATTTATATTGAATATAAACTGTTAGTTAATATCTGACATTTATTTTCAGTTATATTGTATATGCCATATATTGATGTTTATTTAAATTGATGATGATTGAAATAAATTGATGACGATTATAATTAATGATTGATGATTGATGTTTGGTGAATGGATGATGTGTACTATATTTTAAAATCTGCAAGTTATCATGTATTTCATTCATTCGGGATTGCGGTTTGAAATGATATACAACCACATTTTTTATTTTTAAATTGCGGATTGAAATGATAAATATCCGTATCACTTGACCATAAGATAGAAAATTTTATACAGGCACCGCGGTATATATATATAAAAATTATTTTTGGAATGATATTTCTATGGTTTGGATAGGATACGGTTAATAAATATAGATTTTGATATTTTTTATATACATCTATAGTTAAAGTATTGAAGATAAGCTATGTATGGATTTGTTAAATAAAATAAATAAGTTGAATGACGGAGTTTGATTATTTTATATTATATGGTTAAGTACATGTTAAGTTATTGAAATTACATATAATTTTAAAGGATTTAAATTAATTAAGATTGGGCATTAAATTGGAAAATTTATTAAGTATTAAGCTTAATTAAGAAGTTAACTTCATAAGTTGATGTAAAATTTATTAACTTGAAATTTTAAAAAGGTATGATATTTATAACTGAATTTTATTCAAGGTGAATTAAATGAATATTTCTAGTATAAAAATTGAAGGAAATTTTCTTTTATAAGTAATTTGAGTTTTACTTAAATGATTACGGGTTTATTATGCACTTATTATTTCAAACTAAAAAAATAGGACTTTAAATTGGTGAAATAGAAATTTCCAACCTTAGTTCCAATTGTTTAATATTCAAAGTTTGAAATATATTAAAACTAAAGTGATTTTTTTAAACTGAAAAAGATTTTAAATTTATGGATTTTGACTTAATCTTAAATGAAATAAATTGTAAGTCGTGGAAATTATTTTATTTTATAAAGAAATTTTGAATCCAAACGATTGATGTTATATACTGTTTGAATATCCAAACCATTTAAGTTTTAGAAATTATGGTTTAAAGCTATGAATTTTCGAAGTATTATAGTTTGAAAGTTATAATTCAACGTTTGGTTTCCGATTATTAAAAGTTTGAAAACAATATGATTTTGGAAAAGAAATATATATTTGAAATAAAATGATATTACATTAATTTGGGTTTTTATAAAAATAATATCAAATGAGTTTGTTTTGGAAAGGAAATGATATCGTATTTATGGGTTTTGGAATGGATAATTATATTCTGGTTTTTGAAAGTATAGTTAATTTTTAAATGACTGCGGTGTTATAATAACGTTTGGTTGTTGAAGAGACCGGTATCGTACGTTGTCATACTCTCTGCCAACTCCGAAAACCACTTTAACAACCGTGTACGCGGTGGAGATTCCAGAATGAAGTAGGTTGGTGGCGGCGTTTCCTGTAAGGTAAATACGTGGACCCAACTCCCGGGAATTGGCATAAGGTGGCTAAAATAGGAGCGATTGACGGATTAATAAGGTAGCACCTTTGATTGGACACATCCCTTCGATATTAGACTTTGACTCTTGGATTGATTCGGTGGCCACTTTTGATTTTATTTGGGGGTGTGGCTTGAGGTGGGCGGTAGCTGCGCGCTACGCGTTGCCACCGACCCGGAAGCGTAAGTGGTATATCTATCCTGGCATTGCCTAGTTGTGCCGTGTCACCTACCCTACCGCGCCATGTACGAGTTTCAATTTGTGTCGTACTTATGGAGTGTCTTCTCGTAGTCTCCCGATCAGGAGATACGCAGGCACTGTATAGACTATTGGCATTATTTGTGTTAAGGGCTATATGGGTAACCCCTTAACGCTATTAAAAAGTAAGTTTATTTTACAATTAGACACTATTATAATAGCGAAATATACTATATAGTAAATAGTTTAACGGATCCTTAGGAGATGTAAATCCCGAGCATCTCTTGAGTTACTGCACTCATATCTATTTCTGTTAATTTAACTCACATAAGATCTTTTAGTTCTGACTCGAGTGTTTTTGTCTTTTCAAATTCGCTCGGGTCAGTCCGAGCGTTTCAAGATTTGAAGATTTTATTCTGGAGGACGAAGACGAAGATTTGTAGTACTATTATCTACTATATTATTCCACTACACCATTTAATTCCGCTGCATTTTTATTATTCTCTGGTATGTGTACTCTGATATGTATTGTATAAAAATAATCATAGGTTTTGTAAAACAGCTTCATGAACTGTATATTTGATTATTATATTTTATCCTTCCGCTGTGAGATTCTGTTTAGTTTTATTTCTTTCTCTTTTTTCTTATTTACCCCATAACAAACCGCCCTTCTGTATGGTTTGAATTGGCACGTATGTCGATTTAAATCGTGCGAAAAGGCGGGACGTTACATTCGATTTGTTTGAATAATAATGAAAAAACATCTATTGTTTATACAAGGTTATAAACCGGGAAACCAAGACAGAATTGATGTGGACTGCAAACAAATGCAAAGGTGAGTTAATCTCACTCAGTTAAATTCAAATTTAAATGATTAAATTTAAATAATTGTTTGAATAGTTCAATTGATTTATGTGCTATAGTATGGCATATTTTGGAATTGGCATATTATATTGTGCTAACATCTGTGGATGCAGGAAAACAGGTTGGAGGGATCCAAGTGGATCCCTCAACATTTATTTAAATTATTTAATACCCTCTGTTGTGATTATCTGATATTCTATGATGAATTATATTGGAATATTGAATGCTATGGTTCGATTGGATATAATTGGTTATAATGAAATTCCAAAAATATATAAATTGGATTTTGGAATGATAATAAAAGAAGTGAAATTGTAAGTAAAATAATTATAGAAATTTGAATAAATTTAAAAATGAATTGGAAAAGAAATAAAGTGACTTTAAAATTCTAATAAATAAATCTTGAGTATGGAAAGGAAATTTGAATAAACAGAAAGTTAATGAATTTTAATATTCGGTATTATTATTTTAAAAGAACAAAACATTTATTTAACATTTAAGATTTAAACTGTTTAGGAAGAATAAAGAAAAAATTGGAAAAAACTAAAATTTGTATATTTCAGTTAAATGATTTAAAATCAAATGGAAAATAATAATAAAACAATCAAGTCCATAATAAATTAATTTTGTAATGAACTGAGTAAGTAAAGAAATTTATTTCGAATGGAATAAATTAGGAACCAATTTGGAAAATTGATTTAAGTGATTGAAGTTTGAATTTTCCCTGGATTACCAAGTACGTTTTCAAAGTAAATTTTTAAATATAAGTTAAAAGATTTTAAAGTTGTTTTAAAAAGCATGTTTTGGAAAATTTATTATTTCTAATATTTAAATTCTAAAGAAAGTATTTTATTTAATCTATTACAGATGTAACTATTCAAACAGCGACTTAGTATCTTGTTTTTAAAAGTGAAAATCTAGTTTTATATTTTATTAATTAACTTTATTTTCAAATATCCATATAGTATGTATTTTTAACAAACTCTTGTAGTAGTTTTAAAATAAATGCTTTAAAGTATATTTAAAAGCAAAGTGTTTTAAATATATTTTTTAAAAAAAAATCTAGTTTTGTGCTTGGTGATTTCAGTGGAGAAAGAAAAATACTTGGGAAAGTTTATTCTGAAAAAGAAAGATGATTTGAAACTGTTTTCTAAGAGTCGAAAATAGAAAAATATCTTGTGAAGATATTTTGAGATAAATAAATAATTTGGGAAATTATTTATTGTTGGATGGTTGTTTGTGAATATTCATTGATAAATAACCGACTATCAATATTGGCCAACTGCGTTGATCGTTTCGAAGAGACCGGGATCGAGATTTATTTCTCGAAACTACTTCGATCCGGTTTGTATGTTTTGTGGAAAACGATTTTGGATTCGAAGATGGAGCAGTGAAGTGCAAGGGCTAGTCGCTACTAATCCTGAGGATATTTCCAAAATGGATGTAGTAGGAATAGTGCCTTCGGTTCCGTTCGAACCCGGGACGGACTTGTATTGATGAATGCTTTCGGACATCGTCAGGTGAACGATGGGCATTCTAAGGGATATGTTCTAAAAAGGTAACGCTTAGCCTCAAGCCTCATCAACCGGGAATGACTGAAAATTAGGGGTTATGCAGCAAGGCTAGGTGGGTAGCACCCAAGCAGGGTGAGCTCATCCGTGTCTAGATGTCCCTTTTATTTCGGCTTAGTGGGCGGTTGCTGATCCCAACCGTGGGGTGATCTCACTCGGGATTATCCAATAAGGGGTAGTCCCGGTCTTGTGTTGCAGGGGAGCGGGCGTACTCCTCGGTACTGTGATCTAGGCCACGTACTGCGACAGGTGGTACCCCAGTGCCTAGTCATTAGTTTGAAATTCATTCTCCCTACAAGCCTTGTACGAGTTTTGTTTGTATTACCCACTCTGTGGCTAGTAGCTGGAATTTAGTAGATGTAACAATTTCAGCTATTTTATAAGTATTTGTATATAGACCCTATTATAATATCAGAGGATTTCTATAAAAATTGTTTTAGTTATTGTAAGGTAAAAACCCGACATGTTTATTTGTGGCGTGGTCTTAGGAGATGCTTTTGTTTTCAAAGGATTTCTGAAACTTTAATAATCAATTGGGTGTGATTTCCTCACGCTGGTATTCCAGACTGACTCGGGTGTTATTTAACTGTAATGCTCGGGTCAGACCGAGTATTATAGGATATAGGATATGATGTTGTGGAGCTCAGGAGACGAGCTGGATGATGATACGTACTTCCATACTTGTTTATATATATATTCCACTGTGTTGAGTTGTTGTGTATCCATTTTTATGTTATTGATGTTGAGCGGTGATTGATGTACTCTGACGATGTAATATATAAACTGATATATTTGATCTTTGAATAAAGATTATTTATTATGTATTATATTTTATTCCGCTGCGATGGTTAGATTTTGTTGTTGTTTTCTTTTTCTTCTTCTACCTCTTCTTCTTAACCCAAATGGTTCGTATATCTGTACAACTTGAGTTGATTTGGGTAGAATAGTGTTGACTCAAGGGGTACGGATATGCGGGCTGTTACATCTTTGAACACAAGAACAATATCAGTTTTATACTTTACAACAATAGAGTACAACTTCAACAAAACACAACACTGGGCAGTTAAGATAACTTGTCCATATGGAAACTGAATTTGCAGCAAACCATACACTGTACAGCGGATAATACATCATATACGTGTGATGCTTCTCACCAACTAGCTTATCTCTTTATTTTCACAGTATACTTTCTTGACATAGCTCCAGAAACAACGATAACCTGACTCTAGGCTGTCCGTGTGGAAAATTATAGGCACCCAGAGTTTAGAAAAGGTAACAATAAACTCCAAGTCAGTAATGGGATTGGTGTGAGATCTAAAAGCAGTTATTTGTAGAAAAATAAATAAAAAGAAATCCATTCATGCTTTTGGAAAGTGAAACTACCATAAGGTCTCTTGGCACACACTCAATGCAATCACACACATAGGGTAGGTTTCACCTTATAGTAGTCAAACAAGCTTGATACACAAAAATCCTTTGAATATTATTATTAGTGCATAGCGTGGAAAAACATTTCGAAAGTATAATATTAATCTTAGCCAGCATACGTACAATTATAGTATGCCTACTATAACTACCATTTTAAATGGCAGGTTCTACAACTGAAACAGTAAAGGGCATGTATTGATTTTTTTGGATTTCCAACAAATGGTAAAGGCTAAGGAACTTCCTTTATCTAAAAGGGTACGCCTCTGAAGGGACTCCTCGAGTCCTAACCAGATCTCTGCCAACATAAGGTCGGGTTACCTCTGTAACTAGGTAACTAACTGTCACGAGTACGCCATCTGTCGGTCACAACCAACCTTTACCGAGGCACCTCAAATACCAACAACCACATAAGTAAATATCTGGGCTCTATGCCAGAATACCACTTTTTATCCACATAAGTTAAATATCTGGGCTCAATACCAGAATAACACTTTTTATCCAGAAGGAAATGTACATGCCGTGAGGGGCACGACCCCTATAACCATGCCGCATCTTTCATGTTTCGACTATTTTCGAGGTGTGAGGTCCGATGAAGTCTCTTCCCACAAAGCTACGCTTTTCACAAAAGCCATGCTTCGATTAACCAATGCCCAGCACTTAGCACGCCACATTACCATGTTGGGAATATATCATCAACTACATAACCTCTGAGCTCGTACGTCTCATATAAGGGTGTTAAGCTAAGAGAATAAATTCTCCGCCACCAGACATAAATGTATTTGATAGAAACCAGCTTTATATCTCATAGTGTAATGTTAGACATACATCCATACAAGTCCATCCTGGGTATGAATGGAACCGAAGGCACTTCGTCCAATTAAGGAAAGAAGTCCTTTCAAATCTGATTATTCCCTAATCACGTCCGAACATCCCATCACATAGGGTATTCTCTATACCGGAGCAACTCAGTGCAGAGATAATCAATAGGTAATCCTTTCGTTTTCGAAAATAACCGTTCTTCAACCATCGTCTTCAAATGCAATTTCATTCCATCGTATCATTATTCGAAATGGGTTTTATGACTTAAAGTCCTCCCCCGGTTTATCGGAATAATGAGCGCTTATTTTTAAAAAAAGTGGACACATTCAGATCTAAATGAGGCAACAAAGAATTTCCAATTTTGATATTTAAAAAAAAGATCCACCTTTAAGATTCGATGTGGTTTTCGGACAACCATTTGGAATCCGACCCCCGGTGTCATCGAAATTCAAATGCCATCTTAAAGGCCAATATCGATAGTCGGTTATTTAACTGTCAAATAACATCCATAAATAACCATTAGATTTAAATAATTTTCCCCAAATTATTTATTTATATATAAATATCTTCGCAAGATATTTTTCCACACTTCAACCCTTTTAAAAAAGATTTCAAATTACTTTCCTCTCGCGGAATAAGTTTCCAAATTTCCACTGAAAATTTGCCAAGACTAAATACTTTAGATTTTAAAATAATTTAAATCACTTTATTTAAAAATATATATGCTTTAAAATACTTAAAATAAAAATATTTAAAACACTTTATTTAAAATACCGGTTATGAAATTTGACAATAACTTTTTCAAGTAAAACTTAAGCCCAAACGAATTTAAAAACAAAGGTTATTGAATTCTATACAAGTTTCTCGAATAAATCATTAGCCAAACTATATTTAAAATAGAACTACTTTATAAAATATAAATATTAATAATTATCTTTTTAAATCATAATACCATTTAATCCTTTAAAATTATTAGTGCTATAACTAATTTAATAAAATATTTACCTTTAAAATTTTAAACATAAAAAATAATAATTCTCAGAAACATTCTTTTAAACAACTTTAAAAACATCCAACTTGGGCATAAAAATCTGCTTTGAAAACGTGCTTGATTTTTTGGGGAAATACACTTTTCTTTCACGCCTTTAAAAATTAACCACTATTTATTTTTAAAACAAATTACCCATTCCATTATAAAATCCCACTGTAAACTTATACTTTTAAATATCCACTGATATATTATTTCTCCTTATAAAATCCAGTTTATAAATTCCATAGTCACATTCTCCTTTTAAAACATCGTTTCAAACATTTAATCTTTTTTCAAATCGATTTCCCAAAACTAAGTCCATTTTTAAAATAAATTCCTTTATTTCTCCCATACCATTTAAAATGCTAACTTTAAATAAATTCTTCAACTTTTAAGCTATACTACTTAAGTTCTCAAAATCCTTTTACTTCCATTTATTAAAAAAAATATTTTTTCCCATGGTTGGAATTTATTCAATCGGATTTCAAAAATCAACCTTTACCTTTCCAAATTCCTTCTTTTCATTTATCCAATTCTCTAAAAAAAATTACTCAAAATTCTGTACTTTAATTTCCTTTCAAAAATCCAATTTTAATATTTTTGGTATTTTGAAATACCAAAATATATTCGGCTTAACCATAGCCTCCAATAATTTCAATTACCGATATAATCAATCGCAAATTATCAATAAATCATATCACAACATATGAAATAAATTCAAACGAAATCCTATTAGATCCCTCCACCCTCTTTCCCTGCATCCACTGATGTTAGCACAATATAAAATACCAATTCCACTTCGAGGTCGAATATCGCCGTATTTGGGGTCATCCGCTATTATGCGGGGAGCGTAGGGTCTCATCCGCTATATAATGCGGGAAATCAACCACTCTAATATACATACATACATACATATATATACACATACACACATAATATATATATATACACACACACACACTGCTATATATAATATCGCCCAATAAATAAATTATCAAATTCATCCAAGCACATCCAATAATTTAAATTTAACTATTTAAATTTAAATAGGCAAACCAAATGAGTGAGAAGATCTCATCTTTGCTTTTGTTTTGCAATTCATTTCATTTTCAGCTTATTTTCACGATTTTTAAACCTTATAACAAACATTGTAAGGTTTTATTAATATTCGAATGAGTCGAACAAATTAATTTTCCCATTTGATAAGCTTAATTTAAACTAATGATTTCTTTTATACTAATTATTTTCTTTTAAAACTCATTTATTTGCTAAATAATTAAATAAGTTTATTTAACAAATTAATCTATATAATACATTATCTAGAAATAAACTAATAAGTTGAAAATATGTATATTTATTTCCTTTCGAAACTACATATATATATATATACATATATCTTAATTACCCAAATAAGTATATTAATTAACAATAAGTTAATTGTTTTCATATATTTTAAAATTACCTTACTGTCTATATAAATATATATATGTACGTGTGTATGCCTAGCTGATTCGACATTTTAAAACCCATTTTTTTTTAAATTTATCTATATAAATTAAATTTTTTGTTTTCAAAAGCCATATTTTAAAAACTTCTACCGTCTACCAAAATCCTACATCTACATACATACATAAATAGATATATATATATATATATATTACTAACTACCTATATATATATATATGTAAATTGAATTACGGGTTTATGAGAATATACATATATCATTTTTTTTATTTTTTTACTGAATGAAAAACAAATAAAATCTGAATTACCTCACATACAAGCCTGAACCCACATTCCCTATACCGCGCTGCCACCATGCCTTAGCCTCTAGCTCCCATTGTGAACCCGCCACCGCAATTACCAGTTGTCGCCTCCTTTGTTCGCACGCGAACCAACCCTAGCCGAAATCGCGTTGCCTGATCGCGTCGCGACCTGCCTCGATTATCACACCCACGACATAAGGTAACTCCGTCGCCACAGCTCCAAACATCGTGATCGCCCCTCAGGCCTTTGACCTTCTATTCTCTCACCACCATATCTCCAGTTCCTCTTGCCATCGTCGCTCGAAGAAGACGAACGCGACACAACCTAGCTTAAACAACACAGCAACCGTAGAATCGAACTAGCCTCAAATAGAAGCTCCATCGATCGATTGAACTAAAGACATCGCTCCTCCTCTTATCGATCGAAACGAAGTCGCCATCGTTCCCCTTTTTTTAGTTCGATGGATTGAATATGCTTAGGGCTTTCGATTTAAAATTTAGTAAGAGCGGTCATTTATTTTGATAGAACCAAATGGGTTTCATTTTATAAAATAAATACGTAACTATGATTTTTAAAAAAGGAAGAAAATGCGAGTAAAAATTTAACAAAATAAAAGAAACCCATGTTTGAATTTTCTTCAACGTGTCTTTGCTTGCAACGGTGCTTTGATATATTAATATTATATTTTAAATTTAAATTTAAATTTAAATCGTTTCGATTTTCGTAACTCACAATCTCGACCTCCTATCGAAGCATGCCGCTAGGCGTTTATGATGTTATATCCCTATTATGAACACAAGAGAAATGGTTTCAAGGCCTAATTAGATCGTATGGAGAAGATAGCTTTTTGAACCCAGTTATTGAATTGAATTTTCAATATAGATTTCGACACGTGTAACTATCGTACGGTCACACAACAATTCCAAGCACTACGAAAATTGAAGTCCGATAGTAATATAATATTACAGATCCAATGGAATAAGTTTCATCGAAATCCGAGACTGTGCCCTGGCAGGCTATTTTTAAATATCAATGTAAACTATATAAATTCAAAACCGAACAAATCACCTTCAAATTTAAATTTAAAACTTCTATTATCTCCAGTATTATAAATATAAATTTTACAAGACTTCAATTTATTTTTAACAAGTTCAAAACCGAAGATACAATATTTTACCCAATTTCATATTATTAAATTTAATAATTTAATTGTTAAATAGATAGTCATATTTGAAATTCAAGTTAAAATAACTTGCAAATACTTAAAATCAATTAAATATTCTAAATTCAAATGTAAAAAATTCTAGGTCGTCACATAAATTATGAAATCAAAAGTAGTAGCAATTGCTTCCATAACCTGTATTTCACTTATATAATCTAAAAGAAATTAGCATATTATATAAAGAGAAATATTTTAGTTGTTTCGATAATTAAAAAATAAAACATCACAATAAAAAAATAATCATTTGCAAACAAACGAAATACAAACATCACTTTAACAGCGAGAGCAATCATTCATCCATAGCAACCAAAACAAATAGTTTGTTCCGGTTCAGAACTTCTAATCATATAAAATGATAGATAAACTATACAGTAAACCATACATTCAACAGTCATAGATAACTTTATAGATTATTTATACATCCTGCACAATAAAAGTATCCTTTCTCAACCAATCCATAAGTCAAGCGAACTAAGAATTCAAAAAAATTTCAAGTTTACTCTATTTATCTTTTTCACATCATTTACTGTTGTTCATCCATTTTTTTCATATAATGATTTTCCTTAATTCACATTCATTACTTACAAAATTTTAAATTCATGCATTCATGTAAGGCTTATTTCATTAGTTTGCATTCTTTACTTAAATAAGTAATATCCATTTAAAATATTTGGTTCATAAATGAATTTATTATAGAAGTATTATATACATTATATTTTAGTTTACATCAGATTTACAATTTAGTTTGATTTCTCTTTTTTCATTAATAAAATTTCTTTTCTTATTCATATAATGTTTGTTTTCATAAATTTACATTCGTTATTTCTTACAAAGGTTCCTTTCCTATAACGACCCACTATTTTGGACCATTCAAATCGACAATAATCCACACATATCAGACTTGAATAATTCAAAATAACATATTGTAATAAAATTTGGAGCTAATAAAATCGATCATAGAATCGCAGACACAGAAATATCAGAATAACTCGCAGCGCTAATTAAAATACCATAGTAGATCATGAAGACACTATAACAAAGTCTCAAAACTAATACATAATATCAGTCCGTAAACGAACATAATAGAAATCCCAATACATAGAAATTCACTAATACAAGAGCTGGAATAGAACAACTAAAACTAAAATAGATAAATAACTAGATAAGCAAAATCTCCAGCGATTCTTAGCTCCAGAAAGAGAAATCCAAAGTTGTGAATGCTCAAGCTGACCTGAGCGCAAAGAAAAACACAAAACACTCGATTTAGGACATACATACTTATACAATTTAAACCAACACAAGTGAACTGCAGTAAATGTACAAGTAACTTAAAGGATGCTTTGGACCGCCCAACCTCTAAGGATCCGTTAAACTATTTACTATGTAGTAATATTGCGCTATTATAATAATGTCTACAGTAAAATAAACTTACTTTTAAAAAGCGTTAAAGGGTTACCAATATAGCCCTTAACGTGTAATAGTCCCAGTAATCCATTTAGTATCAGCATACCTCCAGATTAGGAGGCTACCCTAAATACTCCATAGGCAACAGGAGAAAAACAAACTCGTAGTAAAGCTCGCTATGGTAGGTGACACAGTACAACTATGTAAAGCTTGGCTAGATATGCCAATTACGCTTCCGGGCTGGTGGTAACGTAGCAGGCACTACGCCCACCTCGGAACACACTCCCTATCAAAATCGAAGGATGGCAATCAAATCAATCACACGTAAGAGTATAATATCGAAGAAATGTGCCCGATAGGAGGAATGACCTCACTTGGCCCATCGATCGCTCCTAATTTAGCCACCTTAATCCAACTCACGGGAGTCAGGTCCATGTTCATACCATAATAGGATCATCACCACCATCCTAGTTCATTCTAGAATCTCCACCGCATACACAGTTGTTAAAGTTGTTTTCGGTATCGATAGGGAGTATGTCCATATCCGATCCCGGTCTCTTTGACAACCAATCGTTATTATAACCCGTGGTTATAAATTTCAAAAATTATATTTTGTACTTCGAAATAAAATAACATTTCAACTTCAAATCTTTATGTAACAACCAGATATTTTCAGCCTTTCGCATCCACACATGCCGGACTTGAATTGCTCAAAATACCGCGTTGTAAATAAATTTGGAGCAAATGAAATACAATCACAGAATCACAGATACAAAAATATTAGAGTAACTCACAGCGGAAATTAAAATACCATATGTTTGCACAAAAAGTGGACAAACACCTCCGAGTCGTATGATTTAGTCGATTGTAAGTTGTTATTAGTGATTTGGATGATTTATGCAAATATGTAAAAAGCAGGGACTAAACTGTAAAAGACACACATATTTATTGCGGTTCGGCCAGAACGTGCCTACGTCCACTTTATATGTTATTCTCCCTTTCTATTCAGATTACAAGTACAAAGCTTTGATTACAAGTAACTGAAAGTTGTTTGAAAGTTCTATCCTTGCTTGAGCTCTCAAACTTGTCTGCCATTGTGGTACCCTTGCCCCTCTATTTATAGAGTGAGGCTGGGGGCAGGGGTCCTGGATGTATATAGCTGCTGGTGGGCCTGGGCTGATGCAATCTGGCCTAGTAGTGTCGTTCCGGTACGCCTTGGTTCGTTGGTAGGTGGTAGATGGTTTGGTTTGGCAGGAGGTTGGTTCGGTGGTGAGTGGACCGGTAGTGCATGGGGATGGAGTTGGACCGGTGGAGGTTGGTCTGGCCAAGGTGTGGGAAGTGTGTTTGTTCGGCAGGGAGTTGGTTCGGCAGGGAGTTGGTTCGGCAGGTAATGGAACAGGGTTTGGTTTGGACCGGCAGTGCTTGGGAGTGGAGGATGGATGGTTCGGCAGTGCTTCCTTTCATTCGGCTCGGTTATATCTCTTTCATACGAACTCCGATTAACCTGAAATTTGAAACATAGCCTTTCCTGGTCCTTATCATCATTTCCAATCAATTTCGTCTGGATCGGAGCTCAACCAGATTTTGGTGATATCGATCGCAGTCTTGATCCCAATCGATCTCCAACCCCGATATTCAACATTCCTTGCCAATTTGTTGATATTCCAGTTTTGACCAAAAATGGGATAACACCATAGTAGTTCATAAAGCTACTATAACAACTCTCAAAATATAATACATGAAATCAGTCTAAAAACATATCCAATAGAAATCTCAAATACATAGCAGTTTATAAATGCCAGTGCTGAAATAGAACACTGAAACTGAAAGGTAATAGGTAACTAGACAAGCAGAATCTCCAGCGATTCCTAGCTCCAGAAAAGGGATGCAAAGCTAAGCTGTAAATACTCACGCTGACCTGAGCGTAAAGAAAAATACAAAACACTCGAGTCAGGACATATATACTTATATAATGTAAACCAACTAAAGTGAAATGTAGTAGTAATGCATATTACCTTAAAGGATGCTTGGGATCACCCATCCTCTAAGGATCAGTTAAACCGTAAATTAAATACATCCCGTGGTAAAAATTCGAGAAAAATATTTTATACTTCTAAATCAAATATCAATTTCTAAATTTGTTATCATTTCAAATCATTTCAAATATCAAAATATCGTATCTTTCCAAAACTACATTCATTTTATTTAATTTAAATATCCTTCCAAGTCAACTTTCAAAACGGTTTATTTTTCAAATCAAATTACTTCATTTAAACAATCAAAATTTGAAGTCATTATATTTAAAATCAAATATTAAAATTTTAAAATTTTTAGACCTTTCAAAGTTCATTTATTCACATAAATTTATTAAAACTGTGAAAATTCAACTTTCACGGTACTTAGAAAATGCCACGAAAAGTTATGTTTAAAAACAATTCAATTAGCAAAAGACAGCATGTAAAATGCACTAATAGGTTTAGATTTCAATTAAAACTTTAGTTAAGTCCAGCAACTACAGCACTTACAATGTGCTATAATAACCCTCATTAAAATTTAGTTTGGTTCATTTATATCAACTACAGCATTTACAAATGTTGTAATATCAATTACATTAGAAATAATAGCATTGCTAAAATTGCTGTTAATTAACTTTCAAATATCCTACATAATTTCATAAACCACTAAATTTTATTTATATCATTAAATTATAAAATCATACATTTTCACATTTATAACCATCATTTAATTTTCCTAAAATTCATGATTTTATAAAGTTAAATTACCATTCAAAAATAAATATTTAATAATAATTCACTTATTAAATTCCAACATTCAATTTCAATTCATCTAATTAAATTTTTTAACTTCACATTTAATTTTAAATTTCAAATATAACTTAATTTTATTTTATTTACTAAACTTTAAAATTCACGTTTAAACCAAATTCACAAATTTCCAATTTAAGTTATATTTCAAAATTCAACACAGTATTCATTCATTTAACATTTTAACTTTATTCAAAAATCATTAATATATTATAAGATCATTTTAAATTCAAAATATCCTAAATTTATCATATTTCATATTTTATCTAAATTCCATTTATCACCAAGTTATAATTTCCAAAATAACTTACATTTCAGATTTTCTAACTTTACCATTAATTTATTTCACTTATAAATTTTCAGAAAACCAATAATATTTTACAAAAAATAATTTTTAATTAAATTTCAATCAAAATATTATAATATTTAAATTTTAAAAATATTTTAAAATTTTTAGAAAATTTTATATTAACTATGGATCTGTATTTCATTTTCTAACCTAGGAAAAGTGATATGGATAATATATCATTTCAATCCATAATTTACAAAGAAAACCCGGGTTTTATCATTTCAAACCGACAGTCACAAGTAAATGAAATAATTTGAAAATCTTTCAAGCCTATCATTTCAGCCCATAATGATTTTCCCTTATTCTAAAATCCGTTCGGGTATGCATCATTTCAACCCATAGTGATTCTGATCTAAAGGGAACTTGTAGTGTGATAAACTGATATAAATAGCAGAACAGCATAATATAACAGTAAAATATGTTATAACAGGTGTTTAAGCATGGGTGAACATCATATGATCATAACATAGCAGATATAATATGATGATGCATTTTAGAGATTCAAATGTGATCGCTTTACTAGTTATATAAGTATTAAACTGTCTGGTGAGAACAACTCACTGGTATAAGCTGAAGATGACAACAAATAAATGCACAACTGAGATCCACAAAAGCACGATAGCGTGATAAAGATTCGAGTGGGAGAGCCAAAGATTAATTTCCTGGAATACATTTCAAACAAAACAATATAACCAACATAAGTTTTCATCCCAAATTCAATTAAACAAAGCTAGAAATGAATAAACAAAACATCACCAAACTGTTTGCACTTGATTTCTACCACTTGTGTTTCAGTTATAGGCTGGAAAGGCACTGCTAAGGAATGTGTTTAGGTCTGGTTGTGGGTTCATATGGTCGGCCTAGCATGGGTAGAATATGGTGCAATGTGGTGATGCATGAAACTACAAGCCAATGCAACAAAACCTAGGTTCAAGGCAAGAATGGGTCATGACCCAAGGCTATATGGGCACGGCCAGGTCTGGTGTGGACCAAGAGTGATGTGGAAGAGGGTGTAGGTCAGGTTTGAGGTGGTGGTGGTGGTGTAGGTGGTGGCCAAGTGGTTGTTTGGGGTGGTGGTGCAAGGTGTGCTGGGCTATAGTTCACATAGGTGTAGTTTTTATGCAATTTTTTAATGGATCTTCAACCTAGGTGGCTTGGCTTGGCTTGGGATTGGAGAGGAGGTGGTGATGACGGGTAGAAGTGGTGGTGGAGGCGGTAAGGTGGCTGGAGTGGCAGGGGCCGAACCTGAAGAGAAAAACTAGTGCAAATCAAAGAACCGAATAATGAAAAAAAAAAAAAAGTTTCTTACCAAAATTTTTCACAAGAAGGAATGGGCGAATTTTTTTTTGATGATGAGAAAAAAATTCACGTGAGATGAAGTGAGGAAGTGTCGCCTGAAGAGAGAGCTGTTAAGGCAGCAAAATGAATTAAAGCGATGGTTGAAATTGAAAAGGTGTGAATACAAAAGTCAAAGAATAACAAAAGTCACAAAAACTCTTCAAATATCTCCATTTCTTTTGCAATTTTTAAATAATTGAAAATTGCATATAAATTCAGATAAAAACACTAAAATTTGGTAAATAAACAAAAATAAATAAATAAATATTAATTATATATAATTTAATTAAGAAAAACAGCAAAAATTGCAAACTAGTCTTAAAAATTTGAATATAAATGGAACAAGTTTTGGAAAATTTTTATGTACTTGAAAAATATTTACAAATAAAGATAAGAACTCAAAAATAAAATGCATGCACAAAAATAAATAAATAAATTTTAATTAAATATAATTAAATGAAGAAAATAGCGGAAAAAGGAAACTAGCCTTTAAAAAAAGAAAATAAATGCAATAAATTTTGGAAAAATATTATTATCATTTTAAAAATATTTAGAAATGAAATCTTACAATAAAACAAATTTAAAATAATTTCAAACAAAAATAAAGTCAAATTTAAATTATATTCAAAAAATCTAGGATTGTTACGCTCTCCCCCACTCAAATCTTTTCGTCCTCGAAAAGAACGGGCAAGGAAAATAAAGAGAAACAAGATAGAAAAACAAAATAGTACCTGAAATGAACAATTCCGGATTCCAAGCAAGAATTCTCTCCTCTGTTGCCCAGGTACAATCTCGATCGTTAGTACTCCACTGTACTTTGACTGGATTAACAGATTTTCTTCTGAGCTGCTTCGTACCTCAATCGACAATACGAAGTGGCTTCCTCTCAACAGTAAGACTTGGCTCAATATCCAAACTATCAAGAGAAGATGGCTGGACAAAAGGATATGGGTCAAGTAGATAGTAAAGGAGATGTGAGATGTGAAATACATCATGCACTCCAGAACGTTTCTTGGGCAAATCTAAATGATAAGCCAAAGAACCAACTCTTTCCATAATGTAGAAAGGACCCTCAAAGAAGAAGAAGGTACAAATAGCTAGAAGGGAGAATAGGTTGAATGAAAAGGATGAACCATATTTAAAACTATAGAAGCTTCAATTTAAAATTTTATATTTAACATTTTAAACATTTTGTAATATACATTTTATAATATAATGAATAGTCGTTTGATTCAAATTTGATAGTTCACAATAAACAATATTTAAAAAAAAATTGTTTAAACAAATAAAATATATGATCACAATATCCTTTATATAATATACTTTAACAAAATACTTTTATAACTCGATGTCTTAACAAGTTTACTTTCGTTCCTATAGACTTTGGCTATGCGTTGATTAGGCGCAAAGCTAGAATTCTCCACGTACTTGGTAGACTTGTTTCAACACCCAATGAAAATAATGAAAAACCTTTTAAAACAACAGATATGGAAAGTACAATCCAAATAAATCAACCACACCAAACATTTGTCTAACCATGGATTGCAGATACACAATGGTTACGCCTGGATCCCCAAGGAAACATCCGTATTCGTAAGCTATCTCAGCCCTACGAATTACGCCATGATGACTAATAGACCGCAAATACACAATGGTTATGCCTGGATCCCTCAAGAAACATCCGTACCCTTAAGTTATCTCAAACAGTGGATTTCTCTGCTACTACGACCTAGATAGATCGCAGATACACAATGGTTACGCCTGAATCGCCCAGAAAACATCCATACCCCCAGGCCATCTCAGCCAGGCGAATTACGCTATGCAGTCATAAAAATAAGACCATGGAGATCGCCATGGAATTTGATGGACACTCGAGTATCATATTTGGAAAACCCAAATCAAAGAGAATAATATCGATAGAATGAATCCACAGCGTGGCCACAAAGCGGATATCAAGCAGAAGGCACTTTCCATATCTTTACTTCGAAAATATGTATCATATAGTACCTTTGAAAATCACATTCAAATATCATACTCATATAAATTCCATTACATATAAGATTTCATTTCAAATCGAATACTTTCCAAATCAATAATATATCAAATCACACTTATATAGACTTCGATTATATAAGATTTCTCTTTACAAATTGATTACCCTTACAAATCAATAGTTTTAAATCACTTCATACTTATACAAATCAATTTCATACTTATACAAATCCATTTTATATAAGTTCAATAACTCCCAAATCAAAGTATTTAGTAGAAAAAGGTTCTCAATTTCAATTCCTTTCAATATCAATTCAGTTTCAAAATATATATGATTTCACAAAATCATTTCTTTCAAATTACATATATTCGGTTTCAAAGTTTCTTAAAACAATAAATTTAGAAAATAATCCAAATTTCCAAATCAACAAAATTTATGTCAAACAAATTCATTTCCATTTCAAACATATATTCCCTTTCAAAAATCATAATACTTTCAAAGTTATAAATCTTTCAAAACCAAATACTCGAAATCATTACACTTTGATAATCATAACCTTTCGAAATCATACATTTGAATTCTTAAAACATTCCTTTAATTCTTTACATTCCACAAATTTTTTCAGTTAAACCTAAATCTAAAATTTCCAATTTTAATTCAATTCAAACCATCAGTTTCAATTCAATTTAGTTTTCCAACAAAACCATTTCAAATATTATCAAATTTCAAATAAAGATGTGATCCATAAAATAAACTATTCAATCTTTAATGTATTTCAAAGCTTAAATATACCATATTCCAAAACAAAAGTTTATAATTTCATATATCTCAAATTTTACTTCATTATTACTTAGTTTTGAAATATTCACATAAATCCATCATTTTTAAACAAACTCAAATTACAAGTAGACCAAATATCCTTTCATACAAATATAAACTTCAAATATTCATTTATCAAAATCAATTATCATTTCAAATTCACATTCTTTATCAAAATAAAGATTAAATCATTTCCACACCATTTCAATCATCAAAATATCTAAAATGGTTACAGAGTTTGAAACCATCTCTTTTTAAAACCTTCATACTATTTATTTCAATATGAAAAATCCAATTTACCATCGAAAAGATTATTATTCTTTATATATACTTTATTAAAAACATTTCAAATCTATATTTCATACCTGTATAATTCAAAATAGTCTTATTTATTTCACTCAACAAATAGTTTCAAACTTATATAAATCAGATTACTTTATACATTAATCATACCAAACTAAACTTATATTCTTTATCAAATACCCTATACCTTTCAATATTACATAGCTTTGAAAAGTTAACCTTGATTTGGAAGTGCTCGAACCTCAAAATAGTCAAAGAGATCATATTTTCAATCCAAGAGTTGGAAATCACCAACAAATCAGTAAACCAATTCCAAAAGATAGGGTTATACCAAAACAAATCTAAGACTCGAGGACTGAACAGCGGCTTACTTTAAATCTTTCAAATGTATATACATATATCTTTCGAATATCAAACCATACTTCAAAATCAAAAATCAAAATTTGGTTTCACAAAATCACTCGCATAGCAGAGCTACTAGAGTGGCCTCTCCCCCACTCAGGAACTCGAAAATCAATATTGATGATGCCTGCATTTATCACCGAAATCATTATCCAACGACATAAGTGGGTATTGGACTATTATTTTCTTGAAACTTCTTTGAAATCTCTTTTGAAATCATTGGGATTCATTCGAATACATTTGAAACATTTCTTATTCAGAAAATATCTTTAAATCATATTTTTATTATACATTTTCCAAAATCTTAAAACCGATTTCAAAACACCGAAGTTCGATCCCTCGAAATTCAAATTCAAAACACTTCAGTTATAAATCATTTTATATAAGTCAAATTCTTATAAAATTTTCAAAATTTCAAATCCTTTCGAAGTTTCAATTTTTCGTTTTTCAAAGATATATAATCTTTATCGAAAACATTTCACTTTTATATTTAAAATAAGGCCATCCTTACCAAAATAATAATTTCGATGTATGCACAAATTCAAAATACAATCAAACATAAATTTCCAAAGAATGATTCAAGGTTAGATTTCAAACAAATGGAGATTTGAATTTATAGAAATTCTAATCAAATAGAATTCTGGTTCGAAGAGAAGCTCGAACAACGTTGAGAAAATTTTCTTACCAAATAGAAGATGGATATTCCTATATAAATCGCGGGCAACCTTAACCCAGTCAACCATGAATTCAGGAATATAATCAATTCGGAAATCTAAGGCAAATCGACATTCGATCTCTACAAATAGAATCCAGGTAGAGCAGGAGATAGATAGCATCGTAAACCGAGGATACAGAAATCTTCAGTTAATCATTGCCAATTGTAAAGGTGTTTCATCCCTTTACAAATCATTCAAAGACTGGCGGAATCACCGATCTTTAGAGAGGTCATTCCAAAGTGGAGTTAAGGAATGCCCCAAAATCAAAAAGGATAAAATATGGAAGACGAGACTGGATTTCAGAACAAAAGGGAGCGTTCCAAAGTTCAAGGAATCCTAATTGATAAGAATCCTAACCAAGAGATTTCTAACAAGGTGGATACAGAAGGAGTGAAGTTTAGAAAATCTTGGTTTCAAAATAAGAAAATTTTTATATCAAAATAATCTTTGAAACTCCTTTATCAATCATTTGGAAATCATTTTATACATTGAAAATACATTCACTCACAAGGAAATGATTCTGAGATTGATTTTACTCATTCTAGGGTATTTCTAGCCTATCTCTAATGAGTTTTTGCTCCGCAGGCTATGGTTTGCCTAAAACCAAAGCTCAGTTACCTACTATAACAACCAGATATTTTCAACCATTCGCATCAACACATGCTGGACTTGAATTGCTCAAAATACCGCATTGTAAATAAATTTGGAGCAAATGAAATACTATCACAGAATCATAGACATAGAAATATCAGAATAACTCGAAGCGGAATTTAAAATAACATACTAGTTCATGAGGCTACTATAACAACTCTCAAAACATAATATATGAAATCAGTCTGAAAACATATACAATAGAAATCTCAAATACATAGCAGTTAATAAATACCAGAGCTGAAATAGAACACTGAAACTAAAAGGGAATAGATAACAGGACAAGCAGAATCTCTAGCGATTCCTAGCTCCAGAAAAGAGATCCAAAGCTAAGCTGTAAATACTCAGGCTGACTCGAGTGTAAAGTAAAACACTCGAGTCAGGACATATATACTTATGTAGTGTAAACCAACTCAAGTCAACTGTAGTAGTAATGCATAATATCTAAATGGACGCTTGGGATCGTCCATCCTCTAAGGATCGGTCAAACCATAAATTAAATACAACCCGTGGTTAAAATTCAAAAATACTATTTTATACTTCTAAATCAAATATCAATTTCAAAATTCAATATTATTTCAAATTCATTTTAAATGCCAAAATATCATATCTTTCCAAATCTACATTCATTTTATTTAAATATCCTTCCAAGTCACCTTTCAAAATGGTTTATATTTCAAATCAAAGTACTTTATTTAAACCATTAAAATTTGAAGTCATTATATTTAAAATCAAATATTAAATTTTTAAAATTTTTAGCCCTTTCAAAGTTCATTTATTCACTTAAATTTATTAAAACAGTGAAAATTCAACTTTCACAGCACTTAGAAAATGATATGGAAAGTTATGTTTAGAAACAATTCAACTAGCAAAAGACAGCATGTAAAATACTGTAATAGGTTTAGATTTCAATTAAAACTTTAGTTAAGTCCAGCAACTACAGCACTTACAAAGTTCTATAATAACCCTTTATTAAAATTTAGCCATTTGGTTCATTTATATCAACTACAGCATTTGCAAATGCTGTAATATCATTTACATTAGAAATAATAGCATTACAAAAATTGCTGTTAATTAACTTTCAAATATCAAATATGATGCAGCCCAGCCTAATGATGAAGCAGCGCATTCTGCAGAATCAAGGGACTTGAAGTGCTCATGGGGCTTAGGTCGCTCACGACCTAGTGAAGGTCGCTCGCGAATGCAATCTACAAAGAATGTGGGAGGGCAGCGACCTAGTGTGGTGGTTGGTCGTCCAAACGACCTAACGAACTTTGATCAATCGAGCCCACGCGGCTTAGTGAGCAATGTTCGTTCGAAGGGGGCAGCAAGCTACGAGCTAACTCTACCAAGCTCCAACGACCTAATAGAGTTCATGAATTATGTGAAAGTCGCTCCAATGACCTACTAGGGTGAATGAGCTACGACCTAGCATGTAGGTCGCGCATGTTGCTCAATGTGTTAGGTCGCTACTTGTTTAGGTCGCAAGGTTGGAAAGGTTGTTTGTTGTATTCTTGTGTTGCATTGTACTTATGTCGTTTGTAATATAGGTCGTAGGTCGGTCGATGTTAGGTCATTGTGTTCTGTAATTAGGTCGCATATATGTTGAATTTGTTAATTCGTTTATGTAATGTTGTAAATATGTTATATCGTCAGTCGTAGGTCGCGACACCTGTTAAGTCGTGAATGTGGTTAGGTCGTTAGCGCCCTTAATTAGGCCGTAGGTCGGTCTCGGTGTTAGCTCGTGTGCAGACGCTGTGAGTTGTAGCCTATAAATAGGCATGTTGGGTCGTTTGTAACAAGAGGTTGATTTTTGAATGAAACTTTGTTTGAGTGCTTTGTGCCTCTTTTGAAATTGGTAGTTGAGTGTGATCTCCTATCTCCACTTTCGGTTATTCGAGTGCGCTCGAATCAACGATTGTTGAAGCCAATTCACGGTATCAAGTGCGCTTGATCAACGTTCGAAGAATTGTAGATCTTCTCTCGCGGTATCGTGTGCGATCAACATGTCGAAGATAGCTAGAATTCGGTATCATTTGGAGATCAACGAATTTAGGCATTCGGTATCTTTCAATCCATCGATTCATATTACTTCATCTAATCGTTCTTCAATTAGTTTGACATGAAATCTTCATTTCGTCGTCAATCCGCTATTTCCGCTGCGTCATTTGGTATCAGAGCTAGACTTAGCCAATCATAGCTAAGCCAAGTTTTGGAGCCAAGGAATATGAAGTTTGGTGTTCATCGTGTTCTTCGTGAAGTTGCAACAAGTTGGGAGTTTTCGATCCATATCATTTTGGATCAACGTCTGAAAAGTGTTTGAATTTTTGGAGAAAAGTTTGAAGTGTTTGAGCCAAGAATTGAAGCATCATTTTGGTATCATTTGTTGAAGTTTAGGCCGAGCATAGATTTGTGTTGAAATCTGAGCCGTGTATCATTTTGTTTGAGCCAGGCCGAGAATTGAAGTTTTTTGAAGTTAGTGTTTGCATTGTTGAAGTTTGAACCATGACGCCGAGAAGAGCAAATCATCATCAAAACATTGAAGATTTGTATAAACGAGAAGATGCTGAACAAGTGGAACAACGAATTAGTAATAAATTCAATGAGAAGTTAGATGAAGGCATTGGTAGGTTGGAGAAATTGATGATAGATGTGAATCAAAGGAGAAGGGCGCCAATCTCGAACCATGGAGGAAACAGGGTTTCGCCATCGGTTACGGAAGCGAGGAGGGTGTCACCACAATCTTTTAGAGAAAGAAGAGAAACATCAGTTTCATCGAGAAGAGATCACCATGAATATAGACATGAAGAGAGAAGAACTCCACGAGAGTTTGAGGATGAACCGTATCGAGATGAAGAGAGACATAGTAGAAGAGACATGCATGATCGAAGGGATATTGATGGTCAAGATCGATATAGACGTACATTTGATTTTAATGAAGATGGTGATAGAGCGAGCATTCATTATCGAGATCGAGACCGAGTTCGAAATCAATATCGAGAGGTAGAAGATGATCGACGTTGGGAGTTGGGAATGAAGAAAGAAATTCCAGAATTCAAAGGTGGAATGGTAGCGGAAGAATTTCTGGATTTGTTGTCTGATGTTGAAGAAATTTTTGACTTTAAATAACTGCCTGAGCATAGAAGAGTGAAGTTAGTTGCTACAAGGTTGAGGGGAAGAGCTTTAGCATGGTGGCAACAAACTAAACATACAAGGGAGAGAATGGGGAAGTCAAAGATTGAATCATGGGAGAAAATGAAGAAGTTGATGAGAGCTACGTTCTTGCCATATAATTATCAATCACTCATGTATCCGAGGTTGTAGAATCTGAGGCAAGGGATGAAGACTGTTAATGATTATGCTGATGAATTTTATCAACTGATTTGCTCGAAATGACATTATGGAGACGGAGGAACAGCTGACTGCTAGATTTGTTGGAGGGTTGAGGATTCAGATCCAGGACATGGTGAATATGTTTGATCCTAGATTTGTTACAGAAGCACATCAGAAAGCACTTGCTTGGGAGAAACAAGGGAGATGAGGAGGTGGTGTGTTTCCAAGTTACAATACTCAGAACAAGGGTGCTAGTGGGAGTTCCAATGTTTCTAAAGTTGTCAGTAAACCAGTTGTGAAAGAAGTTGAGAAGGCGAAGGTCAACAACAGTTTCAAATGTTACAATTGCCAAGAAGTGGGTCACAAGAGTAATGAATGTCCGAAGCCGAAGAAGCGAACTATGATTGCTGAAGCGGAAGGTGAGGATGTTGGTGAAGATTATTCTAGTCCAGTTGAGGAGGATGAACAAGATATCGCATCAGGATATGAAGGATATAATCTAATGATGAGGAGATCTTGTTTGACACCAAAGAAAGAAGAAGAAAGCTAGTTGGTTGAGGAGTAATATCTTTCAGTCGACATGCACTATTCTGGGGAAGGTTTGTAAATTTGTGATCGACGCGGGAAGTTGTGATAATATCATTTCTACTGAAGCCGTGAGAAAGTTGAAGTTCAAGATAGAGAAGCATCCAAATCCCTACAAGTTGGCTTGGTTGAGGAAAGGAGGAGAGGTGAAGGTGGACCGACGAGTTAATGTTCCATTTTCTATTGGAAAGAAGTATAAAGATGAGATCTGGTGTGATGTTGTGGAGATGGATGTTTGTCACTTGCTTTTGGGAAGACCATGGCAATATGACCGAGCAGTGCAACATGATGGTCGAACCAATAGCTACAGCTTTATGTTTGAGGGTACTAAGATTATTTTAGTTCCGAAGAAGAGACAGCAAGGAGAGAGCAAATCAAAAGATATTGAGGAGCTGAAGACTTTGTTGACTCTGAAAGAATTTGTTAAAGAAGTCGAAGATGAGCCTGAAGTGTTCTTGTTGATCGGGCGTGAAAGTGGTGAAGAAATTGAAATTCCAGAGGAAGTCAAGCCGGTGTTGGAGGAATTTGAAGATGTGTTTCCTAAAGAGTTGCCAACGGAGTTACCACTGTTGAGGGACATTCAGCATCAGATTGATCTTGTGCCACGGGCAGTATTACCACACAAGCCACATTACAGGATGACTCCTAGGGAGCATGAGGAACTGAGAAGGCAGGTGGAAGAGTTGTTAGAATAGGGGCATGTTCAGAGAGCTTGAGTCCTTGTGCAGTGCCAGCTTTATTGGTGCCGAAGAAGGATGGTTCGTGGAGGATGTGTACGGACAATCGGGCTCTAAACAAGATCACTGTGAGATACAGGTTTCCTATGCCGAGGTTTGATGATTTGATTGATCAGTTGAGTGGGGCCATTATGTTCTCGAAGATTGACTTGAAGAGTGGATACCATCAAATTCGTATTAGACCGGGTGATGAGAGGAAGACTGCTTTTAAAACTGAGAAGGTCTATACGAATGGTTGGTTATGCCGTTTGGCTTGTCAAATGCACCTAGTACTTTTATGAGAGTAATGAACCAGATTTTCAGACCATTCATTGGGAAGTTTGTAGTAGTTTACTTTGATGATATTTTGACCTATAGTGGGAGTATGAAAGATCATGTCCAGCATTTACATGAAGTATTGTTTATTCTACGACAGGAGAAATTTTATGCTGCAACGAAGAAGTGTGTGTTCATGACGCACAATGTTTTGTTTCTGGGATATGTTCTGTCGAAGGAAGGCATTCAAGTGGATGAAAGTAAAGTAGAAGCTTTCAGGAGTTGGCCACAACCCAAGATAATTACCAAAGTGAGGAGCTTTCATGGGTTGGTATCTTTTTATCGAAGATTCATTCCACATTTTAGCAGTGTGATGGCGCCTGTAACAGATTGCATGAAAGGAAAGAAGTTCGTGTGGACAGAGGAAGCGGAGTTAGCTTTTTAGAAGGTTAAGACACTTTTGATGTCAGCACCAATTCTAGTTTTACCGGATTTTCAGTTGTTGTTTGAGTTACACACCGATGCTTCAAAGGTTGGAATTGGGGGAGTATTGAGCCAGAGGGAAGACTAGTTGCTTATTTCAATGAGAAGTTGTCTGGAGCCAAGTTGAGATATAACACTTATGACGTAGAATTTTACGCGATTGTTCAAGCTGTGAAGCACTAGAGACATTACCTGTTTCAAAAGGAGTTTGTTCTTTATACGGATCATGGAGCTTTGAAGCATTTGCAAGGGCAGGACAAAATTTCAGCTAGACACGCTTCATAGGTCGCGTAACTACAGCAGTTTACTTTTGTTGTAAAGCACAAATCAGGGGTGACGAATCGTGTAGCTAATGCTTTGAGCAGGAGGAATCATTTGTTGACAACGATGAAGGTTGAAGTGACAGGATTTGAACTATTACCAGAATTGTTTGAAGGAGATCCTTACTTTGCGAAGATTTTTGAGAAAGTCAAGGATGGAAATACTGATGAGTTTGTGTTGATTAAAGGTTTTCTTTTCAAGGGGAATCAATTATGTGTACCAGATTGCAGCTTGAGAATGAAAATTGTAAAAGAGTTGCATGAAGAAGGACATGTTGGACGGGATCGCACATTGCGGTTGATTTCTCAGTCTTACTATTGACCCTCGATGAGGCGGGAAGTAGAAAAGTTTGTGCGTAGATGTCATGTTTGTCAGGTTTCGAAAGGGACAGCTACAAACGCGGGATTGTATATGCCATTATCTATGCCTACAAAACCGTGGGTAGATATAAGCATGGTTTTCGTGTTGGGTTTGCCGAGGACTCAACGGGGAAACGACTCTATATATGTTGTAGTGGACCGTTTCTCGAAGATGGTACATTTTGTTGCTTGTAAGAAGACGGCAGATGCAGTCCAAGTGGCATAATTGTTCTTTAGAGAAATCTATCGCTTGCATGGTTTACCAGAATCTATAGTTTCCGACAGGGATACCAAATTTCTGAGTCATTTTTGGCTAAGTTTGTGGAAGATGGTGGGAACAAAGCTGAATTTCAGTAGTGCTTATCATCCGCAAACTGATGGACAAACGGAGGTTATGAACAGATCGCTGGGATTATTGCTGTGTTTTGTGAAAGATAATCTGAAGAGCAGGGATGTGAAGTTATGTCAAGCAGAGTTTTCCCATAATCATGCTATCAACCGTAGTATGGGTTTCAGTCCATTTCAGATTGTATTTTCAAGCTTGCCAAAGGGGCCGTTGGATTTAACGATAGTACCACAACCGAAGGGGAAAGTTAAGCGGGCTGCTGATTTCGTTGATGGATTGACAGAATGCCATAAAATCGTTCAGGAATGATTGGAGATGACAAATGAGAAGTATCAACAATCTGCGGATCTGAAGTGAAAAAGTGTTGAATTTAATGAAGGAGATTTAGTATATGCTGTACTAACGAAGGATCGTTTTCCAGTGGGAACATACAATAAACTCAAGGCTCGAAAGATTGGTCCTGTAAAGATTGTGAAACAGATCAATAAAAACGCTTATAGGTTGAAGCTGTCGGAGGATGTGTACACTTCTGACGTGTTTAATGTTAAACATCTTATACCCTATTATGGAGATGAACAATCCAATGGGGAAGAACCTTTAAATTCGAGGACGAATTTTTCCCAACCTGAGGAGGATGATGCAGCCCAGCCTAATGATGAAACAGCGCATTCTGCAGAATCAAGTGACTTGAAGTGCTCAATGGGCTTAGGTCGCTCACGACCTAGTGAAGGTCGCTCGCGAGTGCAGTCTACAATGAATGTGGGACGGTAGCGACCTAGTGTGGTGGTAGGTCGTCCAAACGACCTAATGAACTTTGATCAATTGAGCCCACGCAGCCTAGTGAGCAATGTTCATTCGAAGGGGGCAGCGAGCTACGATCTAACTCTACCAAGCTCCAGCGACCTAACAGAGTTCATGAATTATGTGAAAGTCGCTCCAACGACCTACCAGGGTGAACGAGCTACGACCTAGCATGTAGGTCGCGCATGTTGCTCAATGTGTTAGGTCGCTACTTGTTTAGGTCGCAAGGTTGGAAAGGTTGTTTTTTGTATTCTTGTGTTGCATTGTACTTATGTTGTTTGTAATATAGGTCGTAGGTCGGCCGGTGTTAGGTCATTGTGTTCTATAATTAGGTCGCATATATGTTGATTTTGTTAATTCATTTATGTGATGTTGTAAATATGTTATATCGTGAGTCATAGGTCGCGGCACCTGTTAAGTCGTGAATGTGGTTAGGTTGTTAACGCCCTTAGTTAGGTCGTAGGTCGGTCTCTGTGTTAGCGCGTGTGCAGACGCTGTAAGTTGTAGCCTATAAATAGGCATGTTGGGTCATTTGTAAAAAGTGGTTGATTTTTGAATGAAACTTTGTTTGAGTGCTTTGTGCCACTTTTGAAATTGGTAGTTGAGTGTGATCTCCTATCTCCACTTTCGGTTATTCGAGTGCGCTCGAATCAACGATTGTTAAAGACAATTCACGGTATCAAGTGCACTTGATCAACGTTCAAAGAATTGTAGATCTTCTCTCACGGTATCGTGCACGATCAACATGTCGAAGATAGCTTAAATTTGGTACCTTTTGGAGATCAACAAATTTGGACATTCGGTATCTTTCAATCCATCGATTCATATTACTTCATCTAATCGTTCTTCGATTAGTTTGACACGAAATCTTCATTTCGTCGTCAATCCGTTATTTCCGCTGTGTCAAAATATAATTTTATAAACCATTAAATTTTACTTAGAACATTTTAAACTTATAAAATCATACATATTCACATTTATAACCATCATTTAATTTTCCTTAAATTCATGATTTTATAAAGTTAAATTTCCATTCAAAAATAAATATTTAATAATAATTCACTTATTAAATTCCAACATTCAATTTCAATTCATATAATTAAATTTTTAACTTAACACTTAAGTTTAAATTTCAAATATAACTTAATTTCATTTTCTTTCCTTCACTTAAAAATTCACTTTTAAACCAAATTCACAATTTTCCAATTTAAGTTATATTTCAAAATTCTACTAAGTATTCATTCATTTAACATTTTAACTTTATTCCAAAATCATTAATGTATTATAAGATCATTTTAAATTCATTTAGATTCAAAATATCCTAAATTTATCATATTTCATATTTAATTTAAATTCTATTTTTCACCAAGTTTTAATTTCCAAAATAACTTACATTTCAGATTTTCTAACTTTACCATTACTTTATTTCACTTATAAATTTTCAGAAAATCAATAATACTTTACAAAAAATCATTTTTAATTAAATTTAAATTAAAATATTATGATATTTACATTTTAAAAATATTTTAAAATTTTTAGAAAAACGTATATTAACTATGGGTCTGTCTTTCATTTTCTAACCTAGGAAAAGTGATACGGATAATATATCATTTCAATCCGTAATTTACAAAGAAAACCTGGGTTTTATCGTTTCAAACCTTCAGTCCCAAGTAAATGAAATAATTTGAAAATCGTTCAATCCTATCATTTCAGCCCATAACGATTTTCCCATATTTTAAAGTCCGTTCGGGCATGTATCATTTCATCCCGTAGTGATTCTAATCTAAAGGGAACTTGCAGTGTGATAAGTTGATATAAATAATAGAACAACATAGTATAACAGTAATAGATGTTATAACAGGTGTTTAAGCATGGGTGAACATTATATGATCATTACATAGCACATATAATATGGTGATGGATTTTACAGATTCAAATGTGATCGCTTTACTAGTTATATAAGTATAAAACTATCTGGTGAGACTAACTCACTGGTATAAGCTAAAGATGACAACAAACGAATTCACAACTGAGATCCACAAAAGCACAAAAAATATTCGAGTAGGTGAGCCAAAGATTAATTTCCTTGAATACAATTCAAACAAAACAAATATAACCAAGATAATTTTTCAACCGAATTTCAATTAAACAAAGCTAGAAATGAATACAAAAACATCACCAAAGTGTTTGCGCTTGCTTTCTACCACTTGTGTTTTAGTTATAGGATGGAAAGGCACGACTAAGGAGTGTGTTAGGGTCTGGATGTGGGTTCATATGGTCGGCCTAGCATGGGAAGAAGATGGTGCAAAGTGGTGATGCATGAAACTACAAGCCAATGCAACAAAGCCTAAGTTCAAGGCAACAATGAGTCACAGCCCAAGGCTATATGGGCACGGCCAGGTCTAGTGTGGACCAAGTGTGATGTGGAAGAGGGTGCAGCTCAGTTTTGAGGTGGTGGTGGTGGTGTAGGTGGCAGCCAAGGGGGTGTTTGGGGTGGTGGTGCAAGGTGTGCCCGTCGATGGTTCACATAGGTGTAGTTTTTATGCAATTTTTTGATGGATCTTCAACCTAGGTGGCTCGACTTGGCTAGGGGGTTGGAGAGGAGGTGGTGATGATGGGTTCAAGTGGTGGTGGAGGCGGCAAGGAGGCTGGAGTGGCAGGGGCCGAACCTAAAGAGAAGAAGCAAGTGCAAATCAAAGAACAAACAATGAAAAAATAAAAAAATAAAAGAAAGTTTCTTACCAAAATTTTTCACAAGAAGGAATGGCCGAATTTTTTTTTAATGATGAGAAAAGAATTCATGGGAGATGAAATGAGGAAGTGATCGGCCGAAGAGAGAGGTTTTACGACAGCAAAATGAATTAAAGTGACGGTTTTAATTGAAAAGGTGTGAATACAAAAAGTCAAAGAATAACAAAAGTCACAAAACTCTTCAAATATCTCCATTTCTTTTTCAATTTTTAAATAATGGAAAAATGCATATAAATTTAGATAAAAAAACTATAATTTAGTAAATAAACAAAAAAATAATAATTATTAATTATATATAATTTAATTAAGAAAAACAGCAAAAATTGCAAACTAGTGTTAAAAATTTGAAAATAAATGCAACAAGTTTTGGAAAAATTTTATGAATTTGAAAAATATTTATAAATAAAGATAAGAACAAAAAAATAAAATGCATGCAAAAAACAAACAAATAAATTTTAATTAAATATAATTAAATGAAGAAAATAGCAGAAAAAGGAAACTGGCCTTTAAAAATAGAAAATAAATGCAATAATTTTTGGAAAAATCTTATTATCATTTTAAAAATATTTAGAATGAAACCTTACAATAAAACAAGTTTAAAATAATTTCAAACAAAAATAAAGTCAAATTTTAATAATATTCATAAAATCTAGGGTTGTTACACTTCATCAGAATAAAGATCAAATCAATTCCAATCCATTTCAGAATTTCAAAATAACATACCCTTTCAAAACCTTATTCATTTTTATTTTATTTTAAATACCATTCAAAATCACATTTCAATACTAGCTTAAATTTCAAGTCAAAATACTCCATTTAAACCATATAAAAGTGAAGTCATTATAATTACAAATAAAATATTCAATTCTCGAAAATTTAGCATTTTCTGAGTTCATTTATTCACCTAAAAACTAAAAAACATTGAAATTTCAGCATTCTACCGCACTTAGAAAATGCTGCACTAAGTTATATTTGAAAATAATTCATATCAACAAAGACAGCATTTAAACTGCTGTAATAGTTCAGTTTATATTCAAAAATTTCATTTCAACCAACTACAGCAATTAACAAGTGTTACAATAGCTCTTTCATTAGTTTCAGGTTCAAGTTTTAATTTCTGAAACTACAGCACTTACCAAGTGCTGCAATTACCCTTACTTTATTTTAGCCTTTAGTTCGCTTCTGCAACTACAATACTTACAAAGTGCTGCAGATTCATTTATTCCAAATTTAAGTTCATTTTCTAAAACAATAACATTTCTGATGAGCTACTAAAAGAAATTCCAGATTTACAATAGAATTTCAGCAACAATTAAACTTCAATTTAAACCATTTTAGCTTATAAAATTTCATATTTTCCACTTTCAAAATGGTCATTTAAATACCTTTTGACTTATGATTTTTATAAAGTAAAATTTTGCAAATAAATATCAAATTTCTCAACGCTTCACTTGTTAAAGTCAATGTACAATTTTCCCTAATTTTTTTCATTTACTTTACACTTTAATTAAATTTACCATTACATAAATTAAACTTAATTTCAATTTTATTTTCTAAACTTAACTTTTATTTTCAAACCAAATTTCATATTTCCAAGTCAAGTTATATTTCAAATTACACTTTTAAGCATTTATTTATTTAACCATTTTAATTCATAGAAAAATCAATATCACTTTATTAAGTCATTTTAAATTCAAATTTAAATCAAATTGTCATATTTTTACATTCTTAAAAAACTTTAAAAATTCCAGAAAAATATATATAATAATCATGGGTCTGTATAATATTTTCTAACCTAAGTGATACGGATAATATATCATTTCAATCCGTAATTTATAATGAAAAATCCGGGTTCTATCATTTCAAACCCGCAATCCCAAGTTAAATAACGTAAATAAAAATCTCCCAGGCCAATCATTTCTACCCATAATGATTTTTCCTTATTCTAAAGTCTGTTCGGGTATGTATCATTTCAACCCATAGTGATTCTATTCTAAAGTGAACATTCAATGTGAGAAATAAAAATAAATAAACAGTATGATAGAATATAACATAGCAGAAGATGTTACAAGTATATAACAGGGCTTAACATCATATAATTCACATCACAGGAAGGTACAACATGATATAACAATTCTATACATTCACTTGTTGTCACTTCACAAATTATATAAGTATAATTGTCATGAGTGGATACTCACCTTTAAGCTTGACGCAGCGGATGTACGAAAAATTAGATGAAATAGTGAAAGTAGCAAACGGTGGATTGAGAAATACTGAAAGGCCCAAATTCGTTGATCCGAAGATACCGAATTCTAGCTATCTCTGACACGTTGATCGCGCACGATACCGGGGATGAGATCTACAATTCTTCGAACGTTGATCAAGCGCACTTGATTCCGCGAATTGGCTTCAACGAACGTTGATTTGAGCGCACTCGAATACCGTAAATGGAGATAGGAGGTTACACTCAACTATCAATTTAGATGAAAGCACACAGCTAACAAAGAAGAATTTTATTCATAAAGAACCAAGTTCAAATGTTACAACACACCCTCTATTTATAGCATTTCACACCCAGACCACTAAGTCGTTTTCGACCTAACACCCCGCGACCTACGACCTTATCAAGGTCGTTAACGACCTAACAGGCTCCAACACACACTGGTACGCGACTTATAGTAGTTCACGACCTAATCAACGCGCGACTCAACAACATGACGACCTAAACACTCATAACATATTACAGTACGTGACTCAACATATGTACAAGCAATGGCTTACGACCTAAGTCCACAACATACACGAGTTAACAAACATTATACTGAACGACCTACACAACACGAACGACCTAACACTGGCAGACCTATGACCTATACATGAACGAATTAACATATGAAATTACAAACGACACACGACTCAATCATACAACACATAACGACTCAATGATCAACGACTTAAAGTAGCTCGGCTCCAGGAAGGCTTCAGCGACACATGGCCTGAGCGACCTATACTTCTTCCGCGACTTAACAAATCAGCGACCTAAGAGATAATTTCTGTACAACTTCACGCGACCTAACGGGATGAGCGACTTAACTTAGGTCGTGAGCGACCTACTGGAACGCTTACTCGTTTGGTTGCTTGAAGGTCCGAATGCTTAGCCCGTTGACACGCGAGCGACCTTCTTTAGGTCGTGGACGACCTAAAGCTCCTTCCTTTGAACAACTCCAATTCGATGATGTGTTATCTCGTATGCGACCTCCACTAGGTCATGAGCGACCTAAGGCCTCTTCACTAGGTCGCGAGCGACCTAAAACCTTTGAATGACTCGATTTCAATGCATTGATCAATTGCGCTGCTTCATCAATAGGCTGGGCTGCATCATCCTCCCCTGGTTGGGAAAAATTCGTCCTCGAATTTAAAAGTTCTTCCCCATTGGACTGTTCATTCCCATAATAAGGTATTAAATGTTTAACATTAAACACATCAGAAGTATAAACATCCTCCGGAAGCTTCAACCTATAAGCATTTTTATTGATCCGCTTCACAATCTCTACATGACCAATTTTTCGAGCTTTAAGTTTATTATAAGTTCCCACTGGAAAATGATCCTTCGTTAGTACATATACTAAATCTCCTTCATTAAATTCAACATTTCTTCGCTTCAAATCTGCAGATCGTTCATACTTCTCATTCGTCTTCTCCAATCGTTCCCGAACGATTCTATGACATTCAGTCAACCCATCAACAAAATCAACAGCTCGTTTAACTGTTCCCTTTGGTTGTGGCACTACCGTTAGTCCAACGGTCCCCTTGGTAAACTCGAATAAACAATCTGAAATGGACTGGAACCCGTGCTACGATTCACTGCATGATTATGTGCAAACTCCGCTTGACACAATTTCAAATCCCAACTCTTCAAATTATCTTTCACCAGACATCTCAATAAATTTCACAACGACCTGTTAACCACCTTCGTTTGCCCATCAGTTTGTGGATGGTAAGCACTACTAAAATTCAACTTCGTTCCGACCATCTTCCACAAACTTAGCCAAAAATGACTCAGAAAACGAGTATCTCTATCCGATACAATAGACTCTGGTAACCCATGAAGTCGATAGATCTCTTTGAAAAATAACTTAGCAACATGAACAACATCCGCCGTTTTCTTACAAGCAAAGAAATGTACCATCTTCGAAAAATGATCCACCACAACATATATAGAGTCGTTTCCCCGCTGTGTTCTTGGTAAGCCAAACACAAAATCCATGCTCACATCCACCCATGGTTTTGTCGAAATAGGTAAAGGCATATACAATCCCGCATTTGTAGCTGTCCCTTTCGAAACCTGACAAACATGACATCTACGCACAAACCTTTCAAATTCCCTTCTCATCGACGGCCAATAATAAGATTGATAAATCAACTGCAATGTGCGATCCCGTCCAACATGTCCTTCTTCATGCAACTCTTTGACAATTTTCATTCTCAAGCTGCCATCTGGTATACATAATCGATTTCCCTTAAGCAGAAAACCATCCACCAATAAAAATTCATCAGTACTCCCATCCTTGACTTTCTCAACAAACTTCGTAAAGTAAGGATCCTCTTCAACCTATTCTGGCAATAGTTCAAATCCTATCACTTCAACCTTCATCGTTGTCAACAAATGATTCCTCCTGCTCAATGCATCAACTACACGATTCGTCGCCCCTGATTTTTGCTTTACAACAAAAGTAAACTGCTGCAGATACGCGACCCATGAAGCATGCCTAGCTGAAATCTTGTCCTGCCCTTGCAAATGCTTCAAAGCTTCATGATCCGTATAAAGAACAAACTCCTTCAGAAACAGATAATGTCTCCAGTGCTTTACTGCTTAAACAATTGCATAAAACTCCATATCATAAGTGTTATATCTCAACTTGGCTCCAGATAACTTCTCACTGAAATGAGCAACTGGTCTTCCACTCTGACTCAATATTCCACCAATCCCAACTTTAGATGCATCGGTATGTAACTCGAACAACAACTAAAAATCCGGTAATACTAGAATTGGCGCTGTCGTCAATAGTGACTTGATCTTCTCAAATGCAACCCCTGCTTCCTCTGACCATGCAAATTTCTTTCCTTTCACGCAATCGGTTATAGGTACCATTACACTGCTAAAATGTGGGATGAATCTTCAATAAAAAGATACCAATCCATGAGAGCTTCTTACTTCAGTAATCGTCTTGGGTTATGGCCAAATCCTGACAGCTTCTACTTTACTTTCATCCACTTGAATTCCTTCCTTCGATAGAACATATCCTAGAAACAAAACACTGTTCGTCATGAACACACACTTCTTTGTTGCAGCATAAAATTTTTCCTACCGTAGAATCAATAGTACTTCACGCAAATGATGGACATGCTTTTCCATACTTTCAATGTAGATCAAAATATCATCAAAGTAAACTACCACAAACTTCCCAATGTATGGTCTGAAAATCTGGATCATCACTCTCATAAAAGTACTCGGTGCATTCGATAAACCAAACGGCATAACCAACCATTCGTATAAACCTTCCCTGCTTTTGAAAGCAGTCTTCCACTCATCACCCGGTCTGATACGAATCTGATGGTATCCACTTTTCAAGTCAATCTTTGAAAATACCACAGCTCCACTCAATTGGTCGATCAAATCATCAAACCTGGGCATAGGAAATCTGTATCTCACAGTGATCTTGTTCACAGCCCGACTGTCCGTACACATCCTCCACGAACCATCCTTCTTTGGTATTAATAAAGCTGGCACTGCACAAGGACTCAAGCTCTCCTGAACACGCCCTTGTTCTAACAGCTCCTCCACCTGCCTTCTCAGTTCCTCATGCTCTTTAGGACTCATCCTGTAATGTGGCCTGTGTGGTAATACTGTCCCTGGCACAAGATCAATCTGATGTTAAATATCCCGCAACGGTGGTAACTTCGTTGGCAACTCTTCAGGAAACACATCTCTGAATTCTTCCAATACCGGCTTCACTTCCTCTGGGACTTCAACATATTCAGTAGTTTCACATCCAATCAACAAAAATACCTCTGGACTCTCTTCTACTTCTTCAACAAATTCTTTCAGAGTCAACAAAGTCTTCAGCTCTTCAATCTCTTCTGACTTGCTTTCTCCTTTTTGTCTCTTCTTTGGAACCAAAATGATCTTAACACCCTCAAACATAAAACTGTAGCTATTGGTTCGACCGTCATGCTGCACTGCTCGATCATACTGCCATGGTCTTCCCAAACGCAAGTGACAAACATCCATCTCCACAACGTCACACCAAATCTCGTCTTTATACTTCTTTCCAATAGAAAGTGGACGTGTACTCGCATGTCCACCTTCACCTCTCCTCCTTTTCCCAACCACGCTAACTTGTAAGGATTTGGATGCTTCTCCGTTTTCAGCTTCAGCTTTCTCACAGCTTCGGTAGAAATAACATTGTCACAACTTCCTGCGTCAATCACAAATTTACAACCCTTCCCCAGAATAGTGCATGTTGACTGAAAGATGTTACTCCTCAACCAACTAGCTTCTTCTTCATGCTTCGGTATTAAACAAGACCTCCTCATCATTAGATTACATCCTTCATCTCCTGACGCAACATCCTGTTCATCCTCCTCAACTGGACTAGAATAACCTTCCCCAACATCCTCATTTTCAACTTCAGCAATCATAGTTCGTTTCTTCGGCTTCGGACATTCATTACACTTGTGACCCACTTCCTGGAAATTGTAACATTTGAAATTGTTGTTGACCTTTGCCTTCGCAACTTCATTCACAACTGGTTTACTGACAGATTTAAAAACATTAGAACTTCCACTAACCCCCTTCACTTGATTGTTGGAATTTGTAAACACTCCACCTCTACGCCGTCCCTGCTTCTCCCAAGCCAACGCCTTCTGATGTGCTTCTGTAACTGATCTAGGATCGAACATGTTCACCATATCCTGGATCTGTATTCTCAACCCTCCAACAAACCTAGCAGTTAGTTGTTCTTCCATCTCCATAATATCATTTCTAGCAAGGAGTTGGTAAAATTCATCTGCTTAATCGTTAACTGACTTCGTCCCCTGCCTTAAATTCTGTAATCTCTGGTACATAAGTGATTGATAGTTGTAAGGTAAAAATGTAGCTCTCATCAACTTCTTAATCTTAACCCAAGACTCAACCTTTGATTTTCCCATTCTCTCCTTTGTAAGTTTAGTTTGTTGCCACCATGCCAAAGCTCTTTCCGTCAACGTAGTAGCAACCAACTTCACTCTTCTATGCTCAAGAACCTCCTTGAAATCAAAGATCTCTTCAACATTAGACAACTAATCAAGAAATTCTTCTGCAACCATTCCACCCTTGAATTCTGGAATTTCCATCTTCATTCCCGACTCCCAACGTCGATCATCTTCAACATCCCGATATACATTTCGTACTTGGTCTCGATCTCGATAATGCATGCTAGCTCTATCACCATCTTCATCAAAATCGAATGTATGTCTATATCGATCTCGACCATCAACATCCCTTCGATAACGCATGTCTCTTCTACTATGTCTCCCTTCATCTCTATATGGCTCATCTACAAACTCACGTGGAGTTCTTCTCCCTTCATGTCTATATTCATGATGATCTCTTTTCGACGAAATTGATATTTCTCTTATTTCTCTAAAAGATTGTGGCGATACCCTCCTCGCTTCCGTAAGCAATGACGAAACTCGGTTTCCTCCATGGTTCGAGACTGGTGATCCCCTCCTTTGATTTTGATTCAAATCATTCATCAATTTCTCTAACTTTCCAATGCCTTCATCAAATTTCTCATTAATGCATTGTTCCATCTGCTTGGCTTCTTCTCTTCTAAACAACGCTTTAACATTTTGATGACGATTAGCTCTCCTTGGTGACATGATTGAATCAAACACAAATACTTCAACGAATTAAACCCACTTCAAACAACTTCAAACTCTCGGCTTAAACAAGCAAGATGATGCACGGCTCAAACTTCAACAAGATGAACTTCAACTTTGTAACGTCCAGCCTTTTCGCACGATTTAAACCGACACACGTGCCAATTCAAACCATACAGAAGGGCGGATTGTTATGGGGTAAATAAGAAAACAGAGAAGAAAATAAAACAAAACAGAATCTCACAGCGGAAGGACAAAATACAATAATAAATATATAGTTCGTAAACGGTTTACAAAACACTTGATTCTTCTTTATACAATAAGTATCAGAGTTACACATACCAATACAATCAATGCAGCGGAATAGTATGAGTGTGGTGCAAAACTATAAATAATAATAATACGGGTTCTTCGTCTTCGTCCTCCAAAGCTAAAGTCTTCAATCCTGAAACGCCCGGACTGACCCGAGCGAATTGAAAAGACAAAACACTCGAGTCAGAACTAAAAGATCTTATGTGAGTTAAATTAACAGAAATAAATATGAGTGCAGTAACTCAAGAGATGCTCGGGATTTACATCTCCTAAGGATCCGTTAAACTATTTACTATGTAGTATATTGCGCTATTATAATAGTGTCTATTTGTAAAATAAACTTACTTTTTAATAGCGTTAAGGGGTTAACCATATAGCCCTTAACACAGAATATATATTCCCATAGTCTATACAGTACCGTAATCTCCCCCGTACTGGGCGTCGTCAGAGGGCACTCCATAGGTATGGTACAAAGCCAAAATCGTATAAGGCGCGCTAGGGTAGGTGACACGGCACAACTAGGCAATGCCAGGATAGATATACCAATTACGCTTCCGGGCCGATGGTAACGCGTAGCCGCAGCTACCGCCCACCTCGAACAAACTCCCCCAAAATCAAATAAAAGTGGCCACTGAATCAATCCAAAGTCAAAGTATAATATCGAAGAGGAGTGTCCGATCAGAGGAATGACCTCATTAACCCGTCGATCGCTCCTGTTTTAGCCACCTTATGCCAACTCACGGGAGTCGGGTCCACGTATTTACCTTACAGGAAACGTCGCCACCAACCTACTTCATTCTGGAATCTCCACCGCGTACACGGTTAGTCAAAGTGGTTTTCGGTATCGACAGAGAGTATGTCCATATCCGATCCCGGTCTCTTTGCCAACCCATCGTTATTATAACACCGTGGTTATTTAAAAATAGTATATACTTTAAAACCAGAATAAAATTTTCCATTTCAAAACTATGAATACGATATCATTTTAAAACCTAAAATAATATGATATCATTTTATCCAAATATAATTCTTTCCCAAAAATCATACTGCTTTAAAATCTATAATATCTGGAAACCAACATTTGAATTATATTTTCAAAGCATAATATTTCAAAAATTCATAGTTTTAAAACCATAACTTCTAGAACTTGAATGATTTGGATATTCAACGGTATATAAAATAAATGGTTTGACTTTAAGGTTACTTTTTAAAGAAAAATATTTTCCATGGCTTTACAAATATATTTCCTTATTTAAAGTCTAAACCATAATTTAAATATCACTTTCAAGTTCCAAAACCATTTCAATTTCTATATATATATATATATATATATATATATATATATATATATATATATCCATTTGGAGTATTAATATTTCAAAACTAAAGTTGGAATTTTATTCTTTCAACAAATCAATTGTTCAATTATTTAGTCTTGAATATTCACATAAAATCCATAAATACAACTCCAATTTCTAGAAATTTAATATTTCCTTAAATTTAATTATACTAGAATATTCATTTAAATTTATCTTGGAAAAACTCCAGTTATAAATATCATACCTTAAAATTTCCAAACTTAAACATATAATATAAATTATCAAATTCCATTTTCTAAATTTTTTTCCATTTTTATTTAACAGATTTATACACAGCCTAAATTCAAAAATTTTAACTTCATATGTATATATGTAGAAGAATAATATTTGTAAAATATCAAAACTTAAAATTTTCATAAACCGTATCCCATCCAAACCATAGAAATCACTTTAAAATATTTTATATATAGACCGCGGTGCCTGTATATAATTTTCTATCCTATGGTCAAGTGATACGGATATTTATCATTTCAATCCGCAATTTAAAAAAAAAAAAATTTTGCGGTTGTATATCATTTCAAACCACAATCCCGAATGAAACGAAAAATGCATGATAACTTGCAGTTAAATGATATAAAATAAAACATCCATTCATCCATCATCATCCATCATCCAAATCAAAATCATCATCCACTACTAAATCAATATCAATATATATCCGAGAATATATGACCTGCAATAACTGGCAGTTATATTCAAAAATAAATTTAACACTATTAAACTAACAGTTTATATGCAAATAAATAACTATAACTGTAAATCTATATGCAGTAATAAAATTAAATGGACAGTTATATTAAATAAATGCGATTTAACAGATATGATGAATAAAACATGCCAAACAGTCATACTAAATTTCTACTCATATCTAAAATGAATTTAACAAACATAAAAACTTTTAGAAGTTGTGAGTGGGTTAAAACACTCACCTTTTGAATTTAAATCGAATTTAAACCCGATTTAAACTCAAAAAATACGACGGTCCCCAAATCTGTCCAAACCAGCGTCATCAGATCCGGAACTAAATTACGATCCTAACAAAAGAAATTTCGTGTGAATCGGAGAACGTATGAAAAAGATATTCATTTTAAACGATTTGAAAACAAAAATAAAATAAAATAAAATAAAACAAAACCCACTTAACTTCAATGGCCACGTCAGCTAAAAGCTACAGCACATCGTCGAATTTTTTTCTGGTCAAACGAATATCCAAAACAGAAAACGAATTGTACCAGCAGATTACGTGTCTCGGGAACTTTATCATAAAATTTTCTGGAATTTTTGTGGGGAGTTTGAATTTTATTAGAAAATTTGAATTGTAGATAGATTAGGTTTTGCAACCATTGAGGAAGAGAAAGAGATGAAGAAAAATGAACGTACAGCCAATTGACAATAGAAAGGAGGCTAGGGTTTATCACAACATATTTATAGATAGATCGCAAAAGGATAGGTGTGCACGAATTTTAACGTGCAAACAGAAGTGGTCCCAAAAGGATATTAATTATACACGTTACGGATTAAATTATTTCTTTCTCAACATTTACATTGCATTTTAAGCGTATTCACACATGTATAATTAGATGCTTCATTTAAATTTCCATATATATATTCACAATTCCATAAATTTCCAATACATAGATAAATTTCCAATTTCAACTAAATTTCTAAATTACTGTAATAATTACAGATTAAATTTCTATCCATTCTCAATAGATTTACGTTTACATACTAAAATCCACATTTCTATGTACATTTGAATTCCATATTATACATATTTTATTTATCTTAATTACTTCCAACTTAAATTTCAATCAACATAAAACGTTTTATTCAGTTTCCAATAAATTTCAATCATGCTTTAAATCCAAATGAATAAATAACTTAATTCCCATTTCAGCATTTTTCATTTGATTTGCAATCAACCTTATATGATCAATTAAATCCCGATATATTAAATGAAGGTTATTTCCATCATTCTTTATCCTATGAAGAAATTTAAGTTATTCACACCTATTACTAAATTTCATATTAATGCACACTAATTTACATTTATTGCAATGGTTACCAAATATTTCCCTGCAATAATTCATTCCCCTATACATACTTACAATTCCACTTAAACTTTACTATACCCATTTATTTCCTCAACATTAAAACCAACGTTACCTCAATTCCACTAATGTACACTTATTCTATTATCACTTACTAACCATTCAAATTTTTATTAACAAATAGGCAGGTAGTTCCTATGTTACAAATTTTTAATTCATCCTAATCCCTTACTATTGACATACATTTGCATTACTTACATATCATTTACAATGTTACCCAAAATCTCTATCCATTGTAATTAATACCTTAAATAAGTTTCAATTTATATTCAAGTGAATACATTACCCTTTTTCGTTATGTCATCCATTTTTCACAAGAAACGTTTTATCGTTTCGACAACATTTTATTTCAAATCACCTACATTGATTTGTGTACGTCTCTACTATTTAAAGCATTACCATTCTCACCTTCATCTAAATCTTCATTTATGAATATTTAAAAATAAATTTCACTTATTTCCTATTTATACACTTATAAATTCCAATTCCACATAAATAGATAAATCTCCGTTTGCACTACTTAAATCAAAAATCAGCGATTATCCTATCTATACATTTTAAGTGGATGGATCAAATGTTGTATTCAAAAATCTACTTCTTAATATTCTTAGATTTAAACTCAACTCTCCATTAACAGAATATTTAGATGTTTAAACTTCTTTTATTACCATTAACTTATTTTTATACATTAAACTTAAATATACTGACAAAGCTTGTTTTTGGTACTCTTTTCATTTCCATAAAATTAGAAGTGGATTCATACCTTATTATGTAATTAACTTTAATTCCACCTAACTAAATATTTACATAATCTTTTATTTGCAATAAATCAACTATTTTATATTAATTAAATTTAATCTTCCTGGTTTACTTATTCATAGTATGTAATTCAGTTACTCACCCTAACCTATTTATTTGAAATCCAATCCAGATTATTTTTACTAAGTTCCAATTTCCAAAGGTTACTGCAATTATCCAATTAATTGCAATAAATTCTAATAAATTTGATTTTATTGGAATACAACTCAAAATAAATCAATTATTACTCAACCACATAGTTAACATTTCTTTTATGATTCATTACAGTAATATTTCCCAATTCTCATCTTTATTTTCATAAATTACTGGATTTCAATTTAATTGACATTTTGTTAACTTTACACATAAATAAAAGCTTAAACCTTAAGTAATTCATTCCTAAGATCACACTAATTATTATATTATAAAATGGACCTTTCCCTTGGTTACATCTTATTTATTCTCTTACCAATATTCCACACTAACTGCAATAATTTAGTGCATTAATTGAAATTGATCAAAATAAAACTTAACCAACAAATAGAATAAATACGTACAATAATTATTGTCATTAAATCTATTTCATAAGTCTACACTCAATTAATTCCTTAAAATAAGTTTTACGTTTATAAATTTACCTTCACACTTCCCGTTACTATTTTAATAATTACTAAAGTAACATTTTCATAATAACAACATTAAAATTTCTCAATATTTAGATGAACTTTATTTCCAAATACACACTACCAAATTTCAATCACTTATGTTCTATCCAACATTCTTTTAGATTTTATTTCCATCAATTAGTTCATCCAATATTTTCATCCATTTATTAACAAATTTTCCATTATACAATTTCAGTTCTCCTTATTATTATTTCATTAATATTATTACCAACTTTTATTACTTTTAGTATTAATTAAACAATCATATTTAATTAAGAGGTTATAATGTTGTATTCACTATTCCCATTTTCACTCCAAAACTCAAATAGCCGTTTCAATTGCATTTGGATTTGCATTAAATTGGTTATCCATCAACTGCCATCTATATTACCACCTTAATTCACATACAATTACAGTCCTTTTTAATATATTAATACATAGGTAATATAAATTTTGTCTTTATTTCTTTAATTTACATTTTATTCAAGTGCGACAATTTACGCTATTTCTTTATTGATATTTCACCTAACTTTCAACAATTAAGTTAAATACCCGTTTCTACAATTCATTATTAGTTATAAATTTAAATCTCCTTTATTTATTCAATTTACACACAGGTATACATCTTACACTATCTCAATCATTGGATTTTCATTTAGCGTTCATTCCAGCATAAATTCGATCTCTTTTATATATATCTTTATTTTTCTTTACAAATTTTTTTTTACATAATCCCTTTTTAACTAAAATTTAATCGTCGAAATTTACGGGTCGTTACAAACTTCAAATTCCTTGGCTCCAAGTCTCGGCTTAGCTAAGATTGGCTAAGTCTAGCTTTGATACCAAACTGACGCAGCGGATATATGAAAAATTAGATGAAACAGTGAAAGTAGAAATCGGTGGATTGAGAAATACTAAAAGGCCCAAATTCGTTGATCCGAAGATACCGAATTCTAGCTATCTCTGACACGTAGATCGCGCACGATACCGTGGAAGAGATCTACAATTCTTCGAGCGTTGATCAAGTGCACTTGATTCCGCGAATTGGCTTCAATGAACGTTGATTCGAGCGCACTCGAATACCGTAAGTGGAGATAGGAGGTTACACTCAACTACCAATTTAGATGAAAGCACACAGCTAATAAAGAAGAATTTTATTCAAAAAGAACCAAGTTCAAATGTTACAACACACCCTCTATTTATAGCATTTCACACCCAGACCACTAGGTCGTTTCCGACCTAACACCCCGTGACCTACGACCTTATCAAGGTCGTTAACGACCTTACAGGCTCCAACACACGCTGGTACGCGACTTACAGTAGTTCGCAAACTAATCAACGCACGACTCAACAACATGACGACCTAAACACACATAACATATTACAGTACGCGACTCAACATATGTACAAGCAACGACTTACGACCTAAGTCCACAACATACATGAGTTAACAAATATTATACTGAACGACCTACACAACACGAACGACCTAACACTGGCCGACCTACGACCTATACATGAACGACTTAACATATGAAATTACAAACGACACACGACTCAATCATATAACACATAACGACTCAACGATCTACGACTTAAAGTAGCTCGGCTCTAGGTAGGCTTCAGCGACACATGGCCTGAGCGACCTATACTTCTTCCGTGACTTAACAAATCAGCGACCTAAGAGAAAATTTCTGTACAACTTCATGCGACCTAACGGGATGAGCGACTTAACTTAGGTCGTGAGCGACCTACTGGAACGCTTACTCGTTTGGTTGCTTGAAGGTCCGAATGCTTAGCCCGTTGACACGCGAGCGACCTTCTTTAGGTCGTGGATGACCTAAAGCTGCTTCCTTTGAACAACTCCAATCCGATGATGTGTTATCTCGTATGCGACCTCCACTAGGTCGTGAGCGACCTAAGGCCTCTTCACTAGGTCGCGAGCGACCTAAAACCTTTGAATGACCCGATTTTAATGCATTGATCAATTGCGCTGCTTCATCAATAGGCTGGGCTGCATCAAAGCTGGAGTTAGCAAATCAAACTACATGAATAAATCTAGAAAGCACGATATGGCACGCCTTTTGATTCAAGTGAATCAAGATTCAAGATGTTGATCTTGTAAACAACAACCAAAACAAGACAATATAAACATATATTCAACACAAAAACATCATTGAAACAATTTGAAATAAAAGCAACAAAACACAAAATGACTTGACCTTTCCTTAACCATTGAAGTGCTCGGCCTAGGGGTTTCCAGTGCTCGACCATAGTGTTGTTTTGGTGGTAGGTGGCTCGGGTTTAGTATCATATATGCATGGCAAAATGTAGTGTGAAGAGGTAGGAGTTACAAGGTGGGGAAGATCAATAGATAGGGCAAAAGAGAAGGGTTTGGTGCATAAGTAGGCTCGGCCTGGTCAACATTAGGCTCAGCCATGAATGGTACAGGTCATCTCAGTGGTGAAGCTACGGCAAGAGGTGATGTCATCAGGTGGTGGTGGTGGTTCTAGGGTGGTGGCCAAAGTGATATATGAAGGGTATGGTGAAGTATTGGCTCGCCTAGGCACTTGTTATGGTGGAGCTTTGCAAATTTGAGGTGCTTGCATCATATGGAGGTCACGGCCGCATCTGGACAAGGGGAAAGGAAGTGGTGGCTGCCTTGGATGGTGATGGTGTGGTCAGTGGTGATGATGGGGTAATGGCCGGGCAAAGCACAAGAGGAAGCAAAGGCAAAATCAATGGAAATAGGAAGAAAAGATGAGAAAAGAAAGCCATTAGAACTTACAAAATTTTCTCAAGTGAGATAGCCATGAGTTTTGAAGAGATGAGAAAGTTTCTTACATGAATGATGAAGAAAATACACGAAGATAGGATAAGAAGTGTACGACCAAAAGAAAGAAATGAAAAACCAAAAGAAAATGAAAAGACAAGCAAATGAAAAGTCAAAAGAAATGAAAAGGCTTTGTCTATTCAACTTTCTAATTTCTTTTATTCAAGATAAACCAATAAATTAAGTAAATAAAATAAAAAATGAAAAAAATAAAGTAGAAATGAAAATAAATAAATATTTTTAGGAAAATTAGAAAATAAATAAGAAAATAGTTTATTTAATTGAAACTAGAATTTAGAATTGTAAACAATATACAATAAACATTGGCAAATTATAGCTACACTTTTAAAATATTTTAAAAATAAAGTATATACATAACATGTCATGTTACACATATATACATAAATTAGAACATGATATGGCAAACAAAAATATTATTTATATAAATTAAAATAAACAATTTTGTTAAATTAATCAATTTACACACAAAAGCATAACTTTCACAATATTAATTAGATTCCAGCGAAACGAAAAGTAGTATATTTAAAATTTAATTGATTTGATAATAAAAGATAAAATTCAATAATTAAAATTTCTAAATTTTTAAATTTAAAATTGAAAGTTTGACCATGTTGACAAAATTCATTTTTGGAAAATATGATATTTAGTCTTGTTTGTAATTATAATTCACATAAAAGTCAAAATTTATATTTAATATAACAAAATTTATCCCTTTTAATAAATAAAATAAAAATTTTAAATCCGGAATTTGAATTAAAATAACTAAAATATACAATTAAAATAATCACAAAATATAGGGTTGTTAAACTCTCCCCCACTCAAAACTTTTCGTCCTCGAAAAGGAATGAGGTACGGAAAACACAGAAATAGATAGAATGAAATAGGATTAAGACAAGATGACAAGAAGATTAAAAATTATACCTGATAACTGTTATCGTTGGTGAATTCGACAAGATGGAGATGATCTTCCCAAGATCCTCCATAATCAAGCACACAAGCACGAAGAAGATCTTCGAGAATCTTATACACTCTTTCCGTTTGACGGTCGGTCTATGGATGGTAAGCAGTGATTAGATTCAGATGAGTAACCAAAGATTCCTGAAAATCTTTTCGAAACTAACTTGTAAAGATACGATCACGATCACAAACAATACTAAGAGGAACACCATAGAGACGAACAATCTCTCTCATGTGGATCTCAGACAAGCTAGAAGTAGAACGGGTAGACTTGACCGAAATGAATTGAGCGGACTTGGTAAGTCTACCCGCAATAACCTAGATACTCTGATTCATACGCGTCAAAGCAGTGATAGGAGCAGCAATCCATGCAAAATTCTCAATGAATCTCCGGCAATAGTTGACAAGGCCTAGAAAACTACGAATATCAGAAGGAGTCTTAGAAGTTTCCCAATGCTACAACAGAATAGGGATAAACAAGAACAACAAGAAAGATAGAATAATTAAATGATGAAGGAAAAAGAGAAAGAAAGAAAGACTTACATTGATCGCAGCGATCTTGACGAGATCAAGAGAAACTCCAATACTAGAAACAATATGTCCAAGGAATTAGACTTCATCCTTCCAGAAATGGCATTTAGAATATTTAGCCTTCAACTGATGATTTCTAACAGTCTCCATAACAGATTTCAAATGCGACTCATGCTCTTCCTTGGTCTTAGAGAAGACAAGGATATTATCAAAAAAGACTAGAACAAATTTATTAAGCACATCACGAAAAGACTATTCATCAAATCAACAAAGAACGCAGGAGCATTAGTCAAACCAAAAGGCAAGACTGACCATTCATAAAACCCATTCTCAGTATGGAAAGCAGTCTTGGGAATACTTTCCTCGGAAATTCTAAGCTGGTGAAAATCTGTGGCAAGATCAAGTTGAGAGAAAATAGTGGCACCATAAAGCTGATCAAACATATCATTGATACGAGGCATTAGATATCTGTTTTTCATAGTGATCTTGTTCAACTCCCTATAATGAACAAACATCCCCAAGGATCCATCGGACTTAGTGACGAAAACCACCGCTGCTCCCTATACTGAATGGCTAGGTCTGATCAGACCTTTGGGGAACAAGTCCTCAATTTGCTTTCCCAACTCAACCTTCTCGTGGGGTGCCATTCTTCTAGGAGGAAGAACTATAGGTCGAGCTCCAGGAATAAGATCAATACGGAAATCAATTTCCCGCTTAGGAGGTAAAGCAGAGACTTCACCAAATATATCGAGATAGAATCTGACCACATGATTTGAATGAAGATCATCAGGAGAAGAATCCAGAGAATAAAATAAAACTGCCAGCAAAATCCTAAGGCATGCGACACTGAATAATCAAGGGATTTCCTTGATCATCAACAAGATAGACAGACCGGGTTTTACAAGAGATATGGGAATCATGCCTACCTAGCTAATCACTTCCAAGCAAGAAATCAAAAGCAACGAAGCCCGGAATATAGAAATCACCACTAAAGCAAAGATCAAAATAGAGAAGTTTCACTTATTTACAAATCTTATAAAGGTTTGCGGAACCTCCAATGGGATTTGAAACAGATAAAGTTATAAAAGCATACTCAGGAGAAAGGAGATGCTCGAACTTATCACACAAATCAACAAAGATAAAATTATGGGAAGCTCCAGTATCAAATAAAACACGAACATGATGATGAAATAAAGAAATGGTTCCCTAATGAATACCATAGTCATCACTAGGAGCAGGAACTAGAAAAGATGCAGAGGTGACAGTAAATATACCAGAAGGCTTACCCAACTGAGCAGGAGGAGGAACAGCAGCACCAGCTAAAGTAGGGAAACTATTGGCATAGAGTCCCTTTTGATCACATTCGAAGAAGGTGATGGCAGAAAGGTCAATAGGCTGCCTCTGAGAAGGACAAGATGATGAAAATCCCAAACTCGGATGCTTGTGTCAATTCTTCTTCTACTACTGGAAATTAGGCTTTCTCTTCCTAGAGTTTGCAGAGGAAGAATGAGATAAACGAGCACCAACAACAGCAGGACAAAGGTAAAGAGAAGACAAAGATAAATTTACTTGGAAAGAATATCCTAAAGAAAGAAAATACTAACAAGGTAGATACGAAAGGAAGGAAGTTTAGAAACATTTGTATATTAAAACAAGAAAATTTTATATCAAAATCATCTTTGAAAAATCCTTTGAAAAACCATTTCAAAATCAGTATATATTTTGAGTATACGTTCTCTCACAAAGAATGATTTTGAGGTTGATTTCACTCATTCTAAGGTATTTCATCCCTATCTCTAATGATTTTTTGCTCCGTAGGCTAAGGTTTGCCTAAACCCAAAGCTCTGATACCAACTTTAACGACCTACTATTTTGGACCATTCAAATCGACAATAATCCACACATGTCAGACTTGAATAATTGAAAATAACAGATTGTAATAAAATTTGGAGCAAATAAAATCAACCACAGAATTACACACATAGAAATATCAGAATAACTTAGAGCGGAAATTAAAATACCATAGTAGTTCATGAAGCTACGATAATAAATTCTCAAAAAATACATACTATCAATCAGAAAACAAACACAATAGAAATCCTAATACATAGAAGTTCACCAATACAAGTGCTGGAATAAAATAACTGAAACTAAAATAGACAGATAACTAGATAAGCAGAATCCCCAGCGATTCCTAGCTCCAGAAAGAGAAATCCAAAGCTGTGAATGATCAGGTTGACCCGAGCATAAAGCAAAACATAAAAAACTCGAGTCAGGACATACATACTTATACAATGTAAACCAACTCAAGTGAACTGCAGTAAATGTACAAGTAACTTAAATGGTGTTTGGGACCGCCCAACCTCTAAGGATCCGTTAAACTATTTACTATATAGTAATATTGCGCTATTATAATAATGTCTACAGTAAAATAAACTTACTTTTAAATAGCGTTAAAGGGTTACCAATATAGGCCTTAACATGTAATAGTCCCAGCAGTCCATCCAGTATCAGCAAATCTCCAGATCGGAAGGCTACCGTAAATTCTCCATGGGCTACGAGAGAAAAACAAGCTCGTAGAAAAGCTCGCTATGGTAGGTGACACGGAACAACCAGGTAATGCCAGGGTAGATATACCAATTACACTTCCGGCTGGTCGTAACATAGTAGCCAATACGCCCACCTCGGAACACGCTCCCAATCAAAATCGGAGGATGGCCATTAAATCAATCCCAAGTAAGAGTATAGTATCGAAGAAATGTGCCCAATATGAGGAATGACCTCACTTGGCTCGTCGATCGCTCGTGTTTTAGCTACCTTAAGCCAACTCACGGGAGTCGGGTCCACGTTCTTACCATAATAGGATCATCGCCACCATCTTACTACATTCTGAAATCTCCACCGCGTACACAATTGTTAAAGTGGTTTTCGGTATCGACATGCAGTATGTCCATATCTGATCCCGGTCGCTTTAACAACAAATCGTTATTGGTGGTTATAAATTTCAAAAATGGTATTTTATACTTCAAAATAAAATATCATTTCAAATTCAAATCTTTATCAGAATAAAGATCAAATGACTTCCAATCCATTTCAAAATATCAAAATATCATATCCTTTCAAAATCTTATTCATTTTTAATTTATTTTAAATACCGTTCCAAATCACATTTCAAAAATGGTTTAAATTACAAATCAAAATACCCATTCAAAATATTTAAAAGTGATGTCATTATAATTACAAAGAAAATATTCAATTCCCAAAAAGTTAGCCTTTTCGGAGTTCATTTATTCAGTTAAAAACTAAAAAACATTGAAATTTCCGCTTTCCACGGCAATTACAAAATGTTGCGGTAAGTTATATTTGAAAACCATTCATTTCAACAAAGAAAACATTTAAAATTGCTGTAATAGTTCAATTTATATTCAAAAATCTCATTTCAGCCAACTGCAGCACTTCACAAATGCCGCAATAGCTCTTTCATTAGGTTCAGGTTCAAGTTTTAGTTTCTGCAACTACAACACTTACCAAGTGCTGCAATAACCCTTAGTTAATTTTAGCCTTTAGTTCACTTCTGCAACTACAACACTTACAAAGTGCTGCAGATTCATTTATTCCAGATTTTAGTTCATTTTCAGAAATGATTACATTTCCGAAGTGCTACTAAAAGAATTTCCAAATTTATAATAGAATTTCAGCAACAATTAAACTTCAATTTAAACCATTGTAACTTATAAAATTTCATATTTTCCACTTTAAAAATGGTCATTTAAATACCCTTTAACTTATGATATTTATAAAGTAAAATTTCACAAATAGATATCAAATTTCTCAATGATTCACTTATTAAAGCCAATTTACAATTTTCCCTAATTTTTTTCATTTACTTTACACTTTAATTAAATTTACCATTACATAATTAAACTCAATTTCCATTTTATTTTCTTAACTTAACTTCTATTTTTAAACCAAATTTCATATTTCCACGTCAAGTTATATTGCAATTACACTTTTAAGCATTCACTTATTTAAACATTTTAATTTATTGAAAAATGAATATCACTTTATTAAGTCATTTTAAATTCAAATTTAAATCAAATTATCATATTTTTACGTTTTTAACATACTGTAAAATTCCCGAAAAATATATATAATAACCAAGGCTCTGTATAGTATTTTCTAATCTAAGTCAAGCGATATGGATAATATATCATTTCAATCCGTAATTTACAAAGAAAAATCTAGATTCTATCATTTCAAACCCGCAATCCCAAGTAAAATAAATAAAAATCGCTCAGTCCTATCATTTCAGCCCAGAACGATTTTTTCCTATTCTAAAGTCTGTTCGAGTATGTATCATTTCAACCCATAGTGATTCTATTCTACAAGGAACTTGCTGTGTGAGAAATAGAACTAAATAAACAATATAACAGAATGTAACATAGCAGATGATGTGACAAGTTTATAACAGGGTTCAACATCATATAATTCACATGACAAGCAAGTTTAACGTGATATAAAAATTCTACACATTCACTTGTTGTCACTTCACAAATTATATAAGAATAAATGTCATGAGTGAATACTCACCTTTAAGCTAGAGTTAGCAAACCAAACTACATGAATAAATTCAGAAAGCACGATATAACATGACTTTTGATTCAAGTGAGTGGAGAGCCAAGATGTTGACCTTGTAAACAACAACCAAAACAAGACAATATAAACATATATTCAATACAAAAACATCATTGAAACAATTTGAAATAAATGCAACATAACAAAATTGACTTGACCTTGCCTTTACCATTCAAGTGCTCAGCATAAGGGTTTCCTATGATCGGCCATATTGATGTTTGGTGGTAGGTGGCTTGGGTTTAGCATCATATATATACAACAACATGGAGTGTGAAGAGGTAGGAGTTACAAGGTAGGGAAGATCAAAGGACAAGGCAAAAGAGAACGGTTTGGTGCACAACTAGGCTCAGCCTGGTCAACATTGGGCTCGACCATGCATGGTACAGGTCAGTTCAGTGGGGAAGCTGCGGCCAGAGGCGATATTATGAGGTGGTGGTGGTTCTAGAGTGGTGTCCAAAGTGATATATGAAGGATGGGGTGAAGTTTGGCTCGGCTAGGCACTTGTTATGGTGGAGCTTTGCAAATTTGAGGTGCTTGCATCATGTGGATGTCATGGCCACATCTAGACTAGGGGAAAGGAAGTGGTGTCTACCATACATGGTGATGGTGGTGGTCGGTGGTGATGATGGGGTAATGGCCGAGTAAAGCACAAGAGGAAGCAAAGGAAAAATCAATGGATATAAGAAGAAAAGATGAGAAAAGAAAGCCGTTAGAACTTACAAAATTTTCTCAAGTGAGATAGCCGTAAGTTTTGAAGAGATGAGAAAGTTTCTTACATGAATGATGAAGAGAATACACGCTATAGGATAAGAAGTGTACGACCAAAAGAAAGAAATGAAAAGCCAAAAGAAAATGAAAAGACAAGCTAATGAAAAGTCACAAGAAATGAAAAGGCTTTGTCTCTTCCAATTTCTAACTTCTTTTATTCAAGATAAACAAATAAAATTAAGCAAATAAAATAGAAAACAAAACAAAACAAAGTAGAAACGAAAATTAAATAATTATTTTTAGGAAAAATAGAAAATAAATAGGAAATAATTTATTTAATTGAAAGTAGAATTTAAAATTGTAAACAATATACAATAAACATTGGAAAACTATAACTACACTTTTAAAATGTTTTAAAAATAAAATATGCACATAACACGTCATGTTACACATATATAAACAAATTAGAACATGCATGACAAACAAAAATATTATTTACATAAATTAAAATAAACAATTTTGTTAAATAAATCAATTTACACACAATGGTTTAAAAAGCATAACTTTCACAATATTAATCAGATTCCAACAAAACAAATATTTAAAATTTAATTTATTTCCATAGTAAAAGATAAAATTCATAAATTAAAATATTTAAATCTTTAAATTTAAAAATCAAAGTTTGACCATATTGACAAAATTCACATTTTTGCAAAATATTCTATTTAGTCATGCTTGGAATTATAATTCACAAAAAAATCAAAATTTATTCATTTTAATAAATAAAATAAAGTTTTAAATCAGGAATTTCAATTAAAATAATAAAAATATACAATTAAAATATTCACAAAATACAAGGTTGCTACATTTCCATTTTATTCATACAGTGCCATTTTCCTTCATTTTATTATTTTACATTCATTGTTTAAGGAAGCATTTTTTTCAATTATTGAATTGTATGTTATTGGGAAAGTTTCATTACAATCCAATTCACCTTTATAAATTATTTTATTTTTCACATTCATTCTTCCATATATAATATTGTTGAATATTAAATCCATTTTTAAATCATTTCAATGTTTTCTAAAGTTATAATCATTCAATTAATACAGTACTCACTTTACTTATAAATGGCTTCAATATTAATTAAGGTTTATAATTATTTACTTACAAAATTCAAATTTTGCTATTCAGTCTGATTATAGATAGCTTAAATGTCAACTTACGCTTAAAATCATTTTTATTACATTATTCACCTTTATTACATTTAATTACTAGCATTTCAAACTATTAACTTTAGTTTGTAACAATTTATAACATTAAAATTCTTACTCATAGAAGTAGTTCCCTAGAACACTTTTGTTTTTGCTAAGTTTTACATGTATAATATTCTATTACATATTCTTATTAACATTTCAAATTTTAATAATTTGGTACGTTATACATATAAATGTCTTTTAGAATGCAATAGAAAGTTACACAAATTTCTCTTATTTGTTTTGTTAACAAAAGGTTCAACAGTTACCATTTCTTAAATTCATTTCCTTTTTATTTACAGTTTTCAAAATTTTAGTTTCTTAACTATTTCATTAATCATTTTTAACATTAAATTTCTTATTTTCAGCTTAGAAATTTCCACTTATTAATATAGTCAAGATACCATTCATTACCATAATTTCACTTCTAACTTACAAAAACTTAAGAACTAAACAACCAGGTTTCATTCCAAAATATTTTTAAATAACAATATATACATACATGCATATATATATAATCATATCTTTTATATGTATCAAATCATGTTTTGAATTCAAAATTAAGATTAATTTACCAAAACAATTGTGCAGTAAAACTACCACACGGTCTTCCCACTTTGAAAGTCGAAAATGAATGTCGATGAGGCACGCAATAATCATCGAAATTACTTTCCAACGGCGCAGAGGGGAGTGCAAAATTTATTTCCTTCCAAAATTCTTTTAAAACATTCCTTTCAAATCACATTGAAATATTTATATCAGAAAATGCTTCCAAATAATAGTAATATTATATTCCAAAATTTTCAAAAAGCCCGAAAATAAAGTTCTCTAATTTTCAGTTTATATTCATTTTATTTACAATCTCATTTTTCAACCAATAATTATAAATTTCACTAACTAATAAACAAATATATTACAACTAAATATATAATTCTAAAATTTATTATTTTATATATAAAATACAATAGGAAAAATTATTTCATTTACCTATATTTCAAAACAAATATTGTGTCGGTCTGCCCTATTAAGTGTTCAGAAATCCCTGTCGATGTCATATCGTCCTATGCACTAACCGGAATTTATAAATACAAAGCAAAATAAATCAACATAGTACAAAAACCTTTTTATACCACTAACGAATACGTTCTCTCATATATATACGTGTAGCGACTTATTCTAGGATATTACTACCTTATTTAATATGATCAGACCCCACAAAGCTAAGATTCTCGCCAAAACCAAAGCTCTAATCCCAACTGTAACGAATTGCCTTTTTGGACGGTTTAAGCATTCACATATGCCAGACTCAAACTATTCAAAAAGGCAGATCGTTATGGGGTAAATAACAAAAAGAGAACGAAATGAAACAAATGCGTAATCTCACAGCGGAATGACAAAATATAATAATCAAATAACAGTTCATGAAGCTGTTTTATAAAAATATTTGACTATTCTTTTACAAAACAAAAATTAGAGCAATATAAACATGAATAAATAAATAAATAATGCAGCATAACAAAATGATGAAGTGGAATACATATCATAAATAATAATAGTACAATCTTTGTCTTTGTCCTCTAGAAATAAGGTCTTCAACCCTGAAATGCTCAGGCTGACCCGAGCGAATTGAAAAGAGAAAACACTCGATTAAGAACTAAAAGATCTTATGTAAGTTATATCAACGGTAAATATGAGTGTGACGGCCTCGGAGATGTTTACGTGGTTTGACATCTCCTATCTAGTGTCTAACGTGAGTGTAATAACTTAAGAGATGTTCAGGATTTACATCTCCTAAGGATCCGTTAAACTATATACCATGTATCATAATACGCTATTATAATATGTCTACAGTAAAGTAAAAGTATTAAAATAGTGTTAAGGCATTACCCATATCCCCCTAGCACATTTTATATATTTCCATAGTCTATATAGTACCATACGCTCCTCCATAAACTGGAGGTTTACACAGAGGGCACACCATAGGTATGCTACAAAACAAACTCGTAGAAGGCATGTTAGGGCATGTGAACATGACACTAGAGGCAGTGCCAGGACATATATACCCATTATGTATCCGTACTGGTGGTAACGTATAGCAGCTACTACTGCATATCTCGGAAATGCACTGCCATAATCAAAATCAAGGGGTGGCCACCAAATCTATCACAAATCAACATACATGGTATCGAAAAAATGTGTCCGATAGGAAGAATGACCTCACTTGGCCCAGCGTTGCTCCTATTTTAGTCACATTTAAGCCGACTCACGGGATTCAGGGTCATGTCATAACTCATAATAAATCGTTCGCCAAATCATCCTACTTCATTTTTGGAATCTCCACTACGTACACATTGGTGAAAGTGGTTTTCAGCATTGGCAGAGAGCATGACAATATCCCATCCCGAACTCTTTTTGACAACCTAACACTTATTACACACCGGATGGTTCCTTTATATTTCCAAAATGTCAATTCGCAATTTATATCAAAATATCATATTCAATTTCAAATCATATCCCTTTTAAAATCATATTCACTTTCAAGAATCATATTTAATCAAATATGTCATTTAAAAAAAATATCAATTCTAAATTCCAACTTAGGTTGTATCATCATTGTAATGGCCCAATATTTCGTGCCATTCGCATTCACACATATCGGACTTGAATTGCTTAAAATATCATATTGATATTTTATATTTGGAAAAACTCAGCATATACAACAAATAAAATAATCACAGAATCACAGACAATGAATAATGTAACGATAAGCAGCGGAAACAAATGAATAGTAGTTCATGAAGCTATTATATATATATCAGAGTTAAGTCAAAATACAACAAAAGTCTCGAATACGTAGAAATCTTAATACAATAGTCAAATAACAAATTTGAATATATCACTAGAGTCAACTGAACAAATGAAGGCTGAATAGATATAGATGGATCCCCAAGCGAAGCCCTTCTCCAAAGTCTAGTCTCAAATGCTACAACACTTAGTCTGATATAAGCACAAAGAAAACATAAAACACTCGAGTCAGGATTAACATTCTTATATCAATAAATCAACCTCAAGTGAAATATCAACTGAAATACAAGTAACTCAAGGGATGTTTGGGATAACCATCCTCTAAGGATGCGTGGAACTATCTACTATGTGGTATAATATGCTATTATAATATGTCTATAGTAAGATAAACTATTAAAATAGAGTTAACGCGTTACCCATATCCCCCGTAACACATTTTTGTATATTTCCATAGTCTATGCAGTACCATAACTTCCACCGTAAACTGGAGGCTTATAAGAGGACACTCCAAAGTATGGTACAAAACAAACTCTTAGTGGGCTCGATATGGTAGGTGACATGGCACAACTAGGCAATGAAAGGGTAGATATACCAATTACACTTCCGGGCTGGTGGTAATTTATAATCGCAGCTACCGCCCACCTCGGTCCATACCCCTAAAAATTCGAGGGTGCATCCAATTAAACACAAAGTAATAGAATGGTATCGAAGAAGTGTGTCTGATCGGAGGAGCCACTTCACTCGTCCCGTCAATTGCTTCTGTTTTAGCCACCTTAAGCTAGCTCGCGGGAATTAGGTCCATGTATATACCACATATAGAATCGTCACCTCCATCCTACTTCAATTTGGAATCTCCACCGCGTACACAGTTGTCAAAGTAGTTTTCGGTGTTGGTAGAGAGTACGACAATAATACATCCTAGTCTCTTTAAAAACCAAACGTTATTATAACACCGTGGTCATTTCAAAATTTCATGGTTCAAAACCAAAATATCATATTCATTTCAAAACCATATCAATTTGACATCATTTTCACTTCAAATATATCCATTTCCAAAATCGTAGCACTTTCGAAGTTATAACACTTTCGAAATTATAAAACTTAGAAATTATAACACTTTGGAAATCATAATACTTTAGACTTCATAACACTTTAAGAACATAACTTTGAAGTCATAATACTCCCACTTAAATAGTTTGGATATAGAAAATAATATATATAATAAAATAGTTTATAAAATAAAATAGTTAGTATATTAAAAATAGTTATAAGTTGAAATAGTTTATTAAAATAATTAGTATATTAAATTAGTTTATATTAAAAATAATTTATATTAAATGATTATATTAAAATTAATTTATATTAAAATAGTTTTAAATTAAAAATAGTATATATATTACAATAATTAATAAAGTAAAATATTCATATATTAAATTACTTTATAAAATAAAATAGTTCCCTCAAATTTCATAAATCGATTCAAATCAATTCGATTCAAAAATTCAATTTAATTCAATCCCAATTTATCCATTTTAATTAAATTCAAGTTTTCAATAATCCATATTCAATTTATACCGATTTCAAATACAAATTTAAACTATAAATTAATCCATTCAACCTCAACAGATTCCAAAGCTTTAAATGTTCAAACATTTTCAAAACTAAATTTGATAATTTCATTTATATCCTAATTAAGCTTCATTATTATTTAGTTTTGAAATACTTATTTAATAAATTCAATATAATTTAATAAAACCTTAAATTACAATTTATGTAAAATTAAATATCCATTTCGATATTTTTAAACTTGAAATATTCATTAAATCATCTTAAATCAAAAATCAAGTTATAAAATCATATCTTTCAATCTCAAATTCAATAAGTGTCAAATCGATTTAATTAAATATAGTTCTTAATAGAATGCGATTTCAAATTAACTTAATTTTATCTTCCTAACCTTAATTTATTAAAGTTATTACAAAATCTATTTTTATTATAAAAAGTTTAACTAATACTTAAACATAATATATACTAATTAAATTAAACGTTATTAAATTAAATCTTATTATTAAACCTATTTTATATTAAAACTTATTTTATATAATTTAAAAATAGTAAAATGATAACTAAATTCTTAAAATTTATAATTTCAAAACCTACAAATTTAAATTTCCTAAAAAATATAATTTTAAAATTCAATAATTTGAACATATATAAAATTATATATATATATATATATATATAATAAAATCAATATTTATATAAAACCACATGTTTATATCTTTTTAAACCTTGGAAATCATTTCCAAATATATATAAACACCAACGATGTCTGTTTACGAATTTTTATCCTATGGTCAAGTGATACATATATTTATCATTTCAATCCACAATTTTAATTATCTATGGGTATATATCTTTTCGATCCGCAATCCCAATTCAATGTCAATGAAAATCGCTTGGGTTTATCGTTTCAACCCATAATGATTTTCTCCTATTCTACGAAATCATTCGGGTGTGTATCGTTTCAACCCATGGGGAATTCTATACTAATAGTGAACTTGTAGAGCGAGAATAGTTATGAATATAACGTATCAAAAATGGGCATATATCATCAGTAACAAATAAAATAAAATAATAGATCATGGTGACAGATGTCACATGTCATATCATATGTGGCAAATAATTAACAGTTCGATTTAGCAGCATATTTCAACTATCGTTTCAAAAGTAATCAAATCTAATAAATATAAGAAGGTTAAACATGAGTGATTGCTCACCTTTCGAGGCTTGAGGAATAAGAAAATGACATGGACAAGTACACGGATAGGGACATGAGCAAACCAAAATGATACTAAGACCAAATTGAAATCCACGAGATAAAATAAGGCACGACGAACTAATAAAGCTCAATTTTATAGGTGAACAAGTATATAACCATACATGGATATATATAAATATCAAATTTCATATTTAAGCACATATTAGACTATATCCATACATTTATTTCCAAAATCACTGTTTAGATTAAAACACATACTAAAGTAAAATCATTCCATTATATACGAAACCAAACTCAACGTATACTTATAAGTGAAAACAAATATATAATTGATATATAACTGACGTACATATCGTACTTCCTAATTAATATGCAATTAAAAACTAAAAATATTCACTTTATCATAATATATATATATATATATTATACAACCGAAAGTATAAAGAAGTTATCCTATTATGAAATTAACACTTTATTGAAATCGATACACATACACACACTCAACAAACCACATATAAGCTTATAGAACTTACATATACCACAACATATTTTATAATGCGTCCAAATATATATATATACACACAATTTCCTTCGGCTGAGGCAAAATAACATACTCTGTATATACATGGTATAAACAATACTGATACCAAATATTTACCTTTAGATATCATATGTATATATATGCACACGAGCAGGGATAACATATATGTGTGCAAACATATTTATGAACAATAGCTACCATGGGAGGAAAAAATTTGGGAAAGATGTACATATATATGTAAACTTAAAATATACGTATATATAATAATTTTATAAACTTATATACATACATACATACATACATACATACATACATACATACATACATACATATATATATATATATATATATGCAGCAAGAGATTATACTCAACTTACATAAACACTGTCTATACCCATGCAAAGATTATATATAACAAGTGGATCGTAAATTTTATAAACTTTAACATATTAACGAACAGATTTATACGTAACTTATATAAACTAAAATTATATATATAAGCTCACCAACAGGAAAGGCCACATGGAGATAAAAGCAATGGCTCGGATCTGGTAGGCTCGACCTTGTAAAGGCTGCAGGCAAGGCGAGGCGTTTGGGTTGGCTGAGCTTTGGTGGGAAGGAGCGAGTCGAGGAAGATGGAGCTAGAGTGAAGGTGGAAAGAAGAAGAAGGAAAAAAAAGGCCATGCGTCCATGGAATGCGAGTTGTTGGGTGTGGAGAGGGTGAAGGGAAATGGTAGATTAGGAGCTGCATTTTTTTATAACTTATCACATTTTTCTGTTTTCTCGAAAACGAAACAGCCGGGGGGGAGGGGGGAGTGAGATTAAATGAAGGAACTAGAATAGAAGTAATATGAAAGGGAGAGAATGAACAGTTTAGTAGGTAAAGAAATGCAAAACGTGCGGCTTTATAACTTATATTTTCAAACTAGCAGAAATAATGGCATAGAACGAACAACGAATGAAATGAAACTATTGGACATAGTTAGAGCTAAATTCAGGAAATATTAAAGGTTATGACTGTTGGTTACACGGAGGATATATTAATAGTCATATGCAACCCAATAGGCTCAAATAATGAACCGCAACGGTGAACCGTTTACTGATTTCACGGCGTACCGCGGTTCAAAAATAGAATTGAATAAACCGTTGAGATTAGCAAGACGAGATGATCAAAACAGTATATAAATATCAATGGTACAATCATTGTGTCAAAAGTCGATAATCAGTAACGAAAAATGCTGCTAAAACGCCGAAAATAAGACAAACGGAGCAATAATAATTCAAATTTGACAAAATCAAATATTACGTCTCACTCAGAAGACGATTTACAAATTTATTATGTAAAATTATTCAGGTTTGCAAAATATATTATTATCATCAAATATTAAGTTATTTGAATTTAAATAAAATTACAAAACAAAATAAACTCCATTTTTTCTGATGAAAATTTTGTCATTTCCTATATTTAAGTAGATGTATGTCGAATATCAAATTTTTATTTCAAAATTCAATAATTTAAAATTTCACAAAAATCAGTTAATTACGTTATAAAAAACATTAAAATTTATGGGACGTTACACTCTCCCCCACTCAAAACATTTCATCCTCGAAAAGGTACGAGATAGGAGAATAGAAACAACTAATAACAAAAAATGGATTGAAATACAAAATAAAACAATCAATTCAAAACCAAATAAATTTCATATATTTTAAATTTGTTTATATTCAACTAATTGATTTCAAATAAAGGTATTTTCATTCATTTGAGTTAATTTCAGTTTATAAATTCCTTCAAAAAAAATTAATTCATCTATCTCATTTATTTATTCTATTTAATTTCACTAAAGTAATTTACACATATAATTCAATCTTAACTATTCTTAAATTCATATTTATTTATTCATATCTTATTATTTAATTTATTTCAGTTTACTTTTGCTATAACCATAAATTGTTTATATTAACATTTATTATAATCGTATTTTATTCAACAAATTAATTCTTTCTTTTTTTCAAATTATTATTCAATTTATTCCACTTAATATATATTATCGCATAGATTAAGTATATTAAAACTTACGGTAACCAATGAAATTTATTTAAAAATGCTTTTAACATCATTTTATGTGGTACATTATTCAATTACATAGCCATTTTCTGAATAATTTAGGTAAATTATATATGTTGGAATGAAATTTAGTATTGTAAAAGTAAAAAATTTCAAATTCAATTATTTCAAGCTACATATATTTATTCAAAAATTCAAGAGTTAAATTTTCGATTCACTTTAAACCAATTAGGGATAAATGTAGACAAATATATATATATATATATATATATATATATATAGTATCAAATCAAATCAAAAATCATATACCTATATATACATTATAAATCAAATCACATTTAAGAAATTCAATTCAAATTCATTTTCCAGGACAAAAGTGTAGCAAAGCTACGAATTGGTCTCTCTATTTTGCAACTCGAAAATGAATTTCGACGATGCTTCAGTAGTTACCGAAATTATTTTCCAGTGACAAAAGAGAAGAGTAAAGATTAAAAACTTGTAAATTCTTTGGAAACAATATCTATTCGAAAATAATTTCAGACAATATGCACTAAGAACATTAATTTTTTTTCTAAAATACCGAAAATTTAAATTCTAATATTCTTCATTTAAATTCATTTCAATTCCAAATCAGTTTATAAACCATGTTTCATAATTTCATTGATATATAGTATGTGAGTTTGCTCTGTTCCGGTGTTTTGGAATTTCTATCGATAGTGTTGATCATTCGAATCGATCGAAACCGCAAATCAACCTTAACAAGTCAAATAAAACACTATAAAATATTTTTATAACAATTATAATACACTCCCTAACTCGATGATACAAGAATGGATTTTAAAATAAGGATAGAGATTCAAATTAGAGGAAGACAAACAAAATAGAATTCTTGCTAAGAATATAGACTTGAGTGGGAGATAAAATAATTAAATTTCAAAATTGAAAGATGGATTACTAATTTTAATCACATGCGACCTTAACCGAGTCAACCGAGGCATCAAGAATAAGACCGATGTAGAATTCTAAAGCAAATCGACATTTGATTGCAAGAGATAGAATTCAGGTATTGCAAGAGACATTAGCATCCAAACCAAGGAACCAAAAATCTCCGATGAATCAATGATAATTGTAAAGGAGTTTCACCCCTTTACAATCATATAGAGGAGCTATGGGATGTTCCAGAATCAAGAAGAATACGAATAAGGAGAGGAAAGAATGGATTTTGTAACCGAAGAGAATGTTCCAAAATTCAAAGAAAATCCGAGTCAAAGAGGAAGGAATTGAAGCTCGAACTAATGTGATTCGATAATCAAACTTACTCTGTATACTAAGTTGTGCCCATTTTTTATTCTACTCGGCATAAATGCAATTGAGTAAACGTAATACCACCAAATAAAAACAATAAAGTTAATCTGGACAAGGTAATTTCATGATTATTATTATTATTTTTTTAGCTTAATTAGCATTTTATCAAGGCATATATTAATCTAATCGTAAATAAAAGAAAGAAAGGAAGAAATTTGTCTTTGTTGGATATTTTAACTTTGTTAAAACAAGTTACATCGATCATAGTATGGAGAGTAACTACTTGCATGTGGCGGTCCATAATTTTCCCTTTTATCCATTGAGTAACTAACGTTCATTAATGTCAAACTTTCAACATTTGATCAACTAAATAATTCATTAAACTTTTGTACCCTAAATTTAAAAATGATTCGCCAAACAACTGTAGAAAAAAATAGGTTAAAAACATTTTGTTGAATCTTTCACATCATAGAAGAGCTGAAACGGCCCGTAAAATTTGATGATTAAAATGAGTTAAATTAATAGGATTTTTAATTAAATTTAGAAAGAAATAAAAATCTTATAATTTATATTGTAACGAATGGTAGAAATTAGATGTAGAAGTTGAAATAAAAATTAATAATTTAAAATTATATTGCAATTAATTGGAAATAATGTAAATTGAATAGAAACCTAAGTTTATTTATAGGGCAGTAGTTGATGAATAAAATGTTTGAAACCAAGTAAATAAATTTATAGAGAAAATTTAATAGTAATTAGTGTATATTTTGGGCAATTGACAAATTATGGATTTGTTAAGATTGCAAAGTTATAATTGAGTGCAAATAGGAATATTTGGTAATTAATTAAAATAAGAAAAAAATGTAAATGTTATAACTTGGTTACAAAATTTATATACGGAAGTGGATGTAAATATGAATTAATTAGTGTGCGCATTAATTTATAATGGGATAAAACGTAAATTAATGTAATAAGGATGATGTAGGTTGATAAGTATTCATAATGTTTGTGATGACGATAAACGTTAATTTAATGATTGTAATATAAAATAACGGAAGTGCGAATAGAAATTAATAGAAACGTAAGCTTATTTTAAGGTAGTAATTGGATGTAGATTTATGGAATGGAGTTAATGCAAATTAATGGAATTAATGAAGACGTATACGTAGCTACAAATTTAATATATGGAAATAAAATGTAAGCATTGGATTAAATTAAGGAAATTAAATATTAATAAATGGTAATTTAATAAAACCAATGTTCTGGGAGTATTATAATAGTTGTTCGAAATATGTATAAACTTTGATTTGGAAATCAATTGGATTTAAAATGAAATTTGGTATAACATTGATGAGTTTAAATGTTATTTTATTTTGTAAAGTAATAAATGGTGTAATAAAAGAATAAAACCAAGATAAATAAATTTAATTGAGACTTTAATTATAAATAATGGGTGAAATAATAGGATGGATGGTAATTGTTTGTGGAGAGTAACCATACAAGTATTATAAAGAGTATATTGGTGATAAACGGTTATTTCGAAATAAGGTAGTTAAATATTACTTTAATGGATATAAATGTAGTAAAGGATTGGGGGAATGAAACAAGCATTATGAAAATAAATGTTAATTATAATCATAAAATGTCAGTTTATTGAATAGCAAGATTTTAAATAAATAAACGGTTTTATTTAGATTTTAAGGGACAATTAATGAGGTTTAAAGTGAAATCAAATTGCAATTAATTGTCTTAATTTGTGCAGTTAAGGTAGATTTGATTTGGCATTACAGCTGGTTAATTCTATAAGATTCAATAAATGTTAATTATATTTATAATATAAAGATTCGTCGATTTAAGGAGTGAAAACCAAGATTTAATAATTTATTTGAAATTTGAAATTTAATAAATTGCAAATAAGTAAGATATAATATTAAAATATTACATAAATGAGAATTTAGATGAAAGGTGAAAATGTTAATGTAATGGATTTTGATTCTAATATTTATTTCATCCGTTTGTTAATAATGAATTGAATAGTAGAATGAAAAGTAAATTTAATAGAAACTTTGGAAATTAAATTTATAATTTTTGAATTGAATGGAATTGAGATTTATACTGGAATTGATAAATTTATCAACTTTGAATTGATTTTTTTTAATTTGTTTAAAAAATTGTAAATGTTTGAGAAATATAAAGGTGATCAAAATTGTCAATTTTAAAATTGAAATTTAAAATTTGATTTAATTAATTAATTATAAATTTCTTTAATTAGTGTAAAAATAGCCGTTTTGGCCACTGACTCGGATTTCGACGAAACCGGTTTCATCGCATCCGTAACTGTGAATTATTGTATGGTTTCATGTTTCATAGCGATCAGACTTGTCGTTTGAAAGTATGGACTCGAAACGCCTTGAAATCGATAAATTGAAATCAATTGAAATCAATTTGAAAATTATTGATTTTAGCATAACTTCTTCATACGATGGAATTTGGACGTGAAACTTTTTCCATCGCGTTTAAAACATTTTTAAACACCTATTTTGATATATGGGTTTACCCAATTTCATTACGGGTCAAAACGGGCTTTTTGGGTCACTTTGTCGTTAACGCGTACATCCAACCTCATCCATCCATTCTAATTTCTGACCTACCTATATGAACCCGGTAATAAACCCTAATTCACCTCATTCTTATTTGTCTATACACAATTCAGCTATCTCTCCTCCTCAATGGCGGACAACAAAATTCCAAATCCAATTCCATTTCAAAATCAAAGTCACAAATCCAAACTCCTAAGAAAAATTTGAAAAAAATATATATCGAAGATCTCAATGATACGAACCTACATCTACTGTTCGTTTTTCGATACAATGAATAGATTAATCAGGAATCGCGGTCAAAGTCGAATTGGGTGTTTTTGTTTGGAGCGACAATTAGGAAATCGGTTTTTGGGTATTGAAGAGCTCGGTAAGGGGAAGCTAACGCTGGTGGTCGTGTGTGCTAATTCGATCGAAGGCGCTCGAATTTCGCATTTTAGGGTTTTGGCAAACCCAATTTGGGGCATCGGCGGCGTGCACTGGGGAGGGCCGGAACTCGGCCACGTGTAGAGGTTGATGGGACGTGGAGTTTGGTGGCTTCGGCTTGACAAAAGGGGGTCAGGTGGCGACGTGGGCGGTGGTCAAAGGGATGGTCAAATGGGTTCTACCTGGTTGCATTTGTTGTATGCACGCGTGCGAGAGAGAGGAAGAGAGTGGGAGGTGACGTGGTAGTTGAGTATTCTTTCTTTTATTTCTTTATTTTAATTTTCAAACTCGTTCTAAAAATCATAACTTGTGCACACGATATCCGGTTTACGTGCCGTTTCTTTTGTTAGGATCGTAATAAAATTTCAAACATTTTGGCGCTGGTTTGGATGGATTCTGAGAATGATCAATTTTGGGTTTAAATTGGATTTAAATTTAATTTAAATTCAAAAGGTGAGTGTTTTAACCCACTCAAAACTTCTAAGATTTCTTCTGTTTGTTAAATTAAATTTTGATGTGATTTAAAATTTATCTATGATTGTTTGGGCATATATTTAAGCATCATCTTAGTTAGATTGCATTTATTTAAATTAAATTGTTATTTAATTTATTTTTGCATACAAACTGCCGTTAAATTGTTATTTGTTTATGTATTGCATATTAACCTCCGGTTAACAGTTAGTTAAATTATTGTTTGTGACGACCCGGAAATTTTTAGGGATTTGAAATTGAAATATTTAATTAATTTTAGATATCTCCAAGATAGTTTAACCTGGATTTCAAACATTAGTTTGAATTTACGATTGAATTTATGGAATTAAATAATTTGAACTTGAGCTACATGTTGAATCTGGAGTTTTAAGCCTATTAAAAATAATTTAAAGGCTTGTAAAATTTATATTGATAACACTGAAAATAATAGAAATTGTAAAATTGAAATTAACAGTGGTTTGCTCATTTTTGAAATTTTATCGTTTAAATTGAATTTAAAAATAGCCTTCCGAGGAACAGTCTCGGAATTCGACGAAACCACTCCCATTGGATCGTAATATTGAATTATTATCAGATTTCAATTTTCGGAAAGTTTGGAGTTGTTGTGTGAGCATACGGTAAGTAAACGCGTTGAAAATTTAATTGATGATAGCCGACTCGGAATTTAAATATAATATTTCGGGTAGTCAAATTCATGCCATCAGCCACTTTCCTATCATTTCGAATTATTGTAGCTCGATATGTACTTCACGCAAGCTTCACGCCATTTTCAGAAGTAAAATATGGAGGGCTTCTCGTTCATTCTCCTCTATCTACAGCTCGAATGAATTTCCTTCCTATTCCCAATTTAAAGCGCAAATTCCTTCTCCTCTCCTCCTTAAAATTTCTTTCGGTTAAAAACAAAAATAAAACAAAAAAATGGAAGGGGCTGTTCGAAGAGATAATGGCCGAAACCCCTTTTTTCGTCTCCAATCAATTCGATCCTTAAAAAAAAAGGCCGCAAGCTTGTTTCTTCCTTATCGTCGCGATTAACATAATCTAGGGGAGCTCGGGTCCTCGAAGCGAATCGAAGGTTGAAGCCGCATGCGACTCGGTGATGTCGCGATTTAACTGGATCGAGGGGGGTGACAATTGCATCGCGAGCTTCGTCTCGCTGGAGTTTGCAATGTCGAGCATCGAATTGGAGGGCTTGTCACGTGTTGGCTTGATTGGGTTTCGCGAAGTGGAGGTGTAGTGCGATCGAGGGAGATGGCCGCGAGCTCGAGTGGTTCGGTGAGGTATAGACTCATTGTTTTTAATTTTAATTCAAATACTTATGAAAGCATGAATATGTTGGTTAGGAGTATTTTTTTTTATATAGTAAGATTATCACTGTTGTGTTTTTAAAAGAAAAAGATATATATACATACGAAAAAATAAATGAATGTATATATATATATACATACACATTTCAGTTTCAGTTAAATCTATAGTAAATAAGTTTTAGTTAAAGATGTTTATATATGAAAATATGTTTACACAGTAAATGAAAAGGGGAAATGTAAGTATAGATATATATGTTTTCGTTTGAAAATGTAAACATGGATGTATTTTTATTCAAAAAATATTGATTATTTTTTTGTAAACAGTTGAAATGTAAAGTTAAGTAAATATATCTATTCACTTTTCATTTAAATATAGTGAAGACTTATTTGTTTAGTTAAATCTAATTATTTTGGTTACTAAGGAAGTTATTTAAAAAAGGAAAACTGGTTTAAATTAAATCCTTTGATTCAAATTTTTATCACTAGTTTAGAACTAAAATTTATTAGTTGATTGGATAATTTTTAGTCAAATAAATAATAAATTGTAAATATTTAAGGTTTATATAGGATTTCAAAATAAAATTTTAAATTGCATATTGTTTTTAAATTCTTGAAGTTGATGAATAAGTGATAGATTAAATAATTTGGTTATTTTAGTTACTAAGGTAATTTATTTTTGGAATCTAGATAAAAATCAATTTATCAGTTTAAAACCAAATGTTTAGTTTAAATTAAATAGTTGGTCAATTAAATTATTAAATAGTAAGTCATTGGTCAATTTAAATTTATAAATGGAAATAAATGGTTCGATTTATTTCAAGTGTTAATAAATCGTATGATTGTTATACAAGGTCAAAATCTGATAGAAGCAAGTCGGGCTGGATCGACTTGCAAAACAAAATCAAAGGTGAGTTAATCTCACTCAGTTAATTTAAAATAAAATTTAAATGATTAAATTTAAATAATTGTTTGAATGGTTAAAATTGATTGTTGTGCTGTATTGTGGTATATATTTGGAATTGGCATTTTATATTGTGCTAACATCTGTGGATGCAGGAAAAACAGGTTGGAGGGATCCAACTGGACCCCTCAACTTTATTTAATTATTCAATATCCTCTGTTCTGAATATGTGATATTCTGCAATGAATTTTGTGAAATATTGAAAGCTATGGCTTGATTTATATAATCGGGCAATAATGAATTACCAAATATATAAATTGAGTTTGGGAATGAAAATAAAAGAAGTGAAATTGTAAGTAAATAATTATAGGAAAGTTGAATAAATTTAAGAATGAACTGGAAAGGAAATAAAGTGAGTTTAAAATTTTAATAAATAAATCTTGAGTATGGGAAGAAAAATTTAAATAAAAAGGAAGTTAATAAAACCTAAACTTCATTGTTGTTGTTTAAAGGAACAAAACATTTATTGTAAATTTAGGATTTAAATTTATTTAAGAAGAATAAAGAAGGAATTGGGAATAACCTGAAATTTTGTACATTTCAGATAAAGGATTTAAAATCAAACTGAAAATAATATTAAAGTCCGTAATTAATGAATTTTGAAATGAACTGATAAGTAAGAAGTTTTTTCAAATGGAATAAATTGGAATCAATTTGGAAAATTGATTTAAGTGATTGAGATTGGAAATTTCTCTCTGAATAACCAAGTACGTTTTCAAAGTAAATTTTTAAATATAAATTAAAAGTTTAAAGTTGTTTTTAAGAGGTATGTTTTGGAAAATTTACTATTTCTATATATTTAAATTCTAAAATAAGTATTTCCTTTTAATCTATTATAGCAATAATTATTTCAATCTATTGTAGCAGTAATTATTTAAAAAGTGACTTAGTATTTTATTTTAAAAGTGAAATCTAGTTTTATGTTTTATTTAGTAACATTATTTTCAAATATTCATATAGTATGTATTTTTTTAACAAATCATTGAAGTAGTTTTAACTTAAATGTTATAAAGTATATTTCTAAGTAAAGAGTTTTAAATTATTTTAAAAATCTAGTTTTGTGCTTGGTGATTTCAGAGGAGATGGAAAATATTTGGGAAAGTTTATTCTGAAAAGAAAGATGGTTTTGAAACTGTTTTCAAAGGATTGAAAATAGAAATATATCTTATGAAGATATTTTGGGATTAGTAAATAATTTGGAAAAACTATTGGTTGATGGTTGTTTGTGAATATTAATTGATATTCAAATAACCGACTATCAATATTGGACAATGCGTTGATCATTTCGAAGAGACCGGGATCGAGATTTATTTCTCGAAAACCACTTCGATCCGGTTTGTACGTTTCGTGTAAACGATGTTGGATTCGAAGATGGAGCAGTGAAGTGCAAGGGCTAGTCGCTACTAATCCTGAGGATATTTCCAAAATGGATGTAGTAGGAATAGTGCCTTCGGTTCCGTTCGAACCCGGGACGGACTTGTATGGATGAATGCTTGCGAAACATCGTCAGGTGGACGATGGGCATTCAAAGGGATATGTTCTTTAAAGGTAACGCTTAGCCTCAAGCCTCATCAAATGGGAATGGCTGAAAATCAGGGGATATGCAGCAAGACTTCGTGGGTTGCCCCCACTGGAGAGTGAGGTCATCCCTGTCTAGATGTCCCTTTATTTCGGCTTAGTGGGCGGTTGCTGATCCCAACCGTGGGGTGATCTTGCTCGGGACTGTCCAGTAAGGGATGGTTCCGGTCTTGTGTTGCAGGGGAGTTAGGGTGGCTCCTCGGTACGCTGATCTAGACCAGGTACTGTGACAGGTGGTACCCTAGTGCCTAGCCATTAGTTGGAATCCATTTTCCTTACGCGCCCGTACGGTTTGGATTGTGCCCAACTATTGCTGAAACGTGAGATGCAAGCATTTCAGCTAGATTCTATTTTACTTTCTATAGACACTATTATAATATCAGAGGACTTCAATAAAAATGTTTTAGCTATCGTAAGGTAAAAAATCGACATGTTTATTTGTGGCGTAGTCTTACGAGATGCTTTTGTTTTCAAAGGATTTTTGAAACTTTAATAATCAATTGGGTGTGATTTTCTCACGCCGGTAATCCAGACTGACTCAGGTGTTATTTAACTGTAATGCTCGGGTCAGACCGAGTATTATAGGATACAGGAGATGCTGTGGAGCTCAGGAGACGAGCTGGATGACGATACGTACTCTCGTACTTGTTTATATATGTATTTCAGCTGTGTTGAGTCATTGTGTATCCATTTGTATGATATCGAGATTGAGCCGTGATTGATGTACTCTGATGATGTAATATATAATAACAAAGATGTTTGATGTTTGAGTAAAGTATATTTATTATCTATTATATTTTATTCCGCTGCGATGGTTAGATACTGTTGTTGTTTTCAATTTTCTTCTTCTACTTCTTCTTCTGTAATCCAAATGGTTCGTATTTCTGTACAACTTGAGTTGATTTAGGTAGAATAGTGTTGATGTATTGTTTATTATTCGGTATATATTGATGTATTGTTTGAATTGGATGATGATTTTGATGAATGGATGTATGACTTTATGATGGATGAATGGATGTTTATTTATATCATCATAAACTGCAAGTTATTATGCATTTCATCTCATTCGGGATTGCGGTTTGAAATGATATATAACCATAATCTTTATTTTTAAATTGCGGATTGAAATGATAAATATCCGTATCACTTGACCATAGGGTAGAAAATTATATGCAGACACCGTAGTCTATATATAAATTTTTTTTGAAAATGATTTCTATGGTTTTGTAAAGAAATATAAAGTTTTATGAGATATTGATTGTACATTTTATAATGTTATTTTATGTACAGTTAAATTTTAGTTTTAAGCTATGTACAAAAATTGGTTCAAAGATAAAGAAGTTAATTAATGAAGTTTGATTTTATTAGAATATAATATGGTTAAGTTTTATTTAAATTTTATTTCTAGATTTTAAAATTTATTAAATCGGTTAAAATTCGTATCCGTAACGTTGAATTATTGTAGGGTTTCAAGTTTTGTAGCAATCGGACTTGTCGTTTGATCGTACGGACTCGAAACGCCTTGAAATCGATAAATTCAACTCAATTGAAATTAATTTGAAAAATATTGATTTTAGCATAACTTCATCATACGATGGAATTTGGACGTGAAACTTCTTCAATCGCGTTTAAAATATTTTTAAACGCCCATTTTGATATATGTGTTTACCCAATTTCATTCCGGGTCAGAACGGGCGTTTTGGGCCACTTTGTCGTTAACGTGTATATCCAACCTTATCCATCCACTCTAATTTCTGACCTACCTATATAAACCCTGTTATAAACCCTAATTCCTGTCATTCTCGTTTGTCTGTACGCAATTCAGCTATCTCTCCCCCTCAATGGCAGACAACAAAATTCCAGATCTAATTTCATTTCAAAATCAAAGTCAAAAATCCAAACTCCTCAGAAAAATTTGAAAAAAATATATAACAAAGATCTCAATGATACGAACCAATGTCTGCTAATCGTTTTTCGAGAGTGAAAAGATTAATCAGAAATCGCGATCAAAGTCGAATTAGGCGTTTTTCTTTGGGGCGACAATTGGGAAAACGATTTCTGGGTATTGAAGAGCTCGGCATGGGGAAGCTAACACTGGTGGTCGTGTGTGCTAATTCGATCGGAGGCGCTTGAATTTGGCGTTTTAGGGTTTCAGCAAACCCAATTTGGAGCGGTGGCGGCGTGCACAGGGGAGTGTCGAAATTCAGCCACGTGTAGAGGTTGATGGTATGTGGAGTTTGGTGGCTTCAGCTTGACGAACGGTGTAACGACCCGGGATTTCACATCAGTTAATAGTCGTTAATAGACGATTAAATTTTTTGGCTAATTTCTATTGGAAGATTTAATCAGTTGAAAATTCTTTTCAAAATTGGTTAAGCGGTTATGCGGGCTTTAAAATTTAGTTTAGCCCACGTTTCTTTTCATTTTTGGTGCTGTGTTGTGTCAAGGCAGAGACCCGATCCCCCTTCATTCATTCGTTCGAAAACCCTAAACAAGTGAAAAAAAGAATAAACAATGGCGGCTCGTTCAATCCTCATAAACTAGGGTTTCGGTAATTCGTTGAGGCCGATTGCAAATGCGTGATTCAACTTGATTCTATTGCTCTATTTGTTGATTGTCTCTTAGGATGATTTCGGCCGCTTGATTGAGTTCGTCTCCGCTTCGACTCTGAACGGTTCGATGCTGTCTTCGGCCGAGTGGAATCGTGCTCTTCAATGATAAGGTGAGTGATTTTATTCACTCACATCTAATTCAATATAACTTGACTTTTTTTATGAGATTACATGACTTGATAATGTTTTCGGCAATTTGATTTCATTGAACCGCATTTGACGTTTTCTCTGACTTACTCTAATGCGAATATTTTTGATGACTTCGGCTTTAACTTTGATTTTGAATTTCACCCCTTAATCTTGTTTACGGTTGGATGGCAATATCATTTGTTTTTTGATGCACTTGATATCGTGATATGTGTTTCACTGTTTGACATTTGTTTTACATTCTATGAATTGTTAGTACCACACTTGTTTATGAAAGTTTGGTCATACTACATACATATGCAGTTCATTGTTCGACTTCGTATACTTGGTCTTTGATCAAAACTGCATACATGTAGTTGTCAGCTGCATACCTGCACACCTTTTGATTTGGTATCATTGACTTTGAGTTGCTTTGAGGCAATTTGTTTAACTTGGTAGCCTCGAGCTCTGCATAGTGCTTATGCATTGAGTCATGTTGCCGTTGAGCTTTTGTATCATTCGATTTTGATAAAACTGCTATTTGACTACGGTCATTTTTGGTAAGAGTAGTTGTTCATGTTGTAGCTGGTATTGCTTTGAGGCAGTTTGCATTGCACCACCATTGGCTGTAGATTTATTTTGTCTTCGGCCCTGCTTTGAAGTATTCCTCTGCAAGTTGATTCTGGCCAGCAGCTTGATTTATGAAATTTTGACTTTGTTAATTCAAAATGATTCCTGGAGTTTGGCATGTCTGATTTGAACCTGCTGCAGATTTGTTATTCACTTACATTACTCATGTTATCTTACTTCGGTCAGTGCTTTGCTTTGTTTAGCTGTTGTCTATTTGGTTTTGCTGCAGGGTTTGTTTTCGTTTATGACTACGGCATTGCTTCGAACCGCAGTTGCCTTTGACTTGTATACTGCACCGGTCTATACACTTGTAGCCGGATCTACATGGAGTCTGGTCTTTGTCTCACTGGGTGCCAGATCTTGTTGCTTCATTAGGGTTGAACTTCATGTTGAGCCCCGATGAACTGTTTTTATACAAGTCTGTACTTTGTTTCGTTTGAAAGTGTTTGACTTTGATTTCCAGTTTCTCTGACCCGTCTGGGTTCATGTGTACATCTGATTTTGGCGAGGCAGTACGCGCGAGCGTGTACTGCAGCCAAATCAGGTATGATGTTATAGCTGATGATTTCACATGCTGGAATTGTTTCGTGTTGCCAATTTAATATATTTTGAAGTGTATTTTGATTTGGTTTGATTTGATCATTTTGTTGTTGTCTAATTATCTATTTGATAATTAGATTATGAGTTTCTAATTATTAATTTAGTAATTAGATTTTGTTGTTAATTGCTGTTTAGGAAATTCTGTTGTTTTCTAAATTATCTTCATTGAAAATCCTTTCATTTGTCTTTGTTGATAACTTGAATTTGCTGATTTGTTGTATAATGCTGTTATGCATTATATTTACCGTTATCCGATTTTCTTATTAAAGGGTTGGACAGGTGAATTTATTTTGAGTGTTGTCTATTTGTTATTTAATTATTATTGCTTCCGTGCATTAATAACTGAGTTTGAATTAGACTGACCCGTGTATTATTTTCTTTTGAATTTAATACTCGGGTTAGACTGAGTAATTTCAGGTTGTTGATATCTTGCTTTGGGTTGCTGCTTGGGCTATGAAGTCTCTTTATACCATTTGGAATAGTTGTCGTCATAGTATTGGATGATATGTATTCATGTATATTATTGTCGGTAATGTACCTTTATATGTAACTTTCAGTGTCAACAGTTGTAGTTGTATCATATGTATTGTATCACATGTATTGTAAGTGACTTTAGTTATATATATATATGTATGTATGTGTGTGTGTGTGTGTGTGTGTGTCTATATATATGAGATTTTACATTATCTGTGTTTCGCATTTAGCTTGTATGTGTTATTATTATATATGATGTCCTAAACTATTATGAACCATCGTATTTCATTTTATACTGGAATTGGATATGTCGATGGGAGTAAATAAATAAAGAGATGAAGATATATATACACACACACACCACTCCTATCGAGATAACCAATACTAGTGTAAGGCCTAACTACTGATGGCCGCCCCTATCCAGCCTTATTCTTTGTAATAACAGACAGTATTTCCCTTGAATACTCTTTGTTATTGTGAGCATAGAGGTGGGGCGTCACAGTTGGTATCAAAGCAAGGGGTTTATGGACGTAATATATAACTTAACTTAGATGGAACATGTGTTACAACTAATTGTTGATGTTTATTTGTGTCTTGAGTCAAAACTAAAGTTTTGAAATTATGATGAAATTTTTAAATATCTTTGTTTAAAAATAAAAGTGAAATTGTGTTTTGATGATTGAGTAATTTTTTTCTGTTTATCAGAGTGCGCAGCGGAAACCGTGAGACTGCCTTCGCTGAGTACAACTGATAACCCTTCTTATTTAAAAATCAAAATTTGAGTTGCACGTTACTGCATTAATTTTACGTTGAACCGGCGTTTGGTTTTTAAGCTTATTTTGTTGCTGTTATTTTTATAACGGGATTTTTACACCGTTGCTAAAATTTTGAAGCACGGTGTTTTGTTGACATTTTTAATGAACGAAAATTCACTGGTATTATATTTTGATGCGAATTATTTTTATGAGATTTTGATGTATAAAAATTACCGTCGCTTTGACTTCAGTAACTGTCAAATTTAAAGTGAATTTTCAAGCGGTTATCCCGCAATGCTGAGTTTGAGATTTATTTTTACGGTGTTTTGAAAAGTGCAATTTCCTTGTCGAAATTTCTACAGATGTTGCTGTTTAAATAACGTGTTTTAAAAATCGTTTAAAAAAAATTGTTTCCAAAATTTTTACAGTCCGCGCTTTCAAAAGAATGAGGAAACTATTTAAACGCTTCAGCAAAATTGAGGACTATGAACCCTCACTTTTACCTATTCGCTTAACTCCGGACTTGTCCGTTTGAGAATGTAAAATGTTATTTATTTAAAATACAAAATTTTGCACTTTCAAAGAAATGATGAAGTGATTTAAACGATTTAGCAAAAGTGCAAAGTCTGGAACCACACTTTTACTATTTCGGTTAATTCCGGACACGTTAATTGAAACATCTGCCGTTTGATGATTTTGATGATTTGTTGGGCTTTCGGGCCACTCTGTTGGACCTTCGGGTCATTTGTTGGGCTTTCAGGCCGCTCAGCCGGACCTTCGGGTCATTCGTTGGGATTTCGGGCGACTGTACGGACCTTCGGGTCAAATACAAGTACTAGGCCTTCGGGTCACTCTGCGGACCTACGGGTCATCTGATGGGCGCCAAAATTTATAGTACTTGGTAGGCTTCGGCCATCTGAGATGCACGTGCGGCGTAGCTAAAACTCGCCATCTGATGGGATCGATCCACCTTTTATGTTGATTTTCTGGTCATCTTAATTGATTTCTAGATATTTGTTGTTTTCAATTTTCTGCAAGTAATTGGATATTTGTTGTTTCTGATTATCGTTTTTGGTAATTAGATATTTTCTGTTATGATTTCTAATTATCTTTGTTGATAATTAAATATTTGTGGTTTCTGATTATCGTTTTTGATAATTAGATATTTTTTTTCTGATTATCGTTTTTTTTGATAATTAGATATTTTTTGTTTCTGATTATCATTTTTGATAATTAGATATTTGTTGATTTGAGATTTTTGATTATCATTTTTGACAAATAGATATTTGTTGTTTCTGATTATTGTTTTTGATAATTGGATATTTGTTGTTTCTGATTATCAATTTTGATAATTAGATATTTGTTGTTTCTGATTATCGTTTTCGATAATTATATTTTTTTGTTTCTGATTATCGTTTTTGATAATTAGATATTTATTGTCTCTGATTATCGTTTTTGATAATTAGATATTTGTTTATTTGAGATTTCTGATTATCGTTTTTGATAATTAGATATTTGTTGTTTCTGATTATCGTTTTTGATAATTAGATACTTGTTGTTTCTGATTATCGTTTTTGATTATTAGATATTTGTTGTTTCTGATTATCGTTTTTGATAATTAGATATTTGTTGATTTGAGATTTCTGATTATTGCTTTTGATAATTAGATATTGGGTGATTTGAGATTTCTGATTGTCGTTTTTGATAATTAGATATTTGTTGATTTGAGATTTCGGATTATCGTTTTTTATAATTAGATATTTGTTATTTCTGATTATCGTTTTTGATAATTAAATATTGGTTGATTTGTGACTTGTGACTTGTGATTTGTGATTTCTGATTATCATTTTTGATAATTAGATAATTGTTGATTTGAGATTTCTGATTATCGTTTTTAGATAATTAGATATTGGTTGATTTGAGATTTATGATTATCGTTTTTGATAATTAGATATTGGTTGATTTGAGATTTTCGATTATCGTTTTTGACAATTAGATATTTGAGTTTTATGATTATCGTTCTTGATAATTAGATTTGTTGAGAATTTGTGAATTTCTTTTATGGAATTAAAAGATTTCTTTGGCGTCTGCGTTCTTGACTTTTATTTTTCTACCTCAACCAGTTTATGTTAGAAAAATAATTGTTATTGACGACTTTAATTATGACAATTGCGAGGATGCAATTTTTATAAGGAGGGGAGTCTGTAACAACCCGGGATTTTGCGTCAATTAATTATCATCATTAGATGATTAAAATTGTTGGCTAATTGCTATTGGAAGATTTAATCAGTTGAAAATTTTTTAAAAAATTGGTTAAGCGGTTATGCGGGCTTTAAAATTTATTTTAGCCCACGTTTCTTTTCATTTTTGCTGCTGTGTTGTATCAAGGCAGAGACCGATCCTCCTTCATTCATTCGTTTGAAAACCCTAAACAAGTGAAAAAAAAGAATAAACAATGGCGGCTCGTTCAATCTTCAAAAACTAAGTTTTCAGAAATTCGTTAAGGCCGATTGCAAATGCTCTATTCAACTTGATTCTCTTGCTCTATTTGTTGATCGTCCCTTGGGATGATTTTGGCCGCTTGGTTGAGTTCATCTCTGCTTCGATTCTGAACGGTTCGATGCTGTCTTCGGCCGAGTGGAATCGTGCTCTTCAATGATAAGGTGAGTGATTTTATTCACTCACATCTAATTCAGTATCACTTGACTTTGTTTATGCGATTACATGACTTGATAATGTTTTCGGCAATTTGATTTCATTGAACTGCATTTGATGTTTTCTCTGACTTACTCTAATGTGAATATTTTTGATGACTTCGGCTTTAACTTTGATTTTGAATTTCACCCCTTAATCTTGTTTACGTTCGGTGGTAATATCATTTGTTTTCTGCTGCACTTGATATCGTGATAATGTGTTTCACTGTTTGACATTGTTTTACATTCTTTGGATTGTTAGTACCACTCTTGTTTATGAAAGTTTGGTCATACTACATACATATGCAGTTCGTTGTTCGGCTTCGTATACTTGGTCTTTGATCAAAGCTGCATACATGTAGTTGTCAGTTGCATACCTCGGCACCTTTTGATTTGGTATCATTGACTTTAATTTGCTTTGAGACAATTTGTTTAACTTGGTAGCCTCGAGCTCTGCATAGTGCTTATGCATTGAGTCATGTTGTTGTTGAGGTTTTGTATCATTCGATTTTGATAAAACCCCTATTTGACTACGGTCATTTTTGGTAAGAGTAGTTGTTCATGTTGTAGCTGGTATTGCTTTGAGGCAGTTTGCATTGCATCACCATTGACTGTAGATTTTTTTTGTCTTCGGTTCTGCTTTGAAGTATTCCTCTGCAAGTTGAATCTTGCCAGTAGCTTGATTTATGAAATTTTGAATTTGTTAATTCGAAATGATTCCTGGAATTTGGCATGTCTGATTTGAACCAGCTGCACTGTTTTTATTCACTTGCCATGTTATCTGACTTCGGTCAGTGCTTTGCTTTGTTTAGCTGCTGTCTATTTGGTTTTGCTGCAAAGTTTGTTTTCGTTTATGACTTCGGCGTTGCTTCGAACTGCAGTTGCCTTTTACTTGTATACTGCACTGGGCTATACACTTGTAGTCGGATCTTAATGAAGTCTGGTTTTTGTCTCACTAGGTGCCAGATCTTGTTGCTTCATTGGGGTTGAACTTCATGTTGAGCCCCGATGAACTGTTTTTATACAAGTCTGTACTTTGTTTCATTTGAAAGTGTTTGACTTTGATTTCCAGTTTCTCTGACCCATCTGGGTTCATGTGTACATCTGATTTTGGCGCACGCGAGCGTGTACTGCAGCCAAACTGATGATTTCACTTGCTGGAATTGTTTCGTGTTGCCAATTCAATATATTTTGAAGTGTATTTAGATTTGGTTTGGTTTGATCATTTTGTTATTGTCTAATTATCTATTTGATAATTAGATTATGAGTTTCTAATTATTTGTTTAATAATTAGATTTTGTTATTAATTGCCGTTTAGGCAATTATGTTGTTTTCTAAATTATCTTCATTGATAACCCTTTCATTTATCGTCGTTGATAATTCGAATTTGCTGATTTGTTGTACAATGCTGTTATGCATTATATTTACCCTTATCCGATTTCCTTATTAAAGGGTTGGGTAGGTGAATTTATTTTGACTATTGTCTATTTGTTATTTAATTATTATTGCTTCCGTGCGTTAATAACTGAGTTTGAATTAGACTGACCCGCGTATTATTTTATTTTGAATTTAATACTTGGGTCAGACCGGGTTATTTCAGGTTGTTGATATCTTGCTTTGGGTTGCTGCTTAAGCTATGAAGTCTCTTTATAACTTTTGGAGTAGTTGTTGTCATACTATTAGACGATATGTACATTATTGTCGATAATGTACTGGTATATGTAACTTCCAATGTCGACAGTTGTAGTTGTATCATATGTATTGTATCACATGTGTTGTAACTGACTTCAGTTATATATATATATATATATATATATATATATATATGAGATTTTACATTATCTGTGTTCTGCATTTAGCTTATTTGTGTTATTATATATGATGTCCTAAACTGTTATGAACCATCGTAGTTCATTTTATACCGGAATTGGAAATGTCGATGGGAGTAAATAAATAAAGAGATGAAAATATATATATATATATATATATATATATATATATATATATATATATACCACTCCTAGCAAGATAACCAATACTAGTGTATGGCCTAACTACTTATGGGCGCTTCTATCCAGCCTTATTCTTCGTAATAACAGACAGTATTTCCCTTTAATACTCTTTGTTATTGTGAGCATAAAGGTGGGGCGTCACAAACGAGGGTCAGGTGGCGATGTGGGCGGCGGTCAAAGGTGTGGACAAATGTGTTCTACCTGGTTGCGTTTGCTGTGCGCACGCGTGAGAGAGAGAGAGGAAGAGAGTGTGAGGTGATGTGGAAGTTGAGTATTCTTTCTTTTATTTTTTATTTTTATTTTCAAAATCGTTCTAAAAATCACAACTTGTCCATACATGTCTGATTTACGTGCCGTTTCTTTTATTAGGATCGTAATAAAATTCCGAACATTTTGGCGTTAGTTTGGACGGATTTTGAGACTGATCAATTTTGGGTTTAAATTGGATTTAAATTCAATTTAAATTCAAAAGGTGAGTGTTTTAACCCACTCACAACTTCTAAGATTTCTTATATTTGTTAAATTAAATTTTGATGTGATTTAAAATTTATCTACGATTGTTTGGGCATATATTTATGCATCATCTCAGTTAGATTGTTATTTAATTTAATTTATCATATAAACTGCCAATTAAATTGTTATTTATTTATTTATTGCATATAAACTACTAGTTAACAGTTAATTAAATTATTATTGAATATAAACTGCTAGTAAATACCTATTGTTTATTATTCGGTATATATTGATGTATTGTTTGAATTGGATGGTTATTTTGATGAATGGATGTATGATTTTATGATGAATGAATGGATGTTTATTTATATCACCATAAAATACAAGTCGTTATGCATTTCATCTAATTCAGGAGTGCGGTTTGAAATGATATATAACCGAAATTTTTATTTTTGAATTGTGGATTGAAATGATAAATATCTGTATCAATTGACCGTAGGGTAGAAAATTATATACAGACACCGTGGTTTATATATATAAATATTTTGAAAATTATTTCTATGGTTTTGTAAAGAAATATTCGATTTTATGAGTTATTGATTGTATAATTTATAATGTTATTTTATGTATAGTTAAATTTTAGTTTTAAGCTATGTATAAAAATTGGTTTAAAGATAAAGATGTTAAATAATAAAGTTTGATTTTATTAGAATATAATATGGTTAAGTGTTTATTTAAATTCTATTTTTGGAGTTTAAAATTTATTAAATCAAAATATGGTGGGAAGATAAATACGAGTTTGATTTGAATTAAAGTATATAAGAATTTTTCTCGAACAAAATTGACTCTAATTTAAATTGATTTGATATTTAAAAAGTTATGATTTAATTACTTGATTTTGGTTTGGCGGATTTAAATGGATATTATTAAGTTAATTAAATTGAAAGAATATCCAGTATTTGAAATTTAAAGGTTTTACTTAAATGATATTAAATTTATTAAGTAAACATTTCAAATATAAATAATAGTAATTGAAATTGATTTATATGGAACTATCAAAGAATTAGTTTTGAAATGGTGGAATATGTAAAGCTTTGAAATATATGAATTGAAATGGTTTATTGAGCAGTTCAAATCCATATTTGGAATTTATTTGTAAAATTAAAGAAGCTATCTTATATAAAGTTATTTAATATTTAAACCATCTAAGTATTGAAAATTTTATTTCAGAGCTATGAGGTTTAAGGTATATATATTTGAAAGTACTATGATTTTGGAAAAAGGAGATATTTGAAATAAAAATGGTATCATATGGATTTGGGTTTTAAAATAGAAATGATATCGTATTTATATGGTTTTGAAATGGATATTTTATTCTGGTTTTAAAAGTATAAACTATTTTGATAAGACCACGGTGTTATAATAACGTTTGGTTGTTGAAGATATCGGGATCGGAAGTTGTCATACTCTCTGCCAACTCCGAAAACCACTTTAACAATCGTGTACGCAGTGGAGATTTCAGAATGAAGTAGGATGGTGGCGGCGTTGCCTTTGAGGTAAATACGTAGACCCAACTCCCGTGAGTTGGCATAAGGTGGCTAAAATAGGAGTGATTGATGGGTTAATGAGGTAGCACCTTTGATCGAATACATCCCATCGATATTATACTTTGACTTTGGGATTGATTCGGTGGCCACTTTTGATTTTTTTCTTTGGGGGTGTGGCTCAAGGTGGGCGGTCGCTGCACGCTACACGTTACCACCGACCCGAAAGTGTAATTGATATATCTACCCTGGCATTGCCTAGTTGTGCCATGCCACCTACCCTATCGACCCTTGTACGAGTTCGGTTTTCTCCCTTAGCCCGTGGAGTATTTTGGGTAGTCTCCCGATCTGGAGATGCGGTGATACTGGATGCAGTACTGGGACTATTATGTGTTAAGGGCTATATGGGTAACCCCTTAATGCTAAGAAAATGGTAAGTTTATTTTAATATTAGACATTATTATAATAGCGAAATATTACTACATAGTAAATAGTTTAACGAATCCTTAGGAGATGTAAATCCCGAGCATCTCTTAAGTTACTGCACTCATATTTATTTCTCTTAATTTAACTTACATAAGATCTTTTAGTTCTGACTTGAGTGTTTTTTCTTTTCAATTCACTCGGGTCAGTCCGAGCATTTTAGGACCGAAGACTTTATTTCTGGAGGACGAAGACGAATATTTCATTATAATTATTATATTATATTGTTCCACTACACACTATATTCCACTGCATCGGTTTTTATTCCTAGGTGTGTGCAACTCGGATATATATTGTATAAGTAAAATTAAATATTTGGTAAACAGCTTCATGAACTATATATTTGATTATTACATTTTAACCTTCCGCTGTGAGATTCTATTTTCTTTTATTTCTTTCTTGTTTTTCTCATTTACCTCATAACAATCCGCCCTTCCATATGGTTTGAATTGCCACGTGTGTCGATTTAAACCGTGCGAAAAGGCGGGATGTTATAAGAGCTAATTTTTAATGCTAATAAAGATATTTAAATACTGTATGTTTAAATATATATATATATATATATATATATATATATTATATTCATGTGTGTTTATTTTTGATTTTTCTACTAACATGATTCACTCCTAAATGGAATAAGATTATGTTAACTATTCAAACGAATATTTGTTTGGAAATAACAAAAAAATTATGACACTTATTTTTACATAGGTTTCTTTACCAAATTCTCACAAATTAGAAAGACTATTAAAGTGAAAGAAGCTCGGTCCATCTTTAGCCATCTTATTTGTTTGTTTTCTTCAATGATTGTGATTTTCTTATTAATAGTTTTTTTGTACACTTATCCATGACGAATTTAATTGATAAGCTTTATTAGCAGTAGCTTCTTTTCCTTTATATTATAAGAAGTTAATAAATTTACTTATTAACTCTTCATTTTTAATGAATTGTATTTTATACATTATCCATTTGTGAACCTTGGTATTATAAAAAACAAAGTAGTTTGAGGATATAGTACAACGATTTAAAATAGTACAATTAATTTTCATTTATCTTGTTTCAAATGAATTCAGATTAATTTATTTTCTTATAGCAACAAGAACAACTAAAGAAACTAATATAATAAAATGTATTAAAAATATACAACTAATATGTAAATTAATTAACCACCAAAGATATAAGAAAAAGAAGATAATAGTAATTAATCATATCCATTATATTCATCATTGATAAGTGTACTCGAAAACTATATAAAAGGGCACCAGTATCATTGAAGAAAATAAACAAAAATGATGGCTAGGAATGGGATAATCTTCTTCATGGTTTTTATGTTCGTTATAACTAGTGTGAATTGTGTCAAAGATATCTCAGGTAAAAAAGTTGATATGTAATCTTCATTTATATTATTAATTTTCTTATTTTCTTAGAGAATATTCTTTTGAAATAGTGAAATTAATCATGTTCCATATAGGAATGATTTATTTTAATAGCAAAAGTAAAAGAAAAAACACACAAAAAAAAAATGTATGTGTGTGTATCTATATATTAGTTCGAAACTTACAATATTTGATTATTTTATTAACATAAAAAGGTAGCTCTTCTCTGATGTAAAAATACTTAACTTAAAGATTATAACCTATATTTTTCTACAGCATTAGGAGAATATTTTCTTTTGGACACAAAAGTTTAAGGGATGATTTACCAACTCAAATGTCTAAATGTTCAACATCGATGGATGTCGGGACTCAATGGCGCAAACTGAAGATTATGGACCACCACATGCCAATTGTTGGCCACCAATTGTAACTGATGTAAACAGTATTTACTAAAATTACAGTATGCAATAAAGATCAATGCATCTTCTTCATTTCTTTCCCTTTGCTTATGATTAGAGTAAATATGCCTTGATACTTGGGCAAATCACGCAAAATGATCAAAAGAAATAATTGACAACAATTAAGCAATTATCTTATCTCGATTAACAACATTGTTGTATTTGGTGCTATTATGTTTATTCATTTACATTTATGCTAAGTAACGTAGATAAAATATAAGTAAATAATATTGGAATGTTACACAATGGCAAATGTAGTTTTTTATTTATTCGCAACTTGAAATTTAAATCATTATATAAAACCAAAAAATATTATTGTGAAGTCAATGTTTTTAAGTGAAAGCTTATTGTGTAGGTTTTTTTATTTCGTATAATTCATTTTTTTGTTTTAGGAATGAAAGAAATTCCACTTGAAATTTCATGTAAACTTAATATTACTAACTATTTTCTGTTCAATTGAATATTTTTATTTAAAATTCGTTATTAGATAAAAAATAGAAGTAACTACGTTTTTTGGTGGTACAATTTGAATATAAATGTATATCATATAAAAACATTCTCAATTAAATTACACATAGATGATCCACTCAGCCAAATGGTAAACATGAATTTTGAGTAGTTTAAACTAGTATAATTTACTTTATTTCAAATTTTCCTAGTTTCATTTTTACTACCATTTCTTTGGTGGAGTTTCAACACAAAGCTCAATGTGATCAAATTGACAACAACTAGAGTAAATGGATATTTTTGTGGAATGATTTGCATTATAATATGTATTTTAGTAGAATACAATGATTTTTCTATTGAATTATATTGAGACTTACATAATACAACATGCCCACAGAAAGTATGGCATTTAATGGTTTGTTATCGTGCTGAGATGTGGTTCAGCGGTGTAAAAACAAAATACAAGGGGAAGGTTAATTTACAACAATTTAATACTTTTAACATAAAGCAAGGTATCCATAAAATCTCGTTAAAAAAGTAATAATCAAATTTTCATGACACCATAATTTGTCTAAACCATATTAGCTAAATTTATCCATATTTACGTATAAAAATGTATTTATCATGTCTTCCTACATTTATTTTATTTATTATTTTTTCATGTTACAAAACATTTTGAACTTATGTTTCAAGAAATGAATATGGAATATTATACGTTAAGAGTATCACATGAATGCCCCAATAATGACTCATTTCAAATTTCCAACAGATGACATGGTTAGTATGGACTATGTCCGGTTCGAAAGGACCGTGTTTGGCATCACCAAACATGGCAAAAAGGGCCATGTTCTAAAGTACTTCACCTTGCCTTGCCCATATCGTAACCCAAAGCTTGCCTACTTCGAACCCGTTGTAATTGCTTGAAAAAGTACATCCACATATGGTCGATTTTGACCATTTGCTTCTCTTTCATTTTTGGCTATGTCCCAAAAAATGCCCCCCACTGCTTGACATGCCTGACCCAAGGCTTCAACATTGAAAAAACTCAATATGCTGCACAGTTTGATTCGAAATAGCCCATAAAGTAATCATAAAATTTCCCTTTCTAATTATCACTTAATGATGTGTTTAGGCTAATTAAAGTTCAAAAAAGATGGTGGTAGGAATCAAATTAATGAAGGTTTAGATCTATTTTTCAAAGTGGGAAAATCATCTGGATATGTCCCATCATCCCGAATTATACACCAATCTCGGAATGGCTTTATGGGCTTAAATTTTGGGCTTCCCTACACCAACTAACCTAGCCAGCAACAATCTAAATTTTAGAAATTCATTTGTCCTAAACAGTTAGTCCAAATCTTGAATATGACCACTTTGGAGAAAGGTAAACCATCGCCCTAGTGTAAAAAAGTGGCTTCATACCCTAGTCCGGCTCCGATTAAAAGTTATAAACTTTACAAGATTTCATGGTTAAAATCATCTATTCAAAATCCTAAGGATAGAGAATGTTCCTCGTAGCCTTATTAAAAGTTATAGAATCATAACCATAAATGGATTTAATAATAATATTATACGATTCTTCGATACGTAAAGTAATATATTGACTAAAGTTAAAGAGTAATTACTGTAACAACCCTGGTTTGTGTGATTATGTGGATTATTAAATTAACAGTAGTTATAATTTAATATTGGAGAATTATAGTTTGTAAAAAAAAATTGTTTATTTTAAATAAATATTTGGTTTTAAGTATAAAATATTGAACATAATGTTTTAGAAACTTTATTTTGGTTGTTTGTGACTGAAAATAAGAATTTCATGATCTTAATTTGATAAATGAAATAATTTTAGCAATTATTGCCAAATGTTGGTTTTATTGATTTTAAACGAAGTATTTGATTTAATATGTTCTATATTGTAAATAAAAGGTGAATTTGCATTAAAATAATATTTAGATGTAAAATTGATGTTATTATTGTATGTTAAATTTTATTATACAAGAAAATGAATTTCTTTGTAATTTTTGGTGTTATAAATAGTGTTACATGTAAATTATATTGTAATTTGTGTATTTAATTAAAAATGTTGTTTTAAATAATGAGAAATAATTTTTATGGCTAAATCATCTTTTATTTGTGGGAAATATAATTTTTGTGAACATGTAGCTTGTGAGTTTGATTTTATAAAAGTTGAAAACGTGAGAATATGCATAAATATGTGAAATATGATGAGTTGAAAACGATAACACACGATATAACTTAGTTAAATTTTAACAAAGTATTTTCAATTAGTCTAATGGGCATTAGGTTAGCCTAAACCTATTTCTGTAAATTTCAAAGGACTGCTATACGTACTTCTCTTTTCTCACTTTCCACTTCTTAAAACAATCGGTAAAAAGAATAATTGCTCCCACTTCTTTGTTTTTTTATCAACATAATGTTTAGCAAAATCAAGGGGAAAATCAATAAAACGAGACTCCTGCAGGTAATCAAAGACCAAAATCTCAAATTTATTCCATCCATTTCAATTTTGAAAGTTTGGTATTGTCTATAATCCACTTGTTTTTTCCTTTATGTCTCTTTCTTGCCAGTAGCAGGTTATTAGAGCACCTCCAAGCCAAATAGATTATAACTTGTGGCTCAAAATCGCTTAATGTTGGCTAAGGCGAGTCACAACTCATAATTCTAGCTTAAAAATAAAATTTGCAGCCTGAAAACTGCTAAAATTCATTTACTATAAACAAATTTCTATTGTTTAGAAATTTTCAGTGAAAATTGCTTTAGGTAGCTTCTTTCTGTTATTATATCTTCTCCTTCTTATCTTGAAATGCTGCCAGAATTCTTCTGGATTGTAGTTCATAGGTTGTAGTATATGTATATCAATTTTCGTGTTGCAAATTTGTTCTGGAGGTAGATGAAACAAGTGCTCAAAATCAGTTCGAACAAGCCTAAAAGCCTGGAGGAATCCACAACCATTCAATCATCCGAGCCTTTGTGGTGGTCAACCAACACAACACATGGGTCGACCATTGTAAGAAGAGGGTCGACCAACAGGTCGACCTGTAGGACAAATTTGACTTTTCCAGCTTATTCTTCTCACCACTACATCTGATTTTATGAAATTTTTGAACATGTTTGAATGGCATAAAGTATATCAATGTGCAAGCTAAAACTTTAGTGAGTTTGTAATGTGGATTGAATCGATGTTGTGATGATTTCTTACGCCGATTATTGGCGATTTTCTATGATTTCTAATGATTTCTATCACGAGTTTTCTAAAACGTTTTCCAAAGGAATTTTAATATAAAATGCTTTTTGAAATAAATACATATAAATTATTTTAAAGCTATTAAAATTATATATTCTATATGATAAATTTTCCAAACGATTTTAGAAAATTGTTTTAAATCAAATTTTCCCCAAACAAATTATTTTCCAATAACTACACTACTATACACTCTTTGAGCGTATGAGAAAGATAATGAAATAATTTAGTAAAACATGTGGTACAGGACACATGCGTTTACTTTTTTGGTTAATTCTGGATTTGTTCGTTTGAAGCTACATATTCATTGATCTTTGTGTTGTATTTGCCGATGAGATGAGGCAATTGTTGATACTTAATTGATTTTGTTTTCTAGTGTGGCATTGACTAATTGTTAGTAAACCTTTAAGTGAGAAGGTGTGGCATGGGACACACTGTTACCACTTTGCAAGCTCCTATTTGAGATTGTGTGACACATTCACAAGTTATTGCCGGTACTTAAACTGTTGGTTGACTTATTGGAATATTGGGTCCTATATGTATTATATAGATGTTGGGCAAATTATGGACCGTTGGGTCCTATTTGAGACAGTTAGGTCTCTTATACGCAATACTTGGCAGGCTATAGGGCCACTTATTAGACTATTAGGTCCTATTTACATATAGCTGTTAGGCTAATTTTTGGACTGTTGGGTTCTATTCTTTACATTGATGTTTTTCTAGATTACTTTATGATTGGTTTATTGAATTTTGATGATTTATAAATGTTTTCACCATAGTTGCCTTTGTTGGATTATTTATATAGCCTAAGTGCTATCATGTTGATTATATGTTGATCATGTTTTGTAGTTTGAACTCTTTATCGAGTTCTATACATTGAGATTTATGATTGCCTATCTTTGGCGTATATTTTAAGATTTATAATCTTCTTTTAAGGAAAGATATGTACATGAGTGCCATTATTTTGGCCTTTTTGAGATTTGTAATCTTCTATTTAGGAGTTATAGTTGATGAAAGCCATTATACTGGCTATTTATATGCTGATGAGATGAGGCGTTTATTTATGGATAATTGATGTAGTTATTTAACTTAGCTTTTATATTGGCTTTTGGATTAGGCCGATGATATGAGGCATACATTTGTGGAAGTTTGATATTGTATTAAACTTATCTCTGTCTAGAAACCCTGGAGACATATACTTAGTGTTGCTTCCTCTCTTTTGTGAAGAATTATTATCACTTATCTGTATACCTTAACTATAATATGCTAATCAGTTATCTAAGCTAGACTGACCCGTGTATTTTTATATACTAAGGTTAGACCGAGCTGTTTCAGGATAGTTACCTGCTATAGGACTTTGCTTTGCTACTTCTGCTTTAGATTTCTGCTTATCACCTTTTGTAGTTTTATCTTATTTTTTGCAACTTGATATGTATCTTTTATTTTTGACTCGATGTATATAGTGTGGTCCATGTACCACTTGTATCATTTTGTATTGTACAGGGATTTATCTTTGTATCTGTGTGTGTGTATATATATATATATATATATATCATTGACTACTGTTCTACGATGTGTTTCACATACTGTTGCTGTATTTTCTTCTGATAGATCCATTAGCCATTGTAGTTTTGTATTAAGCATTTATTGAATACGTCGATCCACATGAGAAGAAAAAAATTTAGAGCACTAAATCAACATATTTAATATATGTTTAAGACAAAGCAATGGATGGTCACTCCTAACCAGTCCTATTCTCCACATCAATAGACAATATTACTCGGTAATAGTCTTTACTAATGTTGGCTTCGGGGTCGGGCATCACAGCTAGGTAACATAGCCGAGTTCAAAAAATATACGATAAACATCGAACATAACATATTGCTAACGCTAAATATGTACGCTAACACCCCGGTGCATGTTGTAGTATAGTGAAAGCAGCACCCGTTGATATGGGAACTAAAAATAAGCAGAAAATAGTAGAGAAATAGTAAAGAGAACAGTTTTTATAGTGGTTCGGCTTAAAGTCAAGCCTACGTCCACTTAATCTCTTTTATTGCTGATTTGATTACAACTTTTTCAATGATTCTTCAAATACAACTCGATTAAGATGAATAGCTAGAACTTCCATGTAGAAAGGCTCTTCGAATTCATGTTGAATGAGTTAGATCTTTCCCAAAGTTCTTTGAAGTGTCTTCGGTGTTTGAAGTGTTGAAGGAGCTGAGAAAACAGCAAAGTATTGGCGTTCCGGAAATGATCCAAAAGCCCCTCCTTGGTTGAGTAAGCAAGGTATTTATAGGGAAATTCTAGAGTTAAGTCGTAGGTCGTGGGCGACATAAGGGTTAGGTCGTAGGTCGTGAGCGACCTAAGGGTACGGTTTAAGGCTTATAGCATTTGCGCTTGATTATCTGCTTTGACTGGTAGGTCGTAGGTCGCAGGGGAAATAGGTCGTAGTCGCAGGCGACCTAACAGGGACGGGTTAAGGTTTATGTTTGATCAACTACTTCGGTTGGTAGGTCGTAACGACCTATGAGAGTGGGGAGCGACCTATATGGAGCGACTTAGAAGAGGCAGCGACTTAAGGTTGGGAGCGACCTATATGGAGCAGCTTTATTCTGTTTTAACTCGCTAGGTCGCTGGACCTTTTAGGTCGTTAGGTAGTGGCTTTCCATTGAGTCACTAGGTCGTTAACTCGCTGAGTAGCTTAGGTTGTTAACTCGCTGTAGGTCTTACATCTATGTTAGCTAGCCTGGACATTTAGGTCGCTGATCCCTGCAGATCGTTAGGTCGCCGAGTCATGAAAAAGTGGAGTTAACACTTGCTGATCCCTGTAGATCGTTAGGTCGCTGAGTCATGAAAAAGTGGAGTTAACACTTGCCCCTCGAAGCATATGCCTAGGTTATAGGTCGTGTGCTTCGGTCTAACTCCGCTAGGTCGTGAGCGACCTAAACAGCTTGTTAACTCGCGTGCCGATTCATTTTCTCCTCTACCCCTATATAACTCATTAACTCGCCTCATCCTCCTCATTCAACTGTTTACACTCTGCCGCCATTGCCGTACTTGAGCTCAATAATTTCAAAGCAAAACCCCCTTCCTTGTTGCTTCGATCATCTTTCCCAACAACAAATCTTGGTAAATTGATCATCTATCCATTGTTCCTACCATCGATTTCTCCATAACCAATTTCGCAAGGTTTGCATTACCCTGCTATAAGATTACCTCTTGATTCGTCCTCCGATTACCATTGAATTGTTGGAAATCATTTTAAAACTGAATAGCTTAACGATGGTTTCTGGAGATTCGGAGGAGATGATGACTGTAGGTGATTGGAGGAGACGAAGGGATATTTAGTTAACGGGTTAGGGGGTTTTTGGTTAAGCCGTGACGCTTGTGGTGATGCAAGGGCAGTGGAAGCGTGGCTAAGTGTGAGTGGAGAGCAGGCCTTAGGTTTTTTTTATAATTTAGCGGAAGAAAGCCCAGCATTTACGAGTTAGTTTTAGAGCGATCTAGTGGTTTGAGCGACCCAATGGTTCGAACGACCTAATGAATCGAACGACCTAATGAATCAAACGACCTAATGAATCGAATGACCTAAGTGCCTTGCGACCTAAGGGAAGCTGAATGACTTTCGAACTTGCGACTTAACCTTTTGCGACATAAGCTTTAGGTCGCGGACACACCCGAACAAGCTAACACTTAAACAAACTTGCCTTGTCTTGACTCAAAGCCTTATGCCTTATCCTGCAGTGTAGCCTTAACTCGTAGGAGCATGATTGATGAACTCCTTGACTTGAACAGAGCGACTTAAGGAGGCTCAACTTATGCTAAGCCGTTTGGACTTGATCACTTGTAAAATTTGACAGCACTTAGTTGAATCTTCAACTTGACTGCCAGGACAAACTGCTTGAACATGTTGCATTTTTCCGCAGATTGAATTAACTTTTAAGCTAACAACCTATCGAACACAACATTTGCAGAAAAATGGGACGAATATACTCATCATTGACTGCCGACATCGAGTAATGGATTAGATCAAAGAAACAACATTTTACTTAAGTAAAATAGTATGAATCTAATTAAAGATAAAGTGTTGTGAATTAACTGATTAAATGAAGCATCAACGTAAAATTCATACAGTTATAACTGCTTATTGCTGGACATCATCTGCATTGATACTACACTTAACATTGATTTAATAACAAGTTTTTAACTTTCCTGAATTGACATGCATCAATCAGTACCATTTCAAGTTTTATTTTATTTACTTATTATTTCAGTAGTTTTGCACAACACTTCACACGCTTTTAGGAAACATGCACCTTCATATTTGAATATCCAGTTCCTTGTGTAGAATGACTTCTCAACAAGAAGAGATAGTAGGGCAAGCTGAAGAGGTCTTCCCAATAGCTAACCCCTTGGATAAACCCTCGGAAAGAACTTCAACCTGTCTGAATCAACTAGTTTTCAGCCAATTATGCATTCAGTTCGGTATTGCTGAAGTGGAAGCCTTGCTTCCTGGGGTTAATGACACTGCTAACAGGCCACCTCTTGGATTTATTGAAGTTAATCGTTAGATGTCCTTGAGTTGAGCTATTCCTCCCTTCAATGATATTCTTCGACAGCTCCTTCTCCGAGTAACTATTTCTCCCTTCTAGTTGCACCCCAATGGCTACGCCATCTTGATGGGACTGTGTGTACTGTTGAGGAGGACACTCGACCGTCTTCCGAGCTTTGAAGAGATTTTCTATCTGTGCATATTTGCGAAGAACAATGATCATCCTTCTACCATACTTGTGAGAAGCGCAAGGAACAGTAAACTGATCAACGATCTTCCTAAAAGCGCCAATGGGTTTTTGAACCAATTTTTCTTTGTTCGCTGCCCCCCGGGATTTTACGGTATCTGGCGAGTAGGAAGTAAGATTTCCTATCTCCGTTCTTTTCATTTCTGAGCTTTTCAAAATTCAAGCCGTCAAATGTTAACTTCATTCTTTACTTTTGCAGCAATTCCTCCTCCATCAAGAGATTTTAGCTATAAAAAGACTTTTGATAGATTGAGTGTTGTAGCTTCTAAAGAGAGAAGTATCAAGTTTCTGCTGACGAATGAGTTTTTACACCAATTCGGACTTTTGCACCCTTCTCTATCTATTCAACTCCGTGATGCCCCCGGTTCTCAAGCAGAGACGTTAGATGCCCCAGTTTTCGCAAAGGAACTTGCACCGAAGGAACCTATTACAGAGGTCTCACTGGTGAAATGTTCTACTCCTGTTGACGGTGCGGGGTCATCTGGCAAGTTTACCCTTCCCCCGGTTATCGAAGAAGAAGAACTTCCTCAACATTCCGGAAGACTGCCGATGAGGGAACCGAGAAAAAGTGTTCCGCTGGGCATGACGGTGATGACATTTTCGAAGGGCTGAGCGACGTAGTGGTGACTTCACATGAGCTCTTCAAAGATGATACCACTGCATCTAAACTTATTTCTCCAGCAGTCGAAGTGACATCCACCTTGCAACCAACTTTGTTGACCCAAGAGTTGATGCCTGTAGCAAAAGTCGACATTACTCCCAAGCTGAAGAGTGGTTTGTAGCTTGACGCACGTAGTCCGCACATCACACACACACTTAGGATTTTTGGCAATTATGTGCACTTAGCCTCTTTATTTCGAAGATTTCTAAACTTTGTCCCTTCTTCAGTTTCAGGTTCTCCAATGGGACACAGCGGTTCATACTATGACGACTTTCAACGCTATGGGAGACGCGATTCTTACGATCCCTGGCGCTATTTTCCTGCCCCCATAGAAACCGATGAGGAGAGAGCTGCCAGAAAAGCTCGCGAGAGGCAGGCTTACGAGGAGCGATATGGAAGAAGAGATTAACGCCATTACTCTCACCAAAGGGACGATGACTCCCATAAAATAAAGTCACATGATGACAAGGAAAAGAGTTTTGAAGCTGAAGGGTCCAGCAAGCGGGCCAAGCCTAGTGAAAAATCTTCATCTGAAATTTCCAAAGTGCCTGCTACTTCTATTTCTCTGGACATCCCTTCTAGTTCCCCTGTTCTCAAAAGAACTGAGATTCAGACAATCATTGATAGGCCTGCATATCAAGTTGAGAATGCCCCGCCTGCGCTCCAAAGCCGGTTTCCAAACTGGTGTTTAAAAGGAGTACGCTTTGACTTGGACTTGGCCCCCATTGATAAACAGGCTATGTTAAGAAATCTTGATGCTGTTAGGCTTGACATCGAAAGAATGTCTGGGTGACAAAGGCTAATCGATGAGCTTCAATGAGTGAACCGCTTAAATCTGGAAGCTATGCTAACCATGGAGAGTGACAAGTCTGAATGGAAAAAAGTTCTCGACCAGCATGACACGGAGATGAAGAACATTACTGCATATAATGAGAAACTCAAAGCTGAAGTCGAGCAACTTAAAGTTGAACTTGCTACCTCTTCCACTTCTCATACTCAAAAGGAAGAGGTGGTTCAAAAGCAAGTGAGGGATGCCCATGCTAGTCAACGGGATGCTGAGGCTACACTCGAAGCACAACAGAGAATTATGGAAAGCTACCGCAGTGATGCTGCTCAATTGCGGGAAAAAGCTAGCTCCCAGAACATGGAGATTGAAATTCTAAAAGCTCAACTTTCTAAAGTTGAAAAAGAGCGCGACGAGGCCATTGCTGGAAAATCAGCAGCTGAACAGTCTCATGAGGAGACGAAGGCCAACGTAAGTTCTACTTTATTTGAGTTTTACATTCACAGTGTTTTGGGGCATGGAAGTCTCTCATTCTTGGGGCCAAAGTATGAAATTACCCTGGCGAAAGTGTGGGAAGCAGCGGTCGAAATGCTTGAAGGCACCGGCTGTGCTGAGGCAGATCATGAGGCATATTATCTGGATGATGAAGGTCAAGCCGCCCTTGCCAAAGGGAAAGAACAGCTCGCCCAAGCATAAGCCGAAGCGTCGGAAGGAGAGCATTCAGGGAAGGTGCCTTTGACCGACCCGACTCATCCTTCGGCTTCGGTTGACGTCGATATTACTGGCTCTAGCTCTCATTCTATGCCTTCAGCCAAAACCGAGACCGGAATTACAACCGCCTACATCGAGTCCCAGGAAAACATTGAAGCCTATGATTTCAAAATCGACGTGATAGAGCCCACTTCTCCAGGTAACTTCAACAATGATCTAGCTAAAGTGGACTAATTGTTCGCTTCACATGAGCTTGATGAACTTTTCGATTATTACTTAAGCCTTGACGCGCCACTATCTCCCATCTTTATGAGGAATACTGATTTTAACTTCTCTTCTTCTGTAGTGAAAACACCAAGTGCTGCACAGACTTCTCCTCTTCCAGCTGTTCCACCTCCATCTATTCAAATTACTCCTCCTTCTGCTTCTCATCTAGGGTCGCAAGAAAAACAAATAGAAGCTCTTCAAGGCTTGGATGACCCAGCCGCTTCACAAGAGCAGAAGGCTGGGGAACTTGAAGAAGGTGAAAGGACTCCAGAGAAATTTGATGACACAAAGCTGTCTGAACTTATCACTCCCAGCAGCGAGTCTTCTTCGAAGAAGAGGGGGAAGCGCACAACTTCGAAGAAGAAAAAGAAAAGCATCTTTGGTAGTGAAGAGAAAGCGGAAGTAGACCTAGTTGTACCTCTTTCTCCTTCTTCCCCGACTCGTTCAAACCGGCTCCAAAAGCTAACCATTAGGCCAGGCGAGGGCTCTAAGGGCAGCGGGAAGAAGAAATAACGAGTCTTGCTTTACCCTTCTTGTTTTGCTTTTTTCTTATATATAAAGGCTTGTATTAACCGAAGATTGTGTTGGTACCGGCCCCCGCTTTTTGAAACCTGCACATGCAAAAAAGTTTATGGTATGGAATAAAATGATTCTTTTACTTGTACAATCTTTTGACTGTATTAGTGAATGCATTTATTCCTTATTTTCGCACAAGTTTCTTCATTTTCTTCATGTGATATTGCAATAAGCTTGTGGTATGTTGCTTGAGCGTTGCTTTTACTAATGTAGCTATATTGTATTGCCCCATACCACGGCTTATTGCAATTTCTTTCATTTGGTAAGACTTTGGAGAACAATTCTTCTATTTCGAGAAGAATTGTACTCTTAAGTTGGAATAACTCTTCCATTTTGAGAAGGCTTGCACTCTTACTTTAGAGAATAATTTTTCCATTTTCAGGAAATATTACTCTACTTTAGTAGATTGTGCCTTGTATTGGAGAAATTTTCTTTCTCTTTTGTTTGAAAAAGTTTTTACACTTTATTTTCGGAGATAGTCACTTTTATTTTTGAGAAGTGCATTCCCCTACGCGGTGAAGTGGGCCTCCGAAAAGGGCTTTGATCTGTTTGTGCCTCTGAAGTGGGCTTTTTGTTTGTTCCTCGGGAGAGGGCTTTTTTGTATGTGCCTCGGGAGAGGGCTTTTTGTTTGTGCCTCGAGAGAGGGCTTTTTTATTTGTGACTCGAGAGAGGGCTTTTTTGTTTTTTTGTACGCGGGGAAGCGTGCCTCTGAAGAGGGCTTTTGTTTGTGCCTCTGGAGAGGGCTTTGCCACTTCAACTCTGGTGAAGTGGGCCTCCGAAGAGGGCTTTGGTACTTCAACTCTGGTGAAGTGGGTCTCCGATGTGGGCTTTTGACTCATCCCCCTTGTGTGGAGAAGAGGGCCTCCGAAGATGGCTTTTGGCTCTTTCCTCTTTCCCCCTTTTGAGGAGAAGAGGTCCTCCGAAGAGGGCTTTTGGCTCTTCCCCCTTGTGAGGAGAAGAGGGCCTCCGAAGAGGGCTTTTGGCTCTTCCCCCTTGTGAGGAGAAGAGGGCCTCCGAAGAGGGCTTTTGCCTCCGAAGAGGGTTTTGTTGTTCGCATGGAAGGTTGCATCTCATAGTTAAGTGGATCTACGGAGCAGACGCAAGCTACCTAACTGGATGTTTGTTTGCACAAACGATCGCAATAACTAGCAAGGGCCTGGAACCTTCACTTTGGGAAGGTTCCCCTTCGGCGGTTCCACCAACCTTTTTGGTTGCGGCTCAAGACTCCATTTTGGCTGTTCTCCGTCTGCTTACCCATGTCTTTCCATCATCTGCCTCTTAGCGATTCCTTGTTATTGTTCCAAGCACACATTCCTTTCTTTTGCATGTTGTTTGCTTTTTTCCAGAGAAGTGCATTTCATTGTTTAAGAGAGTCCACGGGACAGACGCAAGCTACTAGACTGGATGTCCGTTTGCACAGACGATTGCAATCAGTTAGCAAGGGCCTGGAGCCTTCACTTCGGGAAGGTGCCCTCCGGTGGAATCACCAACTATTTATGAGAAGCACTATTGATGTAGGAATTGAATGTGGAATTTTTTGGCTTGACATTTGCTTGTTGAGTGATTTGTAGGAATCGCCTAGCCTTGTGATGTGTTGAATAGGCAAGCTTTGCTTTGATAGCCTGCATTATTAAATCGACATTTTAGCAATATATTCAAGATACATGCACATCGAAATGAGACAGGCATTTTACAGTGGTACAAAACACAAGGTTTATAGTAAAATCAGTGTGAATCAATACAAAAATGATACATCCATAATCATTTTACAAATTTAAGCATTGCTTTTAAGTAAACTATGGACGCAAGTGCTCGCTGTTTCAGGCTCTCGGAATTGGATCTCATTAGTACTTGCTGACAAGACTTTCACAGGGACCAATTCCAATAATTGAGCTTTTCCGGAGCTTCAATACTCTGCGAGAGAATCCGCCTTTATGTTCTCTTCCCAGGATATATGGCGCTCCCAGGCCTTCAACAAATAAGCAGGCAGATTTTCTCCTTTAGTCTGAAACTCTCTCTTGACTTGACATAGAACATTCTGGGGCACATCTCAAAGCTTGAGCATATTTTTCCATCTCAGCCCAACTTCTGCCCGTCGGGTGAGGACCCCCTGTGATAACATTAATGATGGGCCTCTCGGACTCCAGCGCTGCAGCTCTCTCACCGGAACCGGATTGATAAGCAGGAATTTGTTGCCCTTGAGTAGAAGAGGTTGGGTCGTTTCCGTTTCTCTCCACATATTGTTGAAGTTTATTCTGGCTCAACAGCTCCTCAATCAAACTCTTTAAATGGCGACATTCATTAGTGTCATGACCGATTTGATTGTGGAATCGACATAATCCTCCATTATGCGCAACATTGTTCCCAAGCCTCAACTTAGGTGGTTTAGGGTATTCAACAACATCCTTGTTTGCGAAAAAGATATTCTCTGGAGTATTAGTCAAAGGAGTAAAATCTGAAGGTTTAAAGTAGCAGGTTTTCTTCGCATCTTTTTTCTTTTTTCCATCGTCATTTTTTCTCTTCTGACCACCAGATTTCTTTTTGTTAGAAGCAACGTTGTTATTCTCAACTTCGTTCACGACTACTTTTACCGGCACAGGAAGGCTCTTTAAGCGCATAAATTCATCGGCCTTCTTGTAGAATTTCTCAAGCGAATTTGGCTCTTTCATCTTTAGCCATTTCCTTGAATTCACTAGATTGGTTTATAGCTCGCATCAAGTAAGTGAGAATCATTCGAGGCTTCGCATTGTCAACTTCGGCTAAGGCTATATTGAAGCGGTTTAAGAAAGATTTGAAAGGCTCCCCGGGGTTTTGTTCGAGGCTGGATAGTGCCATTATACCCTTGGCCTTCACAGCATATAACCTGAATTGATCTTTGAATTTCCGAGTTAAGTCGGAGAATTGATCCATAGAACGAACTGGCAGCTTCGCGAACCAAAGCAGAGCCACTCCTTCCAAATACACCGGAAAATATCTACACTTGATCTCATCTGATGCTCTGGCACTAGTCATATGCCGGTCGTACTTATATAAGAATTGGTTAGGATCGCTAGTCCCCCGATAAGCCGGAATAGTAGGGGGAAAATTTTCTTTGGAAATTCAGCTTTCAGGATTCTTTCAGTAAAAGCAGTCTTGCTTGGAGCAAACCCCCAGTCATTCTCATCTTCTTCCCTTTTCATGCTTTCCATCATAATCTGTCGAATCATTCCCGAGAGGTACTCCTCATCGTTTAGAGGCCCCGCGGGACTAACGTCGGCTACTTTCTCGGAAGTTTGCCTGGGTAAACGTTCACAAAAAGTTGGTTGCGGCCTTGAACGTCCAACTTGGGGAGGTGACCCTTCGGCGATGCCAACTGCCCATTGAGGAACACTTTTCCCTTTGGAATCATGAGCATCCTCCGCAAAGGTTTCTTCATCATTTCTTGGTTGTTGGTTAACTCCAAGTAAAGCATTTATCCTGTCCAACATTAAAGTTTTCTTTGCTTCCATATGTTGATACAACCTAGAAACTACTGCACCTAATTCGACCCTGGTAATTCCAACACCAGGAGCCGCTTGATTCGATGTGGGAGAAGTAGCGGTGTTGCCATAAGCACTTTTAGATCTAGCATGTCTACCTTTCCTACTAGGAGCCATGATCTCCGATAGACTTGTTGTTTTTATAGAGAGTCGTTCAACAAATCTTTGCGGAGCAATGATGAGAGCACCCTGAGTTCAATTCTCAGTGAAAGCACCAAAAATGTTAACGCTGAAAATGTACGCTAACACCCCGGTGTAAGTTGTAGTATAGTGAAAGCACCACCCGTTGATACGGGAACTGAAAATAAGCAGAAAATAGCAGAGAAATAGTAAAGAGACAACATTTTTCATAGTGGTTTGGCTTAAAGTCAAGCCTACGTCCACTTAATCTCCTTTATTGCTGATTTGATTACAACTTTTTCAATGATTCTTCAAATACAACTCGTTAAGACGAATAGCAAGAACTTCCATGTAGAAAGGCTCTTCGACTTCATGTTGAATGAGTTAGATCTTTCCCAAAGTTCGTTGAAGTGTCTTCGGTGTTTGAAGTGTTGAAGGAGCTGAGAAAACAGCAAAGTATTGGCGTTCCGGAAATGATCCAAAACTTCCCTCCTTGGTGGAGTAGGCAAGGTATTTATATGGAAATTCTGGAGTTAATTCTTAGGTCGTGGGCGACATAAGGGTTAGGTCGTAGGTCGTGAGCGACCTAAGGGTACGGTTTAAGGCTTATAACATTTGCGCTGGATTATCTGCTTTGGCTGGTAGGTCGTAGGTCGCAGGGGAAATAGGTCGTAGGTCGCAGGCGACCTAACAGGGACGGGTTAAGGTTTATGTTTGATCAACTACTTCGGTTGGTAGGTCGTAGTGACCATTGAGAGTGGGAACAACCTATATGGAGCGACTTAGAAGAGGTAGCGACTTAAGGTTGGGAGCGACCTATATGGAGCGGCTTTATTCTGTTTTAACTCGGCAGGTCGCTGGACCTTTTAGGTCGTTAGGTCATGGCTTTCCATTGAGTCATTAGGTCGTTAACTCGCTGAGTAGCTTAGGTCGTTAACTTGCTGTAGGTCTTACATCTATGTTAGCTAGCCTGGACATTTAGGTTGCTGATCCCTGTAGATCGTTAGGTCGTTGAGTCATGAAAAAGTGGAGTTAACACTTGCTGATCCCTGTAGATCGTTAGGTCGCTGAGTCATGAAAAAGTGGAGTTAACACATATATTACGACACATCAAAATTTAGTATAAGCATTACATATTCCTTAATCACAACGTCTTTAGCCTTTTCGAGTCCTCTGGGGTAGATATAAGTTAGGAATACGTCTAGGAATGCATTTTAATTCTGTTGTATTCCACGATTATATTAATGATATCATATCCTACGAACATTCCTTGTCATGATTATATTATTCTAGTTTTCTTTGATAAGGGTGCTTGACATTCATTTGTAACGACGTGCCTTTTTGGACGTTTTAAACAGACACACATGCCAGAATCAAGCCATTCAAAAAAGCAGATTGTTATGGGGTAAATAAAAAAAATAAAAAGAAATAAAACAAATACAGAATCACGCAGTGGAATGACAAAATATAATAATCAAATAATAGCCCATGTAGCTGTTTTATAAATATATTTGACTATTCTTTTACAACACAAAAATCAAAGTACATAAACAGGAATGAATAAATAAATAATGCAACGGAACAACATGATGCAGAGGAATACATATCATAAATAATAATAGTACAAGTCTTCGTCTTCGTCCTCTAGAAATAAGGTCTTCAACCCTGAAATGCTTAGGCTTACCCAAGCGAATTGAAAAGACAAAACACTCGAGTCAGAACTAAAAAACTTTTGCAAGTCATATCAACGGCAGATATGAGTGTGATAATGTCAGAGATGTTTATGGGGTTTGACATCTCATATCCAATGTCTAACGTGAGTGCGATAACTTAAAAGATGTTCGAGATTTACATGTCCGAAGGATCTGTTAAACTATCTGTTATGTAGTACAATACGCTATTATAATATGTCTGCAATAAAGTAAAAGTATTAAAATAGCGTTAAGGCATTACACATATCCGTTAACATATTTTATATTCGCATAGTTTATACAGTACCATACACTCCTCCGTAAACTGGAGGTTTACAAAGAGGGCACTCCATAGGTATGGTGTAAAACAAAATCGTAGAAGGCGCGCTAGGGCTTGTGAATACGACAGTCGTGGAAAAGCCAGGGTAGATATACCAATTACGTCTCCATCATGGTGGTAACGCATAACCACTGCTATTGCCCACCTCGGAACACACTCCCATAATCAAAATCAAGAGATGACCACCAAATCAATCACAAACAAATAAATATGGTATTGAAGAAATGTGTCTGATAGGAGGAATCATCTCACTTGGCCCTACATGGCTCCTTTTTTAATCACATCTATGCTGACTCACGGGAGTCAGGGTCACATCACACCTCATGCAGAAATTGTTTGCAAACCATCCTACTTCATTTGTGGAATCTCCACCATGAACATAGTTGTCAAAGTGGTTTTCGGTATTAGTAGAGAGTACGAAAATATCAGATCCCGGTCTCTTTAATAACCAAATGCTTATTACACACTGGATTGTTCTTATAAATATCCAAAAAGTCAATTCGCAAGTTGTATCAAAATACTGTATTCAATTTCAAATCGTATCACTTTCGAAATCATATTCACTTTCAAAAATCATATTTGCTCAAATATGTCATTTCACAAAATGTATCATTTCCAAATTCCAACTTAGGTTGTATAAAAATCAAGGATTTAAATATAAAAACTTCAACTTTACATAGTCAGAAATTTTAGAAAATAGTTTAGATAATCGTAAATAGATTTAATAGTTAAAAATAGTTTAAATGGATTGAAATCATTTAAATATTAAAATAGTTTTAATAGATTAAAATTGATTTAGTTAGTACTTAAAATGATTTAAATCGATTTAAAATAGATTAAATTGAATTTATTAGGTTTAAAATGTTTGAAATGGATTAATTATATATTATATTGATTTAAATTATATTAAGTAGATTTTTAAATAGATTAAATAAATTTAAAATAGATTAAATAAATTTAAATTATATTAAATAGATTTAAAATAGATTAAATAAGTTAAATTAGTTTAAATAGGCAAAATAGATTAAATTGTATTAAATAGGTTATAATAGATTGAATAAATTAAAATAATTTTAAATTGATTAAAATAGTATAAATTAATTTAAAATAGATTTCAAAGCTATATCCAAACATTTCAATAACTCAATTTTGACAAATTCATTTATATTTGCCACTTCAACTTTGAAATTTCAATTTGAATCCTTTGGATACTTCATTTAAATCAATTCCAATATAGGCACCAACACCTGGATTATCGGAAATACATCCATTTTTATAAATCAATTTCTATTCAAAATACCATTTAACTCAATTCAAATTTTAAAGAGTCAAAAATCATTTAATTTAACCAATCCAGTGTTCGTACATAATTTTCTATCCTTGGGTCCGCAATTAAAATTTTTACGGGTACATATCATTTCAAACCATAATCCCGAATTAAATAAAATTCATAAAATCGCTCGGTTCTATCATTTCAACCCATAACGAGTTTTTCCTAATCTATAGATCATTCTGGTATGTACGATTTCAACCCATGGTGAACTTGTAGTATTATAACAATATAAAATAGAGCATCCAGTCATCCAATATCATAAATCAAACATCCATCATAATCAACATCCAAATCAATCAATTACATCAATAGATAACTGATAATCAATAACAGGTATTAATTGACAATTATAAATTCAATATTAAATTGGACGATGAATAATTGCAATGAAAATCAAATTTACTAGAATGACAATTAAAACATACCAAAATCAATCAATTAATATTTAATCACATCATAAATTAAATTTAACTAATATAGGATAATTTAAAGTTGTGAGTGGATTAGGACACTCACCTTTTGATTTCAAATCGATTTTAGATCCAATTTAGGGCCCAAAACCTAACAGTCTCTGAATTCGACCAAATCAATTCCAAAATGTCTGAAATTTCGATACGATCCCAACTAAGAAAACCAAGCGTGAATCCAAGCTAGTATGAAAAAGTTATTAACGTAAGAAGTTTGGAAAATTTCAACTTAGGTCTTACTTTGAGTCACCGCCTCAATTTCCCGGTGCTTCCTCTGTGTTTTTACTGAAATGACCCGAGACCCGACTCATTTGGTTCCTGACTCGAAGTGACTCCACGGTTTTCGCCTCTGGAACACGAAATGTGCCAAGATCCGCCATGTTTGGCCTCGAACTCTCTTTAACCCCAAGTCGCGGTAGGTTTTCCTCCTTTAGGGCTTATAACAGCCTATATATAGGATGGGTTCGATCGAAACGATTACGTGACCTAAAAAGCCTGTTCTGACCCCAAAACGAAAATAGGTCATCCCGTATATCAAAATAAATGTTTTCAATAATTTTAAAATCCATGGAACAGGTTTCAATTCCTAATTCCATCATATGAAGAAGTTATCTTAAAAATCAAGATATTTCAAATTGATTTCAATTAAATAAATTTCTATGGGTTTCGAGTCTATACGATCAAACGACAAGTCCGATAGCTACGAAACATGAAATCATACAATAGTTCATCGTTACGAATCCGATGAAACTAGTTTCGTCGATCCAAGTCAACGGCCCAAATGGCTATTTTCATGCTAATTAAATAAATTGATATTAAATAAATAAATCACTTTTTATATTCAAATTAATTAACTAACCAATCTTTATCGTTTTTGATTACATAGAAATTTAAAATAAATTAAACCAAGTTTACATATAATTCTGTGTTAAATATTTTACAAATTACAGTATTTAATTACAACTGTAATTAAATCCAATTAATATAATTTAATTTCAATAAAATTATTTAATTTGGTTTCGATCTTTTAATTCAATCAATTATTTCTATACATACATATTTAATATTGTTATATATTTTACTACATTAATATCTTACCATTTTCATCTTACTTTTCATTAACGAAATCATTAATTGCATTTAATTGTAATAAGTCCGTTAATTATATTTGAAATTCCAATAAATTGGGAAAACTTGATTCCAATTCCTTTTACTCAATTAATTGTAATATCATGCATAAAATTTCCATTGGTTACATCTTATTGAATCAACATTCTACAATTATCAATTTAACCTACATTTACAGCACTAATTCAGTTGATGTCCAATTTTAATTTAACAGGCTACATAAAGAGGTAACATATAACAATTGTCACCTTTAACTTTTAGTTACATTTGTATGTCTGTTATTTACACACAAATGTTATAGTTGTTCATACAACATTCATATTTTTGAAGTTACAATTGAATACATACTATTTAATTAATACAACACTTTAGTTATCAATTGCCCTTTTAATTCAGTTATCAATTAATACATACATTACTAAAATTTATTTACAGCCTATATCAGTTATAACTCTTTAATCCTTCTAATTAATTGGAACTACATTCAAAGTCATTATCAATTTCCTTAAATTAATATAATTTAATTTCATTCGACTTATATTCTTGTTATTGATTCACAAATTTTAATTTTTTCGAACATCAAATCACAAAACCTTACTAAATTAACTATTTTTAATTATCGGAATTTCTGGGTCGTTACACTATCACCCACTCAAAACTTTTCTTCCTCGAAAAAGAAAAGAAGGGAAAAGAAGGAACTAAGAAATCAATATATCTTATTCAAAATATTAAATTTATAAAAAATTAATTTACATAATTAAATAATTTGTATAAAATATATCAATTTATAACAATTCAATCTTTTTATATTCAAGTCAATAAAAGTTTGGAAAACATTTCACAAAATTTTTCTATTTCCATAACTCATGATTTCGGTTGAGTCTCCTTTGTATGGAGAGGGCTGTGAGAAATAATAATATCAATAATAACAATATATATCATATTTTCAGAATAAAATACATAAACCATGGGAAAAACAATATAATATCTCTAGAAAATCGTAATCCAAGAATGTACCTATTTGTTAGGCAAACAACGCTTAAATTATGAAACCAAAAGTAGTAGCAATTGCTTCCATAATCTGCATTACACTCATATAATCTTAAAGAAGTAAGCAAATTATATAAAGAGAAATATTTAAGTTGTTTCAATAATTAACAAATAAAACATAATAACAAAACAACAATCATTTGCAAACAAACAACTATACAAACATCGTTTCAACAGAGGGAGCAATTATCCATCCATAGCAACCAAAACAAATGGTTTGTTCGGGTTCAGAATTCTAATCATATAAAATGATAAATAAACTAAGAAGTAAACCATACACTCAACAATCTTAGATAACTTTATAGATTATTTATACATCCTGCACAATAAAAGTATCCTTTCTCAACCAATCCATAAGTTAAGCGATCAAGGAATTCAAAAAAATTTCAAGTTTACTTATTTATATTTTTCACATCATTTATTGTTCATCAATTTTTTTCATACAATGATTTTCCTAAGCTCACATTCATTATTTACAAAAAAAAATTATTCAAGCATTGCTATAAGGCATATTTCATTAGTTTGCGTTCTTTACTTACATAAGTTATATCCATTTAAATTATTTGGATCATAAATGAATTTATTATAGATGTATGACATACATTATGTTTTAGTTTACTTCGCATTTACAATTTGGTTTGATTTTCCCTTTTTTTTTCATCAAAAAATTTTCTTTTCTTATTCGTATAATGTTTATTTTCATAAATTTACGTTCGTTATTTTTTACAAAGATTCCTTTCCCTTTTATTCATACCATGCCATTTTCTTTCATTTTATTGCTTTACATTCATTGTTCAAGTAAGCACTTTTTCAACTATTGAATTATATATTATTAGGTAGGTTTCTTCACAATCCAATTCACTTTATAGATTATTTCTTTTTCACATTCACTCTTCCATATATATTATTGTTGAATATTAAATCCATTTTTATAACATTTCAATGTTTTTTGAAGTTATAATCATTCAGTTAACATAGTACTCACTTTATTTATAATTGGCTACAATATTAATTCAAGTTTATAATTATTTACTTACAATATTCATCTTATGCTATTCAATCTGATTATAGATGGCTTAAATGTCAACTTAAGCTTAAAATAATTTTTATTACATTACTCACTTTTATTACATTTAATTAGTAGCATTTCAAACTATTTACTTTAGTTTGTAACAATTTATAAAATTAAAATTCTTACTTACATAAGAAGTTCCATAGAACACTTTAATTTTTCCTTTGTTTTACATGTATAATACTCTATTACAAATTCGTATTAACATTTAAACTTTTAATAAATTTGTATGTTATATTCATAAATGTCTTTTAGAATGTAATAGAAAGTTACACAAATTTCTACTATTTGTTTAGCCAACAAAAGGTTCAATAATTAACATTTCTTTTTTTTCATTTCCTTTTTATTTACAATTTTCAAAATTTCAGTTTCTTAACTATTTCATTAATCTTTTTTAATACTAAATTTCTTATTTTCGGCTTAGAAATTTCCATTTATTAATATAGTCAAGATTCCATTCATTACCATAATTTCACTTCTAATTACAGAAACTTAAGAACTACACAACCGGGTTTCATTCCAATTATTTTTAAATAACAATATATATAATCACGTCTTTTATATGTATCAAATTATATTTGGAATTCAAAACTAAGATTAATTTACCCAAACAATTGTGTAGTAAAACTACTACACGGTCTTCCCATTTTGAAACTCGAAAATGAACGTCGGTGGTGCGTGCTCTCATCATCGAAATTATTTTCCAACGACAGAGAGGGGAGTACAAAACTTATTTCCTTGCAAAATTATTTTAAAACATTCCTTTCAAATCACATTGAAGAGTTTATATTAGAAAATGCTTCCTAATAATATTAATATTATTTTCCAATTTTTTTTGAAAGAAATATTCAAAAAACTCGGAAATTAAGTTCTCAAATTTTTAGTTTATATTCATTTTATTTACAATCTCATTTTTCAACCAATACTTATAAATTTCACTACCTAATAAACAAATATATTACAACCGAATATATCAACTATAAAATTTGTTATTTTATATACAAAATACAATAGGAAAAATTATTTCATTTACCTACGTTTGAAAAAAAATATTGTGTCGGTCTGCCCTATTAAGTGTTTAGAAATCCCTGTCGATGTCATAGCGTCCTATGCACCAACTGGAATTTATAAATACAAAACGAAATAAATTAAAACAATATCAAAACCTTTTATAACACTAAAAAATATGCTCTCCCATATATATACACTCTGTGACTCATTCTAGGGTATTACTACCTTATTTAATATGAGTCAGACCAAATAAAGCTAAGGTTATCGCTAAAACCAAAGCTCTGATACCAACTGTAACAACCTGTCTTTTTGGACGTTTTAAGCAGACACACATGCCAGACTCAAACCATTGAAAAAGGCAAATTGTTATGGGTTAAATAAGAAAAAGAGAAAGAAATAAAACAAATACGTTATCTCACAATGGAATGACAAAATATAATATACAAATAATAGTTCATGAAGCTGTTTATGAATACATTTGACTATTCTTTTACAACACAAAAATTAGAGTTACATGAACATGACTAAATAAATAAATATTGCAATAGAACAACATGATTTAGTAAAATACATATCATAAATAATAATAGTACATATCTTCGTCTTCGTCCTCCATAAATAAGGTCTCAACCCTGAAATTCTCTGTCTGAGCCGAGGGAGCTGAAAAGACAAATCACTCGAGTGAGTACTAAAAGCTCTTATGTAAGTTATATCAACTGCAAATATAAGTGCGACAGCGTCATAGATATTTACGGGGTTTGACATCTCCTATTCAGTGTCTAACGTGAGTGCAATAACTTAAAGAGATGTTTCGGATTTACATCTCCTAAGGATCCATTAAACTATCTATTATGTAGTACAATACGCAATTGTAATATGTCTACAGTAAAGTAGAAGTATTAAAATAGCGTTAAGACTTAACCATGTCCCCCTTAACACATTTTATATATTCGCATAGTCTATACTATACCATACTCTCCTCCGTAAACTGGAGGTTTACAAAGAGGTAACTTTATAGGTATGGTACAAAACAAACTCGTAGAAGGCACCTTAGGGCATGTGAAAACGGCACTCGAGGCAATGCCAGGGTTGATATACCAATATCTTATCTAGACTGGAGGTAACGCATAACAGCCAATACCGCACATTTCGGAACATGCTCCCATAAACAAAATCAAGGGGTTGCCACCAAATCAATCACAAAGCAACAAATATGGTATCGGAGAAATGTGTCCGATAGGAGGAATGACCTCACTTGGATCGCATGGCTCTTGTTTTAGTCACATCTAGGCAGACTCACAGGAGTCACAGACACATCATACCTCCTAAAGAAATCGTTCACCAAACCATCCTACTTCATTTATGGAATCTCCACTACGTACACAGTTGTTAAATTGGTTTTGGTATTGGCAGAGAGTATGACAACATCCCGTCCTGAACTCTTTAACAACCAAACGCTTATTACACACAGGATGGTTCTTTTAAATTTCAAAAAAGTTAATTCGCAATTTATATCAAAATATTGTATTCAATTTCAAATCATATCTCTTTTGAAATCAGATTCACTTTCAAGAATCATATTCAATCAAATATGTCATTTCACAAAAAGTATCAATTTCATATTCTAACTTAGGTTGTATCATCATTGTAGCGGCCCGGTATTTCGTGCTATTCGCATCCACACATGTTGGACTTGAATTACTCTAAATATCAGATTGCTATTTTATACCCGGTAAACTTAGCATATATAGTAAATAAAATAATCATAGAATCACAGACACAGAGTAATATAACAATAAGCAGTGGAAACAAATGAATTGTAGTTCATGAAGCTACTGCATATATATCAGAGTTAAACCAAGATACAACAGAAGTATCGAAAACATAGAAGTTTCAATAAAATAGTCAAATAACGAAATCTGAATATATCACTAGAGTCAACTGAATAGCTGAAGGCTGAATAGATATAAATGGATCTCCGAGCATTGTAATTGAATAACACCCGAGTTAGTATGGAAAACCAGCGTGAGAAAACACAATCAACTTGGATTATTAAAGTTATCAAAATACTTTGAAATCAAAAGCATTTTGTAAGACCATGCCATAAATAAACATGTCGGGTTTTTGCCTAACGATAGCTAAAACACTTCCTATTAAATCCGTCTGATATTATAATAGTGTCTATAGAAAGTAAAATAGAATCTAACTGAAATTCTTGCATCTCAAGTTTCAGCAATAGTAGAGCACAATCAAAACCGTAAAGGCGCGTAAGGAGAATGGATTTCCAACTAATGACTACGCACTAGGGTACCGAGTGTCACAGTACCTGGTCTAGATCAGCGTACCGAGGATCTACCCTAAATCCCCTATAACACAAGACCGGGACTACCCCTTACTGGATAATCCTGAGTAAGATCACGCCGCGGTTGGGATCAGCAACCGCCACATAGCCGAAATAAAAAGGGACATCTAGACAGGGATGAACTCAACCTAATGGGTGCTACCCACTGAGCCTTGCTGGATAACCCCTGATTTTTATTCATTCCCAGTTGATGAGGTTCGAGGCTAAGTGCTACCTTTTTAGAACATATCACTTAGAATGCTCACCTTCCACCGACGATGTTCTGAAAGCATTCATCCATACAAGTTCATCTTTGGTTCGAACGGAACCGAAGGCACTACTCCTACTACATCCATTTTGGAATCACCTCAAGATTAGTAGCGACGAGCCCTTGCACTTCACTGCTCCATCTACGATTCCAACTCTTGTTTTCCCCACGAAAACGTACACACCAAATCGAAGTGGTTTTCGAGAAATTAATCCTGATCCTGGTCTCTTCGAAACGATCAGCGCATTGGCCAATGCTGATAGTCGGTTATTTAACTATCAATTAACATTCACAAACAACCATCAAATATTAATAATTTTTCAAATTATTTATTAACCTCAAAATATCTTCGCAAGATATATTTCCAATTACAACCCTTTGAAAACAGTTTCAAACCATCTTCTTTTTATGGAATAAATTCCGCAAATATTTTCTATTTCCACTGAAATCACCAAGTACAAACACTTTAGATTTTAAAATAAATTAAAAACACTTTATTATAAAATATACTTTAAAAAATTTAAATTAAAACTACTTTAATACTTTATTAAAAATATATACTTCAAGAATATTTAAAATAATGCTACTTTATAAAATATAAAACTAAATTTTCTCTTTTTAAAACAAAATACCAAGTCACCTTTAAATAATTACTACTAAGATAAATTTGAAAAATACTTACTTTAAATTTAAACATTTAAAAATAAGAGACTTTCTAAAACATGCTTTTAACAATTTTAACTTATACATAAAAATTTTCTTCAAAAACATACTTCGTTATCCATGGAAACACACTTCTCTTCCACATCCTTTAAAAATAAATCATTATTTATTTTTAAACAAATTTACCCATTCCTTTAATAAATTCCACCATGAATTTATTCTTCCAAATATCTACTGATATATTACTTCACTTTCAAAACCCAGTTTAAAAATTTTATAGTCTCAACCACCCTTTAAAATCTCGGTTTCAAACACTTGATCAATTTTCAAATTGATTTCCAAATTACTTCATTTTGGAATAAATTCTTTTACTTACTCATTTATTTCATAGCCCATTAACTTCAGATATATTTCCTTAATTATGATTTAAAATCTTTTTAATTGAAAAATACCTATTTCAGATTTCCCAACTTCCTTCTTTATCCTTTTAAATAAATTTAAACCTTGGATTTTAGAATAAATTCTTTATTCCTTTAAACAATATCACTTGGGTTTTAAATTCATTATTTCCTTTTTATTCAAAATCTCCCTTCCAATAATCGGATGTTATTTATTAAAATTTAAAAATCACTTTCATTCTTTCCAATTCATTCTACAATTTATCCCCAATTTTCAATAAACATTTTATATACAAATTCTCTCTTTCAATTTTCTTGTCAAAAACCCAATCTACATATTTTTGGTAACTAAACACACCCAAATATTTTCAATCAAACATAGCATCCAATATTCCAGTTATCAATATAATCCATCACAGAATATTCAATAATCATACACAGAATTACTAGAACAATCTAAATAATTTTGAGGAATCCAATTGGATCCCTCCAACCTGTTTCCCTGCATCCACAGATGTTAGCACAATACCAATTCCACTTCAAGGTGGAATATCGCGGTATATGGGATTAATATAATATCGTCCACTATTATGCGGCGCATAGGGTCTCATCCGCTATATAATGCGGAAAATCAATCACTCCAATAGGTACTATATACTACTATATATAATATAGCACATCAAATCAATTCAATCATTCGACCAATTATTTAAATTTAACCATTTAAATTTAAATAGAACCCAGATGAGTGAGATTAACTCACCTTCGATTTTTCTTTTATTTGTTAGTCGTTCCGATTGAATCCTTTACATACCTTCCACAGCTTCAAACCCCACCGCACTAATTCGTTCGATCTAAACCTTGTATAAGTAATTTCCTATTTAATATAAATTAGTGATTTTACCCTTAATAAAAGTTTATCAACTAATCACTTAGTTCAAATTAATTACCCATGAACGAATTTAATTAACCAATTTATCGAATTAATACAAATAATCAGCCACCTAATTACCTTATACCAAATCATTATTTAATTATAAGTCATTTAAGTTTTTAAGATTTTACTCTAACAACTAATTTAAAAAAATTATTCGAATGATTACAAAGTTTTTCCAAGCTCATTTTTAGTTTACAAATGAAAACCATGGATAAAACTCTCACCAAAACTCACACGGCCAAGGCCAGAGCGACGAACCCGCACCCCAATAAGCTACAGCGCCTTCTTCTTCTTCTTCTTCAAGTTGACCATCACCAAGACAAGCCCAAGCCCCTCTTCTCATCGCGACGTATCGGCCCTCCCAACCTCGCACTCGCAACAGTGGCCTTGGCCACAAAAACTGCTGCGCCCCAAAACTCGACTTGCTGACCATCGCCGTTTCTGCCCTACTCATGGTTGATAACGAAGCCCAACTTCCCTATCGCGAAACCGTTCCCCGGCCACGCATCATTCCCAAACACGATGAACCAAGCCTCGTGAACTGGTTCAACTCTGGTTCGAACGGGATGAAAGGTAACTTGATTTCACGTATTCAGTCGCATTTTTTTCTAAGCGATGGATTTCAAATTGAAGGACAAAAAGATCGCAGGCCACAATTATTTTTAGAAGAGGGAAATTTGATTTGTTTTAAAACAATGCTCGGCCATTAAATTTTTTGAAGCTACTGTATATTTAATTTGGCTGCTGAGTTGAGCGAGGACGTGATTTAAAAAAGAAAAAGAGAGGGGGAGAAATGACAGAAGTATGCTGAATAGAAAAAAGGGACAAGAAATGTACGCGCTTTGAAAAGGCAGGAGACAAGGCAGGCAGCAGGGTGGCTGGGAGAAGAAAGAAGGGAAGTGGATGTGAAGGGAAAAAGGGTTGATGTGAAAAGAATTCGCTGATGTAGGTTGACTATTGTACGTGAATACATATATTTTTAATTTAAATTCAAATTCAAATCGTCTCGATTTACAAAGTCTTAAATTTCGAACCCCTTGCGCGGCATGCCGCTAGGTGTTTATAATGTTATACCCCTATTTCGAACGCAATGGAAAAAGTTTTGAGTCCTAATTCGATTGTATGGAGAAGATAGCTTTTTGGACCTTGTTATTATATTGAATCTCGATATAAATTTTAGAGCGTTTATATATCGTACGCTCCGACAACAACTCCAAACACTACAAAATTTGAAATTCGACAATAATACAATTTTACGGATCCAATAGACCTGGATTCGTCAAATTCTGAGATTGCGCCTCAGAAGGCTATTTTTAAATATCAATTTAAATGATATATTTTCAAAACATAACAAAACACCTCCAAATTAAATTTTAACACTTTTACTATCTTCAGTACTATCAATATAAATTATATATGCCTTCAAATTATTTTTAACAGGCTTCAAACTAAAGATTCAATAATTTGCCCAATTTCAGTTTACTAAGTCCAATAACTTAATTGCTAAATAATAATAATAATATTTGAAATTCAAGTCAAACTACCTTTCCAATATTTAAAATCAATTAAATATTTCATTTTCAAATATCCAGAAATTCCGGATCGTCACTTTCCTTCCCTCTTTAAAGAATTTCGTCCTCGAAACCCATTTACTTTTTCCCAAAACCAAACAATTCAAAACAATTCTCAAAACAAACTTTTGCGCGGCTAAATTTTCGAAAAATTTGGCCAGCGTCTCCTTTGCGCGGCTGGCTCGCAACAACTACAAAATGCTTCTACGGGCACCCAAATTCCGAAAGAAAATAAAAAGCCAAGTGGCTAGATCAAAACCCAATCAAATTTCATACAGAAATTTAAACACGTACCTTTTGTCGAGCAGTTCAAATTTATCATCTGAAATCAGAACCAATTTTCCTTTTCCTTTATAATACCTATATATCCTACTTAGCAATAACATCCAATCACTATATCCAAAATCATTTAATTGACTCCCTTACAAAATTTCAATATTTATTCATCCTAGCCTGTACAATGTACATATATCATCCGTACGCAATATCAAATTCGATCAGTCATTCGATCACACAATTTCACTTCGGAACTTGTATCGTTCATCCGACTTCCTAGTGCGGACTCAGATCTGGTTTCTTGATCAGAAACCGCCATTTTCCTTGCATATCCACAAATTATGATAGAGAATTTCAAAACAAATCAAAAATCCATATCCAGGGTTCGCCGTCGAAAATCGAGTGAAAATACTAACTCGGATCGATATAACAATCTCGAAATTCTGTGCTTGAATCTGGATCAAATCGCTATGCGAATAAAATAATATACGTATATCAGATGTATTTATATCCATTGATCATCAGCTATATCAATTCTCTTTTATTCACATTCATTTGATTTCTATCTATTTACTCACAATTTCCCCATTTCATAACTTCCAAATTAAATTTCATCCAATTTTTAACTTAGTATATTTCCAATATCAAATTTACTTAAGAACTTTCACCCTTAACCTTTCTTAAGTTTAATATAAGCACTTTATATACTCTTATATTATTACATTCACTTTACCACTTGGTTTTTATTTAATCAATTTGGATACCAACTTCAAATAGATTCAATTTGCTTCAATTCGCAAATTAATTTCAAACCTCAATACTTTTTCCCAATTTCATCCAGATTTTCACTTTCAATTTTACTTGAATTTAATTTCCCTTTCATTTGGAATATTGAATTCTATTCACATTATCACAATGCATATTTAATTAACCATTTCTCCAATTAGTTCCACTTACTAATTTATTTGAATCCCAATGGATTTATTTCTAATTCATCTTATCTCGAATAATATTAAATTAATCATACTTTAAATTAGTTCCACCTACTAATTTGTTTTAAATCTCAAATAAAATTTTATATGCAAATTTTTACATCCTTTAGTTCCTTCGAACAAATTTTCAATTTTCACTTTACTTTAAATTAAATTTCAATTTTCAGTTTCAATTCTATTTGTTTACCAGTTTAAATTTAATTTCAATATTAAATTTCACTTCCAAGTTGAATTTTATTTATAACACAGGTTTAACACAAAATCCATTTTTAACTCATAATTCAAATTTTGTTCAACCAATCAGAATTCCATTAATATACTCACTTAACGAATTTATTCAAATTAGTTCATTTCCCACTTCTAATTCAATACTTGATTTTACCCTTCAAAAAATCTCTTCACATAATTTTCTTGAGTTCAATCTATTTTATAATTAAAGTTTTGGATTTTTATTCATTTCCTAAAATACAAAACAATTTTATTTTGGCCTATTTATTCCACTTCTAAGTTTTATAAGTCACAACTTATTTATATCCTTACTTTCCTCCATTTACAATCAATCCCGTTCACATTTTACTTTTTAACTCGGAATTACACACTTAATTTAGCCAAATATATATATATATATATATATATATATATAGATAAAATTGGTTTTCAATTCTTTTATAAGCCCTCGAATCTATTTATTCCCATTCAGTCTTATTTAACTAAACTCCAGTTAAATCTAACTTCCTACTTTTCTTTTGACTTCACAATCCATTTAAATTTTATTAAGTAAGAGCTTAATTTCATTTAATGTATCCACCACACGATACAATTCCATCTCAATTATATTTCAACTTTGATTCAAACCTAATCACAATATTATTAGACATAGCTTGAGATCATTTAATTCGACTTACTCTTCTAACTTATTAACTTTTTACAAGTTAATTCCATTCCAGGGAAATTTCAAACCTTATAAATTTCCAGACCTGTTTATAATCCATAACATTTTTGTTAAACCTCTAGAGCTTAACCCATTACTTGGAAATTCAAAACATTTAAATCAATTCTAGAGTCTCCAAATAATCACTTAAGAATTTCAAAAATCATTTGAAATCAATCATATCCAAAATTCTTTGGTAAATTCAATCATCTCTTTAAATTTCAAGACCAAACCCGGTTTTGCAAACAGTTCCAGTTTAAAACAATTCGGTAGCAATTTCTCTCTTGGAAACTCGAAAATGAACATCGATGATGCTGCAGTCATCACCGAAGTTATTTTCTAGCGACCGAAAATAGTTTAGTGCTTTTATCCTTCCAAAACATTTCAAATATTTTTAAATTCCAAATCTCACCAGATTTCATATCCAATTGAAAATATTTCCCAAATAGTATTACTATTGTTTCTCCAAAACCCTTGAAAGCCATTTTCAAACCCAAAAGAATTTAGACCTTTCCCATCATTTCAAATTTTAGATTCTTTCAATCTATATCGAACATTCTCTAGAATTTACCTCATTTCAATTATAATTCACTTTCGTATATGAATTTATTTCTTAGCTTTCGGTTTTGATTTCAATTTCTTATTCAATTTTACACAACAATGATAATAATTTAATATTATCATTCCTAACAACCAAGCATCCATATATAACTATATAATTGACGAAAAATTATTTCCTTTATATACAAAAATAATTTGGCTAAAATTATTTAAGTTACCCTATTTAAAACAATACCGTATCGTTTTATCTCGTTCAAGAGTTTAGAAATCCCTATCGATGACATGGCATCTCGCACATCTACCAGATTCCATAAACACTCAACTGATAAGTCAACACAATATAAAAATAATTTTTATATTTGCTAACGAATGCGCGCTAATACCTATTAAAACACTCAAACTCATTGTAGAGTATTACGCACTCTATTTAATGAGTAATTCCTACCAGAGCCAAGGCTCTCGCTTAACCTTTAGCTCTAATACCAACTGAAACGATCCGATTTTTCGATGCCCGAAAAAAAATCGGACCATTAGGGTTTAAAGAAGAAAGAGGTTGAAGAAGAAAATAGAAACAACATCAGAGTCTAACCATCGCAGCGGAATAAAATATACTAGATAATAACCGATCATTACACAAAAGAAAACTATATCTATTTTATACATGCACCATCAGACTACATCATCAGAGTTCAACAACATCAATAACATACAACTGGACAGTCATGTAAACTTGTCCTCAAAACTGGATACACAGCAGAATAATAATCAAGTACGGAAGTACGTATCGCCATCCAGCTCGTCTCTTGAGCTTCACAGCATCATATCCTGTATTCTATAATACTCGGTATGACCCGAGCGTTATAAATGAATAACACCCGAGTCAGTCTAAAAAACCTGCGTGAGAAAACACACGCAACTTGGATTATTAAAGTTCTCAAAGCATCTCGCAAGACCACGCCACAAATAAACATGTCGGATTTTTACCTTACGATAGCTGAAACAATTTTTATCAAATTCGTCTTATATTAATAGTGTCTATAGAAAGTAAAATAGAATATAGGTGAAATGCTTGCATCTCACGTTTCGGCAATAGTTGGGCACAATCAAAACCATAAAGGCGCATAGGGTGAACGGATTTCGAACTAATGACTAGGCACCGGGGTACCATGTGTCACTGTACCTGGTTTAGATCAGCGTATCGATGATCCAACCTAAATCCCCTGCGACACAAGACTGGGACTACCCCTTACTGGATAATCCCGAGTAAGATCACCCTGCAGCTGGGATCAGCAACCGCCACACAGCCGAAATAAAAAGGGACATCTAGACAGGGATGACCTCACCCTGATGGGTGATACCCACTTAGCCTTGCTGCATAACCCCTGATTTTCAGTAATTCTCGGTTAATAAGGCTCGAGGCTAAGCGTTACCTTTTTAGAACATATCACTTAGAATGCTCACCATCCACTTGACGATGTTCTGAAAGCATTCATCCATACAAGTCCGTTGCGGATTCGAACGGAACCGAAGGCACTACTCCTACTACATCCATTTTGGAATCACCTAAGGATTAGTAGTGACTATCCCTTGCACAAAACTTCTCCACCTTCGATTCCAACTCTTGTTTTCCCCATGAAAACGTACACACCGAATCGAAATGGTTTTCGAGAAATTGATTCTGATCCCGGTTTCATCGGAACGATCAGCGCATTGGCCAATATTGATAGTCTGTTATTTATCTAACAATTAACATTCACAAACAACCATCAAACAAAAAAAAAATTCCAAATTATTTATTAACCTCAAAATATCTCTGCAAGATATATTTCTATTTATAGCCCTTTGAAAACAGTTTCAAACCATCTTCTTTTTACTGAATAAATTCCCCAAATATTTTCTATTTCCACTGAAATCACCAAGTACAAACACTTTAGATTTTAGAATAATTTAAAAACACTTTATTATAAAATACACTTTAAAATATTTAAACTAAAAGATATTTTAATACTTTATTAAAAATATATACTTTAAGAATATTTAAAATAAAGCTACTTTAGAAAATATAAAACTAAATTTTCTCTTTTTAAAATAAAATACCAAGTCACCGTTAAATAATTACTACTAAGATAAATTTGAAGAATACTTTAAATTTAAACATTTGAAAATAAGAGACTTTCTAAAACATGCTTTGAACACTTTTAACTTATACATAAAAATTTGCTTCGAATACGTACTTGGCTATCCATGGAAACACACTTCTCTTCCACATCCTTTGAAGATAAATCATTATTTGTTTTTAAACAAATTTACCCATTCCTTTAATAAATTTCCACTGTGAATTTATTCTTCCAAATACCTACTGATATATTACTTCACTTTTATAAATCCAGTTTAAAAATTTCATAGTCTCAACCTCCCTTTAAAATCTCGGTTTCAAACACTTAATCAATTTTCAAATTGATTTCCACACTACTTCATTTTGGAATAAATTCTTTTACTTACTCATTTATTTCAAAGCCCATTAACTTCAGATTTTATTCCTTAATTATGATTTAAAATGTTTTTAATTGAAAAATACCAATTTCATTTTTCCCCAATTCCTTCTTTATCCTTTTAAATAAATTTAAACCTTGGATTTTAAAATAAATTCTTTATTCCTTTAAACAATATCACTTGGGTTTTAAAATTCATTATTTCCTTTTTATTCAAAATCACCCTTCCCATACTCAGATTTTATTTATTAAAATTTAAAAATCACTTTCATTCTTTTCAATTCATTCTTCTATTATACCAAATTTTTAATAACCATTTTATTTACAAATTCTCTCTTTCAATTTTCTTTTCAAAAATCCAATCTATATATTTTTGGTAAGTCGGTACACCCAAATATTTTCAATCAAACGTAGCATCCAATATTCCAATTATCAATATAATCCATCACAGAATATTCAGTAATCATACACAGTATTATTAGAACAATCAAAATAATATTGGGGAATCTAATTGGATCCCTCCAACCTATTTTCCTGGATCCACAGACGTTAGCACAATACCAATTCCACTTCGAGGTGGAATATCTCGGTACATGGGATTAATATAATATTATCCGAGATTATGTGGTGCATAGGGTCTCATCTGCTATATAATGCGGGAAATTAATCACTCCAATATATAATATATACTACTATATATAATATAGCACATCAAATCAATTCAATCATTCAACTAGTTATTTAAATTTCACCATTTAAACTTAAATAGAACACAGATGAGTGAGATTAACTCACCTTTGATTTTTCTTTTATTCGCTAGTCGTTCTGATTGTATCCTTTACACACCTTCCACAGCTCTGAACCCCACTGGCACCGATTTCGTTCGATCTAAACCTTGTATAAGTAATTTCCAATTTAATATAAATTAGCGAATTTACCCTTGATAAAAGTTTATCAACTAATCACTTAGTTCAAATTAATTACCCATGAACGAATTTAACTAACCAATTAATTGACTTAATACAATAATCAGCCACCTAATTACCTCATGTCAAATCTTTATTCAATTATAATTCATTTAAGTTTTTAAGATTTTACTCTAACAAATAATTAACAAAAATTTATTCGAATGATATCAAATTTTTTCCAAGCTCATTTTTGGTTTACAAATGATAACCGTGGATAAAAATCTCACCAAAACTCACACGGCAAAGGCCAGAGTGATGAACCCGCACCCCGACAATCTACGGTGCCTTCTTCTTCTTCTTCAAGTTGACCATCACCGAGACGAGCCCAAGCCCCTCTTCTCATTGCGACGTATCGGCCCTCCCAACCTCGCACTCGGAACAGTGGCCTTGCCCATGAAAATTACTGCGCCCCAAACCTCGACGTGCTGACCATCGCCGCTTCTGCCCTAGTCATGGTCGACACGAAGCACAACTTCCCTACCGCGAAACCCTTCCCCGGCCATGCATCGTTCCCAAACACGATGAACCAAGCCTCGTGATTCGATTCGACTCCAGTTCGAATGCGATGAAAGGTAAATTGTTTTCGCATATTCGGTCACCAATTTGTCCTAAACGATGGATTTCAATTTAAAGGACAAAAAGATCGTAGGCCATAATTATTTATGGAAGAGGGAAATTTGATTTGTTTTAAAACAATGCTCAACCATTAAATTTTTTGAAGGAACTGTATATTCAATTTCGTTGTTGAATTAAGCGAGGACGTGATTTTAAAAAGAAACATAGAGGGGAATAAATGAACGAACTGAGAGAATGAATATTTTAGTATGTAAAGAAATGAAAAACGTACAAATTCATAATTTATAATTTCAAACTGGCAGAAATAATGGCAGAGAACGAACCACCAATGAAATTAAACTATTGGAAATAACGAACAGCAATAGTTAACCATTTGCAGATTTTGTGACGTACTAGGGTTCAAAAAACAGAAATGAATATACAACTGAGATCAACATGACGAGATGAACAAAACGATATACAAATATCAGTGGTACGATCATTGTAGTCGACAATCGGTACACAAAAATTGTGCTAAAACACCGAAAATGAGATATACGGTGCAATAGCAATTCAAATTTGATGAAATGAAATATGACATCTCACTTAGAAGATGATTTAAAAATTTATTATGTAAAATTATTCAGGTTTGAATTTTTTTTACTATTGTCAAATATTAAGTTATTTGAATTTAAATAAAATTACAGTACAAAATAAACTTCCATATTTCTGATGAAAATGTGTCATTTGCTATTTTAAGTACACGTATTTCAAATATCAAATTTTTATTTCAAAACTCGATTACTTAAAATTTCACAAAAATCTATTAATTACGCCATAAATATCGTCAAAATTTAAGGGTCGTTACAATCATCAAGGATTTAAATATAAATACTTCAACTTTACAAAGTTTGAAATTTTAGAAAATAGTATTGGTAATCATAAATAATTTTAATAGTTAAAAATAGTTTAAATAGATGAAAATAGTAAAATAGTTTAAATAGACTAAATTTCATTTAATTAGATTTAAAATGATTTAAATCGATTTAAAATAGATTAAATAGATTTTATAAGGTTTAAAATGTTTAAAATGGATCAATTATAAATTAAATTTATTTAAATTATGTTAAGTAGATTTTTAAATAGATTAAAAAGATTTAAAATAGATTAAATAGATTAAAATTATATTAAATAGAATTAAAATAAATTAAATAAGTTAAATTAGTTTAAATTGTTAAAATACTTTAAATTGCATTAAATAGGTCAAAATAGATTAATTAAATTAAAATAATTTTAAATTGATTAAAGTATTTTAAATTAATTTAATATAGATTTAATAGCTATATCAAATCATTTCAATAACACAATTCTGATAAATTCATTTATACTTGCTACTTCAACTTTGAAATTTCAATTAAAATCCTTTGGGCAATTCATTTAAATCAATTCCAATTTTAGCATCAGCTCTTGGATTATCGAAAATTCTTCAGTTTGTATAAATCAATTTCTATTCCATAATACCATTTAACTGAATTCAAATTTTAAAGAGTCAAAAATCATTTAATTTGACCAATCTAGTGTCCGCATATAATTTTTTATCCTAGCATCAAGTGATACATATATTTATCACTTCAATCTGAAATTTAAAATTTTAGGCTACATATCATCTCAAACTGCATTCCAGAATTAAATTAAATCCATAAAATCGCACGAGTCTATCATTTCAACGCATAATGATTTTTTCTTAATTTATAGATCATTCGGTTATGTATCATTTGAACCCATAGGGAACTTGTATTATTATAACAATATTAAATACAACATCCAGTCATCAAATATGAAAAATCAAACACCTATCACAATCATCATCCTAATCAATTAATATCCTCAATAGATTACTAATAATCAATTATAGGTATTAACTGACAATTTTAAATTCAATATTGAAGTGAATGATGATTAAATGCAATAAAAAACAAATTTAACTAGAACGACAATTAAAACATACCAAACATCAATCAATTAATTTTTAATCGCACCATAAATTAAATTTAACTAACATAGGCAATTTAGAAGTTGTGAGTGGGTTAAAACACTCACATTTGATTTCAAATCGATTTATGATCCGATTTAGGGCCCAAAATCTAACAGACTTAGAATTCGACCAAACCTATTCCAAAATGTCTGGAATTCCGATATCATCCCAATGGAGAAAATCGTACGTGAATACGAGGATATATGCAAAAGTTATTAATGTTAGAAGGTTTGAAAATTTCGACTCCGGGTCTTACTTCGAGTCGCCGCCTCAATTACCCGGTGCTTGCTCCAAGTTTTGCCAAAATGACCTGAGATCCAAGTCATTTAGTTCCAGACCCGAAGTCACCCAATGGTTTTTGCCTCTAGAAGACAAAGCGCCCCAGATCCGCCTTGTATGGCCTCGAACTCTCTAACCCCAAGTTGCTGCAGGGTTTCCTCCTTTGAAACTCGAAGTAAACCTCATCCCAACTCAAAGTAAACCTGGGGCAAAAAAATTCTGTTTTTTTAAATTAGGTAATTGAATTTTCGAATTAGGTTTGATAAGAAGGAAGAAAATGTACATGTAGAAAAAAATAATATGAAAAACAACTAGGGTTTATGGCAGCCTATATAGGCAGGGTTGGATCGAAACGACTAAGTGACCCAAAAAGCCCGTTCTTGCCCCAAAAAGAAAATATGTCACCCCATATTTCAAAATAAATGTTTTCGATAATTTGAAACTCAATGGAACAGGTTTTGTAACAACCCGCATATTTATCGATTGTATGTTTAAATATTTTATTTAAATATAGCATCGTTCGTCGGATTTTTGTCCGAAAAGCTACTTTTTGCAAACGGTCGAATTATGACTCGAGATCACTACCATGGAGTTTAAAATGCCGTATGCGACCTTTTTGAGTATAAACTTCGATATGTTTAGAGTTAGTAGAATTTTGCTACTTTCCACTTAGGGCTTTGGGTTGGGTTTTAGCCCATTAACCCCACTTATCAACCTAGCTTAAACCCTCTTCTCTTCATTCCTTCATAATTTCCTAATACATTCAAGCTTTATCAAAAATGGGGAAAGATAAAAAGAATTAGGAAATCCAAGCCCTAGTTTCCATTTGCAAATTCAATTCTAGCTCCAAAGTCATAGAAGAAGCTTTGGTATTGTTTGCACCAAAATTGGTCACAACACTCTTCGGGAGTCGTTGAAGAGATAATAACGAAGAATGTAAATTCTAAACGAGTATTATCTAACAAAAAATCCAATCAACAGTAAAGTAAATGCGTAGAAAAGCGATTTATAGTGGTTCGGCGTGTTGCCTACATCCACTGTGAAGTTTTGTACTTTATTGCTAGATACTTGAAGATTACAAGTTTTTTATAGCGAAGCACTGCAGATAGTAAGTCAAAATTCGAAATCAATCGCAGTGATGATGATATGTAGTGATTTTGGCAGCGTCCGGGCGTACTTTTTCTCTCAAAATTCTCCGACCCCTTTTCTGAATGACTAAGGGCTCTATTTATAGGCGTAGGATGCTGATATTTCACTGAAAATTCGGGAGACCACTTCAGGCACGTGAGGGGGCCCACATGCCCGGCCTTACGAAAATTGGGCCCACTTTGGGATCGATTCGAACTCCATTCGAATCGATCAGAAAATCATCCATTCGAGGTGAAATTTGGTGTGGACATTCTTCAACATGTATGCAAACTTCTGTGAAAATTTTGTGACATTTGGATTAGTAGATTGAGAGATATGGTCGATATGAAATGGGGTTCTTCGAGTGGCTGTTTGGTTCGAATCCATCTCTTCGCATCGATGATTTCGAATCGATGGTGGCACGCGCTGTTTCGATGACGTGGAGCGTAATCTTCGACTCGATCCGGTCTTTGCTCCGAATTGACCGCTTCGACTCCATATATCTCGGCGCGTTTGCATCGATGGAATGACACGTCACCTCAGCTTGCTGGGTTGATGGATTGGAATGAAGCTTCACCGATGGAGTCGAACAACCGATGGTTGATGGATATGAAAAAGCCTTTCTCTGATGGAAATGAGCTTCGTAGCTTCTCCATGGATACGAAGTCAATCGATGCGAAATTGAACCCTACGATGCATATGAAGGATGATCATCTGATGGATGCGAAGCAGACACTGGCTGACGGATACGAAGCGCTCCATCTGCTGATGGGTACGAATGGGACTGAGTCGAACAGAGGTACTTTTGATGGATTCGAACATCATTGATACGAACGGAGACACTATGATGGATTCGTACTTGATCGATACGAAGGGCGGCACTTCGATGGAAACGAAGTCACTGGGGCCCGATCGATGCGAAAGTGATCGATACGAAACCGGTGCTTTTCCCTTCAAATTGAATCGATCATAACTTGAGCGTATGAAATCAGATTGACTTGAAATTTGAGATGCTGACTTCTATGACGTTTCTTGTCATATCCTATCAATTGTAGCTCAAACTGGACTCGGACACAATTTAGCGATATCCATTGTGAAGTGAAGAATGTCCGATCTTTGAGACGAACTGTACTTTGTTTTCGATCAATCTTTTGGTATCATGGCTTTTCCAAAAAGCGGGATAACATTTGCCCCCCAAAGTACGTCTTGTGGAAACATGACGTGCTTTGAAATGCTGCAATCTCTTTCTGAACAATCATAGCTCTCTTGTCGGAGGTTGTAACCCTACGTTGATATGATTGATTGCTATGTAATAATGCTTAGCTGTTGGTTGTTGTGTTCGTAACATGATGAGTATTCTATCCCTGTAAATGTTTAAAATCGAATGTTAGTCCGACATATATGCACATATGTTAGTTTGACCCTTGTTAACGTCGTGTGTCCACGAGTCGTTGTCGGTTTTGTTTGTTGTTGAATTTCGTATCGATTCTCTCCTGAACCGATTTGGAAATTTGAGTTGAAACGACGCTTGATGGTTGTTTTTGACTATCCTCTTGTATCGATCCTCTCCTGAATTGATATAAAAGGTTAACAAGTAGTTTTTCACATCGATGCGAGTCGAAATGATGGATACGAAATGACAGTTCGTATCGATGAGCTTGGATGGGTACGAAACGTCCATTCGTACCGATGAGAAAGAATGGATACGAAATTGCTATTCGTATCGATCGGTTTTGATGGATACGAAATTGCGGTTCGTATTGATGAGAAATGATGGATACGAAATTTCTGTTCGTATCAGTAGGTTGTGGATGGAGTTGTGAACTTGTTGATGTGAACGTGGGCCTTGAGCCGATGGAGTTCACAATCTACAGCTGTCTTTGCTGCTTGCTTCGTATCGATGGATCCGTCGCTTACTTCAAATTGATAGAAACTTCTGGTGATGGATTCAAAACTACCGTTCGACTCGAGTGTTGGGGTGACCGGTGGTGACTGGTTGCATGGACCGGGAGACGAATCGACCCGGTTTTCCTATGGCTTCGTATAAATAGTGTGGACTTAGCCATTTTTTCACTTTTTACTTTTACTGTTACCTTGTGCTCTCTGTGTCCTTGCATTGACTCGAAGCTTCCGAGAGCAGTTTGTCACGTCTTCGAATCGATTCAATTCTTTAATCCTTCGAAGTTAAACATTAAAATCAGGTAACTAATGGATAGAATCGTGTTTAGAATGATGAAACTCGAAATCTCAATCCATCCTTCTTGCTGTTATGATAGGTATTGATGAACTTAAAGATCTGGGTGAATGAGAGCAATTTTTGCGACGGCCATGGAGTCGAGGCCTGTTTGGAGAAGGAGCTGTGAGTTTTCGAATCGAAGGAGATTATGTGATTTCGTATCGATACGAATATGGCAGTGGCGATCGACGCGAAGCCAATGTTCTCTGATCGATGCGAAATGGTGTGCCCCTCATCGGTACGAAATGCATCGCTTCGAACTTGATCGATACGAAACTCATCGTTTCCAACTGATCGATACGAAACGTATCGAGTCGAACCTGATCGATACGAAACGTATCGAGTCGAACCTGATCGACACGAAACGTATCGATTCGAGCATGGTCGATACGAAACGTATGGATTTGGACATGGTCGATACGAAACGTATCGATTCGAACATGGTTGATGATATTTCTTCGATTCGATACGAATTTGAACTGCAACGACCGATTCGAAGTTGAAACCAAATGAATTTAGAGAATTTTTTGCACACATAAAAATACTTGACTCCGACGAGCTTTTGCCTTGCATGATTGAACTTGAGTGTAGAACTGCATATTGGACTACCTTTCGCAGCTCATCGATGGAACTGTAACTTAACAAAAGTATAACGAACTTCAACTTGGATCGATCGTTTGCGGGTGGATGGCACAGTTGTGATGGTCAGCGATGACGGTCATTTCCGGTTTGATTTTCATAGTTTTGTCGTACGTACGTTACAGTTTATTCTATAGAATTTGCTCAAGTAATGCACAACATTGCATGACACATTCATGCACTTTACACCGGGGAATGCAAGGGCTTTTTATCATCTAATGATGACTTCTCGTGAGTTAGCCAGTTATGGAAACTTCAAGTTCGCAACCGCAAGAAACTCAGAGTTCAGTCCCTCCCTTGCTTGAAGTGTCGGAGATTGAGATTGAAGTTATCGGTCCAGCTCCGGACAAGTTACCTGACGCGTCCTTCATTAGTAACCCATCAGACTCTGTTCCATCCAATATTTCGGAAGACATCCTAGGAAGAATTTGCTTAAGGCATGGTTTGTCGATGGATGACGTGCTACTGCCGGAGCCAAGTGATAGACCGCATAATCCACCGGAGGGATATACCGCATTCAATCGCCATGCGTGCGCAGCTGGGAAGCTCCCTCCGTTTAACCAGTATATAAGAGAAGTATTGTCGTTTTTGAGGATCGCTCCATCTCAGTTGCATCCGAACGGATATGCGTCACTCAGTAGCTTGTTCGTTGCATTTATGGAGTATCTCTATCGTCCGCCACTCCCAAGTGAGATCAGATACTTTTTTAATTTCAAGAGTCGGGCCGATAGTCCATCTTTTACATTCTTGGAGGCGGTAAGAAATTTCCAAGTGATCACGGGGGCATGGACTAGATTGAGTTGCATCAAGACGGAATGGTTTTATGTCAGATGCCCCCCAGGGTTCGCTCGACGATGGCTATTTAGACGTGAGTATCGGTATTTTTTCGGGTAGTTGATAAAACTGATGTATTGGAAGTCGAACTCACATCTTTTTTCTTTTTCAGCCGTAATTCAGCAACCTGAAGGTGAACGTTTCAAAGAGATAGTTCGGGTATTTCAGGAAATCCCAAGTGAAGAGAGGAATATCGAGCTTCTACTGATAGATAGAAATCTCAGGTTTCTCGGACTGATTGAAAGGAGACAAAGCATAATGCTTGACGGTGTCTTAAGAACCGTCTTGAAAGAACGAGTCAAATGAAGAAAGCCTAAAGTTGTCATAATCGAGGAGGCTGACTCTGAGAGAACTCATACCGATGAGGAAATGTTGGACGAATCTACGGATGTACCACAAGATGCCGAAGAGCAGAGAAAAGGCAAGGCAGCCGTTGTTGGGTCATCTAAAAAGAGAAGATGGAAATCGGTTGTTACGGCTCGATCCGCTCCCTGAGTTAGAATTTCCGAGATGTCTCCTTCGAGAACTGAAAATCTTTATGAAGGGATTGCCGATATTCCAATTCCGGATGATGTGTCCTTGCAGCATGATGCCGGATTGGAAGAACTTTCTGAAGCCTTAGTTTCGAGCGAGTCTCTGCCCACTAGTGCGGTTGACACATCTGGTTGGTCGTGGGGTTGCACCCACATTCACGCTTCACGTCACTACACGATTTTTAATTGTAAAACGTTCACCGTGAGAGATTATTAATTTTGCTTTATGTTTTTGCTTCGCAGATATCATGTCTGGCAGAGGTTCGATGCTCGGCAGTCTTCGTAAGAAACTCCAGTCTTCTTCTTATTATGAAGCATATAGGAGGGAAGGAGATAGAGAATATGACTATGGGCGCTCGAGTCATGAGCGCTCTGACAGAGAAAAATATTATAGGCGGCGGTCTCGATCTCGCACGCCACCTCCTAGCGCTCACGTACCGCCTCCAGTTCATGTCTCGAGGCCTCCAGAAACCTCACGACCCAGGCCGTCTTCCCAACCACCGAGGTATGATACTCACCGCAGAACGGAAATCGTGGCCTCCCCGTCAACAGAGCAGACATTGGCGGAGCCTTCGAGGGAAGGAGCGGTTAGGCTTGCTCAACTGAGGAAGGAATTTCTTGAAATTTGTTTCGACGGGTTCGTCTTCCCCCGCATCTAAAAAGGATACCATCGACAGTTGCACCTATGATGCATGACTATCTCTCGGGCGTATTCTTTCAATATCAATAATGGTCGAGGACTGCTAAGAAAGCGTCAAATGTGGCCTTTGATCGAGCGGCTACGATCGAGAAGTTGGAGAAAGAACTTGGTCAAAAGGAACTCATTATTCAGGCGCTTGGCAGTGAGGCCGAGTCTTCTCGAAAGTCGGAGATTGAAGCTCTCAGAAAAGCAGATGAAGCTCAGGCAGAGATGGATAGGATGAAGCGTGAGCTTTACGCCATGGTGGAAGACATGGGCCACCAAAATACCATCGTGACTGCTGAGCGGGATGCGGCCTAGAAAGAGCTAAGTGAGCTCAAGGACAAATTTGCAGAGATTATGAAGGAGAGAGACACCGCTAACGTTTCCGCACAGGAAGCGTGTGACCAAGCAGTGGAATTTTGGAAAGAGAGAGATGCGGCCTTGGAGAAGGTCCGCGAGACAGAAGCCGAAGTCGATGAGAAAGTTCGTCAAGCAGAGACTAAGCTGGAGACAGAGATAGAAGAACTTCTCATCACTTATAATGCTAATGTGCTGAGGCACAGAAATTTGACATGGCTTGATGATTGTCCGACGCATTTGTTCAATGCCTGGAATTTATTAGTTGAAGAAGAGAGAGCATCAAAGTCGGGCGAAGCTTTTGATGAATTCGAGTTATAGAACCGTATACTGACTGATGATGAAAAGAAGGTTCTCCACGATTTCATGATCTCTCACGCAAAAGAGTGACTTGGTGCCCAACACTTGGAAGTTGGTGAGGGGTCTAGCATTGTGCATTCAGCTACAAGTTTAGAATTGATCACTTTATCTGGAACGGAGTCGATGCCAACAACTGAGCCATAGTTGGTCCCAGGCTACGACCCTGAGCAGCCACGCTTATCTCCCATCAGGGAGCGCTCTTCTAAAGCTTCTCAGTCAGCTACGAGTCAAGTTGAGGAAGGTACTCTACACAAATCTACTATGTGTTTGAATTGAAGTACTTGTATTGAAGCGTGTTCTGATAACTTCTTTTCTTTCTTGTCCAGTGAGTTAAGTAACATCGACAGCTCCTCCTGCGGTCCAAGAACCACGTCAAGAACAGGAGGCCATTATTACTGAAGTGATCGCCACGATGACAGTCGCGCCGACTGAGGTGACACAAGGGGGTTCAATTACTTTTGACGAACAGATGATGAATGAACTCTTGAGCCAACACAGTGACCCTTTTATTGACATGTCATTTATTCTTGGCACGTTCCCACCTGCTTCTATGGCATCGTCGCAGTCCACCGCTACCTATCGTGAGTCTCGTGAAGCTCGTGAGACTGAGATACTTGCTCAAATCGAAGCAGAGATGGAAGCGGCAGCACACGGCGGTAATTCTGAGTGTGTTACGACGGCGGTTGATCCCACTCCTCTCGTGGTGACATCTTCTAGGGACACGCCAGCCGGAACCACCGCGCCCGTTCCTCCCCGGGTGATAGACCCGACTCCTCCGATTCCTCGAGAAGAGAATATTCCTTTTTAAGTTCAAGTTCGGAGGAGTATATCGATATCATGCCTTCGTCAGAGGAAGATCCGCCAAAGGGTACGGGGTCAAAGCGGAAGATTGCTAGCGGTTCCAGTGGTTCCGCGCTGAAGAGGAAACCGAAGAAGAAGAAGTAGATGATTCCCTCTAGTGCATTTTTGGCAGCTAGGAAGTCATTTTTATTTTCCTTTCATAGGCTATGTATAGATGCTGGCTTGGCCCCCTGCTAGTAGGAATTTTTTGGAAGAACTTGTACATGAATCTTCACATACAGTTAGTTGAAATAAAATTCAATTTCTTTGTTTCAATTCACATTTGTTTTGTGCTTAAGTATTTGCAGTGTTTGGCTTTCAATCCGGTGTGCTTGTGGCGTTTTTACTGTCAAGTAGAGTTTGTTTTATTTGCCAAGTCTGAAAATCTTGATCACATGTTGTTATTGATGAGTAAGTTGAACTTTGGATGTTATATCACTTTGGTTAGTTATTAACGCTTAGCCTTTTGCCCTCCAGTTTCGGGGAACAACATTTGTACTTCGGTGGTCGATCGCACTTATTTCAAATCTTAATCACATGTCCACACGCTGGGGACTTAGGATAATTTGCGATCGATAATCTGGTTCGCACTCTGGGAATTTGAGAGTGATCGATGTTCGCAATATGGTTCGCGCTTCGGGAACCTGGAATTGACGTTTATACTCCACTTCACGCTCTTGGAACTTGGAGTTAGTATTGATATTTCGGTTCGCACTACGAGAACTTTGACTTGGTATTTGTGCTCCAATTCGCACTCTGGGAACTTGGAGATAGCATGTATTGTTTGGGTTTGCACTCCGGGAACCTGTAATTTTATACTCCGATTCACGCTCTGGGAACTTGGAGTTAGCACGGATGCTTCGGTTCGTGCTCCGGGAACCTGTAATCTATATTTATACTCCAATTCCCGCTCTGGGAAGTTGGAGTTAGCATGGATGCTTCATTTCGCGCTCAGGGAAGCTGTAATCTATATTTATACTCCAATTCATGCTCTGGGAAGTTGGAGTTAGCACAATGCTTCGGTTCGCGCTCCGGGAACCTGTAATGTATGTTTATACTCCAATTCACACTCTGGGAATTCGGAGTCCGTTCGCACTCTGGGAACGATTTATTTGATGTTTATACTCCAATTCGCACTCTGGGAATTTGGAGTCCGTTCGCACTCTGAGAACGAGTTATTTGACGTTTATGCTCCAATTCGCACTCTGGCAATTCGGAGTCCGTTCACACTCTGGGAATGATTTATTGGATGTTTACACTCCAATTCGCACTCTGGGAAGTTGGAGTCCGTTCGCGCTCTGGGAACGATTTATTTGATGTTTATACTCCAATTCGCACTTTGGGAATTTGGAGTCTGTTCGCACTCTGGGAACGATTTATTGGATGTTTATACTCCAATTCGCACTCTGGGAAGTTGGAGTCCGTTCGCGCTCTGGGAACGATTTATTTGATGTTCATGCTCCAATTCGCACTCTGTGAATTTGAAGTCCGTTCGCGCTCTGGGAACGAGTTATTTGATGTTCATGCTCCAATTCGCACTCTGTGAATTTGGAGTCCGTTCGCGCTCTGGGAACGAGTTATTTGATGTTTATACTCCAATTCGCACTCTGGGAAGTTGGAGTTTGGGAACGATTTATTTGATGTTTATACTCCAATTCGCACTCTGGGAATTTGGAGTCTGTTCACGCTCTAGGAACGAGTTATTTGATGTTTATACTCCAATTCACACTTTGGGAATTTGAAGTCCGTTCGTACTCTGGGAATGATTTGTTGGATATTTATACTCCAATTCGCACTCTGGGAAGTTGGAGTCCATTCGCGCTCTGGGAACAATTTATTTGATGTTTATACTCCAATTCGCACTCTGGGAATTTGGAGTCCATTCGCACTCTGGGAACGATTTGTTGGATGTTTATGCTCCAATTCGCACTTTGGGAAGTTGGAGTTAGTTGTAGGGCTGTCATGTGTCGGTCCAATTCAGCCTTTGATGTGATGGCTTGCCCCCGAGCTGAGGTTTCACTTAGTGATGGCCGGTCGTATCGCATTCACTCGCTATTTGAATAAATTCCATTATTCGATGGAACTTAGCTTTTCGTGTGTCGTGATTGTTGAATGTTTCATTCGGTGAATCACAGCTCTAGCTTGAAGAGATAGTAATTTATTGTTGAAATAAGAAAATATGGCAAAGTCAGTGCCTTATTACAAGTTCAAATTTCAGAATGTAAAGGAAATTGCAAAGTATTCATAGATTAATTGAGCCTTTCATGTGTAACAGTGACGAAGATCTTCGTCGTTCCAGGCTCCTGATAAAGTTGGTCCGCCACTGATGGCGTTTATCACCAATCTTCCGTGGGGACAAGTGGAATCCTCCTGTCTCAGTCGATCGGGGTCATTGTTTTGATTTGATGGGCCCGCTTCTCTTGACTTCGGTGCCCACACAAACTGTTCCAGCTTCCGTTCTCTGATCAGTTTTTCAACAAGATCTTGTAAGTGACGACACTCGTTCGTATTGTACCCGTAGCTTTCATGGAACCTGCAAAATTTTCCCGACTGGATTTGCCTCTCTGACGAAGGTTTTGGTGCGGGTTTTTGGTACTGAATTGTATTACAGGTTTGTAAGTACAAGTTCTCTAGTGATGTATTCAGAGGAGTGTAACTGTCAAACAATGGATTCTTGCGTTGTGGGCCATGATTTTGATCTTGATTTCTAGTTTGATTCACGCTCTCTCTTCGCCGAGTTTGTTTGTTTTTAACGTTCAACTGAACTTTTCCGGGGCTCTCACCGGACTGTTTGATTGTGACATTGCTCTGGATTCCTTCTGTGCTTGGCCTTGCATCAGTTTGCTTTCTAGACTGTTTCGCATCTTCCCTTCTCAGGAATTGAGACACCTTGGCATGGAAACGGTCCAATGATGTGGGTGGTTTTCCAGCTAACCAGTAGTCAAACTCGGAATCGGGGTTGATCCCCTTAGTTAACGCCATAAGGATGAAGTTATCATTCAGATTGCTGATCTCCGCACATGTAGTACAAAATCTCTCTAAGTAGTGTCTGAGCGTCTCTCCACGAGCTTGAGTGACGCTAGACAGAGTATTGACATCTTTTGGCCTTGCGACGTGCGTGCGGAATTGTTCAACAAATTTTGTGGCCAACTGGTCGAATGATGAGACGGATCGAGTGGCAATCGAGTGAACCACATGGTAGCGATGCCCCCCCAAGGATATGGGGAAACTACGACACTTTACTGCATCGTCAACTCTAGCAGCGGTCATCGACCATTCATATTTCAGAATATGCTGGTTGGGGTCAGAGTTTCCCTCATACATGGGTAGAGTTGGCATCCTGAATCGCTGTGGGGGTTCAGCAGTAAGAATATCGTCCGTAAAAGGAGTGTGACTTCGGGAGATTCCTCAATCGTCGTTCGTGAGTCCTGGCTCTCACGGATCATCTGGAGTATCATAGTTGAAAGATCCGACATTTGCACGTTTTGTGTGGCTTGCGCTGGAGTACGATTACGTTCCGTTCTTTGGGGTTGGACCGGATGTTGTCGACAGTCCAAGTCTTGCCTTCTTGGCTCATAGTCTTCTGGGACGTATGGTTCAGGAGTACGTCCACTATGATGACGGTCCAGGTTCGACTGATCTTGGGCATCGACCCCTGGTTCAGCCACGACGTTAGTGGTGCGGTATTCTACGTTGTGGTGAGGGATGGCACCTCCTCAGGAGGAGGGTCTGGTTTGGAAACTAGCTGATGGACCAACTCTCAGTTGTTCAACGATCAGTGTCGGTTGATCTCCAGCGGCTGGCATGTGACTCCCATCTAGTCGGGGTCGTGGAGATCGATTATGATAATCAGAAGATGAAGAACTTTCGCTGGAGGAGCGAGAAGCATGGTCTCTCTTGGATCTCTTTCGCTTCCGGCGATCCAGCTAGTTGATCAGCTCGGCGTTAGCGCATAGCTGTTCTGCTAGTTGTTGCCGACTCTGGGTCAGCTCTTGGAGTAGCAACTGGAGCTCTTGTCGGGTAACCGGACCTGATGGTTCCGAATGTCCAGTAGCATCTTGATTAGATTAAGGTTGTGGCACAGGATTTTGCCTATCCTGTTCTTCTTGATTGATAGCGTTAAGGTGGTCCTTGTGCTAACAATCTTGAAAGTTGGATTCCTTTCCTAGACTTTATGAAAATCTGAATAGAAGGGAAGGCACTTGGAATTGATGATCTGGATCTCTCTCTTAGATTTATTCAATCCGGTATCGATGACAGATCCAAAGAGCAGGAGAAAATCTAGGTTTTCTCCGTGATAGCACCAAAGTGTTTGCACCAAAATTGGTCAACAACACTCTTCGGGAGTCGTTGAAGAGATAATAATGAATAATGTAAATTCAAAACGAGTATTATCTAACAAAAACTCCAATCAACAGTAAAGTAAATGCGTAGACAAGCGATTTATAGTGGTTCGGCGTGTTGCCTACGTCCAATGTGAAGTTTTGTACTTTATTGCTCGATACTTGAAGATTACAAGTTTTTTATAGTGAAGTACAGCAGATAGTAAGTCAAATGTCAAAATCAATTGCAGCGATGATGATACGGAGTGATTCTAGCAGCGCCCGGGCGTACTTTTTCTCCCAAAATTCTCCGACCCCTTTTCTGAATGACCAGGGGCTCTATTTATAGGCGTAGGATGCTGATATTTCGCTGAAAATTTGGGAGACCACTTCTGGCACGTGAGGGGGCCCACATGCCCGGCCTTAGGAAATTTGGGCCCACTTTGGGATCGATTCGAACTCCATTCGAATCGATCAGAAAATCATCCAATCGAGGTGAAATTTGTTGCGGACATTCTTCAACATGTATGCAAGCTTCTGTGAAAATTTCATGGCTTTTCGATCAGTATATGGAGAGATGTGGTCGGTATGAAATGGGGTTCTTCGAGTGGCAGTTTGGTACGAATCCATCTCTTCGCATCGATGGTTTCAAATCGATGGTGGCACGCGCTGTTTCAATGACGCGGAGCGCAATCTTCGACTCGATCCGGTCTTTGCTCCGAATTGAACGCTTCGACTCCATATATCTCGGCGCGTTCGCATCGATGGAATGACACGTCACCTCAGCTTGCTGGGTTGATGGATTCGAATGAAGCTTCACCGATGGAGTCGAACAATCGATGGTTGATGGATACGAAAAAGCCTTTCTCTGATGGATACGAGCTTTGTAGCTTCTCCATGGATACGAAGTCAATCGATGCAAACTTGAATCCTACAATGGATACGAAGGATGACGATCTGATGGATGTGAAGCAGACACTGGCTGATGGATACGAAGCGCTCCATCTGCTGATGGGTACGAATGGGACCGAGTCGAACCGAGGTACTTTTGATGGATTCGAACATCATGGATACGAACGGAGACAATATGATGGATTCGAAGTTGATCGATATGAAGGGCGGCACATCGATGGAAACGAAGTCACTGGAGCCCGATCGATACGAAAGTGATCGATACGAAAGTGATCGATACGAAACCGGTGCTTTTCCCTTCAAATTGAATCGATCATAACTTGAGCGTATGAACTCGGATTGACTTGAAATTTGATATGCTGACTTCTATGATCTTTCTTGTCATGTCCTATCAATTGTAGCTCAAACTGGACTCGGACAAAATTCAGCGATATCCATTGTGAAGTGAAGAATGACCGATCTCTGAGACGAACTGTCTTTTGTTTTCGATCGATCTTTTGGTATCACGGCTTTGCCAAAAAGCGAGATAACAGGTATGCCTTCTCTTCTTCTCCAACTCATTCTCCTTTCTATTTCAGAGATTCCTAAACCTAACTTAAGAAAAGTTTCTCTTTTAATCTTAGATTCAAGCTTGTTGGGTTGGAATTGAAGTGTGATTTTTTCTTGCCATTGCTTTATAGCTTCTTCTTCATAGTTTTGGGTTTAAATGTGAGATTTTTGTCTCATATCTATGTCTATAACTATCTTTGATTGTTGGGTATAAATTCCTAACACATATTCATGTGCATTTGCTTTTGATTTGGATTGAATTGGTGAATATTCCAATTTTTGGTGTTTTGAAGACAAATCCTTAAAAATCCTAACTTTAATTTTGGATCATGCTTTTGGTGATGCATTGAAGAGCCTATAGGGCCGCGTTGCTGAGTTGGCGTACTAGCGTCGTTGCTCATTCCATTGCAATTCGGGAGAGTTTGCTCTTCATTGAATAGGCTGAAAAATAGCCGAGCACCCAGTCACTCGACTGACCATTTGCAATCAGTCGACTGGCTGTAGCCAATGATGGCTCCGGGGGCTGTTTACAGAGACAGGGAGTCTCTGTTTCCTGCAATCAGTCGATTGGCCACTGTAATCGGTCGACTGGCTGAAGGAAATGAAATTTTCATATTTTTATTCCGGTCGACTGATTACAGAGAACCAGTGGACTGACCTGCTCCTATTTGCCTATTATGCCTATTTTTGCCTACTTTTGCTTGGTTTCCAAATTTAATCGATTCATGTTGATTCCCCAATTTGTTGTCATCATTTATTATCCACTTTGATGACATTTCCTTTGGGATTTTTGTGAACATACATTTTGATAGATTCTGTATCGATTTCTTTGGATTCTATTCATGCCCTTGAACGTGAAATTTTGGTGATTGATTGTTTCTACAATCATTTTTGTGCTTTGTCACTTTAAAAATATAAAGGTTTCAATACTAGTAGTAAATATCAAAACTCTTTTATTAAAACGATTTCAACTTTATTTTCGGTAAAAAGCTTGTTTATAAAACCGTTTTTCAATCTACTAGCATATGCAAACCTTTACCTCACCCGTATGAGAAATTTAATTTAATGGCTTAGTAAAACAAGTGGTATGAAATGCTTGCGTTTACTTCGTCGGTTAATTCTTGGACTTGTTCGATTGAATTTCTTGTGACAATTTTCGAGTGGAGACTTACAGTTTGTTCGTAAATATTTAAGTTAAGCTAGTGGTTATGGGACATGAAGCTAAGCTCATATATTTACTAGCTTAGTGTAATTGACACTTATTGATGACCGATGATGATCATTTTATGGTTTAGACTAGCAATGTGCGATGTCTCATTATCCACGTGGAGGACTGTACCTCATTTTATTGAGCTTCGTCTCATTTCTTTGTGGGCTGGTGACCAATGTACTTTTAATGTGTTTCGATTCATCTGATGTACCGTTTGTACTACATCCATGCCTCGGCTTTTCGATTCATCTGATGTACCGTTTGTACTGCGTCGATGTTCTGAATTTTTTGTGTTTCGATTCATCTGATGTACCGTTTGTACTATGTCGATGTCTCGGCTTTTGGATTCATCTGATGTACCATTTGTACTACATCGATGTCTCGGCTTTTCGATTCATCTAATGTACCGTTTGTACTGCATCGATGTTCTGAATTGTTTTGTGTTTCGATTCATCTGATGTACCGTTTGTACTACATCGATGTCTCGGTTTTTCTATTCATCTGATGTACCGTTTGTATTGCATCCATGTCTCGAATTGTTTGTGATACATGTGTTGGTGAGTTTTCAAGCTCCTGTTTTGTGATAGGCCACCCCCTTTTTGTGATTTCTGGGTTTCCATTGATGATTTCTAGAATTTGTGTTTCACCAATTATCGTGATTTACATTGATATGTTCTATCAATATTTTTGCATTGGTGAATTTGTGTGTCATTAACTTTTGTGTGTGGCATTGATATAATTGTCAATATATATGGTTTGGTGAATAAAAATAAAGAGTATGATATTCTTTTTTATCTTTGAGAAGATTCTTGTGATATTGATTAATCTCTAGTTGATTTTCAGTTGCATACTTATTACAGTATGGCTTTATAGTTATCATACGGCTTTTGTCATATTTCTTGTTCTATACCATTTTATCTGATATTTATAGCCAGACTGCTCCGTTTATTATTTTCTTATTAAACAATACTCAAGTCAGACCAAGGTGTTTTAGGTGCTTCTTCTTGACTCCTCATCTTGGATTATTATCTTGGCTTTTGGCTAACTACTTAGATTAGTAGTTTTTGGTTGTATACATTTGAGATAGAGACTCCTTAATGTATACATATTCTTTTAACTTGCACTTGTATCCATCCTTTTGTGTTATTGTGGATCTTTTTGACCACTACTCTGATGTACACTTTTAAGTGTTATATATTCATATCTATTTTCGCCTTTGTGATATGAACTTCTATGACTTATTTGTGTTATGTTTATTTCTATATTTGTTTCCGAAGATTATATAGCCACTGTGTAGTAGCTTTGAGTTTGTACCGGTGTGTCGGATTCCCTCTTGGAATGAAATGCATGTTTTACTATCTGACATACCGGCTTGCACAAAGCAATTACACGGATGGTCGCTCCTCAACAGCCTTATTCACCATGCTAGTTGATGGCATTACCCCGTAGTGTCCTTGGTTAGCGTGGGTATAGAGGTGTTGCATCACAGCTTGGTATTAGAGCCTGGAACTTCGGAACAATGTAGAATAATTTAACAAGGATCGTCGTCCTAAGTCCATCTTAGGAGTCGTGCCTTAGAATTTAATTCGAGTCTTCGTACCGGCTTATCCTATTTTCTTTGTGATGCCTTGTTTTATCAATCGTGTTTGTTTGATATTCATTCTGAGAATAACTTTTTCATCTACTTTCTTTTTTTCTTCAAGAAGAGAAATGGTTAGACCTGGTCGTCCCAGCGTCGGTCAATCTAGTGCCACTCCCCAGGGTGGAGTATTTATGTCTGCACAACAACTTCTTGATTTTGTAAAGAATGCTCAGTCTGCCGGACCCATTCCAGAGCCTACTCACCCAAAATCCAGTTTTGCATGTTTGTGCAGAGATTATACCGACTTGGGTGGAAGGCCATTCATGGGATCCGAGAGTGTTATAGAAGTTCAAGGTTGGCTCAAATCGTGCGATCACATCTTTTCTCGTATGAACCTTATTGATCTACATCGAGTCCAAGTGGCTTCTAGCATGCTCCAAGAAAGAGCATTAGATTGGTATTAGATTCTTATTTTTGAAATCATTGAAGAGGATCTTATTTGGGAGCGATTCCGAGGAAGATTCGAATCAAAGTTCGTGCCGGAAGCTGAAAAGGTGACTTTGGCCCGTCGTTTTATTGACCTTGCTCAAGGTGAATCTTCTGTGGCAGAATATGTCGCATCTTTTGAATCTCTTTCTAAATACGGGGTTGAATACATCAATACCCCGTTGAAGAAAAATCATATATTCGTCTATGGCTTGAATAAGAATCTCAAAAAGCTTTTGCTTCTGAAACTAGAAGTTTCTTTTGATCAGCTTATTGATATCGCTCTTCGACTTGAAGAGGCTGATAATGAGGGTGATGTTGAAGTTGTGGGTGCCCAATAGAACTTCAACAATAACATGAAGAGGCCTATCAAATTCAAAGGACCCACTCCCAACAAGAAAGGGAAGCAACAAACTGTGGTAACAAAAACTCCTACATTTAGTCGAGGACAATCCTACAGTTGTGGTTCCACGGACCATTATGCTAATAGGTGTCCGAGACGTCTCTTTTGTTGTTATTGAAAAGGTTTGGGTCATCTTTTATCAACATGTCCCAAACTTCCAAGAAAGAGGGAGGGAAGACTTAATGGTGTGCAAACGCCTCGTAACACTTTTCTTGGTCAAGGTACTTTTTATTCTATCCTTTATGACATTGTTTTATTTCGTGATCTTCTTATTTGAGTTCTTTTTGATATGGGTTCATCTAATTATTTTTATATCAAAAGAACTTGTTGATTCTTTTTCTTTAAAATATTTTGGGCTTGACGACTTCTTTGAGAATTGCGAATCCGGTTGGTGGTTCCGCAACACTCAATTTGCTTTGTTTGGATGTCAAGATAATTTTATGTGATTTTTCTTTCCGAGCGGATTTGCATGTTATGCGTTACTTAGGCTTCAGAATTGATTTGTGTGAAAGGATTGGCTTAATCATTATGAAGCTCATATCCTATTTTCCGAGTGGACTATTCATCATCGACATTTTCAATCTGTTATGCAGATTTCTATTTTTATAAATGATTTCAATTCCAATTTGATGACATCATTTTTTTCTTTAAGCCCACATGTTGGGTAAAGTGTTATTTCTCTCATTTGGGTAGTTGTGAATTTTCTGGTATTTTTGAGCATGTCTTAGGATTATCACCTAAGCAATCTTTTGAGTGGTGTTAAGGTCTTTCCAGGTCAACCTTGCCAGCGATTTTCATTAGTTACAAGTTGCGGAAGTTAGCATTTCACTTACCGCATTCTGCACTCGTTATGATTCTTATAAATGAATTATATGTCATTCAGTTTGTCCAGCTTATTTCATCCATTTTATGAATTGGGTATTCTATGAATATCTCAGTGACTACGTTCTTCTATTTTTGATTTTGGATGAAAACTGCAATTTAAAATTTTGCAAATCTTTTTTCATAAGATTTATTTATAAGTATGATTGGGATTTTGTTCTTGAAACGAACAAAGAATATTCGTAAAGTTTTTAAGTGATATCTTTATCCTATAGAAGATGATTTTGTGATTGTATTGCCCATTAAGTGCTTTAAGAATTCTGGTCGACGCGCTTGATCAACGTTGTCGATAAGAATTTCCTAAACGCTTTGATGAGACAATTTGACACAATATATTGACTTGTAAGAATGAAATTTTTTCTAGAAAGTTAATTACGTAAGGATAATTGTGATTTTGAAAGTTTTAGCTTTTCGGAAAAGAAGATTATTTAAAAGAAATTTTTTCCAATAGTCTTATTCTTGTGATTCCCAAGGGAAACCTAGACTTTATTGTTCATACCGATGCTAGTCGTGTTGGTTTGGGAGCCGTTCTTATGCAAAGAGAACGTGTTATTGCTTATGCTCCTAGGCAATTGAAGCCAGCTGAGACAGGATATGTCACTCATGATTTAGAGCTCGTGGCTATTGTATTCGTACATCGATTTTGGCATCATTATCTCTTGGGAGAGAAATATGTTCTCTATAACGATCATAAATCTTTGAAGTATTTATTTTCTCATAAGGAACTAATTTGTGTCAACAATGTTGGCTCGGGTTCCTTGCATCTTATGATCTTGATATTTTCTATATATTCCCGAAAGGGGAAACCGTGTTGCCAATGCCTTTTGTTGTAAGCAGCAAGTGGTCATTTCTTTGATGATGTCCGTATGGAATGACCTTTTTACCAAGTTCGTCGGTTGTTTCGATGTACCTCGTTTTATTGAGCTTCATCTCATTTCTTTTATGGACTAGCATCAGATGTTCTTTTATGAGTTTCGGTTCATCGGATGTACTGTTATTGTACTACATCGATGTCCCGACATGTCGGTTCATTTGACGTACCGATTGTACTGCGTCGATGTTCTGAATTGTTTTAGTTTGGTTCATCGGATGTACCGTTGTTGTACTACGTCGATGTCCCATCTGGTCGGTTCATTTGACGTACCATTGTACTGCGTCGGTGTTCCGAACTATTTGAACTTTGGTTCATCTGGCATACCGTTATTGTACTACGCCGTTGTTCCAAATTATTCGAGTTTCTAGTTCCTCGGGCGTACCATTATTGAACTATGTCGTTGAACCGGCTTGACTTTTCTGCTATTCATGACGTTTCCCACATCTTTCAAACTACGGAAATGCCTTTGGGATTCTTGTTTTTTATTCTTGAGCCTGGTGTTGTTGAAGAAACTAGAGTTTTAGCTATTTGACTTATGAGCAACATAATCTCTTATGCTCTTTAGGGTGAACTTCTTATTTCAAATTTTCTTTTGTGTTGATGTGCTTCTATGGTTGTTAATCTTTATTTTCTTCTTAAGTATTATAAGGATGCAATTTCTTTAAGGAGGGGAGTCTGTAATAACCCGCATGTTTATCGATTGTATATTTAAATATTTTATTTACATATAGCACCGTTCGTCGGATTTTTGTCCGAAAGCTACTTTTTGCAAACAGTCGAATTATGACTCGAGACCACTTCCATGGAGTTCAAAATGTCGTTTGCGACCTTTTTGAGTATAAACTTCGATATGTTTAGAGTTAGTAGAATTTTGCTACTTTCCACTTAGAGCTTTGGGTTGGGTTTTAGCCCATTAACCCCACTTATCAACTTAGCTCCAACCCTCTTCTCTTCATTTCTTCATAATTTCCTAATACATTCAAGCTTCATCAATAATGGGGGAAGATAAAAAGAATTGGGAAATCCATGCCCTAGTTTCCATTTGCAAATTCAAATTCTAGCTCCAAATTCATAGAAGAGGCTTTAGTATGCCTTCTCTTCTTCTTCTCCAACTCATTCTCCTCTCTGTTTCAGAAATTCCTAAACCTAACTTAGGCATAGTTTCTCTTTTAAGCTTAGATTCAAGCTTGTTGGGTTGGAATTGAAGTGTGATTTCTTCTTGCCATTGCTCTATAGCTTCTTCTTCATAGTTTTGGGTTTGAAGATGAGATTTTTATCTCACATCTTTGTTTATAACTATCTTTGATTGTTGGGCATAAATTCCTAACACTTATTCATGTGCATTTGCTTTTGATTTCGATTGAATTGGTGAATATTCCAATTTTTGGTGTTTTGAAGACAAATCCTTAAAAATCCTAACTTTAATGTTGGATCGTGCTTTTGGTGATGCATTGAAGTGCCTATAGGGTCGGGTTGCTGAATTGGCGTAAACCCCTAGCGTCGTTGCTCATTCGATTACAATTCGGGAGAGTTTGCTCTTCATTGAATAGGCTGAAAAATACCCCAGAGTCAGTCGACTGACCATTTGCAGTCAGTCGACTGGCTATAACCAATGATGGCTCCGGACGCTGTTTACAGAGACAGGGAGTCTCTGTTTCCTACAATCAGTCGACTGGCCACTGTAATCAGTCGACTGACTGGAGGAAATGAAATTTTCATGTTTCTGTTCCAGTCGACTGAATACAAAGAACCAGTCAACTGACCTCCTCCTATTTGCCTATTATGCCTATTTTTGCCTACTTTTGCTTGGTTTCCAAATTTAATCGATTCATGTTGATTCCCCGATTTGTTTTTATCATTTATTATCCACTTTAATGATATTTCCTTCGGGATTTTTGTGAACATACATTTTGATGGATTCGGTATCGATTTCTTTGGATTCTATTCACGTCCTCGAACGTGAAATTTTGGTGATTGATGGTTTCTACAATCATTTTGGTGCTTTGTCACTTTAAAAATATAAAGGTTTCAATACTAGTAGTAAATATCAAAAACCTTTTGTCAAAATGATTTCAACTCTATTTGTCAATATCAAGTTTGTTTATAAAACCGTTTTCCAATCTACTAGCATATGCAAACCTTACCTCACTCGTATGAGAAATTTAATTAAACGGCTTAGTAAAACAAGTGGTATGAAACACTTGTGTTTACTTCGTCGGTTAATTCTTGGACTTGTTCGATTGAATTTCTTGTGACAATTTTCGAGTGGAGACTTACAGTTTGTTCATAAATATTTAAGTTAAGCTAGTGGTTATGGGACATGAAGCTAAGCTCATATATTTACTAGCTTAGTGTAATTGACACTTCTTCATGACCGATGATGATCATTTTATGGTTTAGACTAGCAATGTGCGATGTCTCTTTGCCCACGTGGAGACTGTACCTCATTTTATAGAGCTTCGTCTCATTTCTTTGTGGGCTAGCGACCCATGTACTTTTAATGTGTTTCGATTCATCTGATGTACCGTTTGTACTACATCGATGTCTCGGCTTTTCGATTCATCTGATGTACCGTTTGTACTGCGTCGATGTTCTGAATTGTTTTGTGTTTTGATTCATCTGATGTACCGTTCGTACTACATCGATGTCTCGGCTTTTCGATTCATCTGATGTGCCGTTTGTTCTACTTCGATGTCTACGCTTTTCGATTCATATGATGTACCATTTGTACTGCGTCGATGTTTTGAATTGTTTTGTGTTTCGATTCATCTGATGTACCGTTTGTACTACATCGATGTCTTGGCTTTTCGATTCATCTGATGTACCATTTGTATTGCATCGATGTTTCGAATTGTTCGTGATACAGGTGTTGGTGAGTTTTCATGCTCCCGTTTTGTGATAGGCCTCCCCCTTTTTGTGATTTCTGGATTTCCATTGATGATTTCTAGAATTTTTGTTTCACCAATTTTCGTTATTTACATTGATAAGTTTTATCAATATTTGTGCATTGGTGAATTTGCGTGCCATTAACTTTTGTGTTTGGCATTGATACAATTGTCAATATTTGTGGTTTGGTGAATAAAAATAAAGAGTTTGATATTCTTTTTGATCTTTGAGAAGATTCTTGCGATATTGATTAATCTCTAGTTGATTTTCAGTTGCACACTTATTACAGTATGGCTTTATGGGTATCATACGTCTTTTGTCATATCTCTTGTTCTATATCATTTTATCTGATATTTGTTGCTAGACTGATCCGCTTATTATTTTCTTATTAAATAATACTCTGGTCAGACCAAGGTGTTTCAGGTGCTTCTTCTTGACTCCTCATCTTGGATTATTATCTTGACTTTTGGCTAACTACTTAGATTATTAGTTTTTGGTTGTATACATTTGAGATAGAGACTCCTTAATGTATACATATTCTTTTGTCTTGCACTTGTATCCATCCTTTTGTGTTATTGTGGATCTTTTTGACCGCTACTCTGATGTACACATTTAAGTGTTACATATTCATATCTATTTCCGCCTTTGTAATATGAACTTCTGTGACTGATTTGTGTTATGTTTATTTCTATATTTGTATCCAAAGATTATATAGCCGCTGTTAGTAGCTTTGAGTTTGTATCGGTGTGTCGGATTCCCTCTTTGAATGAAATGCATGTTTTACTATCTGACATACCGGTGCTCGCACAAAGCAATTACACGGATGGTCGCTCCTCAACAGCCTTATTCACCGCGCTAGTTGACGGCTTTACCCTGTAGTGTCCTTGGTTAGCGTGGGTATAGAGGTGGGGCATCACAGGTTTCAAGTCCTAATTCTGTCGCATGAAGATGTTAGCTTTAAAATCAACTTATTTCAAATTGATTTCAATTGAATAAATTTCAACGCGTTTCGAATCCGTGTAATTAAATGACAATTATGATCACTACGAAACTTGAAATCATGCAATAATTCACCGTTACGGATACAATAAAACTTTATTCATCGAAATCCGAGTTAGTGGCCAAAACATTTATTTTCACGCTAATTAGTAAATTAATATTAAATAAATTAATATTAAATGAATTAATATTAAATAAATTAATCACTTTTCATATTCGAATTAATTAACTAACCAATCTTTATCATTTTTTATTGCATAGGCATTTAAATAAATTATAACAAGTTTACATATAATTCAGTGTTAAATATTTTAAAAATTACAATGTTTAATTATATCTGTAACTAAATCCAATTAATATAATTTAAATTCATTTAATTTGGCTTTGAAATTTTAATTCAATTATTTCTCTACATACATAGTTACCATTGTTATATATTTTATTACATTAATATCTTACCCTATTCATCTTACTTTTCATTAAAAAGTCTTTAATTGCATTTAATCGTAATAAATCCATTTATTATAATTTAAATTCCAATAATTTGGGCAAACTTGATTCCAATTCTTTTGATTCAATCAGTTGTTATATCATGCATAAAATTTCCATTGGTTACATCTTATTGAATCAACATTCTACAATTATCAATTTAACCTACATTAACTACACTAATTAAGTGAATTAATTTCAATTGATTTTCTATTTTAATTTAACAGGCTAAATAAAGAGGTAACATGTGATAATTGTCACCCTTAACTTTTAGTTACATTTGTATGTTGGTTATTTACACACAAATATTATAGTTGTTCATACAACATTCATTTTTGTCAAGTTACAATTTATCACATACTATTGAATTAATACAACACTTAAATTATCATTTGCACGTTTAATTCAGTTATCAGTTAATACATACATTACTAAAATTATTCACAAACAATATCAGTTATAACTCTTTTACCCTTTTAATTAATTGGAACTACATTCCAAGCCATTATCAATTTGCTTAAATTAATACAATTTAATTTCATTCCAGCTATATTCCCATTATTAATTCATAAATTTTATTTCTTCCAACATTTAATTACAGAACCATATTAAATTAACTATTTTTAATTATTGGAATTTATGGGTTGTTACACCATTCTTATCGAAATTGCTTGTTGATGTTGTTGGATGTTTGTTGTCTTAATACTTTTTTGAGGATTGCGAATCCTATTAAGGGATCCGCAACACTAAACATATTGTGAGAATACTGAGATTGTTCTTTGTAGTCTTTCTTTCTGTGCAAATCTGCACGTTAGTCATTACCTTGGGTTTAATATGTTTTAGGGAAGGATTGGCTTGCTTGTTATCAAGCCCCATCCTATGTTCTGAAATTACCTTATATTTTAGGCATCCTAATTCGGCTGATCAATTGTTTCTTGTTCTTTAGAATCTTGATGATAATTCCAATGTATCTTTATTTTCTGTTAGGTTCGAGATGATGATGATGTACCTTGAATTCCAGTTGTTTGTGATTTTGCTGATACATGTGAGTCCACTTTAGGTTTTCTACCCAATCGAACAATTGAGTTTTATATTGGCCTTATTATTGGTTCTTAGCATGTTAGTAATCTTCCCACGAGGATGTCCACCAAGGAAATGAGGAACTCAAAAGCAATTGATGGAGCTTGAAGCCATGTCATTTTCTCAGCCCAGTACTTAACTATAAGGTGCTACCGTCGTCTAGTTAAGAATTTGATGGTACCCTTAGGCTTTGCATCGATTACCGCTAACCTAAAATGTTAGCCATTAAGAAAAAATATCCATAGCTTAGAAACGATGACTTTTCCAATGTAATGACCATGTATTTCGAACCTTTCGGATCCGCACATGTCGGACTTAAATTGCTCAAAATATCAGATCGTTAATTAATATTTGGTAAAACTCGGCATATACAATAAATAAATAAATCATAAAATCACAAACACAAAGTAATATAACAATAAGCAACGGAATAGATAAATAATAGTTCATGAAGAAACTATATAAACATCAGAGTCAAACAAAATACAATAGAAATCTTAAATATAATGAATCTCTAATACATGAGCAACTGAGAAGTCTAAACATAAATGACTGGAATAAACTGAAATAACTAGAAGCTAGATAGATCTTCGAATTAAGCTGAAATCTCCAAAGGGGTGTCTTAGATGTTGTATCACTCAGTCTGACTCGAGCATAAAGCAAAAGGCTAAACACTCAAGTCAGGATTAACTTAAAGAATGTTTGGGATTCCCATCCTCTAAGGATCCGTGGAATTATCTATTATGTAGTAATATTGTGACGACCTAGAAATTTTGGACCTTTGAAATTGGAATATTTAATTGATTTTAAATATAAAAGTCAAATTCTAACTTGAATTTCAAATATCATTGTTGTTTGACATTTATATTATTGAATTTAACAAATCAAAATTGGTTTAAATAGCGAATCTTGGATTTTAAGTAGAATAAAATCATTTCAAAGGCTTGTAAAAATCTATATTTATAATACAGAGGATAATAGAACTTTTAAAATTTAATTTGACAGTGATTTGTTCAGTTTTGAATTTATATTGTTTAAATCAATATTCAAAAATAGCATTTCGAGGCACGGTCCTGAAATTCGACGAAACTAGTTCCATTGTACCCGCAATAGTATATTATTATTGGATTTCAATTTCCGCAGCATTCAGAGTTTTCTTGTGGTCGTATGTTTAAAAAAACGCGCTGAAATTTATATCGAAATTTAATGTAACAACCCTGAGATTGCAATTACCGAATGATAAGTTAAAAATTATGATTTTAAGTTAAAAAGGGGGCTAAACAAATTTTTGGGAATTTAAATTTGCAATTGGTTCGCAAATTAAAATATTTTTGGGATGAAATGGGGAATTTTTTTTATGTGATTATAGGTTAATGGGCCAAATGAGCAATTATATGGTTTTAATTAAAACTAGGATGCTTCTTAGGATTTTGTTCACATGATAACCTTAGGAAAATAAACTAAGTCCTAATGGGTTTTAAAACCTCTTACCATGACTCATTAACCAACCCACTCCTATTTAATATCTCAAACCCCTCCCATAAACCCTAACCCTCCTCTTCATAAATTCCTAAACCTAGATCTAAACATAATTAATGGCCTACATTTAGAAGCTCCATCTCCTTCTCTTCATAAATTAGTTTAATCCTAGAAGGAAAAGAAAAGAGAAGAAGAAAGGTAATGCAATCTCTCCTATTCTCTAATCCTCTTTCTTAATCCCCATTTATCTCTATCATCTTGTAGTAATCATTATTTTGTTTTCTTTGTTGATTTTGGGTTCTTGAAGCCTCTTGATCTTTGCTTTGGGGTTGAGGAGTTTGGCTTGCTTGATATTGTGCACTAAAACCATTTGATCCTTTGCTTAATTGAGGTAATTACTATTGATTAGCAATTATTGCTAGTTGTAAAGCTAAGCTTTGACCTTGGTTTCCTTTAATTTAGTGTTATAATCATTATATGGTGATTAGTGATGGTTATTAGTGATTTTTGATGCCAAAAATTGAGAAAAACACCCCTAAATCATCAAAAAATGTAAAAAACAGCTTGCTGGAAATATGCAGGCTGAAATCAGCCTGAATAATGGGCTCTGGGTGCACCAGGACATGCCTGGATTGCACCCAGGCCCCAGCCCGGGCGCAGCCCGGGCGCGCACAGGCCCCCAGCCCCCCCGGGCTGGGGGCGGGCCAGGTCCCCAGCCCGCAGCGGGCTGGGGCGGCCCAGGTCCCCAGCCCGCAATGGGCTGGGGGGCCCCCTTACCCCCAGCCCGCAGCGGGCTGGGGCGGCCCAGGTCCCCAGCCCGCAGCGGGCTGGGCGGCCCCTTTACCCCCAGCCCGCAGCGGGCTGGGGCGGGCCAGGTCCCCAGCCCGCTGCGGGCTGGGGGGCCCCTTTACCCCCAGCCTGCAGCGGGCTGGGGCGGCCCAGGTCCCCAGCCCGCAGCGGGCTGGGCGGCCCCTTTACCCCTAGCCCGCAGCGGGCTGGGGCGGGACAGGTCCCCAGCCCGCAGCGGGATGGGGCGGGCCGCGGTTCTCCAGCCCGCAGCGGGCTGGGGGAGGGCCCAAGTACCTCCAGCCCAAGCGGGCTGGGGGCCCACCAAAAAAAAAAAAGAAAGAAAAAAAGAAAGAAAAAAAAACATTACCTCTGTTTCCGTCTTTTGAGTGCCACTTCGCGATGCCGCCACGTTCGCGTCGGAAGTCGGAATTTGACGTTTTTGGTCTCGTTGGAAAGGGGGAGTTCCGAACTCCTTCTATGAAAAATTTGGGCAACATTGGAGTTCGTTTGGTACTTCGATTTTCGTGCCAAAGTTAGACTCTGGTCGCTGTTGGAAAACAGTGTGAATCTTTTCTGGGTTCAACTTTGAGACGTCGCTGCCACTTCGTCTCAACTCGTAATCCAGAAATTCTTTTTGCATCTTAAAGTAGGGATGTCGTACTACATGCCTACTAGTTTTAATGCCATTTGGACACAGTTTGCTGGTCCAAATATATTGTCGAACTTGGGTTCGCAGCAGTTTTTGAATGCTTTTAAACACTTAGAATATTTTTGATGATTTTCTGGTTTTCGTCGATTTCATTGAGATTTGTCCCTGGATTTCGTACACGGGCTTTATAAAAAGGATTTAAAAGGATTTTTCACTCCAAAATGGCTTTTGAAAATTATTATATAATATTATTTTTAATTATTAAATTAATTACTCCATAATAGGAGACTTTTCAAAAGACCGTTTTAAAAGTGATTTCGAAATCAATTACAAATCCGTTTTACACCATTATTTTCTATAATAAAAATCTCACACTCAATTTTAGCACGTCGAGCGAAGTGGAAAGGTGCTTAAACGGTTAGGAAATATCCGGCCTATGGAAACCGTGTGTATTTTCTTTCCGGTTAATCCCCGACCTATTCGATTGATCGTTTTGACCTTTGAGTCTAGTCTACCGATGATATGAGGTGGACTTTTTATTGTTTGGAGTGTGAGCTTGCTATTGGTTAGGAAACCGTTTAGTGCGAACGTGGGGTATGGGACTCATTGTTAACACTTTACGGGTTCCTCTCCAAGAAGTTAGTGGCACATTAGCCTTTGGGCGGCCAATACTGGACCTCTGGGTCACCACGCCTCTGGGCAACCGTCTCTGGACACCTGCTCTATGGAGCAGTTTATTTTTCGGCGTGCGCCTCTGGGCCTTTATCCTTCTGGGAAGGATCTCGCCGTTTCGCGCGTTCCGCGTCTGTGCGAGTGATCGATCACAACTCTACAGTACTTGGCAACAACGACTCTGGTCGGTGCACGTGCAATATTTGTATTATCTGATGATTTTTATATCCATTCGAGTATCGCCATTCGATGTTGGTTCTATGGAACCATACGATGTAAGTGCGATTACCCTATGGATTCACAGTGTCTCTGGACACTGCATTTCTGTATTCGATTTCATTGACTTTTCAGTATATCCCTATTGCTCTTTGGAGCATCGATCTTTGCTTGGGCATTGATTACAGACTCTGGTCACTTTTGGGATTATTGCCTATGGGCAACTTTTTATAGTTTTGGCTACGCCGATGATATGAGGCGATTTTATTTATTCCACACTTTGGTGTTGATTTTCTCTTTGGAGATTTTTACTGGTGATTGATGATTAGGGATCGTCATTATATTCATGTAGTCCATATTACTCTTCTCTTTGGAGAAGTACTGTTTTATTTATGTACTGCATTATTATATATATCTCAGTTATTACTGATTGTTTAGCTAGCCTGACCCGAGTGTTTTCGCTCGGGTCAGACCGAGTTGTTTCAGGTTAGGTCTCTGGACTTAGCTTATGTGCTTCCGCTTGGACATTATCTGCTATGCTGATAGATAGTGCTTTTATTTGTCCACTATTCCGCTACTCTTTTATTTCAGACTCTTATGTACATATTTTTGACTCACATGTGTGAGCGGTGGCTTTGTACCCACCTTTTGATACTTGGATCTGTATTGACGATATATTGTACCTATGTTCTGTGACTGTTATGTGACTGTTCTGTGATGATGATGTTGTCATTTAGTATTATGTTTGTTCTGAACCTATTTTCCTTAGCCATTGTAATCTCGTTATAAATATCTATTGGATATGTCGAACCACTTAAGAAAAGAATACCACCTATTCGACGTATTCAGTAGTTAGTTATAGCTTGATTACACATGGTCGCTTCCATTATACTCTATTCTCCGTTCTAGTAGACGATATTACTCCGTAATACTCTTTACTAGAGTGGGTCTCGGAGTGGGGCGTTACATCTTGGTATCAGAGCTAAGGTTCTGAATTAAGCATAACAAACACAGAACGGATACACTTAGTACAATACATTTTAATTGGATCCGAATTAAATCAAATCCCTTCCTTATGCTTATTGATAGATAAGTTAGGAATATGTGTAGGAATTTATTATATTCCGTAGTATTCCTTAATTAAGTATCAATCATTGAATCATGTCTAACTCTAATTCCCGTTTGACTTTCAGTATGTCTGGAAGGGGAAGAGGGAGAACCACACGTCAGACTAGTGCTGCTGGGCAGTCCAGCGACACTCATCCAGAGGGCGTGTTCATGACTACCGACCAGATCATGGAGCTGGTTCGGAATTCTCAGTCTCATTCTCAGTCTCCAGCCCCAGTTGCTGATGCTCCGTGCATGTCTGTTTTTGCGCATCTCTGCAGTGATTTTACCCATCTCGGAGGGAAGCCGTTCAGTGGCTCCAAGAATGTCTTAGAGGTCCAGGCTTGGATTCGGATATGCGAGCGCATTTTTACTCGTATGGATATCTTGGATCATGATCATGTTCTTATTGCTTCTAGTCAGCTTCGGAGTCGTGCCCTGGATTGGTACGAACTCCTTATTGCCGAGGTCGATGAGACCACACTTACTTGGGCTCAGTTTCGTCAGAGATTTGAGCTCAAATTCATCCCAGAGTCAGAGAAGAACTCCCTTGCTCGCCGCTTTCTTGATCTCAAGCAGGGGAAGTCCTCCGTATCCGACTATGTCTCTTCCTTCGAGGCCCTGTCCAAGTACGGCCTTGAGTTTATTGCTACTCCTTATAAAAGGAACCTCAAATTTGTTGAGGGCTTGAAGAAATATCTGAAGAGGCATCTTATGTTACAGCTTGAGCTCTCATTCAAGAAGCTGGTCGATGCAGCCCTACATCTTGAGTCAGTCGAGATGGAGCATAGTGATGATGATCGTGGGGGTTCCAAAAACCCCAACCAGAAGCGGGGTCCATTTCAGAAGAACAAGCCTTGGAACAAGAAGAAGAAGACTGGCAGTTCTGCTGTCCAGGCTCAGCCTCAGACTCAGCCTCAGATTCAGTCACAGCCTAGTGGAACCCGTCCTCCGAGGAAATGCTTCAACTGCGGTTCTCCAGATCACTTTATTCGAGAGTGCCCCAAACCTCTCTATTGCACTTTCTGCAAGAAGGAGGGACACAGGATCTCCACTTGTCCTATTGCTCCAGCTAGTGCCAAGCCTGGCAAGCTTAATGCTGCCAAGGCTCCTGCATCTTCAGCTCAGCCTCGAGGTACGCATCCTTCCATTCTCGAAGGTTCTATTTTATTTCGTGGTAGATCTTGTAGAGTTCTCTTTGATACGGGTGCCTCTCACTCATTCGTATCAAAGGAGCTAGTAGATGCTTTATCGTTGGATGTTACTTGTCTGGTTTCTTCACTAAGGATTGTGAATCCCATTGGCGGATCCACGACCCTTAGCTTGCTTTGTGAGAATATTGATATCGATCTTTGTGGATTTTCTTTCCGTGCGAATCTGCACGTTATGGAGTATTTGGGATTTGATATGATTCTTGGCATGGATTGGCTCGTTCAGCATGACGCCAAAATTATTTGTTCGGAGCGGATATTATTCATTCATCACCCTGATTCGTCCTCTCCGTTAGCTATTGTTCTTCAGGATGTTGGGCTTTCTGATGTTACTCTATTTTCTCTTGATTCACGAGATGAAGATTTGGACTTATCTCGTATTCCTGTTGTTCGGGATTTCCCCGACGTATTCGAGCCAGTATCTGGCCTGCCGCCAAAGCGGGCCATTGAGTTCCACATCGATCTCATTTCAGGCTCCCACCCAGTTGGGCATCCTCCTACGAGGATGTCTACTAAAGAGAACGAGGAACTCAGGAAGCAGTTAGTGGAGCTTGAGGCGAAGCAGCTCATTCGGTCCAGTTCTTCGCCATGGGGTGCTGCTGTGGTCTTCGTTAAGAAGCCCGATGGCTCTCTTAGGCTTTGCATTGACTATCGCAGGCTTAATGAGTTGACCATCAGAAATCGTTATCCATTACCACGGATAGACGATATGTTTGATCAGTTGAGCGGTGCGAAGGTCTTTTCACAGCTCGACCTTGCCACCGGATTTCATCAGCTCCGAGTTGCGGAAGATAGCATTCCTCTTACCGCTTTCCGCACTCGCTATGGTTCTTTTGAGTGGTTGGTCATACCATTCGGCTTGACGAACGCACCAGCTTTCTTCGTCGGTCTTATGAATCGAGTATTCCGGGAATACATCGATAGATTCGTTCTGGTTTTCATCGACGATATTCTTATTTATTCTAGATCCGAGGCAGAGCATGCTCTTCATTTGCGGATCGTCTTGGATACTCTTCGTCAGCATCAGCTTAAGGCCAAGCTCTCCAAGTGCCATTTTTGGGAGAGCAAGGTCAAGTTCTTGGGCCATATTGTATCATCTGAGGGTGTTTCTGTCGATCCTGCCAAGATCGAAGCTATCCAGAATTGGAAGCGGCTCGAGAATGTTCATGATATTCGCAGCTTCCTTGGTCTGGCGGGTTATTACCGTCGGTTTGTCAAGGATTTCTCTCGAGTTGCACTTCCCCTTACGATGCTGACTCGTAAGGGTGTTTGCTTTATTTGGTCTGATAAGTGTGAAGCTTCTTTTCAGCGATTGAAGGAACTTCTCACTCATGCTCCTATTCTTGTGGTTCCTGAGAGTAACCAGGATCTGGTTGTTTACACTGATGCTTGTGGTAGCGGGCTCGGTGCTGTGCTTATGCAGAAGGATCGGGTAGTTGCTTATGCTTCTAGGCAACTGCGTCCGAATGAGGATCGCTATCCTACTCATGATCTTGAGTTAGCAGTTATCGTCTTTGCCTTGAAGACGTGGCGTCACTTTCTATTAGGCGAACGCTTCACTCTTTACACCGATCATAAGTCGCTGAAGTATCTATTCAGTCAGAGGGATCTCAATATGAGGCAGCAGCGATGGCTTGAGTTTCTCGCCTCATATGATTTAGATATTCAGTATACCCCTGGCAAGGGTAATCGTGTTGCAGATGCGCTTAGCCGCAAGCACTCGGCGGTAGTTTCTATGATGATTGCCGAGTGGGATGTTCTTGAAACTCTATCTTTATGTGATATTAGAGATCGAGCTCCACCTTCTGATTCTCCGGTCTTATTATTCAGCTTGGAAGCTCATCATGTCTCATTGGATCGCATTGCCAATGCTCAGCGGCAGAATCCATACTTATTGCATCTTATTCACCTTCTCGAGTCGGGATCCAGTGATGAGGCATTGCTGGATTATTCTCTTGATTATCATCGGTGTCTTCGTAGGAAGAACCGTATTGTTGTACCATCTGATTTATCACTTAGGCGTGACATTCTAGACGAGTGTCATCGCTCTAAGTACACTATTCATCCCGGTTCGAGTAAGATGTATGCCGATATGTGCCGGCTATATTATTGGGAGGGTTTGAAGAGAGATGTTGCAAGTTATGTAAGCCGTTGCATGACTTGTCAACAGATCAAAGCCGAGCATCAGCGTCCATCTGGTCTTCTTCAGCCGCTAGAGATTCCATTATGGAAATGGGATCAGATATCCATGGATTTTATTGACAGTCTGCCTCGATCGAGGTCAGGCCATACTTCTATCTGGGTTGTTGTTGATCGCTTGACCAAATCGGCTCATTTCATTCCGATTAGGTCCACTCGGACTGCTCCTCAGCTTGCCAAGCTATATGTGAAGGAAGTCGTTCGACTTCATGGCATTCCTAGCTCTATCGTCTGTGATCGAGACACTATCTTTACTAGTCACTTCTGGAAGTGCCTACAGTCAGTTTTGGGCACAAAGCTGAATCTCTCGACTGCTTATCATCCTCAGACCGACGGTCAGACGGAGAGGGTGAATCGTGTTTTGGAGGATCTTTTGCACTGTTGTATTCTGGATTTCGGAGGTAGTTGGGAGGATCACTTACCGCTTGTAGAGTTCTCCTACAACAACAGCTATCAGTCTAGTATTGGCATGGCACCTTTCGAGGCTCTATACGGAAGGCCATGTCGCTCTCCTGCTTGTTGGTTAGAATCTGGCGAGAAGCTTATTCTTGGTCCAGATTCAGTTCGGGAATCTTCTGAAAAGATTGTTCTTATCCGTCAGAGAATGAAAGAGGCACAGGACCGCCAGAAATCCTACGCGGACAACCGTAGGAAGCCACTTGAGTTCTCCATTGGCGATTCTGTCTTTATTCGGGTTTCTCCCATGAAGGGGGTTGTGCGTTTCAGCTCCACAGGGAAATTGGCTCCTCGCTATATTGGACCATTTCCTATTACGGAACGCATCGGCCCCGTTGCTTATCGTGTGGCTCTACCTGCTCACTTCTCTGGAATACACAACGTGTTCCATGTTTCCCAGCTTCGCAAGTGTGTCCGAAAACCTGATTCTATTATCGAGCCTCATATCGTACCTGATTTGGAGATCTCAGCCGATCTATCTCTAGAACAACAACCTCTTCGTGTGCTTGATTCGGAGGTTAGACGTCTTCGAAACGAAGAGGTTCCGCATGTGAAGATTCAATGGTCGTCTAATCCTAAGGACTTCACTTGGGAGACCAGAGAATTTATCGAGGGTACTTATCCTGGTTTTCTTTCATCTTCCGGCACGGGTGAGCATCTATATTTTATATTCTGTATTCCTTTTGTGGATTAGATGTTATAGACGACTTCTATATTTAAGGAATTGCGGGGACGCAATTTTCTTAAGGGGGGAGTCTGTAACAACCCTGAGATTGCAATTACCGAATGATAAGTTAAAAATTATGATTTTAAGTTAAAAAGGGGGCTAAACAAATTTTTGGGAATTTAAATTTGCAATTGGTTCGCAAATTAAAATATTTTTGGGTTGAAATGGGGAATTTTTTTTATGTGATTATAGGTTAATGGGCCAAATGATCAATTATATGGTTTTAATTAAAACTAGGATGCTTCTTAGGATTTTGTTCACATGATAACCTTAGGAAAATAAACTAAGTCCTAATGGGTTTTAAAACCTCTTACCATGACCCATTAACCAACCCACTCCTATTTAATATCTCAAACCCCTCCCATAAACCCTAACCCTCCTCTTCATAAATTCCTAAACCTAGATCTAAACATAATTAATGGCCTCCATTTAGAAGCTCCATCTCCTTCTCTTCATAAATTAGTTTAATCGTAGAAGGAAAAGAAAAGAGAAGAAGAAAGGTAATGCAATCTCTCCTATTCTCTAATCCTCTTTCTTAATCCCCATTTATCTCTATCATCTTGTAGTAATCATTATTTTGTTTTCTTTTTTGATTTTGGGTTCTTGAAGCCTCTTGATCTTTGCTTTGGGGTTGAGGAGTTTGGCTTGCTTGATATTGTGCACTAAAACCATTTGATCCTTTGCTTAATTGAGGTAATTACTATTGATTAGTAATTATTGCTAGTTGTAAAGCTATGCTTTGACCTTGGTTTCCTTTAATTTAGTGTTATAATCTTTATATGGTGATTAGTGATGGTTATTGATGATTTTTGATGCCAAAAATTGAGAAAAACACCCTTAAATCATCAAAAAATGCAAAAAACAGCTTGCTGGAAATATGCAGGCTGAAATCAGCCTGAATAATGGGCTCTGGGTGCACCAGGACAGGCCTTGGTTGCACCCAGGCCCCAGCCCGGGCGCGCACAGGCCCCCAGCCCAACCGGGCTGCGGGCGGGCCAGGTCCCCAGCCCGCAGCAGGCTGGGCGGCCCAGGTCCCCAGCCCGCAGCGGGCTGGGCGGCCCCTTTACCCCCAGCACGCAGCGGGCTGGGGCAGGCCAGGTCCCCAGCCCGCAGCGGGCTGGGGGGCCCCTTTACCCCCAGCCCGCAGCGGGCTGGGGCGGCCCAGGTCCCCAGCCCGCAGCGGGCTGGGCGGCCCCTTTACCCCCAGCCCGCAGTGGGCTGGGGCGGCCCAGGTCCCCAGCCCGCAGCGGGCTGGGGCGGGCCAGGCACCCCCAGCCCGCAGCGGGCTGGGGCGGGCCACGGTCCTCCATCCCGCAGCGGGCTGGGGGAGGGCCCAAGTACCCCCAGCCCAAGCGGGCTGGGGGCCCACCAAAAAAAAAAAAAAACATTACCTCTGTTTCCAGCTTTTGTGTGCCAATTCGCGATGCCGCCACGTTCGCATTGGAAGTCGGAATTTGACGTTTTTGGTCTCGTTGGAAAGGTGGAGTTCCGAAATCCATCTCTGAAAAATTTGGGCGACATTGGAGTTCGTTTGGTACTTCGATTTTCATGCCAAAGTTAGACTCTGGTCGCTGTTGGAAAACAATGTGAATCTTTTCTGGGTTCAACTTTGAGAAGTCGCTGCCACTTCGTCTCAACTCGCAATCCAGAAATTCTTTTTGCATCTTAAAGTAGGGATGTCGGACTACATGCCTACTGGTTTTCATGCCATTTGGACACAGTTAGCTGGTCCAAATAAATTGCCGAACTTGGGTTCGTAGCAGTTTTTGAATGGTTTTAAACACTTAGAATATTTTTGATGATTTTCTGGTTTTCGTCGATTTCATTGAGATTTGTCCCTGGATTTCGTACACGGGCTTTATAAAATGGATTTAAAAGGATTTTTCACTCCAAAATGGCTTTTGAAAATTATTATATAATATTATTTTTAATTATCAAATTAATTACTCCATAATAGGAGACTTTTCAAAAGACCGTTTTAAAAGTGATTTCGAAATCAATTACAAATCCGTTTTACACCATTATTTTCTATAATAAAAATCTCACACTCACTTTTAGCACGTCGAGCGAAGTGGAAAGGTGCTTAAACGGTTAGGAAATATCCGGCCTATGGAAACCGTGTGTATTTTCTTTCCGGTTAATCCCCGACCTATTCGATTGATCGTTTTGACCTTTGGGTCTAGTCTACCGATGATATGAGGTGGACTTTTTATTGTTTGGAGTGTGAGCTTGCTATTGGTTAGGAAACCGTTTAGTGCGAACGTGGGGTATGGGTCTCATTGTTAACACTTTACGGGTTCCTCTCCAAGAAGTTAGTGGCACATTAGCCTCTGGGCGGCCAGTACTGGACCTCTGGGTCACCACGCCTCTGGGCAACCGTCTTTGGACACCTGCTCTATGGAGCAATTTATTTTTCGGCGTGCGCCTCTGGGCCTTTATCCTTCTGGGAAGGATCTCGCCGTTTCGCGCGTTCCGCATCTGTGCGAGTGATCGATCACAACTCTACAGTACTTGGCAACAACGACTCTGGTCGGTGCACGTGCAATATTTGTATTATCTGATGATTTTTATATCCATTCGAGTATCGTCATTCGATGTTGGTTCTATGGAACCATACGATGTAAGTGCGATTACTCTATGGATTCACAGTGTCTCTGGACACTGCATTTCTGTATTCGATTTCATTGACTTTTCAGTATATCCCTATTGCTCTTTGGAGCATCGATCTTTGCTTGGGCATTGATTACAGACTCTGGTCACTTTTGGGATTATTGCCTATGGGCAACTTTTTATAGTTTTGGCTACGCCGATGATACGAGGCGATTTTATTTATTCTACACTTTGGTGTTGATTTTCTCTTTGGAGATTTTTACTGGTGATTGATGATTAGGGATCGTCATTATATTCATGTAGTCCATATTACTCTTCTCTTTGGAGAAGTACTGTTTTATTTATGTACTGCATTATTATATATATCTCAGTTATTACTGATTGTTTAGCTAGCCTGACCCGAGTGTTTTCGCTCGGGTCAGACCGAGTTGTTTCAGGTTAGGTCTCTGGACTTAGCTTATGTGCTTCCGCTTGGACATTATCTGCTATGCTGATAGATAGTGCTTTTATTTGTCCACTATTTCGCTACTCTTTTATTTCAGACTCTTATGTACATATTTTTGACTCACATGTGTGAGCGGTGGTTTTTTACCCACCTTTTGATACTTGGATCTGTATTGACGATATATTGTACCTATGTTCTGTGACTGTTATGTGACTGTTCTGTGATGATGATGTTGTCATTTAGTATTATGTTTGTTCTGAACCTATTTTCCTTAGCCATTGTAATCTCGTTATAAATATCTATTGGATATGTCGAACCACTTAAGAAAAGAATACCACCTATTCGACGTATTCAGTAGTTAGTTATAGCTTGATTACACATGGTCGCTTCCATTATACTCTATTCTCCGTTCTAGTAGACGGTATTACTCCATAATACTCTTTACTAGAGTGGGTCTCGGAGTGGGGCGTTACATTTAATTTAATAATCGAGTTCAAAAAGTTATCTTCTCCATATGATCGAATTTAGACTCGAAACTTTTTCCATTGCGTTCGGAATAGGGGTTTAACATTACAAACGCCTGGCGGTGCACCTCGATTGGAAATCGAGATTCTGATTTGCGGAACCAAGACGATTTAATTTTGAATTTGAATTTAAAAATAAATAATATAATTTTATTGAAATACCATAGCAGATACAAACACATATAGAATTTTAAACACATGTTCGTCTTTGTGAAACATGTGTCCATTTTTATCCCTTGTATACTTTATAAAATTTGAAAACAATCGAACTCGGTTTAAAAAAATATAAAATAGAATCCATTGCTGAGCTATGCTTCAATTGTATTCCTCCTAAGTTCCTTTTCATTCGAATCTGGTGGCCGGTCCTTAAATTTTCTTCTTCTTCCCAGTTTATATCGCAAGCTACCTCCCTTCTTTCCATCTGTTCGAAATTGAATCCAATTTAAAAAAAAACTATTTGCGAAACATGAAAACCATATCGCGACCGAAGTCGATCGCGATTTCAAGAAGGCTTTGGGATCGTCGAGTTCGATGGGACAGTAGGGGAGAGTCGCGATTGGATGGGAAGAACCGCACGCGTGGTGATTTTCTCTGTGTCGTGTAGTGAACAGTGGCGAGTGGGTGGTTCGCAATGGTTTTGGGTTTTGAAGCGAGGCGAAGACGACAAGGAAGGTCGGGATGGAGACCGTGGATGTGATGAAGATGAGTGTCGTGGTATGCAAAGCAAGCTCGCAGACTTCGTTCCTGTTTAATATGAAGGTTAATTATTTAATGAATTCTAATATATGGATTTTTATCTCATTTGTCAGGGAATTTTTTAGTAAAGGTAAAGTTGAATACAAATGTAGATGTATGTATATACACACATTCAAACATACCTATTTTCATCTAAGAATATATAGATAGAAGAAATTTAAATATATACGGTTTAATAAGAAAAAATATTTACTGTAAGTCAAAAATGATTATGTTTTTAATTTAACAAACATCTATATGCATCCGCATGTATATTTTAAATTAAAGCGGTAAATATATGTATGGATAAGATTTTGAAAAAAATATAGTGATTTTAAAATGCTGAAGAGCTTATTTAAAAATTAGACTTTGGGATCCATATAAGTTATTTTATAAGTACATATGTGATTTCAAAAGAAAAGAAAGAAAATATATATGTATATATATATATATTTAACTTATTGTTTCATTTGAAAATAATCTACTATGAAGATTAAATTGTTAATAAACTGATTTAATTATCTTAAGTTACTAAAAGATCTTTAAAAAGATAATTTATTTAAATTTAAAGTGTTTGTTTAATTAAAATCATTAGTTATGCAAATTTATAAAATGGGATAAATGGTTCAATTTATTTCAAAAATGAATAAATCGTAAATTGTTTATACAAGGTTTAAAAATCATGAAAACAAGCTGGAAGGAAAATGGATTGCAAAATAAAAGCAAAGGTGAGATCTTCTCACTCAATCGAAATAGTTAGATGTGACGCCCCACCTCTATACCCACGCTAGCGAAGAACATTACGGTGAATGCTGTCGACTAGCACGGAGAATAAGGCTGTTGAGGAGCGACCATCCATGTAATTTCTTTGCGCGAGCACCGATATGTCAGATTATATAACATGAGTTCTATTTCAAGAGGAAATCCGACATACCGACACAAACTCAAAGCTACTACACGGTGGCTATATAAATCCTTCGGAAAACAAATATAGAAATAAGCATAACACAAATCAGTCGCAGACAGTTCATATCGCAAAGGCGGAATAAGATATGAATATTACACTAAAAAGTGTACATCAGAGTAGTGGTCTAAAAAGATCCACAATATCACAAAAGAATAGTTACATGAACTACACAAAAGAATAAGTATACATTATGGAGTCTATATCTCAAATGTATACAACAAAAACTACTAATCTAAGTAGTTAACCAAAAGTCAGAGAAATCAATCCCAAGAGAGAAGTCAAGCTGAAGCACCTGAAACATCTCGGTCTGACCCGAGTATTATTTATAAGAAAATAATAAACGGATCAGTCTAACTATAAATATCAGATAACATGATATAGAATAGGAGATATGACTAAACACATAATAATCACAATGCCAAGCTGTGATATATATAAGTAATTGAAAATCAACAAGAGATTAATCAATATCGATGAATCTTCTCAAAGATCCAAAAAGGGTATCATACCCAAAACTTGTATTCAGAACAAGTTAATGACACACAAATTCACCTATGCACAAGAATTGATAAATCATATCAATAGAAATCACAAAGTTGGTGAAACATAAATTCCAGAAATCAACACAAGAAATCCAGTCAATGACACACAAATTCACCTATGCACAAGAATTGATAAATCATATCAATAGAAATCACAAAAATAGGTGAAGTATAAATTCCAGAATTCGACACACGAAATCCAGAAATTTCACAAAATAAGGGGGGGAGGCCTATCACATGAACGGGAGCATGAAAACTCACAAACAGCTGTAACACACGAACGAGAAGCTATCTCATGGTAGCTAGCCATTAATTTGACACACGAATGGTCCGATGACCTGACACACGAATGGTCCGAAGACCGTGGGTTGCTACCCCAAAAATATGACACACGAACGGGGTTTAGTCTCCCACGCAGACCAAGAGACATCGCACATTGCTAGTCTAAATCACAAAAATGATCGTCATGATCATAGAGAAGCGTCAATTACAATAAGCTAGTAAATATATGAGTTTAGCATCATGTCCCATAACCACTAGCTTAACTTAAATATTTGCGAACAAATTGTAGATCTCCACTAGAAAATTGTCACAAGAGTTTCAATCGAACAAGTCCAAGAATTAACCAACAAAGTGAACGCAAGCGTTTCATACCACTTGTTTTACTAAGTCGTTTAATTAGATTTCTCATACGAGTGAGGTAAAGGTTTATATATACTAATAGATTGGAAAACGGTTTTATAAACGAATTTGGTATTAAAATAGTATTGAAATCGTTTGAGGAAAGAGTTTTGATATTTACTACTAGTATAGAAAACCTTTATATTTTTAAAGTGACAAAGCACAAGGGGGATTGTAGAAACAATCAATCACAAAGATCACATTCGAAGATGTGAATAAAAATCCAATGAAATCGATAAAGGATCCATCGAAGTGGATATATCTAAAATTCCCAAAAAAAATAAGTCATTAAAGATGATAATAAATGATGACAATAAATAGGATCATCACGAATCGATTTAAATTGGAAATTCAATCCAAAAAGGCAAATTGGACTCAAACAGCAGGTTCAGTCGACTGAACAGAGTTTTCAGTTGACTGACCCTGTGCCTGGAAATTTTCCAGGTTCAGGAAACTTTCTGTTTCCAGTTTCAGTCGACTGAACAGAGTTTTCAGTCGACTAAATCATGCCTGGAAACTTTCGGGTTCCAGGTTCAGTCGACTGAACAGAGTTTTCAGTCGACTGAATCATGCCTGGGCTGTTTTTCAGCCTTATTCAAATGAAGAGCAAACTCTTCCAAAATGCAACCGGACGAACATTGGCTCTAAGGGTTTATGCCAATCGGCAACCCGGCCCTATATGCTCCTCGGTGCATCACTAAAAGCATGATCAAACATCCATAAAAGGATTTCCACACAAATTGACTTAAAAACTCAAAAATTGGAATATTCACAAAACCAATCCAAATTAAGAGCAAATGCACATGAAGAAGTGTTAGGAATTCATACCCAACAACCAAAGGTAATTATAGTCATGGATGTGAGATAAAAATCTCACCTTTTCACAAAAATCAAACAAGAAGAAGCTTGAAAGCAAATGGAGAATCAACCTCTCTTCAACACAAACCAATTGAGCTTGAATCTATGCTCAAAAACAAGAACATTCCCAAAATTAGGTTTAGGAATTTCTGAAATTGGTATGAGAATAAGTTGGAGAAGAAGAAGAGAAGCTTACCAATGGGTTCTTCTTGAGTTTGGAGCTTGGAATTTGATTTGCAAGAGAAACTAGGGTTTTGGAGTTTTTAATTTCCAATCTCTCCCCACCATTAATGCTAAGAAAACTAAAAAGAGAAAGAAGTAAGGGAGAATGGGGAGAGTGGTTCAGTTTTGGAGTATAAGTTAACATAGGGCTGAGCCCAAAAACCAAACCCAAAGTAAAAAGTAGCAAAAATCAACTTTCTCCAAACATATCGAAGCTTATACTCAAAAAGGTCGCAAACGGCATTTTAAACTCAATGGGAGGGGTCCCGAGTCCTAATTTGACCGTATGCAAAAATTAGCTTTTCGGACTAAAATCCGACTAACGATAAAATATTTAAATAAAATATTTAAATATATAATCGACAAATATGCGGGTTGTTACAGACTCCCCTCCTTAAAGAAATTGCGCCCTCGCAATATTAAAGAAGAGAACATAAAGTAACAACCATAAAAGCATATTTAACCCAAAAGAAACTTGAAATAAGAAGTTCACCTCAAGGAGCACGAGAAAGTAAGTCCGGGTGTGTTCGCTCGATGTACTCTCTAGATTCCCAAGAACAATCCTTAGGATTTGAAGACCATTGAACTTTAATAAGCGGAACATCTTTATTTCGAAGTCGTTTGACTTCTGAAGCAATGATACGAATAGGATGTTGCTCATAAGTTAAATTAGGCGAAACTTCAATCTCTTCCACAACACCGGGCTCAAGAACAGAATCGGAATCTCGAAGACATTTCCGAAGTTGAGAAACGTGAAACACGTCATGCATAGCAGAAAACTGAGCCGGTAATAAAAGGCGGTAAGCCGTGGAACCAATACGTTCAGTGATAGGAAATGGCCCAATATATCGAGGCGCTAACTTTCCCGATCGACTGAAACGTACAACACCCTTCATAGGTGAAACACGAATGAACACAAAATCTCCCACAGAAAATTCTAACTTCCTTCTCCGGTTATCGGCATAGGATTTTTGTCTACTCTGGGCTTCTTTCATCCTATGACGAATAAGTTCAACTTTCTCTGTGGAATCACGAATAAAATCTGGACCTAAAACAAGCTTCTCACCGGCCTCAAGCCAACAAGAAGGAGATCGGCATGGCTTTCCGTAGAGTGCCTCAAAAGGTGTCATACCAATGCTAGATTGGAAGCTATTATTATAGGAAAATTCGACAAGAGAAATATGATCTTCCCAACTCCCACCAAAATCAAGAACACACGAATGAAGAAGATCTTCAAGAGTTTGATTCACACGCTCCGTTTGTCCATCGGACTGAGGATGATAAACGGTGCTAAAATTAAGCTTCGTTCCCAAAGCTTTTTGAAGACTCCTCCAAAATCCACTAGTAAACAATGGATCACGATCGCTAACAGTAGAAGTAGGAACCCCATGCAATTTAACAATCTCTTTGATAAAGAGCTTGGCCAAAAGAGGCACGGTTCGATTAGATCGAACGGGAATAAAATGGGCGGATTTAGTAAGTCTATCTACAATCACCCATAAGCTATCATGACCCGAACGAGTACGGGGAAGGCCGTCTATAAAATCCATGGAAATTTGGTCCCACTTCCAAATTGGAATTTCTAAAGGTTGCAATAACCCACCGGGCCTTTGATGTTCGGCCTTAACGAGTTGGCAAGTCATGCAACACTTAACAAAGCTAGTAATATCGAGTTTCATTCCTTCCCAATAATAAAGTCGCTTCATATCCGCGTACATTTTACTACTACCGGGATGAATGGTGAATTTAGATCGATGAGAATCTTCTAAAATATCTTTACGAAGATCACTAATATTTGGCACGACAAGTCAACCAAATTTCCGAATGCCGCCACGAGAATCGATATCAAAATCTTTCAATCATTCAATATCAATTTTATCCCTAATATTTTAGCCAAGAAGAGCCAATTCAGGATCTAACCCTTGAACTTCAAGAATGCGGTCTAAAAGAGAAGGATGAGCCTCAAGGCTACATAAAGCAAGAGATGAACATAAATCGGGAACACGCTCTCGAATCTCACAAGTGGATAAGATCTCGAGATCGTTCCATTCGGATATCATCATAGAAACAACAGCTTGTTGTTTACGGCTAAGAGCATCGGCGACACGATTACCCTTACCGGGAATATAAAGAATATCAAGATCATATGGTGCAAGAAATTCGAGCCAACGCTGTTGACGCAAATTAAGATTGTTTTGAGAGAATAAATACTTCAAGGACTTATGATCGGTATATAGAACAAATTTCTCTCCTAAATGATAATGACGCCAAATCCGAAGAGCAAAAACAATAGCCGCGAGCTCTAAATCATGAGTGGCATATCTAGTCTCAGCAGGCTTTAATTGCCTAGAAGCATAAGCAATAACACGTCCTCTTTGCATAAGAACGGCACCCAAACCAACGCGACTAGCATCGGTATAAACAACGAAATCTTGATTCCCCTCGGGAATAACAAGAATAGGAGCATTAGATAGGAGTTCTTTTAATTTCTGAAAAGAAGCTTCACATTTTTCCGACCAAATGTATTTAACACCATTCTTCGTCAAGCTAGTGAGAGGCACGGCAATCTTAGAAAAATCTTTAATAAAACGACGGTAATAGCCCGCCAATCCGAGAAAACTACGAATCTCTGTCACACTCTCCGGTCTCTTCCAATTTTGAATCGCTTCAATCTTTGAAGGATCCACGGAAATTCCGGATTCGGAAATAATATAACCGAGAAACTTCACACGAGATTGCCAAAAGTGGCACTTAGAAAATTTTGTCTTTAATTGATTACTCCTAAGAGTTTCCAACACAATCCGAAGATGTTTTTCATGCTCCTCCTCGGTTTTAGAATACACAAGAATATCATCGATAAAGATGAGAACAAACCGGTCGAGAAAGTCTTTAAAAACTCGATTCATTAAGTCAACGAAATAAGCCGGGGCATTCGTTAACCCAAATGGCATAACAAGCCATTCATAGGATCCATACCGAGTACGGAACGATGTCAAAGGAATGCTATACTCTGCAATACGAAGCTGATGAAAACCGGTAGCTAAGTCTAATTGTGAAAAGACTCTAGCATCACTAAGTTAATCGAATAGATCATCAATCCGAGGTAAAGGATATTTATTTTTGATAGTAAGATCATTAAGCTTGCGGTAGTCAACGCAAAGCCTAAGTGTACCATCGGATTTCTTCACAAAAATAGCTGAGGCTCCCCAAGGCGAGGAACTAGAGCGAATAAATTGCTTCGTTTCCAATTCAAATAATTGTTTACGCATCTCCTCGTTTTCTTTATTGGACATACGATAAGGAGGACGAGTGATAGGTTGAGCTCCAGGAATAAGATTAATTCTGAACTCAATTGCTCGCTTAGGTGGTAATCCTAAAACGGGCTCGAATATGTCAGAAAATTCACAAACGACGTGAATAAGAGAAATAATATCACCCTCATCATCATCATCGTCATCACGAGGATTTAAAGAATATAAAGATGCAACCAAAGCAGAATCTGAATCTTTAAGAATAACAGAAACCTGTTTAACAGATTGAGGATGTCGAAGATGAATAGTCCGCTCAGATCACAGGATATGAGCTTCATAACGGTTAAGCCAATCCATTCCCAAAATCATTCCAAAGCCTAAATAACGCATGACAAGCAAATCGGCTCGGAAAGAAAAATCACACAAAATAATCTCGACATCTTTACACAATAAACTGATCGTTGCGGATCCACCAACCGGATTCGCAATTCTCAAAGAAGTCATTAAGCACAAAACATCCAAAGAAAAAGTATCAACAAGTTCTTTTGATATAAAAGAATGGGACGCACCCGTATCAAAAAGAACTCGAATAGGATGATCACGAAATAAAATAATTCCATCAAGGATAGAATAAGAAATACCTTGGCCACGAGATGTGTTGCCAGGGGCTTGAGCAACATTAAGTTTTCCCTATCCGCCTCTTCAAGTCGAAGAGCGATATCCACAAGTTGGTCGAAAGAAACTTCTAATTTTAGAAGTAATGGCTTCTTGAGACTTTTGTTTAAGCCGTAGGCGAACCTCTGGTTCTTCTTAAGAGGGGTGTTGATGTATTCAACCCCATATTTGGAAAGCGACTCGAAGGAGGCGACGTAATCAGTCACGGATGACTCATCTTGAACAAGGTCTATAAATCGTCGAGCCAATGTCACTTTTTCTGCTTCTGGTACAAATTTCAACTCGAAGCATTCTCGAAATTTCTCCCAAGTGAGATCCGCTTCATTAGTTTCAGAAATAAGAAGCTCGTACCAGTCCAATGCTCTTTCTCGGAGCATACTAGAGGCCACCTGAACTCGGTGAAGGTCAATAAGATTCATGCGAGAAAAGATTCGATCGCATGACCTTTGCCAAGCCTGTACTTCAATAACAGTTTCGGAACCTTTGAATGGCTCCCCACCCAAATTAGTGTAATCGCTGCACAAGCGTGCAAATCCCGACTTCGGGTGAGTAGGTTCCGGGTTAGCTCCAGCTGCTTGAGCATTCGTCACTAAATCAAGAAGCTGTTGAGCAGTCATAAAAACTCCATCCTAGGGTGGAGTGCTAGATGGCACGGCTCTGGGGCGGCCAGGTCTAGACATTTCTCTTCCTTTAGAAAGAAAGAAGAGGAAGAAGGTTATTCACCAATTGAATATCAAGAAATCTTGATAGCTTAAACAAGGAATCATAAAAGAAAATAGGATAGAACGGTACGTCGACCCGAATAAAATCCTAAAGCACGACTCCTAAGATGGACTTAGGACGATGATCCTTGTTATAATATTCCATATTGTTCCGAAGTTTGGCTCTGATACCAAGCTGTGACGCCCCACCTCTATACCCACGCTAGCCAAGAACATTACGGTGAATGCTGTCGACTAGCACGGAGAATAAGGCTGTTGAGGAGCGACCATCCGTGTAATTTCTTTGCGCGAGCACCGATATGTCAGATAATATAACATGCGTTCTATTTCAAGAGGAAATCCGACATACCGACACAAACTCAAAGCTACTACACGGTGGCTATATAAATCCTTCGGAAAACAAATTTAGAAATAAGCATAACATAAATCAGTCACAGACAGTTCATATCACAAAGGCGGAATAAGATATGAATATTACACTAGAAAGTGTACATCAGAGTAGTGGTCTAAAAAGATCCACAATATCACAAAAGAATAGTTACATGAACTACGCAAAAGAATAAGTATACATTATGGAGTCTATATCTCAAATGTATACAACAAAAACTACTAATCTAAGTAGTTAACCAAAAGTCAGAGAAATCAATCCCAAGAGAGAAGTCAAGTTGAAGCACCTGAAACATCTCGGTCTGACCCGCGTATTATTTATAAGAAAATAATAAACGGATCAGTCTAACTATAAATATCAGATAACATGATATAGAATAGGAGATATGACTAAACACATAATAATCACAATGCCAAGCTGTGATATATATAAGTAATTGAAAATCAACAAGAGATTAATCAATATCGATGAATCTTCTCAAAGATCCAAAAAGGGTATCATACCCAAAACTTGTATTCAGAACAAGTTAATGACACACAAATTCACCTATGCACAAGAATTGATAAATCATATCAATAGAAATCACAAAGTTGGTGAAACATAAATTACAGAAATCAACACAAGAAATCCAGTCAATGACACACAAATTCACCTATGCACAAGAATTGATAAATCATATCAATAGAAATCACAAAAATAGGTGAAGTATAAATTCCAGAATTCGACACACGAAATCCAGAAATTTCACAAAATAAGGGGGGGAGGCCTATCACATGAACGGGAGCATGAAAACTCACCAACAGCTGTAACACACGAACGAGAAGCTATCTCATGGTAGGTAGCCATTAATTTGACACACGAATGGTCCGAAGACCTGACCACGAATGGTCCGAAGACCGTGGGTTGCTACCCCACAAATATGACATACGAACGGGGTTTAGTCTCCCACGCAGACAAATAGACATCGCACATTGCTAGTCTAAATCACAAAAATGATCGTCATGATCATAGAGAAGTGTCAATTACAATAAGCTAGTAAATATATGAGTTTGGCATCATGTCCCATAACCACTAGCTTAACTTAAATATTTGCGAACAAATTGTAGATCTCCACTAGAAAATTGTCACAAGAGTTTCAATCGAACAAGTCCAAGAATTAACCAACAAAGTGAACGCAAGCGTTTCATACCACTTGTTTTACTAAGTCGTTTGATTAGATTTCTCATACGAGTGAGGTAAAGGTTTATATATACTAATAGATTGGAAAACGGTTTTATAAACGAATTTGGTATTAAAATAGTATTGAAATCGTTTGAGGAAAGAGTTTTGATATTTACTACTAGTATAGAAAACCTTTATATTTTTAAAGTGACAAAGCACAAGGGGGATTGTAGAAACAATCAATCACAAAGACCACATTCGAAGATGTGAATAAAAATCCAATGAAATCGATAAAGGATTCATCGAAGTGGATATATCTAAAATTCCCAAAGAAAATAAGTCATCAAAGATGATAATAAATGATGACAATAAATAGGATCATCACGAATCGATTTAAATTGGAAATTCAATCCAAAAAGGCAAATTGGACTCAAACAGCAGGTTCAGTCGACTGAACAGAGTTTTCAGTCGACTGACCCTGTGCCTGGAAATTTTCCAGGTTCAGGAAACTTTCTGTTTCCAGTTTCAGTCGACTGAACAGAGTTTTCAGTCGACTGAATCATGCCTGGAAACTTTCGGGTTCCAGGTTCAGTCGACTGAACAGAGTTTTCAGTCGACTGAATCATGCCTGGGCTGTTTTTCAGCCTTATTCAAATGAAGAGCAAACTCTTCCATAATGCAACCGGACGAACACTGGCTCTAAGGGTTTATGCCAATCGGCAACCCGTCCCTATATGCTCCTCGGTGCATCACTAAAAGCATGATCAAACATCCGTAAAGGGATTTCCGCACAAATTGACTTAAAAACTCAAAAATTGGAATATTCACAAAACTAATCCAAATTAAGAGCAAATACACATGAAGAAGTGTTAGGAATTCATACCCAACAACCAAAGGTAATTATAGTCATAGATGTGAGATAAATATCTCACCTTTTCACAAAAATCAAACAAGAAGAAGCTTGAAAGCAAATGGAGAATCAACCTCTCTTCAACACAAACCAATTGAGCTTGAATCTATGCTCAAAAACAAGAACATTCCCAAAATTAGGTTTAGGAATTTCTGAAATTGGTATGAGAATAAGTTGAAGAAGAAGAAGAGAAGCTTACCAATGGGTTCTTCTTGAGTTTGGAGCTTGGAATTTGATTTGCAAGAGAAACTAGGGTTTTGGAGTTTTTGATTTCCAATCTCTCCCACCATTAATGCTAAGAAAACTGAAAAGAGAAAGAAGTGAGGGAGAATGGGGAGAGTGGTTGAGTTTTGGAGTATAAGTTAACATAGGGCTGAGCCCAAAAACCAAACCCAAAGTAAAAAGTAGCAAAAATCAACTTTCTCCAAACATATCGAAGCTTATACTCAAAAAGGTCGCAAACGGCATTTTAAACTCAATGGGAGGGGTCCCGAGTCCTAATTCGACCGTATGCAAAAAGTAGCTTTTCGGACTAAAATCCGACTAACGATAAAATATTTAAATAAAATATTTAAATATATAATCGACAAATATGCGGGTTGTTACATTAGAATTTAAATTATCAATTGATTGTTTGGATGTGATATTATATATAATAGTGTGTGTGTGTGTGTATTGGAGTGACTGATTTCCTGCATTATATAGCGGTTGAGACCTTATGTGCCCCACATAATAGCGGATGACCCTTTATACCGCGATATCCTGCCTTGAAGCAGGATTTTATTTAATTTGTTGTGCTAACATCTGTGGATGTAAGGAAACAGTTTGGGGGGATCCAATTGGATTCCTAAAATGTTTGAATTTATTTCATAGGTTGTGATATGATTTATTAATAATCTATGGTGGCCGAATATATCTGGTACTTTAGAATAACAGAAATACATAGTTGGATTTTTGGAAATTAAAGTAGAAAATTTTAAGTAAATTAGTTTTAGAGAATTGGATAAGTTTAAAAGAAGGAATTTGAAAAGGGTAAAGGATGATTTTTGGAATCCTATTGAATAAATTCCAAGTATGGGGAAAATATTTTAATAAATGGAAATAAATGGATTTTGAGTAGTATTGTTTAATAGTTGAAGAATTTATTTTGAAATTCGGATTTTAAAGTTTAAATAAGGGTGTGAATATTGGATTAATGGTTTTTCAAATAAAATTGGATAAATAAAGGAGTAATTTTTAAATGGAATAAATTTTGGAAATCGATTTTAAAACTAATTTAGTGTTCGAAAGTAAATTTTGAAAATCAATTTGGAAAATGATTTAGTTTTTGAAACTGTGTTTTGAAAGAAGGTTGATACTATGGAATTTATAAACTAGATTTATAAAGAGGAATAAGATATTAGTGGATATTTGGGAACATAAATTCACGACTAGAATTTATAAAAGGAATGGATAATTTGTTTTAAAAGTAAATATTGGTTTATTTTTAACAGCGTGGAAGAAAATTTACGAACTTGGGATATAAATTTATATAAATCGAGAAGGATTTATTAATTGATTTAAATGCACTATTTTGGAATGGAAAGAGTATTTTCCCTGGAAAGCCAGTATGTTTTCAAAGCAGCTTCTACATATAAATTAAAAGTTCTAAAGTTGGTTCTAAAAAGAAAGTTTTGAAGAAATTATTTTCTTAAATTGTTTTTAAATTTTTAAAGTAAATATTTATTAAGTAATTTATAGAAGTGAATATTTGAAAGATTTATTTAGTATTTGATTTAAAAGATTGGTATTTAAATAATGATACTTTGTCTAATAATTTAATTTTAAAAATTAGTTTGGGCTTAAGTTTTACATGGGTGATTTGTATAAAATTTCATAACTAATATCCTAAATAAAGTGTTTAAAATAGTTTTTATTTCAAGTGTTTCAAAGCACATATTTTTGGAAAAGTGATTTAATTATTTTATAGTATTCGTACTTGGCAAATTTCCAGTGGAAGTAAACAGTATTTGGAAATTTATTCGGCAAGAGGAAAGTGATTTGAAGATTGTTTTCAAAGGAATGAAGTGTAGAAAAATTTATATCTTGCGAAGATATTTTCTATAACAGCCCGCAGATCCTACCCCTAGAGTCGACACTAATCTCCCTCAATCAACCCAAGATGTATGGAAATACGAACCATTAGGGTTAAAGAAGAAGAGGCAGAAGAAGAAAATAGAAAACAACATCAGAATCTGACCACCGCAGCGGAATAAAATATAATAGATAATAAATGATCTTTACACAAAAACAAATCTGTTTATACATTACATCACCAGAGTATACATAACACACAACTGGACAGTAATCATAATCTGTCCTCACAATTTGAAAACACAGTGGAATATGTAATACAAATACGGAAGTACGTATCGCCATCCAGCTCGTCTCCTGAGCTCCACAACATCCTTTCCTGTATCCTACAATACTCGGTCTGACCCGAGCATTATAGTTAAATAACACTCGAGTCAGTTTGGAATACTAGCGTGATAAACCACGCTCAAATTGATTATTAAAGTTTCGAAATTCTTTTGAAAACAAAAGCATCTCGTAAGACCACGCCACAAATAAACATGTCGGGTTTTTACCTTACAATAGCCAAAACACTTTTTAATAAAATCCTCTGATATTATAATAGGTTCTATTTACAAATACTTAATAAGTTAGCCAAAATTGTTACATTTATTAAATTCCATCATACTAGCCACAATCATGGGTAATACAAACAAAATCGTAAGAGCTCGTAGGGAGTATGGATTTCCAACTTACGACTACGCATTGGGGTACCACCTGTCACAGTACGTGGCCTACATCACCGTGCCGAGGATTACTCCTAATCCCCTACAACACAAGACCGGGACTACCCCGTACTGGATAACCTCGAGTAAGATCACCCCACGGTTGGGATCAACAACCGCAACACTAAGCCGAATAAAATGGGATATCTAGACAGGGATGACCTCACCCTAATGGGTGCTACCCACTTAGCCTTGCTGCATATCCCCTAATTTGCAGTCATTCCCGGTTGATGTGGCTCGAGGCTAAGCATTACCTTTTTAGAATATATCAATTAGAATGCCCACCGTCCACCTGACGATGTTCCGAAAGCATTCATCCATACAAGTCCGACCCGGGTTCGAATAGAACCGAAGGCACCACACTTACTACATCCATTTTGGAATCACCTCAGGATTAGTAGCGACCAGCCCTTGCACTTCTATGCTCCATCTTCGAATCCAAACTCGACTTCCTCACGAAAACGTACAAACCGGATCGAAGTGGTTTTCAGGAAATAAATCTCGATCCCGGTCTCTTCGAAACATCAATGCATTGGCCAATATTGATAGTCGGTTATCTAACTATCAATTAACATTCACAAACAACCATCAAACAATAAATAATCTCCCAAATTATTTATAAATCTCAAACTATCTTCACAAGAAATAATTTCCATTTTCAACCCTTTTTGAAAACAGTTTTCAAACCCTACTCTTCTCACGGGATAAATTCCCAACTATTTATTTCCAATTAAAGCACCAAGTACAAAGCTTTAGAATATTTTTTTAAAATAATTTAAAAGCACTTTATTATAAAATATACTTGAACCATCAAATTGAAAACTACTTCAATACTTTGTTAAATATATTTATACTTTAGGAATGTTTAAAATGAGGTTACTTTATAAAATACAAAACTAGATTTTCTCCTTTAAAACAAAATACCAAGTCACCTTTAAATATTTAATACGATAATAGATTTGAAAAACACTTACTGTAGAATTTAAACATTTAGAAATAATAAATTTTCTAAAACATACTTTTTAAAACAACTTTAAAATTATACTTAAAAATTTGCTTCGAAAACGTACTTGACTATCCAGGGAAATACACTTCTCTTTCACATCCTTTAAAAATAATTCGCTATTTATTTTTAACAAATTTACCCATTCCTTTAATAAATTCCCACCGTGAATTTATTTTCCCAATATCCACTGATATATATTACTTTACTTTTATAAACCCAGTTTATAAATTTCAAGTCTCACTTCTCTTTTAAAAATCCAATTTTAAACACTTAAACCAATTCCCAAATTGATTTCTAATTTACTTCACTTTTAAATAAATTCCCTTACTTTCTCCATTTTTTTCAAAATCCATTAACTTCAGATTTTATTTCTTAATTATGATTTAGAATCTTTTTTTTAACTAAAAATATCAATTTCATATTTTCCAAATCCTTCTTTATCTTTTAAATAACTTCAAACATTGAATTTTTAAATAAATTCTTTTATTACTTTAAATAATATCACTTTAAGTTTAAAATTCATTCTCTCTCTATTTATTCAAAATCCCCTTTTCCATGATCGGAATTTATTAATTAAGGTTTAAAATCACTTTTATTCTTTTCCAATTCATTCTTAAATTTATTCTGATGCTCTATATTTATTTTACTTAAAAATCCACTCCTTTATTTCCTTTTATAAAATCCATTTTTATAAATTTCGGTAATTTAGTACACCCAAATTTATTCGATCAACCCGTAGCATCCAACATTTCCAATTATCAATATAATTCATCCCAGGATATCAAATAATCATAACCGAGAAAATTAAATAATCTAATTTTTTTTTTGTGGAATCCAGTTGGATCCCTCCAACCTGTTTCCCTGCATCCGTAGACGTTAGCACAATGCCAGTTCCACTTGGAGGTGGAATATCGCGGTATATGGGATTAATATAATATCATCCGCTATTATGCGGAGCATAGGGTCTCATCCGCTATATAATGCGGGAAATCAATCACTCCAATATATATTAAATACATACTACTATACATAGTATAGCACATCAAATCATTCAACCAATTATTTAAATTTAACCATTTTAAATTTAAATAGCAACCAGATGAGTGAGATTAACTTACCTTTGATTATGCATGCGACCTATTTTCAACCCGGCTTGCTTCCTTTCAGACTTTGACCTTGTATAAACATTATACAGTTCATTAGTATTTGAAATAATCAGACAATCAATTACCTTTTGATTTAATTTAACTAATAATTTAATGTTAAACTAATTTTCTTTTAATAAAATATTTTCAACGACTGAAATAATTAAATAAGTTTATCAAATAGATTAATCACCATAATACATTATTTTTTAAATAACTAGTAGCCTCAAAATATGAATATGTATATTTATTTTCCTTTAAAACTACATATGTTCTTATAAAAATATCTACATAGATCTTAAATCCAATTTTGTGTAAACTCTTCAACATTTAAAAATTTCTCTTTTCAGAATCATATATGTACATATATTTTCTGTTTAGACCTTATATACCTATATATATTTATTAAATTCTAAAATAAAATTTTCCTTTAACCTATTTATTAAAAACAGAATTATCATATACCTTACTGTAATTAATTTCCTAACCTATCTACATATATATATATATATTGAAATAGAAATGGTTTACACTCACAGCACAGTATTTTTTTCTGTATATATATTTACTTAAATTAAAAAGCTGCTATTTATCTTAATGTAATAATTTTGCTTTATAATAGCAGTTCGAATAAAAGGAGAAGCTATACCCAAACCCATGCGCAACCTCCCTTCACGCTGTCGCCACCATGATCAGCCTCTTCCTTGCTCGCGAACACACACAATCGCCGAAGCCCTAGGGCTCGAACGCACCGTCCCCTTCCATTCGCCTTGCTTCACTGCCCCTAGAACCCCTCCATTGTCGCGGCTTCGAGATGCGACGCCTGCCTCCTCCTAAAACCCAAGCGCCGTGCATGCGACCCATAGCCAGGGACACTGATTTCGAACCACTCCATCAATTTGTAAGATAAATAGCACGCTCCCTATACTCTATTTCATTTTGTTTCCGATCAGTTTGGTAGCGAAAAGTGGATTTGAGAGGTAGACAAATTTTTTTTTGATTTGGGTTTGAACGAACAAATTTCGATGAATAGAAGGAATTCGAGCAGAGGAAGGATGAAATAGATCTGCCTTGTTTTTCTTATCTATTCGTATATATTTATAAACTTCCTTTTGGATTCAAAAAGAAGAAGACGGCTATCCGTACAATTCTAGGTCTGGATGCTAGGGCTGCTTGCACAGGTATGCTACAGTGTTCTAAAAAGGTAAAAAGTTGGTGTGAAGGGAATTTCGACTGAAAAGTAGGTTGACTAAAAATATTTTTATTTAATTTCCAAACGTCTCGATTTACGTAGCTTAAAATCTCAAACACCTATCAAGGCATGCCATAAATGGTTTATAATGTTATACCCTTATTCCAAACGCAATGGAAAAGGTTTCTAGTCCTAATTCAATCGTATGGCGAAGATAGCTTTTTGGACCACATTATTATATTAAATTTCGATATAAATTTTCAGCGCGTTTATATATCGTATAATCACACGAAAACTCCAAACACTACAAAAATTGAAATCCGATAATAATACAATATTACGGATCCAATGGAACTAGTTTCATTGAATTCCAAGATCTTGCCTCGGAAGGCAATTTTTAAATGTCAACTTAAACGATATATTTTTAAAGCTTAACAAACCATTTGCAAATTCAATTTTAACAATTTACTATCTTCAGTACTATTAATATTAATTTTACAAACCATTAAATTATTTTTAACAGGCTTAAAACTGCCGATTCAACATTTTACCCAATTTCCAGTAATTAAATCCAATAATTAAATTTCCAAATAATGGTGATATTTGAAATTTAAGTTACAAACTAACGTTTAAATATTAAAATCCATTTAATTTCCCAATTTAAATTGTCCAAAATTCCGGGTCGTCACATTGATCCCCCCTTAAAAGAAAAATTACTAAGGCAGAAGAATGTCCCAAACCCACTAACTTACTAAAACCCATTTAATGGAAATACCATGTTCACTTTTCCAATCCTTTAGTTCCAACTAAAAAATTAGTTAAAATCGCCATTTTCAAAATCCCTTATATCATTTCCAATATGAAATCGTTTTGTTGCTAATGAAAATTTTCACCAAAAATTTAAAAAAAATTCTAATTCTCAAAATTTTCGAAATTTTTTGGCAGAGTCTCCTTTGTATAGAAGAGATTTTGCAATTTGACAAGAGATATAAATATATATACATCGACCCACACGGTCGGAAAAACTAAAACAGTTTATATTTCCATTTACGTTCAACCTTCCTACCAAAATTCAACCTTCGAAAATTAGCCGATCATCAGAAAATCGCGAAAACCCAATTTTCGTTCAACTCGCAACTACTCGTGATTCCCAATCTTAAAAATCATGATCTTTCTTTTAAAAATCATAACTTCCGAATACAAAACATATTATATAATTGAAACAAGAAATTAAAACACTTAATTTTTGACATACTTCAGTGTTTCATTGTATATCCTTGTTTTCCAATAAACCCACTTGATGATTTTATTTGAGATTTTTTTAAACTTAGATCCCCTAAATTCAGACAAATTTTACTTGGAAATCAAACTTTAAAAAGAACTAGAGAAGGAGGAATTGGATTTTGAAATTGTTAGAAGCCTGTAACTTGAAACAGGGCTCATACCAACATGCACCCATAAATTATATACATACTGGTATATTCATATCCACATCCAACAGAATTCATCCATGCAAACAATTATCATCACCATGCTTCGCAGGATTAAACATATATATCACCGTATAAACCCAAATTAAAGTTTTTGATAGGTTGGTTTGCTCACCTGACTTCTAAGTTTGAACAGAGGAAGCTTAAATTTTTTCTGAGTGTATTTGAAAATATTGCTTGATTTGTTTGTTGTGATCCTGACCTTTGTTTTGCTTTGATCTTTTTCTAGTTTTTCTTTGCTTTCCTTTTGACTTTTTCCTTGAATCTGCTATATTATGAGCTTCCTTAGCTTCTGAATCTTTTTAGGTCATGATGATCTATCTTGCTTCAGATTTTGTTTTGATCATCACTCCCTGAGTTGATCATTCCAGGGTTTGAAAGTTGCTTTAATCTAGATTCTTGCTTTAGTGTTGAGATGGTTTCCCTACTTTGGTTTCAGATTTTTGGAAGAGAGGGATTTTTGAATTTTTTTCAAGTTGAAGATGATTTCTTACTGATTCCAGATCTCAGGTCTTGGGAAATAGAATGGCTAACAATTTTTTTTTTCTTTTTTTTTTCAAAAGTTGAATGCCATTTATCCATTTTCTTTTTGCATGTTGTACACTTGTTATATGTATGAAAAATTGTGTTTAAATCCTTTGACTAAAATTTTTTTGTAAATTTTGGTTTAATCCTTCACGCAGTTATAATTTCATGTATACATATGCCCTAATTTCTTTAAAGTTGTTTATATTTTTATTTGTTTATATCCTCTTTTATATTTATATTTACACAAATAATATTTCTATTGTTTTTCACATTCAAACTTAAATTTAGCTCACTATTTTCATATACAAATAATTTATACATTCCTTTATTGTTTATTTTTTTTGTACAACTTTTAAAAGAAAAGAATGATTTAAAAATTTTACTTACATATTAACAATTAATCACATTTTATTTATATATGTATATACACAAGAAAATAAAATCTTAAAAACAATATTTTGAAAATTATTACATTAATTCTTAAATTACAGTTTCCAAATATCAATATATTTAAAAATTTAGAAACTAAACTTTTTATTAATTTAAAGCTTTTAATTCTATTTTATTTTTGATACATTTTATTTTGAAATCCAATATTCGTTTATAAAATACTTATTCTTATACTTCAAATCAAATTGCTATTTATCTTTAAACTAATATTTATTTTTAAATCCAATTCTATTTGTAAAATTACTTATCCCTAAATTTTAAACCAAATTCTACTTATAATCTAAAAAGTCTAAATTTATTCCAGAAATTTTCTAATTAATTCATGAATAAATTCACAATTTAATTCCAAAATTAAATTAATTGTCAAATTAATCTTGGTTAATTTTCAAGAATGTTACAAATCGGGATTATGGTTTGAAATGATATATAACCTTATTTTTATTTTAAATTACGGATTCAAATGGTAAATATCCATATCACTTGACCATAGGGTCGAAAATTATATGCAGACACCGTGGTCTATATATAAAAATATTTTGAAATGATTTTCTATGGTTTGGTAAAGAAATAAATGGTTTATGAGATATAGATTTGGATATTTTATAAATGTTATTTTATATATAGTTAAATCCTTGGTTTTAAACGATGTATAAAATTGTTTTAAAGTATAAAAGAAGTTTAATAATAAAGATTGATTCTATTAAGATATAATATGGTTAAGTATTTATTATATTTCTGGAGTTTATAGTAACTTAAATGAGAATAGGGTGGGAATATAAATATGAAATTGAATTGAAATTTAATAAAATTGAGATTTTAAAGGTATGATTTTTATAACTAGATTTTGGTTTAAGATGAATTAAACAAATATTTCAAATATAAATAAATTGAAGGAAATATTTAATTATTTGAAATTTAGTTTTATTTAAATGATAATGGATTTAATAAGCAAATATTTCAAAACTAAATAATAGAATATTGGATTGTTTAATCGCAATTACCAACCTTAGTTTTGAAATTGTTTAATACTAGAAGTTGTAATATATTAAAATTGAAATGGTTTATTGAAACTGAAAGTGAGTTGGAAGTTTTGAATTGAGATATACAAAAAAGTAAATAAAATTTTAAAGTCGAGGAAATTATTTTACTTTATAAAGTAATTTTAAATTCAAACTATTTTATTTTATATACTGTTTGAATATCCAAACCATTTAAGTTTTGGATGTTATGGTTTCGAAGCTTTGAAATTCGAAGTATTATGTTTTGAAAGGTATATTCCAAGCGTTTGGTTTCTAAATATTTTAAATTTGGAAGTTCTATGATTTTGAAAAAGAGATATATTTGAAATAAAAATGATATTATATTGATTTGGGTTTTATAAAACTGATATCATATTGATTTGGGTTTCAAAACGGAAATGATACCGTATTTAAATGTTTTGAAAAGGATATTATATTCTGATTTTGAAGTATAATTATTTTGAAATGACCGCGGTGTTATAATAACGATTGGTTGGTGAAGAGACTGGGATCGAAAATGGGCATACTCTCTATCGATACCGAAAACCACTTTGACAACTGTGCACGTGGTGGAGATTCCATAATGAAGTAGGACGGCGGCGGCGTTTCCTTTGAGGTTAATACGTGGATCCGACTCCCGTGAGTTGGCATAAGGCGGCTAAAACAGGAGTGATCGACGGGCTAAGAAGGTAGCACCTTTTATCGAACACATCCCTTCGATATTATACTCTAACTTTTGGATTGATTCGGTGGCCACTTTTGATTTTTTTCTACTTGGGGGTGTGGCTAGAGATGGGCGGTAGCTGCGCTCCATGCGTTACCAGCGGCCCGGAAGCATAACTGGTATACCTACCATGGCATTGCCTAGTTGTGCCGTGTCACCTACCCTAGCGCGCCTTATACGATTTTGATTTTGTACCATACCTATGGAGTGCACTCTAACGACGCCCAGTATGGGGGAGATTACGGTACTGGATAGGCTATATGGGAATATAAAAGTGTGTTAAGGGCTATATGGGTAACCCCTTAACGCTATTTTAAAACTATGTTTATTTTACTATTAGACATTATTGTAATAGCATATATTACTACATATTAGATAGTTTAACGGACCCTTAGGAGAAGTGAATCCCGAGCATCTCTTAAGTTACTGCACTGACGTTGGCACTGGATAGGAGATGTCAAATCCCGTAAACATATCTGACGCCGTTCCACTCATATGATTTACTATTGATTTAACTTGCATAAGATCTTTTAACTCTGACTCGAGAGTTTTGTCTTTTCAATTTGCTCGGGTAAGCCTGAGCATTTCAGGATTTGGAAGACCGTATTTTGGAGGACGAAATGAAGATTTGTTATTATCTATAATATTATTCCGTTGCATTAATACTGTTCCGCTACATCACATTGTTCCGCTGCATTGTTATTGATTTTCCTATGGTATGTGTGACTCTGATATGCATTGTATGAGTATAATCAAATGTTTGTGTAAAATGTCCACATGAACTGTATATTTGATTATTATATTTTATTATTCCGCTGCAAGATTCTGTTTTTTTCTTTCTCCGATTTTTCTTATTAACGCCATAACAATCCGCCCTTCTGTATGGTTTAAGTCTGATGTGCGTGGTTTATCGTTGATTAAAATCTTCCAGAAAGGCGGGATGTTACATACTCCCTTTACTGATGAAATACACTATGTTGAACCCCTTCGGCGATTCAGGTTGACGGATTTACCAGTATATGAAGGAAGTTCTGATCCCAATCAGCACATCCTAACATATGGGTGGTTAATGAATGCTGCATGGGCTGACGATGCAGTTAAATGTCGAAGCATCCCGATTTCTCTAGGGGGCATAACTACTATGTGGTTCAATCGTTTGCCACACCAATCTATTTCTTGTTTTGAACAACTGGCAACTAAACCATATGAGTAGTTTAGAATGTGTGTCACAAGGCCAAAGGATGTTAACACTCTGTCTGGTGTCACTCAAACCCCCGGAGAGACACTCCGACATTTTTAGTGAGATTCCATATTGCATGTGCTTAGATTAATAACCCAAATGATAACTCCATTCTTATGGCATTGACTAATGGGATTGACCCCAAATCTGAATTCGGCAACCGATTGGCCAGAAAACTACCTGCGTCATTAGACCATTTCTATTCCGAGGCAGCCCAATTCATGAGAAGGGATGATGTGAAACAGTCTAGGAACCCGGATGACGCAAGGCCAAGCATGGAAGGGATCCAAAGCAATGTTGTTGATGAATAGTTAGGGGAGAGCTCTAGGAAAATGCAATTGGATATTCAGAATAAACAAACAAAGTAGAACGACAACGGGAATCAGAATAGAAAGCGGGATCTGAACCGTGGCCCGCGACATAGAGCTCCAATGTTTAATAATTACACTCCTCTAAATACGTCGCCGAAGAATGTATATCTACAAAACTGCAAAACTATCCAATACAAAAAGCCAGCTCCGAAGCGATAATCGAAGATGCGGATCTAAACAGGAAAATTTTGTAGGTTTCACGAGAGTTATGCCCACAATAAAAATGAATATCGTCATTTACAAGATCACATTGGGAAGTTTATTAGAGAGAGGAAGTTGGAACAGTATGTGCGGTAGGGCTGTCAATGGGTCGGGTCGGGTTTGGGTCGGGTCAAGTCGGGTTCGGGTTGATTTTAAATGGGTCGGGTCAACCCGTTTATTAAACGGGTCGAAAAAGCTCAACCCGAACCCGACCCGTTTATAAACGGGTTGACCCGACCCAACCCGTGTAACCCGATTATAAACGGGTAGGGTCGGGTCGGGTCGTAAATGGGTTAGGTCAACCCGTATAAGGTGTAAACGGGTCGGGTCAACCTGTATAAGGTATAATTGGGTCGTAAATGGATCGGAACGGGTCGTAAACGGGTCGGGTCAACCCGTTAAAGGTACAAACGGGTCATAAACGGGTCGGAGCGGGTCGTAAACGGGTTAGCTCAACCTATATACTTATAAACGGGTTGTTAACGGGTCAGTTTCGGGTTAGCGGGTCAACCCGAAACCCACTTGTTTATAAACGGGTCAAATTCGGGTTGACCCAAAAATGACCCGCCAATTAAATGGGTCGGGTTAACCTGCTAATTTCCGTGCGGGTTTCGGGTCGTGTAGGAAATTGACAGCCCTAATGTGCGGGCGCCGCAGTCTAGAGGTGCGGCCCATCGAATCAGAATAATATACCCAATCAGGCAAGATAGGAGGAACCCGCTCGTACAGGTAGGAGATTGGTGATAAACACTGTGAATGGTGTCCTCATCTAGCAGCCCGAAGCTAGTGGGAAATGGAGTCGTATGCCAGCTCTATCCGTCATGCCGATTTCGAACGTTGTGGTAGTTGTGACGATGGGGCACCGACCAAGCAATAGAAGATGATGACCGATGACATCGTGTTCCGAAATAGAGACGCTGATAAGGTTGAAGCCCCTACTATCGATCCACTTGCCATATTTTCTCAGGTAGGTCCAGCTTTGATGAAGAGGAACTTGGTTGACAGTGGTAGCTCTATGAATATTTTGTTTATGCGAGAATATGATCAAGTGAAGATGGAAGCCAAAGATTTGGAAACTTGTGACTCTCGAATCCACGGAATCAGTGAGAGTGCTATTATACCCACTGGAGCGGTGAAACTACCAGTGGAGTTGGGAGTTGGAGAACGTCGGAGAGTCTGGATACTACAGTTTGTTGTTTGGACATAAACTCCCCTTACAATGCTTTCTTCAGTGGATCGGCCCTTGCTGAATTAAGGGCAGCCATTGCACCATGGTATTTTACTCTAATGTTTCCCACTGATCATGGAGTTGGAGTCATTCAAGGAGATCAGGCTACTGGATGAGCCTGTTATGTTGCTGAGCTGCATGGGGCGTAGTAAAAGGAAAAAGTAATGGGCGTAGAGGAATCCCTCTACGTCCGTTTTTGTTGATAATTGACAATTGGCACCTAGGCCCAGGCCCGGGCACCCTAACCAATTTTAGAGGGATCTTGACCCAAGAGACACTGAAAGTGAAGATGAAACTAAAGATAATTAAGCTTCCCTGCCCGAACTGAAAATCGATGTGCTAATTGACGATTATGACGATTCAAAGATGGTAAAGATTGGATCTAAGTTAAGCCAATGGACAAAGAAGGAATTGGTTGAATTTCTCCGGGCGAACCTCGACGTGTTCGCCTGGACGCACTCTGACATGTGTGGGATCTCGATGGACATCGCGAGGCACACTTTGAATATTGACCTAAGGTGTATCCCAGTCAAACAGAAAAGGCATGGTATGGATCTAGAGAGATTGCCGCCCTTAAAGAAGGGGTCGATAAGTTGAAATTGAATGGGTTTATTCAAGATGCCTTATAACCAGAGTGGGTATCCAATCCCGTACTTGTCCGAAAGCCAAATGGAAAATAAAGGACGTGTGTTGATTACTCAGACCTGAACAAAGCTTGCCCGAAAGACAGTTTTCCACTTCCCTGAATTGATCAGCTCGTAGATTCAACGGCTGAGCACGAGCTATTATGTGCTTATTCCGGTTACAACCAGATACCCATGCACTTCGGACAAGCTTCATGATTGATCTGGGACTTTGCTACTACAAAGTCATCCTTTTTGGACTCAAGAACACCGGGGCAACATACCAACAACTAGTCAATCGAATGTTCGCCAACCTGATCGGAAAGACCATGGAAGTATATGTGCACGACATGCTTGTAAAGTCACAATTCTCCACTAGTCATATTAAAGACTTGGAATTAATGTTCAGCATCCTTCGAGAATACAAGATAAAGCTCAATCCACTAAAATGTCACTTTGGGGTCGCATCCAAACAATTCCTTGGGTTTTCGTCAACGCTCAAAGAATCGAAGCAAATCCCGAAAAGATCTGGGCAATCAGGAATCCTTAAAATCCAAGAACCATAAAGCAAATCCAGAGCCTCAATGGGAAGGTAGCAGCACTGAGCCGGTTCTTTTCAAAGTCTACCGACAAATACATTCCTTTCCTCGACTTGATTCGAAAAGGAACAAAATTTTTAAATACACCACGGAATGCGGGCGACATTTCGAGCACTAATTCAATATCTCTCCACACCACCGTTTTTGTCAGAGCCTGTCAATCATGGGCAATTGTACATTTACTTGGTGGTATCAGAAAATGCTATCAGTGCTGCCTTAGTTTTGGAGGAAGATCAAGTGTTGAAACTGGTCTACTACTTTAGTAAACGACTAACCAGAGATGAGAGAAATATCTGAAGCTAGAGAAGTTGGGTTTTTGTCTTGTTATTGCTTTGAGGAAGCTCTTTTCATATTTCTAGGATCATCCTATCACTATTTACACCGATGACCGTTACGAAAGATCCTTACGCAGCGCGAGACGTCTGGTAGGTTACTGTTATTGAACATTGAACTGAGCCAGTTTTATATTACTTACATTACGAGGCAATCTATTCAAGGACAAGTCCTAGCAGATTTCATAGTCGAATTTACCATCCAGAGGACATGCCCGAAACCAGTGAATCTCCTAAGTATATCGGGAAGTTGCATATTGATGGTGCATCAAACGATCGGTGCTCATATGGATATGGGATTTCAATTAAGTCGCAACTTATTGCCCAAAACTTTTCTTTCAAATGGTTTAAACAAACTACCATTTCCAAACTTTTAAACAAAAAGATTAATTTCACAAAATTCCATTTATGGACTTCAAACAATTTCCATTTCATTTGGATTAACTCGTTTAAAATCTTTAATTTAAATATTTAACTTATAGCTTTCAAACCGTTTCCATAACTTGGAAAATCATTTTCATTTTTAACTTGAAAACCTTTTTAACGAAATTTGGAAGTTCCCTATTCATATGAAAGCTTTTATTATTTGAAAACGAATTTATTTTAGAAAGATCCAATTTTATTTACACGATTCAAAGCCTTTGAATTTAAATTCAAATTCCCAAATCAATACCTTTAAAATAGTTTAATCAATATAAACTCATTTATAAGTTGAATAGCCCATTTAAAACCCTAGTTTCTAAATCAAAAAATTTAAATTTCAAAACTCAATTAAGTTATTCAACTAAATTCCATCTTTGAAATTCCATTTCAAGTGCTTTTCACTTTAAACCCAATCCATTTCCAAAACCTTTGAATTTAAATATTCAGCCTTTAAAGTCATTTCAAAATCTGTGACTTAATCGATTTCCTCGTGAAATCCATATTGGTATATGTATAAGTGTGGTCCAGGGTTTAACACAATAGTCCAACATCATTCACTCATCACAGATTCAAATACAACAATATAGTTGATAAGCGATATAACTATAACGCTTATCGCTCATTCACAGATTCACAGATAATATACAGATATATCATCAATAAATGAATAAATTATACACAGCTCAATCCATAGAACAAAATATCACAGATCAGATAGGACAATCAATTCAAGGCTATTCATACAATACAATCATTCATAAGTAAGGTCAAGCATTCAATAATCATTTATAAACAGGATTGTTTAATCCTAATTAATTCAATTTATTTCCAATTTAATTTATTACTTATGAATTAATTATGCAATCCTGATTTATTAATTACAAATCATTTGATATTAATTAATTTATCAACCACTTTAATTAATTAAATTATTCTTAATCACTTTCATTTATTAATTAGTCCTTAATAAATTTATTGCTTAATCACTTGATTAATCACCTTTAATTATTAATTAATATTCAATTAATAATCCTTAATTTAAAAATTAATTATTCCTTAATTAATTAATCTTTAAACCTTAATTAAGTAGTTTAAACCTTTAATTACTTATTTAATTAATCCAAATCATTAAATAAATAAATAAATAAATTATCCATTTTAATTAACTTAATAATTAATGAATTATAAATCCTCATTATATCTTCATTAACTTAAGATAAATCTAATTCTTATTAGTGATTTTATTATCACTCACAAATATGTTAAAACATTTATATTCAATCCACTTTTAAATTCACATATTTAAAATATACCTCACATTTTAAAACTTATTTAAACCTTTAAATTTATAAACCTTCATTAAATTTCAAAATCTTGAATTCAAATATAAGTTTAAATCCAGGTTTTGAAAAATTGATTTAACTTTTGTTTATAATTCAAAGTACATTTTAATTTCAAATTCTTTTAAATACACTTAACTTTTTTTTTGTTAATAAACAATTCAAATTTAAGAACTTTATTCATTTCCAACTAAATTTCAAACTCATATTGAATTCATAGTTCAACCTTGATCTATAGGTTAGTTTTAAACCTTGCTTTATACTTTGAAATTTACATTTAAATTTAGGAACAGGTGAAACCTAAAAAAAAAACTCCTACCTGAGCCACTGAAATCCAGCTTCGAGTCCAAAACAAACGAACTTCGAGCCAACCTCCCATTTACTCGAGTAACTCGAGTTCAACTACTGCCCAAAACAATCAGAACTTCACCATAAATGTCCACCGTCCACGTGCACGTTCTGACCATCACCATGATCATCTACACGACCATGATCATCCATTCATACACTCCAACCCACCAAATCTCCCTCCTTCACCCGAAAATTGAAATCGAGTTCAATGCCAAAACCTGGAACAAGTACATGACTTCCACTCGAAACCTGTCAACGTCTCGTGTTCGACGCCTCGACCACCGAAGTTCGTGCAACTCCGGCCACTACCTCATCTACACCCCAGCCTCCATCACCCCCAGCCTCGTGCAACTCGATGCACGAGAGAAGCCGCCTAATTCAATTCCCTGACCATTCTAAAAATTAGGTTTACAAATTTAAACCCCTTGTCGCCGCCTCCACGGTGAACTGGACCTCCACCTACTATTTTTCCTTGCATCTCCGTTCGCTCCGCTACCACTCCTGGTAACTACAACCTCCCCCATCGACGAGGTCACCAGCGGCAACTCGAAATGTACAAATTCGAACAAACTCAACTACTCTTACATCACTCATCTAAAAATCATGATTTAAGCTTCAAAAATCATGTTTTAGTATAAAGATTCGACTTGCATACCTGGATTCACGAATTTAGAAATTTGAAATTTGAGAAATTTAAAGTTTGGTTCAGATTTATTGATTTCCAGTTATAGTACTAGGTTGTTTAAGTTTAAATGAATTTTTAGATTAAAGCTTGTGATAAGATAACCAAATTATATTTAAATTTTGAATCCAAATTATGCTTAGACCAAGAGATTTGGGTTTCTTTGTAAATTTGGTCTAAAAAGAACAAAAACAAGAACAAAGATACAGGCATACACAGAGTTACATATTCACATCTACATATATCCAGGAACAACAACATCCATATTTTCCAGATATGAACTTGAAACAAATTTAGATACTTTGGTTTTCAAAAGTGAAAGTAACTCGCCTGTGAAAATAAGTTTGAAAAGAGAGTTGCTTTTGTTTTGCAAAACTGTTTTGATCTTTTTTTTTCTCTTCAGTAATTTGTTCTCAAGCTTGAATATGTGGTGATGTTTTCTTTTTAATTTCCGATCTTTGCTAAGTTGTTTGAACGAATTAAATCAGAGAGATGTTCATGTATATATAAAATATTTTGTACAGGTGAAGGCATAGGCAAGTACTGGTTTCCTTTTCTCAGTAGTTTATATTTTTTTCTTTTTTTTGCTAAACTATGTTTTTAAATTTTACTGATGGGATCTTGTTTCCTGTAGAGGAGTAACTGCATTAAATGAAAGCATGTTAGGTAATATCTCCATGTATCTACAGCAGTCTTTACTTCTGTTTGTTTAAGTGTACATAAGTACTTAAAAGTTATTTGTTTTATGCCTTGTTCATTTTTTACTCAGCTGATATAATCTTGTATTTGTGCAAATATTTCTATTTTTGCTTACAGCCTCCTATTCGTATGTACTTTGATTTGTTTTCTAAGTCTACTTATATTTTCATTTGTACCCACTTGAATATATTTTACTTTATTTGTTTGTACACACTATCATTCTCATCTGGTTTTCGTATGTTCTTAGATTTTGTTTGCACTGGAAGATCTTAATATATTTGTGACCAGAGATTTTTCCATTGTTTTGTTTCTTGTTCAAGTGTACATACCTGAATAAAATTTTGTACCTTGTTTGTTACTTTTGCAAGCACTTTCAGATACATGTTTTCTCGTTTCAGAGTTGAGTACATATTTCTTACTTTGTTTGTTTATGCATATCAGTGTCTTCTTTTGCAAGCTTTTCACATACAATATTTTTCTTTGTTTTTTGACTATGCTGAAGTTGGTATTAGTTTTTTTATCTATGTGTTTTATTTTACTTTATAGTACTTATTTTTATTTTTAAACAACAGATTTGTTTTATACTTAGACTAAAGACTAATAAGATATAAATTCGAATTATTTTTAAACCATTAACTTAAAATTTAAATTCAAATTTATTTCTAAGACATTTTAAATTTAAATCCCAATTCACATTCAATTCAAATACATTCTTCCAGTAATCCAAAATTTAACTAACATTTTATATTAATTACCAATTATTTTTACAGTTTTTATCAAAAAAAATTAAATTAAAATATTAATTTAAACTTAACAAATTCGAGATCGTTACAAATATACAACATTTACCAATACAACAACTACATATGCCAATATAGCAACTAAAACTGTTGGGCGAATTCTCACCCAGAAGATCTCGAGACCGAGAAGCGGCAGTTTCACCCGGGTTGGCGACCTCCATTCCATCTAGTAAGGAGTTCGTTCAACACTCATGTCCAAGGGTCCATTCGGCAAGCCCAACTTATAGTTCATTCAGCCATATCCATTCGGCAAGGCACAACCTCCACCCCATTCGGCATAATCTCCTGCCGAACCAGACTTCACCGGTCCAGGTCCACCGGACCAACCCCTCCAATACCCTACCGGACCAGCCATGCCGGTCCACCAGCCTTCACCGGACCAGGTCCACCGATCCATACATCACCCCTCTACCGAACCAACTCCCAAGCTACAACCGGACCACCATCACCGGGTCATTCATGGCCGGACCAAAACCATCGAGCCAAACACATACCTCACCACCGAATGAAGCCTCGCCGAACCAAAATGCTACTAGGCCAGATAGCTCCAGCCCAGGCCCACCAGCAGCTATATACATCCAAGACCCCTGCCCCCTACCTCACTCTATAAATAGAGGGGAAGGGGTACAACAATGGCAGACAAGTTTGAGAGCTCAAGCACGGAAGGAACTTTCAAACAACTTTCTTATACTTGTACTTGAAGCATTGTACTTGTAATCTGAAAAAAAAGGAGAATAACATATAAAATGGACGTAGGCACATTCTGGCCGAACCACTATAAATCTGCGTGTCTTTTACATTTTAGTACCTGCGTTTTACATATTTGCATAACTCGCCCAAATCACTGAGAACAACCTAAAATCAAGTAAATCATACGACTTTGAGGTGTTTGTCCATTTTTTGTGCAAACATTTTTGGTGCTTTCACTGAGAACTAGAGCTCGAAGCTTCAGCTTCTCCCACTTGACCTTCTTCCTAACAAACATCGTTCGGACTTAGAAAACATGCCCTCCAAGCGAAAGAAGGATGTTAACAAAGGAAAGAACATCGCATCTAGCAGCGTTCCAGGCCCAGTAGTAACAGATCAAGAGGATCACCCCATCATCCCAACATCAGTACCAGATGAAAATCAGGCAAATCTGACAGCACTCGCCGCGGAGCAACCGGCAGCAAATACTAGTGCCGCGGAGCAACCGGCAGCAATTAATAGGGCAGATCTAGACAGAGTTGTGGCTGAAGTAACTAATCGCTTCACATCCCAACAAGAAGCCTTGGTGGACCATCTCATGTCACGCTTAAGGGATGCCGAAGAATCCAACCGCAACACTGAATCATGGGGTGAGTCCCAGTCTGGAGGATCTCAGAAACAACAACGGTCTTCCTTCTTCGAGGAAGCTGTCAACAGAGACAACGACGGTAGGGGCCGAGCCCGGACTCAGCCCGAACTCCGACTTGAGGAAGCGCTTAGAACCGAACCCCACCGGGGAGGCACCAGGCGGGGGTCGGATATAGCTGAGCCGGTCATGCCACCTAACCATAGAAACCCCGCTGAACGGAGCCGAGCTAGGACCTAGCCCGAAGTTGACCCCATGGAAATACTCGAAGCAGAACCCCACAGGGGAAGATCAAGGCAGGGGGCAACTGTAGCTGGTCCCAGCATGCATCCGAAAAACCAGAGACAGCCACTGGATAGACGATGCCATCCCTATAGGTCATCTGGACGGAATCAATCCCGCAGGGAAGAACCAAACTCATTCTTGTCCGCTCCAATTTCCGATGAAAGGATGGCACGACTGTTCAGAGAATGCGTCCAACGGGATCAAAGAGATCGAGGGATAGGTGCCGGGGTAACCAGCCCTTCCTCCCGCGATATCGAACTTGCCATCACCCCCCGGGAATGGAAGATGCCAACGATGGAACCTTACAAGGGAGCCTCCGACCCCATTGTGCACCTGCAAAGATACACACAGCATATGCTCATGAGTGGAGCCACAGAAGGAGTATTATGCAAATGCTTTCCACTATTCCTGGCAAACCTAGCCACCTCCTGGTTCTGCCACCTACCCCAAGGATCCATCAGCTCATAGGAGATGTTGAAAGAGAAGTTCATCAGCCAGTTCCACATTCATGTGGAACAGCCTAAGGACGCTTATTCCTTATCTAATATCAAGCAGAAGCCCGGAGAAACACTGCAACAATACCTGACCCGATTCAATGCCGCAGCGGCTGCAGTCCAAGATGCTGATGAAAAACTCACCCTAATGGCCCTCTGTAGCGGGGTGCACCCAGACACCAAGTTTGCTAGAAGACTAACCAAAGAGAAACCAGCTACCTTGTCCAATTTCTTCGATGAAGCTGGGAAGTACATGAGACTCGAAGAGGCTGCCACTGAAAGGCAGACAGGACAGCAAGCTAAAGCAGCTCATGGAAACGCACCCACTACAGCAAAGGATACATGAAGGAATAATTCTTGGGATAATGCTGGGGGCAAGAAGGGAGAAAAGCGTTTATATCGGCCATGGCCGGAATTCAACTCTTACACCCCTTCGGAGGAAACAATCGAAAAACGTCCTTCTAGCCACCCAGGACGAAGTTAAATACAGGCACACCCCCCGCACGAGAAGAGAAGTCAAGGAAATCTTATCTAGCATCCATCAAGGAGGTTGCGGAGATCACACTGAGGGGCAGACTCTAGCAAAGAAGATACTCCAATACAGATACTTCTGGCCTACCTTGAACAGAGACACCTTAGGCTTCGTCAGAAAATGCGGCAGATGTCAGAAATTTGCTAAGATTCCTCGACTACCAACAAATGAGATTACTCAGATGACCAGCCCTTGGCATTTTGCGGTGTGAATCGGCAAACTGCCAATGGGCCGAGGCGAGGCCAAACATGCTATAATGGCAGCCGACTATTTCACCAAATGGGTGGAAGCAGAACCTCTAAATAAAACATCTTCGGCCAAAATTATTAACTTCTTTTATGTCCTGTGCAGGTACGGAGTCCTGCTCAAAATCATATTAGACAATGGACTTCAATTCGACAGCGAAGAATTCACCAACTGGTGTCAAGAACACGGGATTCACAAAAGCTTCTCAGCTGTAGCTTATCCCCAGGCAAATGGCCAAGTCGAAGCTGTCAACAAAATCCTCAAAACTCTAATCAAGAAGAAGCTTGAAAAATCAAAGGGCGCTTGGGTGGACGAACTTCCTACGGCACTTTGGGCCTACCGCACATCTTTCAGAACATCAGCAGGACATACTCCTTTCTCTTTGGCATACGGATCGGAGGCCATGCTCCCAGTTGAAACTGTAGTGCCTTCCCACCGTAGGATCCACTACAACCCGGAAGAAAACGAAGAACTCCTCCTCATGTCTTTGGATCTAATTGAGGAGAGGAGGAACGGTGCAGCACTTAAAACAGCAGCTCATAAGCAAAATATTGCAGCACAATACAACTCCAAAGACAAGAATCGCAACTTACATGAAGGAAATCTTGTCCTCAAGCGAATCTTTCCGCGCCCCGGGGCACTAGACCCCACCTGGGACGGACCATATGCAATTCATAAAGATCTTCACAACGGAGCTTATATTTTTCCAATAGTGGACGAAGTGTTGTTCCAGAGGGCTTGGAACATCCGACACCTTCGTCGATACTTTGCTTGACTTGTATTGCCCATATGAAGAGTATTAACAATGAGAATCGATGGACATAGGCATTTTCGTGCCGAACCACTTTAAAAATCTTGTCTCTTGTTACCTTGTGCCTTCATATCATGGCTGCTTGTTAACTGTATCCTTTTCTGTTGAGCAAAATCCTACGCAATGGCATTCCCATTCAAGTCGCATCGCGGCACGGCCTCATCTGGACTAGGCCTAACTGGTACTACGCGATTCTATGCGCTCGCCAATGAGATACTTTGCTCCAGCATCCCTCTGCTGCGAGTTAACTCATTGCTCGCGACCGCCCTTAAAGCCACCTGTAATGAGCCGATTATAAGTCATCAAAAAGGCCGACTATAGCCGATGGCAGCTCATTACGGCGGTAGGCTCGCCGGCAACTGTGAACCTACTTTAAGCCCCAATATAAGGTGTGGCCAGCCAGGGGTAGTTCACGGTTGACGATCGACACCCACGCTAGCCGGCCATAGTAAATCGAATAATACCCACGATTACGGGCCATAATGGCTCGGGTAGTTACTGTGCACGATCTCGGCTCCGATGTGTCTTAAGTGCGGCTGTGGCAAAAAAGAAAACTCCCCGCAGTAGGCGTAAGATGGGTGACATATGTCTCCAGGACCCACAGCTAGGGAAAGTGACTACAAAGCCCGTATGCCACGAACTTAAGCACATCACGGCCTTCCATGACTGGAAGTTTTACTTTTCCTATATTTCCATTCCATTTAAATACTTTACTCCTATCCTGTATAACGGTTTCCAAAGTACAGGACACCGTACTCGCGCTCATGAGAATCAGAGCCGATCAACCGCATGACGAAGCATTCAACTGCCTCCGTAATCAGTTGCAAGGCTGCCCCCTACAACTAAAACCTAAAGGGCGGTACTCTCCTCTTTTGTACATGGAACATATAGCTATAACTTATTCATATATCGCATTAACAATGATTACAAAGCATGAAGTTATGTTTCGAGCAATACTGGCATTAAATGTAACTAAGTCACATGCACATACATAGCTATATCTCTTACACAACACAACAGAACAGTGATAACACTTCACCATATAAAAAAGAAATATATACATCACCAGCGCATGTTATGAAATTACACAAAAGTTATCTGTTATCACAACATAATTACATAAAGGCATTCATCATAAACAATATTATTACAGCCCCATCAATGTTTTGAACTAACATAGAACAGAAACAAAAAGAAACTGAAAGGAAACCAAATCAAAATGAAGGACCAACGGCTTCCACACTTCGCCCTCATCCTTCCAGATCTCCGACCTATTTGGCTGCAGGGTCGGAGCTCCCAGCATGCTGACCGGAAGTCCCGCCTGTCAAGTCCAAGAGAAAGATCCATTAATACTCATCGACAGTAAACAATCAAGATATGAGTACTTAGAGAGGAAAACAAAGAAGAAACTTACCAGCATCCGCCGCCTGATCCTCATCTTCCAAGTGCACGCCTGTCTCCTCCGCGGCGAGCAATCGCATCCCTTCTTTCACCGCCGCCCGCTCCTCCTCGGTGAATCGAGCAGTAACCACCTCCAAGCTAAAAGCCGCTCCACCTTTCTTACCCGCACTGACCCTGGCCTCCTCCAACTGCCGAAGATAAATCTTAGCCATGATTCGGGGATAATCATCCATCCATGATAGATCGCCCTGCTGCCAGGTGCGGAAGTACATGTCCTGAAGCATATCATCCATCATCCCCTCGTCTTCCTCAAACCCCCTCACCCGGGCTTCGGAGGCCTGTAGCTTAGCAACGGCGGCATCCCTCTCCTGTCGGTACCTTGAGCACTCATCCTGGAGAGATTTCCTCATCTCCTCCATCTCCTCTCTCAGCTTAGCCTGGGCAAGTTCTGCTGCCTCAAGCCTCCCAGATAACCCCTCTACCTGCTCAAGCTCCGCCTTCCTAACCTCATCCACTGTGGTAATGGCCAGGTCAATGCGCTTATTACAAGCGGCCTCCATCTCCCGTATCTCAGCCCTACTCGCCTCCTCCATCGTCTCCTTCAGTCGCTGGGATTCAGCCTCATGCCACGATAACTGAGCAGCCTGATCTGCGAGTTGCTTGGCCTGGTCAGCGACCTCTAACCATAGCCTTATGTTGGCGCTCCCTATCTCCTCCCCGGCCTTGGCCAGTCGGGCGTGATGCTCCATCAACCTCCGAACCTCCTCTACAACCCGATCGATGTTAGCCTTAGCCTCATCCCCCATCGCAGTTATCCGGGTGGTCAGCATATCCAAATCCAAGGACTTGGCCTCATCAAGAACCCGAACCATGGGGTTGCGGGGAAAAAGGTGCTCGCCAGTAACCTCATCAAATAAAACATCCTGGGAACTGGGATCCAAGTCAGGATGACCGGCAAAAGGGTTGCACGGCACGTCCGGGCGCCTAAGGCGGATGACAGTACGATTCCTGGGAGGGCGCGGAGAAGGAACAGCCTCGGTAGTCCCCTCCGTAGCATCCTGGGAGGCTGAGCAGGAGGCTGGGATCCAGATGCAGATCCAAGTGAAGAACGCCCCCCTTCCTCTGCTGGATACTCTCCTCAATAATTCCAAGGAGGGGGCGATAGCTAAGTACATCTCCGGGACGGGAGGAAGGAGACTTCGGCTTGGCAGAGGCCCTCATCTGCTTGAATTGCTCGAGACGGTGTCGAACGTCTGACGTCCTAGCCACCGGTCCTGCCCCTGAAACAAGAAGCAAGAGTTACAATCATGCACCAGATCACGAAGCAAGAGATATGTTGGTATAAGAGAAAAACAAGAAAGACTTTTTTTTATACAAACCCTGCGGTGTAGGAGGATCCTGCAATAAGTCCTGAATTTCCTCCCAGGACGGGAACGAGCCATAAAATATTCCTAAATCCCTATCGTAAAAGGAACTCGTAGGATTCAAAAGTTCACCTTGTGCTACCAGAGTCATCCTGGTTGGGGAGCTCTTAGAAGACGGACCGGCATCCGCCCCAGCCTTGTCAGCCTCCTTCGCCCTCTCCGCCAAGTCTGATCCTCCCTCCGATTCCCCGAAGGCTTGGCGAAGGGCATCATCCACCCAGTCCTGGATCTCCCCCACTTGCCCGGAAGTTAGGGCACCGGTACCATCGCCACCACCATCATCTTCCCTGTCATCTCCACCTCCAATCTCTCCTCCTGCCTCGCCTCCTTCAGCCTCACCTCTCTCTGCCTCTACATCTTTCTCCCCCAGAATGGATGAGCAAGTACTAGGAAAAGGACCATCGGACACTTTAAGCTTCTTTCCCCCAACAACTGGATGCTGGGAGAAGGGCTTCCTCTTGCCACCCTTCTTCGGGGCCCCTCCTGCGGCCTGAGCAGCCCTCTCTTCCGCTGTATCCCTCTGCTAGACCACAGACTGGTGCGGAAGGATCAGATTGTAATTCAGGAGCCCAGCGTTCCTGATTAGATAGGCGGCTGATCTGTCCCTCTCGGAGATAGCCTTAAGTTCTGCTGCCATATGGACTAGGCGATCGCTCTCCACCACCTCAAAGCCACCTGTCGCTAACAAACAACAGAAGCACATAAGGAAAGGAATTGCAATCAAGACAGGAATTACGAATAAAGTGTTAACTTACATCCGGAAGTGAAGCGACGAATGGAGACAGAATCGTCCCTCACAAAGAACCACTCCTTTTTGAACATGCTGTACTTTGAGTACAGGTCCAGGACCGGCTTGAAAGAGACGGCCGACTCTAAGCTAATGTAGGGGGACCCCTTCCTATAACCCCTCAGATTGTATAGGTACCGGATCTCCCGGTTAGACGGGGGACACCCATATCTCTTTTGGAAGATGGAATATAAGCACACCAGGATGGCATATGAGTTGGGCTGAAGCTGGAAGGGTGCCACCTTTAGATAGGTAAGAAAGCTGACGATCCAGGCGTTGATAGGGGGAATGGCCCCGCACATGCAATGGTACCTGCTGTAGGCAAAATACCCTTCGGGAGGGTCATATGGCATCACTCCGACTCCCGGAAGCAACATAAGCGTCCTGTCAATCCCAAAAGAACGGGATATAACATCAAGCTGCTCCTCCTTCAGAGAACTAGGAAAGCAGTCAGGAGGGGAGACCAGGAGCTCCTGGGGTCCATACCCCTCCACCAACGATCTAGAAGCAGGTCCAGGCTCCCCGGATCCCGATTGGGCTGGGGGCACGGAAGAAGACTCTCCTCCATCCCTCGACTTCCGTCTATCTGATCGTGTTTCCGCCTTGCGAGACATTTATCTGCATACACAAAAGTGAAAAACATGACATTAGTACAGAGATTTAAGCAAAAAAGAATGCATAAGTCCGGAATTCCAGAGAAATGACTAGTTTGTTCGGCAGTGCAAGTCATGGTCATTCGGCATCGAAAGTATATGGCCATTCGGCACTAAAATCCCATGCTCATTCGGCATTAAAATTTGATTCAGTATACAGATCATTCGACCCTAAGGCCTGAGCCCCATTCGGCATATACTACATTCGGTAGTAGAAAAAATTTCGTATGTATTCGGCAAATTAGGTTCATTCGGTAGTAAGGATCATTCGGCAAAGAGCATATACCTGGTTTGGCACGAAATGGTATAGTATTGGATCGGCGCTTGTTGATTCGGTGAAGAAAAACTAAGGGGGTGTAGCCCCTATATATAGACTGGAGGAACACCACCGGACCAGATGGTTCGGCATACCGGACCAACCTCCAACCGAATGAAAACCTATACCTACTCGAAGACAAATGAAACTGTCTCTAACGGTAGAAACCAGAAACAGGGGGCATGCGGAGCGCCTCACTCAGATAAGTACCGAACTCTAGGACCTACTAATAAAGTAGAGAATATGATAACAATGAATGAGTCGTAAATCTCTCACCAACGTGGGTTAATCATTTACACGTGTACGCGACCACGAACGGTCCATAGGCACGCTCTGAATGGCTATTAACCCTATCGTCGTGAGAATTTGCACTTTGACATCCTTTTTTAAGCTCATCGGTTAAATGGATATTTGATTCTGATAATTATGAAATGGCTAAGCTACTTACACATGTACGGGGTCGCGAACGATCCCTAGGCATGCTCTGAGCTGGTGATAAACCACCTGGACAAACGATCCAGGGACCCACTCTAACGTGAACCTGGCATCGATAATGCTAAGCCCCCTCGGGGCACACCTCTCGCCCCGAACGGCGCGATTCACTTCATCTCAAATGCTTCGATCCTGAACGGTCGTTATCTGAAGTCACACTAAAACTGTAAATTCCTTTGCAGGACATCAACAGGATACGAGCATCCAACCCATGGCGTTACAAAACACGCCTTCCTACTGCAGGGAAACAAAGCGCGACACATGCAAGCACGTGCCCCACTTTGGGGGGCAAATGTTGGGCGAATTCTCACCCAGAAGATCTCGAGACCGAGAAGTGGCAGTTTCACCCGGGTTGGCGACCTCCATTCCATCTAGTAAGGAGTTCGTTCAACACTCATGTCCAAGGGTCCATTTGGCAAGCCCAACTTATAGTTCATTCGGCCATATCCATTCGGCAAGGCACAACCTCCACCCCATTCGGCATAAGCTCCTGCCGAACCAGACTTCACCCGTCCAGGTCCACCGGACCAACCCCTCCAATACCCTACCGGTCCACCAGCCTTCACCGGACCAGGTCCACCGATCCATACATCACCCCTCTACCGAACCAACTCCCAAGCTACAACCGGACCACCATCACCGGATCATTCATGGCCGGACCAACACCATCGAGCCAAACACATACCTCACCACCGAATGAAGCCTCGCCGAACCAGAATGCTGCCAGGCCAGATAGCTCCAGCCCAGGCCCACCAGCAGCTATATACATCCAAGACCCCTGCCCCCTACCTCACTCTATAAATAGAGGAGCAATGGTACAACAATGGCAGACAAGTTTGAGAGCTCAAGCACGGAAGGAACTTTCAAACAACTTTCTTATACTTGTACTTGAAGCATTGTACTTGTAATCTGAAGAAAAAAAGGAGAATAACATATAAAGTGGACGTAGGCACATTCTGGCCGAACCACTATAAATCTGCGTGTCTTTTACATTTTAGTACCTGCTTTTTACATATTTGCATAACTCGCCCAAATCACTGAGAACAACCTAAAATCAAGTAAATCATACGACTTTGAGGTGTTTGTCCATTTTTTGTGCAAACAACAACCAATAAGCAACAAATCCAAGCATCAAACAACTATCATCCAACTAACCAATATCTATCCAATCAACCTATAACTAAATCAATATTCATTCACTTCTCATTAATGTCAATTGAATTGATTTTTCAATTTAATCTCGTTTGATACATTAACATTGGATTTTACTAACATTCATCTATTAAAATTCAATTAGCTTACATTAACTAATTACATTCAAGTTTGTTCACTTTCAAATCAAATCAAATTAATTCCGTTCAAATTTACTTACTATCAATTCGAATTCAATTTTTTAGCTTTTAATTTGGTTAATACAATTTCATTAACACTTAATGAATTTCTATACTATCAACTAACAACCATCTAACAACTAATGCATAACCAACATAACCAAATTTATTTATTTTGCTAACATTCAATTTGGTTTAACACGTTTAATTTCAATTGGTTTAATATTCAATTTAGACTGAATTCTAGTATTCACTATAATCACAACTTCTCAACTTATGTTTTATTCAAATTCTTAACATCAACATTTTGAATCCATATTTATTCACTAATTCACTTTTACAATTAAAGTTGAATTTCATAATATGATTCAAGTTCATATTCATCACTTTATTTATTTACTTCGATACTAAAATCAACTTCATTCAACATTACTTAAGTTATATTTCATTTCATTCGTACTTGCATTTACTTTCACCATACAACTTAAGTTAATTTTATTTCTAATTCTATCTTATTTAACTTTACTTAAGTAAAATTTCATAACACTTAATCAAATTCCGATTTTGTTTTGCTTAAAAAAATTGTTTAATCATTTTAACAATTGGTTTTACTTACACTTTCCCATTTTCTAAGTTATACAACTTGATTATCTAAACTTCCAAATTCATATTATATAATCACTTATCTTTTAAATTTAATTTCCATTTCAATAGCTTATCTAATCCAGTTCAAATCCGATTCAATTTATTTAACTTTTCTTTAGTTAAATTTCAAATCATACATTTATTATGCTAACTCAAATTTGTTTCAACTTTACTAAAGTTAAAATTTCTGATTTCATATTATAAGTCCGAAACTCATTTTACTTATATTTATCAATTTATACTTGGATTTTAAATTCAAATTTGTTTATTACAAAAAACTAAAATTTTCAATTTCAATTTACTATTGGTAGCAAATCCATCACATAGAAACTCGAAAATGATAATGATGATGCCGTAGTCTCACCATATTTATTTCTCGGCATCAGTGATGAATTTATTGCTTTATGTTTTCTTAAAAATTTCCTTTGATTATTTATAAATCACATTTATAAATATTTTACTTATATAATATCACTATATTACTACACTTACATAAGATCATTCCAACTTCATTTATCTTATTTAGATTTATAATAATATAATCTCTTTAATTTTGAAAAACAACTTTCAAAATAAACGGAATTCAATATTTCCAAATTCTTAATTAAATTCATTTTTATTTACAACTCATATTTATAAATATACTCAGGTTGTTCCATTTCTTATGTATAAGATTATTTCACATTTGTAAATCATATTAGTTATAATTCCATACTTTATAATTCATTTACTTATATAATTTCATTTTTTTACAATTGTTGTGTTTATTTATATTATTCAAACAGCTTTTATTAACTTATATATATTTACATTTCCAAACGACTAAACAATCAATTTATATACACTTTATTAATTTCTGAAAATTTGTTTCATTTATATATAAAAGATAATCAAGGTAAAATTATTTCATTTACGTAGTTTAAAATGTTACTTTGCCGACTTGCCTCTTTAAGTGTTTAGAAATCCCTATCGATAACATGGCGTCCCATATACCGATCAAAATTGACAGATAGCTCAACAGATAAGCAAACAAAATATAAAACATTTTATATTCAGTAACAAATACGCACTTATATATATAATACGCTCAAACTCGATCTAGGGTGCTAGTGTCCCTATCTATACTGAGCACACATCAAAGCTTAGGAATATACAAAATCTAAGCTCTGATACCAAATGAGAGGATCTGCAAATTCGTACCATTTGAATCGACAATAAACCACACATGTCCGGCCCAAAAAGCACAGACTTGCGGAAATCAAGAGAAAGAAAAGAATATAGAAGAAGAGAAGAGAAGAAAGAGAGAAGATGGAACCAAACAGAACAAAACAGAATCTCACATCGCAGCGGAAAACATATAATATCATATCAATGATGTTTACAATACAGCAACTATACATACATAAATACATACATACATACATACATACATACAGCAATCAGAGTACAACAATCAATCATTGGTTATCAGCATGAACAGTTATAATAACCTATCCTCGCAATTGCTGATAATATACAACAACTAACCACAGTGGATAATCAACAATCAAAACAGATACGCGTATACAAAATAAAGATCTCTAGCTCTACTGTTGAAGCTCCAAAAGCTCCAATCTAAACCTGTAAATATACTCGGTCTGACTCGAGCATTGAAAGAGAAGAACGCCCGGATCAATTTGGTAAACCACCATGAGAAACACAATCAACTGAATTTATTAAATTACCAAACATTTCCTTTATCAAAACAAAAGTATCTCTTAAGACGAGTCCACATATGAACACGGACATGTTTTTACCTTATGATAACTAAAACATTTCCCATCAAATCTTCTAACGTTATACTAGTGTCTAGTATACAAATAATATTCAAAATACCAAAATTGTAACCATTATTAAATTCCAACATATATCCCAAAATGGGTAATACAATCAAAATGGCAGGTACGTAGTGGATTTTGGATTTCCATACAAATGACCAGGTGAAGGGACTACCTTCCGAATGGGTACACCTCTAGATGGATGTCCGGAGGCACAGAACATCTGCCTTCTACCAACACAAGACTGGCCCACCACTATAACTAGATGGTACCGAATATGTCATCCTCCGGTCGTTACCAACCTTTCCCGAGGGCCCTCATAACACTCAAACCATAATAATAAGATACATGACATCATAGCGTGTAAAGATATACTAGAAGAGGATGATCATACCTTACTTTGGGATGACCTACTTAGCCCTGCTGCATCTACACCTGTTTTGGTCCTTTTTGGTTGATAAGGCTTGAGGTAATGATTACCTTTCACCATCACATATCACATCACTTTGAATGCCATACGGGCATTTCCGTTGACTACTAATTTCCTTCCACAAAAATACAACCCTTAAGCTCATACGTCTCAAGGAGGGTGTTAAGTTAAGAGAAGTTGCCTTCTCTGCCACCACTGATGTACGTTTGTAAAAGCCAATGTACGTAATCTTTAGAAATGCAATCTCAAAAAAACATCCATATAAGTTGTCTAGGAACTGGACAACCGAAAGCACTTTTCTACCATATCCTGTCGGAAAATCCCTAGGATTAGTAGCGAATAGTCCTTGCATTAGATATTTCATAATGAAGAGACCACTCCTACTATATGTATATTGGGATTTTAACCCCAAACGATCAACAAGCAGTCCCCTATTATGAAAATCCTGAAAATCAATATCATCACAATCTGCATAAAGCGAACGCATATACATTGGTCCGAAGTGGTTTTTGGATAAACCGATTCCGGTCTCCTTGCAACAACAACGCAAAAGCGTTACTCATCCTCACATAGAAACTAAGTCTCATAGACTAATCACGTCTCCAACTTTCAACTTGCTATCCTTCGGGCCAAGAAGGAAGCTTGATTGATTGGAGTAATACTCCACATTACATGAATCATCATCCTAAAAAAACGATAATCAAGCCTACACAGTAAGTTATATACTAAGTGTATGACTAAATAGTTCCCACATCAAGTCGAGGAACTAAAATGGCCAAATTTGATAGTCAGTTATTTTACTATCAAAGCAAACAAACAAATATCTAACCCTATAACATTCATCAGGTCCTTTTAATTAGTTTTTTATTAATTAAATCACTTTTCAAATATTCACTTTAGATTATCTTTAGAAAAGGTATAATCTCAAAACCATTTCAACTTTTCAATATTGGAAAACATTTCCATATACATATTTAATAGTAAGTAATTCACAAATCTCTTTAAACACTTTGAAAATATTCCGTATACTTAAATCACGATTAAGTATATATTTTATTCTTCAAGGAAAAGATTCTCTTTAAACACGTTTATTTGGGTCATAACGAATACTGCGTAAAATATCGTTACGACAACCCAAAATCACTAGTATAGGAATTCGAAAATTAAATAGATACACAAATCCCATGTACTATAAAAAACATTTCCTTTTGAAAATCATTTACTATAACAACAGTTTTATAGTCCATCATTTTCTGTACTTCTCGAAAATGTCTATTTCAACAATGAACGTTGAAATCTATGGTTTCGATGCTTAACACATTTTACGACATCTTCAAAACATTTTATTCCATTTAAAATATCACGTCCCAAAAATATCCATTTTATTTAATATATAATTCACTGTCCAAAATTGTGAATATACTTCATTTACCAAATCCAATATCTCTACACGTTTGTTAAAGATAATCTACCGTCCAAAATCGTGGATATAATTTCTTTAATAAACTTCTATATCTAGTTTATCAATTTAAATTGATTCCATATTTATAAAACAATGTTTATAAATTCACATTTATATTTTACAAAAACTTCAATTTATAAAATCCCTTTAATAACAAATTCCATTTATATCTCATTTATATGCAAAAATCCAAATTATAAGTTAATTAATTATAATTCTCTTATTTACAAATTCATTCGTTTATAACTTCACAAATTAATAAATCTTGTTCTCTTATAAGATTCAATAATAACTTCCTTTTAACATTTTCAAAACCCCTTTATAATTCTATTATTTTGATTTATAAAATATCAACTTTATAAATCTTATATATAAACCATTTATAATAAATCAAAATTTTCATTTTATATCATTTACCAAATAGTCGACTTTATATTTCAAAAATCATATTCTTATTTTATTTTCCCAATAATCATTATTTTTATAACATAAAAATTATAACTTTCATTTATTTAAAATAAATCATTTCCTTAACAATTTAAAATTCAATAAAACATCTGTTTTCAAAGTTAGTTGAAAATCCTTTTAAATTTGGAAATAATCACTTTAACATTTTTAAATCTCTAAAATAGGCCCAATGCTACAACAGCACTAAAAACATCAATTACGGCATCCAAAACATCATATATCATATGATAATAGAATATATGTCAATATTTGTAAATAAAACCAATACTGGTGAGGAATCCAGTTGGATCTCTCCAACCTGTCACATGCAACAAATATACATATTAGAAATATATGTACAATGTCCGCTTCGAGGCAAACGTGCGTACAAAGGGTCATCCGCTCATACACGGGAACATATAGGGTTTCATCTACTCCAATAGGCACTAATATATCCAAATACCAATCAATATATAGATAATATATCATAACATCCAAACAGTCATAAATCATCATAAATAATATTTATTCTCACTTATATAAAAATATCAGTGAGTCAGAAAGAGTGAGTTGTACTCACTTTGGTTCCAAAAGCAGTTGCAGTGTTTTATTCCGAATAAAATTAGACAAGCGTTTAATTTTACCCAAATTTACACTAGCTCAAATCAACTCTAAACAAGCTCAAAAATGTAGTGCTCGTCAATACGGACCCAACGTAACTTGTTTCGTGAAAAATGGACCTCGTATGAAGAAGGTATGGCATTTTAAGGATTGTACGAATTTAAATAATATAATTTACACTTTTTTTCAATTTACTTTAACCTAAAATTCATCTCCGCCACACGTTCTGCATCTTCACATCAGGGTCGCTCGTGTGTTCTTCCACCACTAGGTTTATATGAGTGACACAAACCCATGGGCCGCTGTTTTCAACGAATTTTCGCGCCACTTTCCTCCACTACGACGACGATCAAGCATCTTCACGTTGAAGCCCATCATAAGCACCACCTTTGGCCAGCGACCGCACGCATTTGGCGCTACATACACCTCGAAAAATGCGTGCAACGCACGATCGAATGCGGGCCAAAATCTCCGCCTATGGTCGACGATTCATCGACCTACTTGTATGGATTTGAAGATCTCGTTGTTCGCTTCAGCATTATAATTGAGCATTTTGGCTAATTGTTTATGGATAGAGAGAGATTAAAGGGAAAAGAATCGAACATTTTCGGCCATGGAAATATAAACAGCGGCTAGGGTTAGGGTTGACTATGGTTTGCAAATAGAAAGAAAATGAGGCTTTTTATATAAAATTTGACGACACTATTCATCCGAAAATTTTTCAAACTCGAAATGAAGCATGCCTCCTGGCATTTATAATATTTTACTCCTATTCCAAACAGAATGAAATATATATTGGGAGCCAATTCGATCGTATTTTGAAGATAGGTTTTCGAATCGAATTATTTAAATTTCGCTTAAACAAATTTCTATGCGTTTTAGATTGCCCGAGAAAAACCGTAAATCCGATTGACACGAAATTTGAAATATTACAATAATATAAAATTACGGATTCAATGAAACTTGTTTTATCAAAATCCGAGACTGTACAGAAAATGACTATTTTTACATGTTAATTCAATATTAAAATATTCAATTTTTGTAATTTAACTTTCATTTCAATTTTAAAAGTTGTCTAACATCATTCTAATTCAAATAGAATTTAATTCAACTTTATAAATCATTTTAGTTCATATTACATCCCAATCCCAATTATTACTGCAATTTCAAATGTTAAATTAACAATTTAATTATCTAATTAAATTACTATATTCGAAATATAATTTATTCAGCTTATAAAATTAACTTCTGAATACTTAAAATTAATTATATATACGAATTTCAATTGACTAAAATTCTGGGTCGTAACTTCTGAATATTTAAAATTAATTATATATACGAATTTCAAATAACTAAAATTCTGGGTCGTTACATATATTTTTCCTTTGATAATTCTTTAAGGTCGTGATCTATAATCCAATTATTTACAATTGGTACATTGATTCATTATTTGTCTCCGTTGTCTGTCTTGAATTTTGACTGATTTGCCAGACATATCAAAGACTTGAATGAATCGAAAATATGGCTTATGTTCATAATGGAAAAGAACACCATATTTCATTACCTGTGACGGAGGTTATCAAATTGCACTTAATGTTGCTACATTTGCACTGTTGCATGCAGCTTCGAGCAATAACATAAATATAACGCATTTTTTCTTTGTTATCTCTTTTTATCTTTATTCAAATCATTCGTAATATTGGTCAGGAAGTCAACATAATGCAAAATAGTTGCAATGCACATGCAATTTATCCACCAAACCAGTACTAGACTTGTCTTGGTATAAGCCTAAAATCTTTATATTTACCTTATCAAGGCTTACATGTAAATATTATATTCTTTTTTCTTTATCTAAATTTTTTTCCCACTAGGTTTTCTGGCCACACTTTCAATAATAAGACAATCACCACCAAATACCTTCCATCAAGGAGGAATATGTAGTAACACTATTCATTCGTCTATGAATAACCCCCAATTTCTTCGCTTGGTTGTATACATGATGTTCAATAAAAAAAATTATTGATTGCTTATTTCTCTGTTCATTTTCATTTTCTTCTTCTCTGCATGCATTAGTGTAGACTTACTTGATCCTTATTTTTATTATCATCTTTTACAGCGTAGTGCAGTCTTCTAGCTCTAATGTATATAACTTGTTTTATATGTTACTATAAACACTTCTGTAATACTCTCATCTCGGAGAATATACATCATCATATTTATTGTCATACATAGCCTCTATAATATTATACACAAGTCATATATTATTAAGATATTAAACTTGTCGTACAACATATAACTTGACTAAGATCATACCAAATAATAAACAAAATAAGATTTTAAAGTACATTTACTTCACCATTCTTAAGAAAACTTTGTTTTCTTTTGCATATATAAGACATCAAGTCTAAGAAAAGTTTCTAACTAAAATCTCATGATCATTGTTTTAAAAGGAAACAACCAGTCTGAATAAGCTTTTCATAGCATATCCTCCGAAAGCATGCCCGCTTGGTTTGTTCCACTTGACGTATTTAAATAACTAAAACATGTTCATATTAATTTGAATTTTTGTTAATATCTAGGTAAACTAAACACTGTCCTTGAGCTCTTAAGAGAGTATGTACACCTATTTCATTAGCATCTCACTATATTATTGAACAGATGATCTATATTTTGCTGTTACGTATCAGCACTTTAATATTTTAAAATTTACAATTTATGGAAAATCTGAATTTTATTTTATTACTATAGGATATGGTAAAGAAGAGAAGTTTACTTACAAACAAAAACAAGCCGAGGAACCAAATGAACAACTTGAAGTAAATATTTGATGTGCACGTAAATGTGCACATTTTTATCGTCATATTTAATCTATTTAAATTAAATAAATGATCATATTGGGTATTTTAACTTGTTTTAACCAAAATTCACATTAATTCCAAATTGTCACACATTCATCTTCATACAAGGGTGAAATGGTCATTTTTGTGCATTTATTAAATTGTGAAAATTTACTTAGAATTTTCTATGTTTTTTGTAGGAAATTTGGTGACTTTCACAAGTGGTTTCATGAAGATATGCATGCACAAAATCAATACAAAGAAATGAAGATGGAAATAATTCAAAATGAAGATCATGGAGGACCCCACCTACCTTAATGTACAAATTAAAGGCTAATGCACATGCTTATGGATTTAATGTCTTCATGTACATTTAAGTGGGGATTAAAACATGCTAATGATAACTTGGCCTCCACACTTTCTCATGGGCATTTTGGGCATTCCCCAAAAATAGGAATTAGGGTTTTAAACTTGTATATATACCCCTTATGTTTCATGTAACACTATCTCTTCTCTTAGTCTCTCTTAGGCCTCCTTCTCTTTAGTTTAGTTTAGATCAAATAAAAGAAAGCTCTCTTTCTCTTTTAATGGCTACTTAGCCAATTTTTATTTGTTGTAATCTTTTTTTTATTTTATGCAATTTAATATATGCTCTTTCCTTTTCATGTTCATTTACTTTCATGTTGTAGTGTAGGTTTCTCTTATTTCATGCAAGTAGATTAGTTTTGTTTCTTTGCTTTGCTCTCTTTTTCTTTCTTTTTTGCTTTCATGTTGCTTTCTACATTTGTTGATTTGATAACAAATATGAGAGCTTAATCCCTACAATTTATGGGTAATGAAGCTCTCTAGTATGTAGATGCAACATTTTGATGTTTATACTCTCTTTTTGTGCTTTAATGGAAACATTTGAAGTGGTTTAATGATGTTGTTTAGCTTTGAATTTGATAGTCTATGTTGTTCATAACAAATAGGCTATGCTTAAACAAACATAACACAAATTGCCACTTCATCTAAATATGACTATGGCAAAGAAGTGAATGTTGAAATTGAAATTTGATAGCCTATATTTCTAAACAATAGTTAATAGGCTATGCTTAAAATAGATTTTTATTTCAACTTTGTTGTCATATTTCATGAGATTTAAAAGTGTATTAGTGGTTGTGTTATAGTTTGATGGTTTATATTGAGCTAATTAATAGCACAAATATACCATACTTATGATAAGCACATCAACTAATTCACTAATGACAAGAAAAGAGAGATCATAACTTCATTTTGTTGATTTATGTGATCTAGAGAGTGGAAATTGCCTCTAAATTGTCTTAATACTCTCATATTTTTATCTATTTTCTTTTGTCATTTTTCTTCTTTCTTCTTTAGTTAATCACTCTTCCAACTTTGGTTAATTTGATTGAGTAGATTTTTTAAAATCATCAATTCCCTGCGGATCGACCCGTATTCGCCGCGTGCTACTTTCGTACACCGTGCGCTTGCGGTAAATTTTATTTCAAAATTCGTTCGACGGTTTTCTAATCCGATAGAATTTCCGTCGATGAACAAGTTTTTGGCGCCGTTGCCGGGGAAATTTGCTTTGATTTTAACTTTCTATTCTTCGGATTATTTTTGTGTGATTTTATTGTGCATTTGTATTTGTGTTGTGTGTTTATTGCATTAAAAAAAACATTTTGGTTGTGTGTTCATTTTGTGATTATTTGTGTTCATTGTGTGGTGTGCTTGTTTTTTAGTCTATTTGCATTTTTCTTTAAAAAAAACAAAAATATACACAATTTCATTGCTAAATTCTTTTTCCATTTCACTTTGCAATTCATTTACATATTTTCTGTTTATGAGTTTCACTCTACACAGTTCATTTCAAATACATTTCAAACTCTCTATTTTGCACTGTGTTACTCTCTGTTTCGAGTCATTGCATTTTTTTGTTTTGTGCACTACTTCTGCCATAACAGACTCCACCATGTACTCTGTTAGTCGCCGGAACTGATCAAACACCCTGTGCACAACCACATTCCAGTCAGTAAACCAAACCTCACTGTCACAATTCATTACGACAATTTCTACCCACACTTCAACAAAACAGTCATCTACCATCAATTCCACAACAATAACAAAACATACAGCTTCCTCAAATAGTTCACTATTGTCAATAGTTTGCTCCACATCCCTCTGTTACACATTTCAACTGCCAACACACAACCACTTTTACACAACAACCTTCTTCCAATTTCCTCCACCTTACAACATTGGGGAAATTAATTTAAAGGACAAAAATTTCTATATTTTTTGTCTCAAGGACACGACCTCAATATTTTTGCCACAAGGACAAACATTCTTCTAAAATTTATTCACAAGGACAAACATTTTCCAAAATTATTCATAAGGACAACAAAACTGATACCGAGCTAAAAACTGATACCTAAAAACTGCTACCGATAACTACAAACTGATACCTAAAAACTGCTATCAATAACTAAAAACTGATACCTACAGAAAGTTGTCCTTCAGGATAAAATATTGAAGGTCTGTCCTTGAGGCTAAAAAGCTGTGAAATTTTGTCCTTGACAATAATTTCCTGTACAACATTCATCACATATACATTGCTGCCTTGCCACCAACACCCATTCCAATTCCACCCTCTGCTGCTATCATACTTCTCAAATAACCACCTAGTTGTTCTTCTCACCACTTCAAAATTCACCATATACATCGAACGTCAAGCAAGTTCTTCTGAAGCGACCCTGTGCATCGCTTGCATTCTCCACTATTTCAGTTCTACAAACCCTTCTACAAACAGTCATTCCTACTCCACTATCACCACTGTCCACAATCTGTTCCATTTAAACACATCCATTCAATATCACAATATCACCATTGTGCTTGCAACCACAATCACCTCGTTCCCACCACAGTCACCATCCTCATCCACTTCAATCGCAACAAATACCCAAAACAATACCCAAATCCAGAACTCGAGAACCACTGCACTGCCGCCTACTTGAAAAACCCATCTCCTCAGCATTGCCGACCTACCAGAACTCCACCACAATACCAGAACACCACAAATTCACCCTCCCTCAATTCGCACTCACCAGCCGACTTCTGCACATTCACATTTCATTTCAACAGTGCTGCTACTGCTCCAAACTGCCGGCATCGCCCATATTTTCTTCAACACAACCCAAAGATAACTGCAGTACCACTACCGTACCCTCTTCAAACCAAACCAACAACCCAGAAAAAAAAAAGAGAAAAAAAAACTGCTTTTTCCTCACCACGAATTGAAATAGTCGAACCAGACTACACCAATAACAGCCTCTTCACATTCCCATCAGCCATATCCCATTGCCGCACTGCACATATCAGTGCCACCCCTAATTACCACTGCAATCACCTGTCATCTGCTCCAGCAGCATCTTCCTCATCACGATTTCACAACCAACCGCGATATCAACGCCAGAAACTCGCTTCAATTGCGACCCCAAGCGCGGCCGCTCCACTCGACTCGCCTCAAATCGCCGATTCCAATCATCAGTTAAACAGAGGTCTTCGATTCTTGAATTCGATTTGGTTTGCTTTATGAAAGAGGCGATTTTTAATTTCATTTGAAGAGGATTTCGTGCGAGGTTATGAATTTTATTTCTTCTGATATTTGTTTAAGGACGTGGTTTTAATTGGGCCGGGCATTGTAAAAAAAAAAAAAAAGGACAGAAGACTTGCTTTGTTTGTTTTGTTTAACTTGTTTGTAAATAGTTTTTCTTTATCCTTGACAAAAAGAGTTTGCTTTGTTTAAATTGTTTTTAGTTAGTTTTGCTTTTTTTTTTATAAAAAAAAACTCTTCTCACTTCTTTTACAAAAAAAAAAAGTAGTTGTCAGTTTTTATTTTTATTTTGTCTTGTTTCAAGTTGTTCTTAAGTTTCATCCTTAAATTTTTTTTTTTTTTTTTTTTTAAGTAAAACCCTACTTTTAAGTTTCCTTTCAAAAAAAAAAAAAACCAAAAAAAAATTGTATATATCTTAGTTTTTAATTTTCAGGTTGCCAAAGCAGGAAATAAAGGAAGAATAGCTTGCTGAAAATTGCTTCCTTAGCTAGCCAAAATAAATTGCTCTGCTTACTAAAAAAAATTCTGCTCTCATTTCTAGTTTTATTTGAATTGAATTGTTGGTTGATTGCATTTGCATTTTAAAAAAATAAAAAAAAATTCATTCGTAGTTGCATTGTAAATACACGTTTAATTTCTGCTTTGCATTTCATCCTAGACTTTGTTTAGTAATAACGGTTAGACATCGATAACACTTAATTGTATATTGACAATTTGTCTTCTTTGAACAATTTAATTTCTTGGTGTCTAGGCTACGGCAGAGCAATAATCAGTTATAAATATTACGGTGATTCGTAAATATTATACTGAATTGTTTCTCTGAAGGTACTTAAACCTTCGGCTGCATTGCTACGGTGATTCGTGGTGCACCGATAAATCCTGTCCGTTACCTCGCTGAGAACTATCTTGTTGATTTAAGACAATTTGTGATTATATAATTTGTGTTAATTTAGAATAAATAATTCGTAATTAGGCACTTGCATTCATTTAGTTGCATTAGTTCATGCATATTTAAAAAAAAAACAAAATAATTTCAAAATCCAAGCTAAAAAAAATTGTAAATATTCCTTTTCCTTTGAAGTTTTTAAATCCTTTTTCATTGAAATTTCAAAAATCCAAAAACATTTAGAAAATCAAAAATCCAAAAAAATATAAAATATTTTCAAAAAAAAAAAAATTGAAAAACCAAAATACAAAATAAAAATCAAATTTCCATTTTGAATAAATTTGTAAATATTTTTCCTTTGCTAAAAAAATTCTTGAAAATGTCTGAGTTTCCCGACTCACTTGGATTTTACAATAGTTGTGAAAATCAATATAATCCGTATGAGTTCACTCGAAATTCATATGGATATTTTAACAACTTTTGTTTAGACAATTCGAATTTTGAATCACCAAATTTTCAAAATAATGGTCAACCCTCAACTCTTGAAAATATCATTTCATCGTTACTTGAAATCTCTACGCAACAAAATCAAGAGATAAATGAGTTGTGCAATTCATATTTGTGCTATAACTCGAATCAAGGTTTTCAAAATGATCAAAGTTTGAATTCACTTCAAAATTCAAATGATTTCGAGTGTAACCCATGCCAATTCAATTTCGAGTCTCAAGATGAATTTAAAATTCAAGACGAAAATGTGAACCAATTTTCAAATAATTTTGGCAATGGGAATAGTTTCAATAACGATACAATTGAAAACTTTGGTTGTCAACAAATTCAAAATGAAAATTTTCAAATTAACAATCATGAATTTGATTTTGTTGACCAAATGGAAAAAGATAACGGGGATTTATTACTTGAAAAATACAAAACTTTTTGTGAAAATCATAATCAAATCTCAACTTGCGAAGAATCAAATAATAATCCACCGTTTATCGAAATTGAAATTTTTTGTTCTCAACAAATCCAAATCGAAAATTCACAATTTAATAACTATAAATTGGATTTTGTTGAACAAACGAATGAAATTTACGATGATCACACGGATTTGTTGCTTGAAACTTATATGAAACAATGTGAACAACAAAATCAAATCTCAATGTGTGATGAGTCAAGTGATAATCCACCTTTTACCCACATCGACGATTTTCAAATAACAACTTTTGAATTTGATAATGATGATCTTAACGAAGTTGTTGAAAAGACGGTAACTGTGTTGGATTTCAATTCTTTTAAAGGTGAGAAACTCGATTTAAATTTCGATCTTCCTTTTTCTGAAAATTTGAATACAACAACTTTGGATTTTGAATTGGATATATGCGATGAAGTTGTTGATAATTCAACAAAGGAAGATGAATTTAACGAACAGGAGTTTTACGGAATTTACGAAAATGAGTCATTAAATTTTGATGGGGAAGATTTCGATCACCATTTTGACTTTGAAATCAATAATTGTGAAAATGTTTTCAATGATAAGCTTGAATTTCAAATTGGTGAAAATAAACTTAAACTTCAATCAATTGTTTTGTCGACCCTGAAAATCATCGAAAATAAAACAACTCGTACTATTTTTAATAAAACGACATTCGTTTTTTCAAATCGACAATCAACTTCAAATTCTTTTACGATTTGGTTTTTCGTGCTTAAGCCGTGTCTCACACATTTGACGAGACAAATGAATTGGTCTTTGGAAGACCGTTTCATTTACTTTTTGACTATATACTTTCTCATCTCTTGTAAATAGTAATCTTTCATGTAAATATAGGATTTTTATTTTATTTTTCTCCTTCCATTTGGGTTGACTGTAGGGACACAGTCAAAATCAAGTGTGGGGGGGGGGGGGACTCATCTTCATTTTTTTTATGGTTTATTTTTGCTTTAAAATCAAAAAAAAAAAATTAAAAAAAAAATCCCAAAAACAAATTTTCTTTTGATTTATTTTAAAAAAAAAACACTATAAGATAAATATATGGCTTTGGTTTATTAAATTGAATTTTTTGAAAATTTATTGGTCTTAACAAAAATAAAAATGAAGTTTGATTACAAATAATAATGGTTTAACTAGTATCTAGGAAGATTCATATGTGTTAATTATGAAGTACATCCTAATTGAAAATCTTTGTTTTAAAAAGTGGTTGATTTAAAGTAAAGGATATAACATTTTTTTTGTCTTCTAAGTTAAATGGTGCTATGATGATTTTGCAAAAATCCCTCTCAAAAAAATATAAAAATAAAAAATAATAACATCCAAGTATTCACTCTCATTTAAAAGTCCTCACGGTTATGCATGGGTGATTACTTGGAATTTTTGATTATGTGATTTCATACTCATTTAAAAGTCCTCACGGTTATGATGTATGGAACACATGTAAAAAAAAGACTTAATAAAAACCACCTACGGTCGATAGTGTATGCATGAAAGTGTGTGCACTCGCCATGCTCTGTACTCCCCTCACATAAGCCCGAAAGGCAGTGCATGGGTGGTATATCTGGCCTCAGTTTATCTGAGCTAGGTGAGTAATTTTTCTTGCAAATAATGAGAGAGCAAGCAATTGAAATCCTAGCACTATTTTTACTTAGTTGATTTGATTTGTTATTGAAAAGAAATGAAAATACCACTTTGATAAACTTTGATAATCAACTAAGGATCCATTTCATAGTTACACTTTGTTATTAACCAAAACAACGAGTTAAACTATAGTCTATTTGATATGATAACTTGACTTTTGTTGGAAATTTTGACCAGTAAATGACATAAATTTTCAAGATAATAACCAAAACCTATATTTAACTTATTCGTGTCAATTTAAAAATAAATCCTTCATTTGTAAATATTTTCAAAAATTTGCATTCATCTCTTTGTAAATAAATCTTGCATTTTCATCATGCATTTGGATTTTGTGGGTAGTATCCGCTGAAAACCCTCCCGTAACCAGAATTCTTCCCAATCCTCTTCATATGACCTAACTAGGTCGTAGGTCGTTACAACGACCTATCACTTGGTAGCTATCTGAACTTCCTTCCTTGTAACGACCTAACTCCGAACGACTTATCAAGTTGACTCGTTCTTCATTAAGTCGCGAAATCCCACTAGGTCGTAGCCGACCTAAAACATCTTCAATAGGTCGTTGCCGACCTATATCTTCTTTCTTAAGTCGTTGCCGACCTAAAATTTCTGAACGACCTAAAACCGAAGCTGTGTTAACTCGTTGCTCCTTCCCATGCGACCTGTTAACTCGTTGCTCCTTCCCATGCGACCTGTTAACTCGTGAACGACCAAAGCCTTGTGCTTCCGTAGGTCGTGCCGCATCATCCTCCCTTGGTTGATAGAAATTCGACCTCGAATTTTCACCATCTTCTTCCACAACAAGTTCAGCTCCATGGTACGGAATTAAATATTTGACATTGAAAACATCAGAAGTATGAACATCTTCTGGTAACTTCAACTGATACGCATTCTCATTGATTTTCTTTAGAATTTCAATTGGACCAATTTTCGCGCCTTCAATTTATTGTACGTTCCCACCGGAAAACAATCTTTTGTCAATACTGCGTAAACCAAATCACCTTCGTTAAATTCAACACTTCGCCGCTTCAAATCTGTAGTCCGCTTATACTTCTCATTTGCCTTTACCAATCGTTCCTGAATGATTTTATGACATTCAGTTAACCCATGAACAAAATCTAAAGCTCGTTTAACCGTCCCCTTCGGTTGTGGCACTATCGATAGGTCCAACGGTCCCTTTGGTAAATTAGAATATACAATCTGAAATGGATTGAATCTCGTACTACGATTCACTGCATGATTATGACCAAACTCTGCTTGGCATAACTTCATGTCCCAACTCTTCAGATTGTCCTTCATAAGACATTGCAACAAATTTCCCAATGATTTATTAACAACTTCTATCTGTCCATCTGTCTGCGGGTGATAAGCGTTGCTAAAGTTTAACATCGTTCCAACCATCTTCCACAAACTTAACCAAAAGTGACTCAGAAAACGAGTATCCCTATCCGACACAATAGATTCTGGCAATCCATGAAGTCGATAGATCTCCTTGAAAAATAACTGAGCAACATGAACAGCATCCGCCGTCTTCTTACCAGCAATAAAATGTACCATCTTCGAAAACCGGTCAACCACTACATAAATGGAATCGTTTCCCCTTTGAGTTCTAGGTAACCCCAAAACAAAATCCATACTCACATCAACCCAAGGTTTTGTCGGTACAGGTAACGGCATATATAATCCCGCATTTGTCGCTGTTCCCTTCGAAACCTGACAGATATGACATCTCTCCACAAACCTTTCAACCTCTTTCCTCATTGACGGCCAAAAGTAAGATTGAGAAATCAACTGTAATGTGCGATCCCTTCCTACATGTCCTTCATCATGCAACTCCTTGATAATGTTCATTCTCAAGCTGCTCTCTGGTATGCACAATTGATTCCCCTTGAATAAGAACCCATCTACCAACACGAATTCATCAGTACTCCCGTCCTTGACTTTCTCAACAAATTTCATAAAGTAAGGATCTTCTTCCAGCAACTCTGGCAATAGTTCAAACCCTGTCACTTCAACTTCCATTGTCGTCAACAAATGATTCCTCCTGCTCAATGCATCAGCTACACGATTCGTCACCCCTGATTTGTGCTTAACAACAAAAGTAAACTGTTGTAGATACGCGACCCATGAAGCGTGCCTAGCTGAAATTTTATCCTTCCCTTGCAAATGCTTCAAAGCTTCATGATCCGTATAAAGAACAAACTCCTTCTGAAACAGATAATGTCTCCAATGCTTCACTGCTTGAACAATTGCGTAAAACTCAACATCATAAGTGCTATATCTCAACTTAGCTCCAGATAACTTCTCACTGAAATAAGCAGCTGGTCTTCCTTTCTGACTCAAAACTCCACCAACCCCAACCTTCGACCAATCAGTATGTAACTCAAACAACAACTGAAAATCCGGTAAAACTAGAATTGGTGCTGTCGTCAATAGTGTCTTGATCTTCTCAAAAGCAACCCCTGCTTCCTCTGACCGCTCAAACTTCTTTCCTTTCATGCAATCGGTTATAGGTTCCATTAAACTACTAAAATGTGAAATGAATCTTCGATAGAAAGATACCAATCCATGAAAACTTCTCACTTCAGTAATTGTCTTTGGCTATGGCCAACTCCTGACAGCTTCTACTTTACTTTCATCCACTCGAATTCCTTCCTTTGATAGAACATATCCCAGAAATAAAACACTGTCCGTCATAAACACACACTTCTTTGCTGCTGCATAGAACTGCTCTTGACGTAGAATCAACAGTACTTCACGCAAATGCTGGACATGCTTTTCCATACTCCCACTGCAGATCAAAATATCATCAAAGTAAACAACCACGAACTTTCCAATGTATGGTCTGAAAATCTGGTTCATCACTCTCATAAAAGTACTCGGTGCATTTGATAAACCAAACGGCATAACCAACCATTCGTATAGACCTTCCCTGGTCTTAAAAGCAGTCTTCCATTCATCACCCGGTCTAATACGAATCTGATGGTATCCACTCTTCAAGTCAATCTTCAAAAACACAACTGCCCCACTTAGCTGATCAATCAAATCATCAAACTCGGCATAGGAAACCTGTATCTCACAGTTATCTTGTTCAGAGCCCGACTGTCCATATACATCCTCCATGAACCATCCTTCTTTGGCACCAATAAAGCTGGCACTGCACAAGGACTCAAGCTCTCTTGAACATGCCCTTGTTCTAACAACTCTTCCACTTGCCTTCGCAACTCCTCTTGTTCCTTTGGACTCATTCGGTAATGTGGCCTGTGTGGTAATACTGCCCCTGGCACAAGATGAATCTAATGCTGAATATCCCTCAACAGTGGTAACTCCGTTGGTAATTCTTCAGGAAACACATCCCTGAATTCTTCCAATACCGGTTTTACTTCCTTTGGAACTTCTACAGATTCAGTGGCTTCATGTCCAATCAACAAAAACACTTCTGGAATCTCCTCTACTTCTTTAATAAATTCCTTCAAAGTCAATAAAGTCTTCAGCTCCTCAATCTCTTCAGATTTACTCTCTTCCTGTTGTCTCTTCTTTGGAACTACAATAATCTTAATTCCTTCAAACATAAAACTGTAGCTATTGGTCCGACCGTCATGCTGCACTGCTCGGTCATACTGCCATGGCCTTCCCAAAAGGAAGTGACAAACATCCATTTCCACAACATCACACCAAATCTCGTCTTTATATTTCTTCCCAATAGAAAATGGAACTCGAACTTGCCTGTCCACCTTCACTTCTCCTCCTTTTCTCAACCACGCTAACTTGTAAGGATTTGGATGCTTCTCCGTTTTCAGCTTCAACTTTCCCACTGCTTCAGTAGAAAGAATATTGTCACAACTTCCTGCATCAATCACAAACTTACAAACCTTTCCCAGAATAGTGCATGTTGACTGAAAGATGTTACTCCTCAACCAACTAACTTCTTCTTCTTGCTTCGGTATTAAACAAGACCTCCTCATCATTAGGTTACATCCTTCATCTCCTGACGCGATATCCTGTTCATTCTCCTCAACTGGACTAGGATAACCTTCATCAACATCCTCACCTTCAACTTCATCAATCATAGTTCGCTTCTTCGGCTTCGGACATTCATTACTCTTGTGACCCACTTCCTGGCAATTGTAACATTTGAAACTTTTGTTGACCTTTGCCTTCGCAACTTCATTCACAACTGGTTTACTGACAGCTTTCGAAACATTGGAACTCCCACTAGTACCTTTATTCTGAATATTGGAACTTGCAAACACACCACCTCCTCGTCTTCCCTGCTTCTCCCAAGCCAACGCTTTCTGATGTGCTTCTGCTACAGATCTTGGATCAAACATACTCACCATATCCTGGATCCGTATCCTCAACCATCCAACAAATCTAGCAGTCAGCTGTTCCTCTGTCTCCATAATGTCGTTTCGAGCAATCAGTTGATAAAATTCATCTAAATAATCATTAACAGTCTTCGTCCCTTGCCTTAGATTCTGCAACCTTTGATACATGAGTGATTGATAATTATAAGGTAAAAATGTAGCTTTCATTAGTTTCTTCATCTTCTCCCAAGATTCAATCTTCGACTTCCCCATTCTCTCCCTCGTAAGTTTAGTCTGCTGCCACCACACCAAAGCTCTCCCCCTCAACCTTGTAGCAACTAACTTCACTCTACGATTCTCCGAAACCTCCTTGAAATCAAAGATCTCTTCAACATTTGACAACCAGTCTAAGAACTCTTCTGCAACCATTCCTCCCTTGAATTCTGGAATTTCCATCTTCATACCCGATTCCCAACGTCGGTCATCCTCTACATCCCTATATACATTTCGAACTTGGTTTCGATCTCGATAATGAATGCTAGCTCTATCACCCTCTTTATTAAAATCAAATGTATGTCTATATCGATCTCGACCATCAACATCCCTTTGATCACGCATGTCTCTTCTACTATGTCTCTCTTCATCTCTATATGGCTCATCTTCAAACTCACGTGGAGTTCTCCTCTCTTCATGTCCATAGTCATGGTGATCTCTCCTTGATGAAATTGATGTTTCTCTTCTTTCTCTAAAAGATTGCGGTGATACCCTTCTCGCTTCCGTAACCGATGGCGAAACTCAGTTTCCTCCATGGTTCGAGATTGGTGATCTCCTCCTTTGATTTTGATTCAAATCATTCATCAACTTCTCTAGCTTTCCAATACCTTCATCAAATTTCTCATTAATGCGTTGTTCCATTTGCTCGGCTTCTTCTCTTCTATACAACGCTTCAACATTCTGATGACGATTAGCTCTCCTTGGTGGCATGATTAAATCACACAAACACTTCAAAACTTCACAAATCTTCAACCCAAACTTGAACAACAAGTCACGGCCTCCCACTAACTCGAACAACTCACTTCAACTTCAAACTTCAAACTCGACTTGAACAAGCAAGATATTGCACGGCTCAAAGCTTCAACAAGATGAACTTCAACTTCAAACTCCTAGGCTCCAAGTCTCGGCTTAGCTATGATTGGCTAAGTCTAGCTTTGATACCAAAACTGATGCAGCGGATATTAACAAAACGATATAGGTCGATAAAAGTAGCAATTGGTGGATTGATGAATACTGAAATGCCCAAATTCGTTGAACCCAAAGATACCGAATTCTAGCTATCTTCGACACGTTGATCGCGCACGATACCGTGATAGAAGATCTTCAATTCTTCCAGCATTGATCATGCGCACTTGATTCCGCGAATCGGCTTCAACAATCGTTGATTCGAGCGCACTCGAATAACCGAAAGTGGAGATAGGAAATTACACTCAACTACTAATTTAAGATGAAAGCACACAGAAATCAAACAAGAATTTTATTAAAAAATCAACAACCCTTCAAGTTACAACGCACGCCCTATTTATAGCCTTTTTACAACCCAGACCCTTAAGTCGTACACGACTTACGACTCATCACGACTCACGACTCACGACTCATGACTCACGACTCACGACTCACGACTCAGGACTCAACCCCCTTACAACACAGTACACCGTCGGCCGACTTATCTACATGCCGACCTACGACTTATCACAACACATGTTACCACAATTACAACACATACAAATATATACAACACCTAGGTCGTATATGACCTAACGACTTACGACTTAAGAACATCCCATCGACTTAAGCATAGCGACCTAAAGAAGCTGTAACCAGAATTCTTCCCAATCCTCTTCACATGACCTAACTAGATCGTAGGTCGTTACATCGACCTATCACTTGGTAGCTATCTGAACGTCCTTCCTTGTAAAGACCTAACTCCGAACGACTTATCAAGTTGACTCGTTCTTCATTAAGTCGCGAAATCCCACTAGGTCGTAGCCGACCTAAAACAACTTCAATAGGTCGTTGCCGACCTAAATCTTCTTTCTTAAGTCGTTGCCGACCTAAAATTTCTGAACGACCTAAAACCGTAGCTGTGTTAACTCGTTGCTCCTTCCCATGCGACCTGTTAACTCGTGAACAACCTAAGCCTCGTGCTTCCGTAGGTCGTGCAACATCACTAAATCATAACAACAACCAAATCAAAAGGAAAAAGATTTTCTTTTTAATTTCACTTGATCTTATACTGTATACAGTCAATAACCTAGGTGAAACAGACATGCATCGCATTCAAATATATACTCAACAATGCATTTGACAATATAAGTATAGGTCTATTTATTTTCATGGATAAATCAAGCAACCATATCTTGTACTTATTTTTTTTTAAAATTGGAGTTACTCACCTGAATTAAAATGTAGAGCAGAGCAAATTTTTTAGATTTTTAAAAGCTCTTGAATTATTTGAAACTGCTGTTGCAATTTTTTTTTGAATGCCTTTGAACTTGAGCTGCAATTGATTGATGCTTTCAAAAACTTGAGCTTCTAATTTTATTTGTTTCATGCAGGCCCTTGCTTGATTTTTGTATGCAGGAAAATTCTTTTCCCAGATTTTACATGCAGGTTTGAGGAGCTACAGGCTTTTGTTTGAAATACAGGATTTACAATTTGTTTGAAAATGAACTTCGGGTTTAGAAAATGGTTACTGATTTTAAATAGTTTGTTTTCAGATTTGCATTATGACATGAGAAGTTTGATTTCCAGGTTGATGAGAAAACTAATTTCAGATTTGAGGAATGAAGAGTTTTGATTATAGGTTTTTGTTGGAATTTTTTTCTTAGTTTTAGAATTGGAAATGAGAAAGAGGAAAGGAAAGAAAGAATGCAAGTTTATATAACTTGTCTATGATTTATTTAAAATCAAGGAAAAAAAATTAAAATTAAACATTGACACTTGGCTTAAGCTATTAACACTTGTAAATATCTTTGTTTAAACACTTAACGCATGTTGGTTCATGTCTTAAATTACTTACACATGTCATTATAAATGATTTGTTATTTTAGTTAAGTGTTAAAGAAAATTTAAACTTAATTAATTAGTTTCTTATACTTAGTTATGTATATAAATAATTTCCAAAGAATAAACCAAGTATTATTATAAATAAAAGCAATATACAAATAAATCATTTGACAAAGTTACTTTTTAAACAATTAAAATAAATTTATAAAAGAGGTTGCAACTTAAATGAATACATGTTTCATATTTTAAATTTTATTTTAAATTTTCATATTTAATTTACAAATCATAATTATTAATCAATAATTAAAAAAAAACATTTTATTACCTTAATTTACATATTCATCTTAAGTTAAAAATACATTTTAACAAATAAAACATTTTCTCATATATTTAAAATCATTTAGTTATTAAATATTTTTGAAAAGCTTTAAATCAAAATAAATCACAATTCCCAATTTCAAAGTATTAAAATCATGCTATACTAATTTAATTAAAAACAACTTATCTATTTAAAATATATATAAATATACATATACATATAATAAATAGAAAACAGTTTATTAGCTTATTAAAAATAAATTCTCTAATTAATTATTTAAATAAAGAAGATTGTTGAATCGATTCAAATTAACCTACAATAATTATCAATTCAATTTAAATTTTTAAACAGAGATTGTTAAATTTAAATTGCCATAAATTCCGAGATACTACAATAATAGAGTTTCTAGCTGATTACACGTCTCTTGCAATTATCCCAAAGCCGAATAGAGATGCGACTCATGATGAAATTTGCCAAACTTTAATGGCTATCAATGCTGAGGAAAGGTGCGTTAAAGTTATGTTGACTAACGAAAACTTGCAACGATACGGGCTGTTGGCTCTAGGTAGATCCGCTGTTCAGATTGAAACTCCCTCTACGAGCCAATCTAGGGTTCGCACAAGATCCACTTCTTCATCCCGTGGCTCTAAGGAAGGCCAAGAGAGAGGTAGCCCATCTGGTGGATCACCAGGTGAGGCCCGTAAGGAGGAAGACACTGTTGCGACTGGACTGAGCGGTTCAATTAGAGTGCCCCCAACCCCAAAGGAAAGAGAAGACGAGTTCACGCATAGTGAAGACAAAGCTGCGGTGGATTCGAAGAAAGAAGAAGGGGAGTTCGAGAGTAATAGCGATGAGTCTACCGCTAGTGATTATTTCTTATCAGAATCTAAAGGTGAAGACTCAGAGTCTTGCGATGAGACTCCAAGAATGTGTCTCGATTTATCGAGTCCACCTCCTTCCGATTCGAGTAGCAAAGGCAAAGCCCTTGAAACTAAATGGCATCAAGGCTCTCTGAGTAAGGATGTTGGAGCGAAGTAGGGATGTCCCGATTTCCATTCTTTCATTCTTTCATATATTTGTTTAGCTTATGTTATGCTTCTGAAACCTTTTATCTATTCCTTATTCCATGTATGATGAGAGGACAAGGTTTCTATGACGACTTCGATGACTACACCGGTTCACAACGATACCCCAAGCGCTCCTCCAGCTGCTATCAAGTCCGAGAGACGGAAGAAGAGTACAGGTGGAGGAAAGAACTCGAAGCTGGAACCCATCACCAAGAAGAGAGAGATCGGGCTTGTTCACATAAAGGCGGGCACGAGAAAAGAAGATCTCTTGAGGAAAGAGATGAGCCATCAAGAAGTTAAAATTTGATTATCGCCCTTATCCTTCAGAGCTTGCTTCAAAACACTCTTCTATAGGCCAAGGAATTCCCATTACTACTGCCCCGATTCTGCCCCCATCTCATATTTTGTCCTCTTCCATTGTTATTGCCGCTCCTGGTGCCTCTTGCTCCCACCGGAGGCCTACCTACTTTATTCCTTCGGGCCCCCTAAGCTCGAGGCAGTGCTTCTGGGTTGGTTCTTAAATGAGGTCAAGTTTGACCTAGATCTCCACCCTGTTTGCAGGGATTCTTTCATGCCGCGTCTCCAAGCTATCCAGAACATCCTAGAACATGTTGAGAAATGGGAGAAGCTTAGCAAGCAACTAGCATATATGAACATAAATAATCATCAGGGGATCCTTTCCATCAAAACTAAGAAAGATGATTTTTAAAAGGCATTGGTTGAGCGCAACGCGAAGATTAAACAGTTGGAGGAAGAGAAGGATGCGGCGCTTCGCAAAAGCAGCAGAACCGCCATTCCGATGAAGCTGAAGGATGCTCATGAAACAGTTGAGATTTTCTGGAGGGAGGAGATTAAAAAGGCTCATGCGAAGGCGGTGAAGCTAAAAGAAGTAGTAGTTTTTTACAACACTATGATTGAAGCTTGAAGGAAAACAATTTCCGACCATGATCTAATTGTCGAGGGGCACAATAAAATGATCTCTGACCATGCCGAGACCATCACCAAGTTACAAGCTCAAGTTACGCCGCTCAGTGTCGACAAGACTGCTATTGAGATTGAGAAGGCTGTGGTGAAAGATGATTACTTGGACCTCCAGCATGCCTTTGATAGGAAAATATAGAAGCTAAAAGTGACTATTCTGAACTTCTATGTTAACTCGCTGTTGCATCAGGGGAGCCTCAGCTTTCTTGGCCTGAAGTATCCAAATACTCTTGCCCTTGTTTGGGAGGAAATCATATCTCGCTTTCCTAAGAGCGGCGATGTTTATATCGATCAAGAGTTGCGAAAGCTTATCTTAACGATGAATCCAAGACAACACTACTTGAGGGCAAGGAGATCCTTCGGGTCGAACAGGAGAAGGAGGCCACTGATGTTGCCTCGATGACCGCTACCGATGTGCTTACTAGGCCTTCTACCTTTGGCATCGGCGAACCATCAGAGCAGCTCCACGACCAACCAACGATTTTAGGACTTGACATTGTTCCTTATGTGGTGGACCCCGCAAAAGAAGGTGATGTTTGTGAGTTCGAGGTCTCCATTCATGATCGTTCTTCTGGTGCAGGTAACATCCATGCATCTCCCAAATTTGGGAGTCTCCGTCTTACGCGACAAGAGCAAGCGGAGTTTAATGCTTTCCATTTTGATCTTATAGGTCCATCCACTTTTCCTATTGACGTGCTAGCTACTTCGGTCCCCATGACCGCTGCCATTTTCACATCTTTTACGATTGTTTCCGTTCTTGCTCTAGTTCCCACATCCACATCTAGTTCGTAACCGGGGCCAGAGGCCGAGAAGATAGCAGCGCTCCATGGCTTGGATAACCCTTCAGCATCTTTGGAAGGTGATGTAACTACAGTAGAGGCGAAGGAGCAGGAAACATAGATGGAGCAACCAAGAAGACTCATCACGATCTAGTGGCCATTAAGAAGGAAAGAGTGGAAGCGATCAAAGCTTCAAAGAGTTTCCAAAATTCAAAAAATGCAAAGGGAGGGGAGGCTCTTTTTAGAAAGTCTTAGAGGAAGAGGAGAATATTGCTACCGAGGCGATCTTATTGTTACCGGCAGTGAAACTTCTCCTGAAAAGAGGCAAAAACTACCAACCAAAGGTGGAACGCCCCGCCTTTTCGCACGATTTAAACCGACACACGTGCCAATTCAAACCATACAGAAGGGCGGATTGTTATGGGGTAAATAAGAAAACAGAGAAGAAAATATAACAAAATAGAATCTCACAGCGGAAGGATAAAATACAATAATAAATATATAGTTCGTAAACGGTTTACAAAACACTTGATTCTTCTTTATACAATAAGTATCAGAGTTACACATACCAATACAATCAATGCAGCGGAACAGTATGAGTGTGGTGCAAAACTATAAATAATAATAATACGGGTTCTTCGTCTTCGTCCTCCAAAGCTAAAGTCTTCAATCCTGAAACGTTCGGACTGACCCGAGCAAATTTGAAAAGACAAAAACACTCGAGTCAGACTAAAAGATCTTATGTGAGTTAAATTAACAGAAATAAATATGAGTACAGTAACTCAAGAGATGCTCGGGATTTACATCCCCTAAGGATCCGTTAAACTATTTACTATGTAGTATATTGCGCTATTATAATAGTGTCTATTTATAAAATAAACATACTTTTTAATAGCATTAAGGAGTGACCCAATATTCCCCTTAACACGTAATAGTCCCAGTAGTCCATCCAATATCATAGTCCCTCCTGATCGGGAAGCCACCAGAGGATACCACACGGGCTACGGGAGAAATCCAAACTCATACAAGGCTCGGTATGGTAGGTGACACGGCACAACTAGGCAATGCCAGGGTAGATATACCAATTACGCTTCCGGGCCGATGGAAACGCGTAGCCGCAGCTACCGCCCACCTCGAACAAACTTCCCCAAAATCAAAGTAAAAGTGGCCACTGAATCAATCCAAAGTCAAAGTATAATATCGAAGAGGAGTGTCCGATCAGAGGAATTACCTCATTAACCCGTCGATCGCTCCTGTTTTAGCCACCTTATGCCAACTCACGGGAGTTGTAACGACCCAGGAATTTTTGATAATTAAAAGTTGAATATTTAATTAATTTTAAATATTAATTAGTGAATTTATAAGTCGAATAATTTTTATTTCGAATAATTGGATTTAATTGGATAATTAAATCGATAATTTAATATGTTAAATTATGGAAATAATTGAAAATCGAGTTAAATATGATTGAAAATGATTTGTAAAATTTTATTTTATCATATTGAAGTTAGAATGATATTTTAGAACTTTTAAAATCGAATTAAAAGTTAATTTGTGAAAATTGAATATTTTAATATTTAATCGACTAGTGAAAATAGTCAATTTTTGAACAGTCTCAGAATTGAACGAGACAAGTTCCATTGGATCCGTAATAGTTAGTTATTACCGGATTTCAATTTTCGTATCAATCGGAGTTATCGTTTGATCGTAGCAGCTCGAAACGCATCGAATTATTTTCAATTTTAATTTGGCGAGTTAAAATAGCCATTTTTTAAAAAGTCTCGGATTTCGACGAAACTAGTTTCATCGGATCTGTAATGTGATATTATTGTAAGGTTTCAAATTTCGTGTCAATTGGATTTACCGTTTGTCCGGTACAAATTAAAACGCCTAGAAAATCGTTTAAATCGGTTTAATTTAAATCGATCGTTTGTTGCTATATCTCGCACAGATGTCCGAATTAGCTTCCGAAACCTATTCCATTGTGTCCGAAACGCGGGATAAACCCTAGGAACGTCAGTTTCGGCGCGTCAATCGGAGTTCGGAATTTCCGGAATGAATAGTGTTTCGTTCGTTTCCTATAAATAGACCCCTACCCTTCATAAATTAAAAAAATAATAATAAACTCTAAACCCTAACCCTAGCCGCCGTTCATAACAATCAATGGCCAGAATTTTTCGATTTTCTTTCCTCAATTACTTTCAATCCGTGAAGTTTTAGCCAAAGTTGTTAACTACAACATTGAAGAGGAAGGAGAGCTCTACGATTCTATACGGCTATGATCGAATTTGGCGTCGCGTGGAGGAGGGAAAGTGGTCGCGTGCGTGGGCCGTTCACTTGCGTGCGCGCGTGTCAGGGAGTGGCCGAGCTTGCTCTTGTCGAGGCCGAACATAGAGGAGGCTAGGGGCTACGCGATGGAGTATCTCGATCGAGTTCATGTCGCTCGAATTAGTTGCAATATCAAACCCTAGGTGTTGAGTTGGGTTCGGCTTAAACGTGATAACCTGGAGGAGTGAACTTGATGAAGGGGAAGAAGGTATCGTGCGGCTCTGATTGCTTGGAGGTGGATCTAACGGTAGTGATAAAAGTTAGGTTAAATATGTTGTAATTCATATATATAAAATCGTGTAAAAGTTCAAAAATTGATATCTTTTTCATACGAGGTCGAAAACGCGCGAAACCAGTTGCGTTGGAATCGTATGGACGAGCACTACGCGATGAAATTGGATTGAAGTCGTTTGGAGTTAGTGAGAATTTCGGGTAAAATTAAACGTTCGTTTAATTTTATTCGAAATAAATCGCTAAAACGGAATTGAAATCAAGGTGAGAACTTCTCACTCAATCGAATCAGTTTCGATTTTATTTTAAATAGTTAGATTTAAAATATTTGAATGCATGTTTGAATGATGATTGTTATCTATTGATTGTTAAAATAGACATTATGCGCCGTTAGTAAGCGGATGTTATTTATTAAAAACATATACCGCGAATATTTCATAAACTGTGAAATTGGTATTATATATAATAGCAATATATATATTGGCATATGTACATATTGGAGTTATTGATTTCCCGCATTTTTGTTAGCGGATGAGACCCTATTGCGCCGTCTATTAAGCGGATAATATTTTAAATCCCATATACCGCGATAATTTCATACTGGAGCGAAATTGGTATTGTGCTAATGTTGTGGATGCAGGAAAACAGGTTGGAGGGATCCAACTGGATTCCTCAACAGTATTTATTTGATTTCAGATATTTTGATATTTGATGGATTATCATATCGATATATGATATCGTTGTTGTCGTGATTGACTATTTGGTGTGTAGCATCATTGGACCAAATTTGGAACTTTAAAAATGATTTTTAAAGTGATTTTCGAAAATATAAAATATTTTTGGAATTGATTCATTTTAAATAAATAAACGATATAATTTTAATGTTATAAAAATTATGGTTTTTTGAAAAATATAGTTAAAGATTGATTTTTGAGAAATACGGTTAAAGTTGATTTTTGAGAAAATGATGCTAATGATTTTATAAAATAGTTTAATCGGGATTTTAGAATTTATTGTGAAAAGTTTAAATATAGGATTTATAAAATTTAATTATTTTATGAATCAAAATGGTGAAATAATAAAGGAGATTAAAGATGTTTTAAAGAATAATATAAATTGATTTATATTAAGAGATTTATAAATGGATATTTATAAATTGAAATATTGACATTATAAAACGAGTTTTTATAAGTGTTTGAATGAAGTGAAAATGAATTTTGTAAATGAATGGAATTTATAAAATTATAAATGGTGAAGTTATAAATGAAATTTATAAATAGTAAGATTTATAAATTTTGTGAAATTATTAAAGAATATATTTGGATGAATAATTGAATCTTATAAGTTATAAGATTTATAATTATGAAGTTCAAAGAAACGATTTTGTAAAATAATCATTTTATAAGCATTTAACTTATAATATGAACCTTTAGTTTATAATTGAGTTATAAATCGAATAGATTAATAAAGGAATTTATAAAAGGAAGTTGTTATAAAATAAATAGAAATGGAGTTTATAAACGTTGTTTTATAAATTCGTAAACGACTTATCTTGATAAGTAAATTGTTGAAACCTATTAATGGAGTTATATTCACATTTTTGACTGTGAATAATCCCTTGAAATAAAATGAATAAAAGGATGAAATGTGTTAACGTAGTATATTCACGTTATTGAATAGTGAATAACATGTTAAAGAAATTGTTTTAGATGTGAGGTTTTAAACAGAATTAAAACGATCTAACGATGTTTTAAATGTGTTGAGATTCGAAACCATAGATTTCAACATTCATTGTTGAAATAGACGTTTTTGAGAAATAAAAGGAAATGGTGGACTATAACACTGTTGTTATAGTAAATGATTTCCGAAAGGAAATGTTTTGTATAGTATTGGGATTTATATATCTATTTTAATTACGAATCCCTATACTAGTGATTTTGGGTTGTCGTAACGATGTTTTACGTAACATTCGTTTTGGCCCAAATAAATATGTTCAAGAGAATGATTTCCTTAAAGAATGAAATATATACTTAAGCTCGATTTAAGTATATTGAATATTTTCCAAGTGTTGAAAATAAATAAAATTTGTGAATTACTTATGAATAAATAAGTATGGAAATGTTTTCCAATATTTCATTGAATATTATGAGGATTTATCTTTTTGAAGATAAATTGAAATGAATAATTGAAATCGTATATGCATGGATATTTTGAAATATAAATTCACTATGGAATTTATGAAAAGAAAGGGGAAATTGTTTAAAAATAAATATTGATTTATTTTTGAAGTATCGAAATTATATATCTTGTAAAGATATTTTGGAAAATAAATAATTTGGAAAATTATTTGGAAACTGGTGATGTGTGCATATCCATTGATAGTTCAATAACCGACTATCAATATTTCCCTTTGAATGGGTAATTAATGTGATTTGTTTGAATTTGAATGCCACACTTATTTTTGAATAAGCGCTCACTATTCGGGTTAACCGGGAAAGGACCATGGGGTCGTATAACCCATTCCGAATATGTGATACGTCGTTATGAATTGCATTTGATGACCGGTGTTGAAGACCGAGTATTTGCGAGAGCGATAGGATGACCTATCGATGCACTGGGTAGCTCCCGGTATAGAGATTTCCTAAGTGATGGGAAATTCGATCGGGATTGTGAATACCCGGATTGCAAGGGCTTCGTAAGAAGTGCCTTCAGTTTTGTTCGAGCCCGGAACAGACTTGTATGGATTGTATGTCTGACATTACAAATTGAGATATAAAGCCGATTTCATTCAAATATATTTCTGTTGGTGGCGGAGAATTTATTCTTTTAGCTTAACACCCTTCTCTGAGACGTACGAGCTCAGAGGTTATGTAGTTGAATATTATCAGCAATATATTTCCAATTTGGTAATGTGATATGCTGAGTGTTGCTGTGAAATGATCATTGTGTTGATTATTTGTGATAGGATCGTTTATTTGATCATCTATCTTGGTGATCATTTCTATGATCATTTGTTGACCCAAAGCATGGCTTTTGTATAAAGTATGTTTTTGTGGACGTGACTTCGTCGAGCCTCACACCCCGTGAATGGTCAAAACAGGAAAGATGCGGCAAGGTTATGAGGGGTAGCGCCCTTTAGGATATGTGCATTTCCTTCTGGAAAAGGGTGGTATCATGGTATGGAGCCCAGATACTTACTCATGTTGAAAACACTTTATGATTGTGTGAATTGATTGCGAGCGCTCGGTTGAAAGGTCCCAAAGGACCGGGGGATGGCATATTCGGTCAGTTGTTACTCAGTTAGGGGTAACCCGGCCTTGTGTTGGTAGAGATCCGGTTTGGTTCTCGGGGATGTCCATCCAGAGGCATTCTCATGTGGCAATGGGAAGTTCCTTGGCCTGATCATTCGTTGGAAATCCATAGAAACAATACGATCTTGTATGGTTTTAGTTGTATAACCTGCTATGGAATGTGGCGGTAACCTGCTATTGAACATAGTTAGCTATAGTAGGCATACGATAATGGTCGTATGTTGGCTAAGATTTATATTCTACTTTCGAAATGAATTTTTCCTACACTATGCACTAGCAATAATATCAAATGTTCTTTTAAATGCGTATCAAGCATCTTTGACTATCATAAGGAGAAATCTCCTTCGATTCTGCGTTTGCATTGTGTGTGTGTGTGTGTGCGGGAGGCCTTATGGTAGTCTCATTTTTAAAAGCATTGCGAATTGACTTTAAAAATATTCCTCTATTTTGTTTTCAAAGATAAATAAACTGTTTTGAGTTCCCACACCAGTCACATGACTGACTCGGAGTTTATTGTTTTCCTTCCTAAACTCTGGGTGCCCACCAATTTCCACACGGGCAGTCAAAAGTAAGGTTTATCAGGATATTCTGGATATTCTGGAGTTGCTGGAGGCAAGATGGACGGCATGGCGTATTACTAGTATATAGTATTTCTTTTCTGTTGTTTGTTGTTGCACACTCTGATGATATGATGTAATGAAACGTAATGTATAAAATGTAATAACTGATATAGTTCTTTGTTTAAAGATTATTCATTTATGTATTATATGTTGTTCCGCTGCGAATTGTGAGATTCTGTTATTGTTCTGTTGTTTCCTGTTCCGTTCTATTTTCTATTTTCTTTTCTCTCTATTTTCTCTCTTCTTCTTTCTTTTTTTTTCTTTCTTAAACCCTCAGTGTTCGGTTTTCCGTCGTTCGATTGCTCGGCAGTCGATAAAGTGAGTATCGATGTTGAATTTTCGGAAGTCAAAGAATCGGGTCCTGACAGGAGTCGGGTCCACGTATTTACCTTACAGGAAACGTCGCCACCAACCTACTTCATTCTGGAATCTCCACCACGTACACGGGTAGTCAAAGCGGTTTTCGGTATCGACAAAGAGTATGTCCATATCCGATCCCGGTCTCTTTGCCAACCCATCGTTATTTTAACACCGCGGTTATTTAAAAATAGTTTATACTTTAAAACCAGAATAAAATTTTCCATTTCTAAACTATGAATACGATATCATTTTAAAACCTAAAACAATATGATATCATTTTATCCAAATATAATTCTTTCCCAAAAATCATACTGCTTTAAAATCTATAATATTTGGAAACCAACATTTGAATTATATTTTCAAAGCATATATTTCGAAAATTCATAGTTTTAAAACCATAACTTCTAGAACTTGAATGTTTTGGATATTTAACGGTATATAAAATAAATGGTTTGACTTTAAGGTTACGTTTTAAAGAAAAATATTTTCCATGGCTTTACAAATATATTTCCTTATTTAAAGTCTAAACCATAATTTAAATATCACTTTCAAGTTCCAAAACCATTTCAATTTCTATATATATATATATATATATCCATTTGGAGTATTAATATTTCAAAACTAAAGTTGGAATTTTATTCTTTCAACAAATCAATTGTTCTATTATTTAGTCTTGAATATTCACATAAAATCCATAAATACAACTCCAATTTCTAGAAATTTAATATTTCCTTAAATTTAATTATACTAGAATATTCATTTAAATTTATTTTGGAAAAACTCCAGTTATAAATATCATACCTTAAAATTTCCAAACTTAAACATATAATATAAATTATCAAATTCCATTTTCTAAATTTTTTCCATTTTTATTTAACAGATTTATACACAGCCTAAATTCAAAAATTTCAACTTCATATGTATATATGTAGAAGAATAATATTTATAAAATATCAAAACTTAAAATTTTCATAAACCGTATCCCATCCAAACCATAGAAATCACTTTAAAATAATTTATACATAGACCACGGTGCCTGTATATAATTTTCTATCCTATGGTCAAGTGATACGGATGTTTATCATTTCAATCCGCAATTTAAAAATAAAAATTTGCGGTTGTATATCATTTCAAACCACAATCCCGATTGAAATGAAAAATGCATGATAACTTGCAGTTAAATGATATAAAATAAAACATCCATTCATCCATCATCATTCATCATCCAAATCACAATCATCATCCAATACTAAATCAATATCAATATATATTCGATAATATATGACAGGTAATAACTGGCAGTTATATTCAAAAATAAATTTAACAACTATTAAACTAACAGTTTATATGCAAATAAATAACTATAACTGTAAATCTATATGTAGTAATAAAATTAAATGAACAGTTATATTAAATAAATGCGATTTAACAGATATGATGAATAAAACATGCCAAACACTCATAAATAAATTTCTACTCATATCTAAAATAAATTTAACAAACATAAAAACTTTTAGAAGTTGTGAGTGGGTTAAAACACTCACCTTTTGAATTTAAATTGGATTTAATTCCAATTTAAACCCAAAAATTTGATCGTCTCGGAATTCGTCCAAACTAGCGTCATCAAGTCCGGAATTTCAATACGATCCTAACAAAAGAAACCGCGCATGAATTTGAGTTCGTACGTGAAAAATATAGCGAAAATTGTGATTGAATTTTAAATAAAATAAAATATAAAAGAGAACACATTAAACCTCTTGGCCACGTCACCATCAGCTAGGTTCACGCGCATCGTTCTTTTCACCGCCCATACGCACGAAACAACTCAGCAAACGAAAACAAATACCCAGACCATTGACCGCTGCTTTTGACCTTGCCCAACGATCGCTTCGCACAGCCGTAGGTCAAATCACCTACCCCCCGTTACTCGTCTAGTCCTCCTCCTCCCAACCGCCCCGGTCCGGACCTCCAATGACGCAAGCCGCCGCCACATATTATAAACCCTAATCGCAAATTGCTCCAAATCCAACCGTCAACTCGACCCACAAACCACATAGATCGACTCCCCTCAGTCCCCTCTCCAATACCTAGAAACCGTTTTCCGATCCGACAAAGTTTGTTACGGCGCTGATGAATGGCCACGAACTGTTTGAATTTATTCTGGGTAACCGATAACTCCATTTGAAAAACGAAATTCACCATGAGATTACGTGCTTCGAGAACATTGACATATATTTTTGTGGAATTTTTCTGGAGAGTTTAAATTTTCATTGAAATTTGAATTGAAGTAGATCTAGGTTTTGCAACCATTGAGGAGGAGAAGGAGATGAAGAAAAATGAACGTACAGCCAAATGACAATAGAAAGGAGGCTAGGGTTTATGATCGCATATATATAGACAAATAGAAGAAGGCTAGGTGGGTACGGATAACGAACGCGCTAAACGGTAGTTGGCCCAAAAAGCCCGTTCTGACCCCGGAACGAAATTTATCAAACCCATATATCCAGATAGGTATTTTAAAATATACTGAACGCGATGGAAAAAGTTTCACGTCCAAATTTGATCGTATGAAGAAGTTATGCTGAAAACAAGATTTCCAAATTGATTTCAAATTGATTTTAATAAAATTGATTTTCAAGGCGTTTCGCGTTTGTACGATCAAACGACAGGTCCGATCGATACGAAACTTGAAACCCTATAATAATTCACCGATACGGATCCGATGAAACTGGTTTCATCGAAATCCGAGTCCGTGACCAAAATGGCTATTTTCAATATTCATTAAATAAATTAAATAAATTATAAAAATCCAATTTTTACATCTAAATTCAAAAATTGAACAAATTTCTCCCTTTAAATTTTCTTAATTATTTACTTCAATTCTAAACAATTCAAGTGTCAATACATAGTTGTTCTATTCATCAATTTAGATGTTAATCCTTACTTAAAGGTTAAATTCCAATTTTTAATAAATTCAACATTATACGTTTGATTAAATTTATTAAATTCACTTTCTTTCTATTATTCAAAGTTGTTGATGTCAATTTAATGAAACTAACATTGGCTCAATATCTATACGTTAAAAATCTCAATTCTAAACTTAGATCTCAACTTATGAAATAGTTAAATAATAAATTCCATCTAAATCTACATCTTCCTACTATCTAAATATTTAGAAAAATTACTTACCACTTTTTATTGTAAATTTCTAAACTAGTAGATTTGTGTCATTTCTAGCCCTCTGGATATTTTAAATTAACTAAAAGCAAATTTACATATAATTTCCATCGTCAATTATTTTAGTGAATAAATCTTCAAAGGTTACTGCAATTAATCCCATAAATTGCAATAAATTCTAATGAATTTGACTCTATTTGATTACAACTCACAAATAAATCAATTATTCCCCAACTACAAAGTTACCGTTTCTTATATATATGTCACTACAGTAATACTTCCAAATGTTCATCCTTTGTTTGCATAAATTACTGTATTCAATTGAATTGTAATATTGTTAACTTACACATAAATAAAACTTAACAACTAACAGAATAAATAACTTACAAAATTTGTTGTCATAAATATATTTTATAAGTCTACACTTAATTATTATCTTACAATACGTTTTTACGTTACTATAAAATTTATACACTCTACCGTTACCATATTAATAATTACTAAAGTAACGTTCATTCTTAATAACAACGTTATACTATTCAACATATAAAAGGACTCCATTCCCCAAATACATTCATTTATATTTATTCCCTTAAAGTTCTCCTTTATTGACTAGACACATAAATTTAGATTCATTTACATCGAATGCCCTTCTTAGCTATATACTCAATACATGTTAAATCTACATAATTTTTACCCTTTTATTCAAATTCACTTATACCATCAATAACAAAATGTTGCCCTAAATTTAGATTCAATTATATACATTAGATAAATGGGTAAACTTTTGTAATTATCCCATATATGAAAATATTTTTATGCATACATTTCCACTTACTTACTATGCATTCATTTATTAAATTACTAATTGCCTTAGTCAACTTATCCCCTATTTACTACCAAATTTCAAATTTAATTATGGCTTATCAATACATAAAATTTACATAGGCAAAACAAATTTTATTACTATCTTAAGTCCATTTATTATTGACAACATTCATTAAATTTCCTTATCAACACTTATTGCATTGATTTATTCAGCGGTCACCTTTTATTTAGTTACTATCCATTTTACAATCCAATGTAAGTCTTCCACTATTTATTTTATATTAAATGAATTACATTCTACTTAACCTTTTTATTGATATTCACTAATTCAACCCTTATATCAGTTTCTTATATTTAACTTTAAATCAAATTGTGACAATCTACATTATCCAAATCTATTGTCGTAAAATTTTATTGTTACACTAAATTACAACTACTATACCAAATTTCTACATTTATTCTCAATTAGATTAGAAATTATATTAATTCAATTCATTTAATATTATTAATTTAACGGGTCGTTACAATCTCCCCCACTCAAAACTTTTCGTCCCCGAAAAGGAAAAAGAAGGGAGAAGGAAGAATAAAACAGTACATCTTATTTCAAATATTATTTATAAACAATAATTTACTAAATTTATTTTCTTAAATAAAATATACCTGTTTATAATCATTATATTCTTTTATACTTAGATTATTAAAGCTGGAAAATATTCAACAAAATTCTAAGTCCAAAATTTACGAAAAATTTTGGCAGTCTCCTTTGTACGGTGAGGCTCGGGAGAAAATATAATATCAAAATATACAAATATATTACATATATTATCAAAATATTATATCCCAACACGGAAAAATAGCGCTTTAAACGTAATCCGAAAACGTACCTATTTGTCGGGCAATATACGCTTATTATTTTGGAACCAAAAGCAGTAGCAGTTGCTTCCATCACCTGTATTCACTTATATAATCTAAAAGGTTAAATATTAATTTTAAAGTGAAATATTTAAGTGGATTCAATCATTAATCAATCAATCAGTACAACAACCATCATCCTTACAAACAGCATACATATACAAACAAAGCAACCATTTAATCCATCAAACAAATAGTTGTTTGGGTTCAAAACTTGAAATTTGTATGAAATGAAACTAACTATCAAGTGCATCCTTTACTCAACAGTCTTAGATGGAACAAAGATAGATTATTTATTCATCCAACAACTTCAAATTCCTTACCCAATAAACATAAATCAACAATAACAATTCAAACCAACAACCAAATTAACTTATTATACATTTATTTCATGCTTCAGTGGTTTGATTTTTTTTCTTTCATTTATAGAGGGATTTCTTTATTTCTTACAATTTTCTTTTTTTTTTCATTTATTACAAAATTCATTGTATTTGTATTCCAATTTATTGACTAAAGTTTATATCATCTATTTATACTACTTACCCTTTCTTATATAGTAAAATTTCCAATTTAACTTAAGTTTATACAATTAATTCTCATTAATAACAGCAAATTTATTGAATACCTTAATTACCTCAAGCTTCACTTGTAAGATTTCCCCTTACATTTTCTTACTAACATTGCAACTTTTATTATATGATAAGTTATGTATGTTTTAAAAATGTAAGTGAAAATTTACAAGTTTCTTCTTAATTCCTTTTTATTTATTAATGGTTCAATAAATATATATTCGTTATATATATTACAATTTCAACTTACCCTTAATTTTATTCCTTTATTTAATGTTTACGTTTCTATTATATTAAATTACAGTAACTTTCTTAGTTACACCTAAATTATTAACCTTATAACCTTCATTCTTATAAATAAAGGAATTTTATTAATTTATTACTTAGGGTTTACAGTCATTTATTTATTATTCCTACTTTCCATTATATTAGAATAGGGGAAATTTAAAACATACTTAAGTTAATAACTCTACAATCCATCCTTATTTACTAAAGAATTTCATTTTATTTACTTAAGTTCATATCACCTATTAATAATTCTTGACTTATTTTCAGTAAAATTTCAATTATAACTTAAGTTTATACCACTAAATTCTTATTTATATAATAGCAATTCATAGAATAATCCAAAATTTCCAACATTTCAACTTGTATAATATTCTATTCAAATCTCTTAATTAACATTTCAACCTTTCATATTTGGTAAGTTATATATGTTTAAAGAGAAATGCAATTGAACTTATACTAGTTTAATCTCAATTCTTTTAATTCATTAATTTTCCAATAAATCTTTACCATTATTTATAATTTAAATTTTTAACTTCCTTTATACTTAGCATTAATTCTCTTACTTATTAGAGGTTTTCAATCCATTTATTACTTACTTTTTTTATTCCACTAAAATTTAACAATTAATTAATGGAAAATTTTAGAATTAAATTCCGGGTCAAATTTCAATTTATTTTGAAATAATAGATAATTAGTTTCCTACAACTTTATATCTCAATTATATTTAAAACAAACAAATTCAGATATTTCCAACATAAATCTGCAGTAGAATTTACTACAGAGGCCTTTCCCCTTCGAAACTCGAAAATGAAAGTCGATGATGCAGCCGTCATCACCGAAATTATTTTCCAGCGACAGAGAGGAAAGTACAAAATTTATATTCTCTAAAATCTTCTTTAAAACATTTCTTCCGAATTATACTAAATATTTATACAAGAAAATTTTTATAAACCAAATCATCATATTTCATAAATCCTTTGAAAGCAGATTTTCAAAATCCCGGACTTAAGCTCTAAAATCTCCAAGTTGATTTATTATAATTTCAACTTAGCTTCAATTATTATAAATATTTTTATTTCCTAACACCCAATCTATAGCAACCAAATGTATATATCTTTATAAAATATTTTTATATATAGAAAATATAATAGGCAAAATTATTTCATTCACATATATTAAAACGGATATTATGTCGGTCTGTCCTATTAAGTGTTTAGAAATCCCTATTGATGTCACAGCGTCCCATGCATCAACCAGAATTTATAAATACAAAACGGAACAAAGCACCACAATATCAAAACCTTTTATAACACTAACAAATACGCTCTCTCATATATATTCACTCAGCGACTCCCATAGGGTATTACTACCCTATTAACAAAGAGTCTAACCCCACAAAGTTAAGGTTTATCGCTAAACCAAAGCTCCGATACCAACTGTAACATCCCGCCTTTTCGCACGATTTAAACCGACACACGTGCCAATTCAAACCATACAGAAGGGCGGATTGTTATGGGGTAAATAAGAAAACAGAGAAGAAAATAAAACAAAACAGAATCTCACAGCGGAAGGATAAAATACAATAATAAATATATAGTTCGTAAATAGTTTACAAAACACTTGATTCTTCTTTATACAATAAGTATCAGAATTACACATACCAATACAATCAATGCAGCGGAACAGTATGAGTGTGGTACAAAACTATAAATAATAATAATACGGGTTCTTCGTCTTCGTCCTCCAAAGCTAAAGTCTTCAATCCTGAAACGCTCGGACTGACCCGAGCAAATTTGAAAAGACAAAAACACTCGAGTCAGACTAAAAGATCTTATGTGAGTTAAATTAACAGAAATAAATATGAGTACAGTAACTCAAGAGATGCTAGGGATTTACATCTCCTAAGGATCCGTTAAACTATTTAGTATTTAGTATATTGCGCTATTATAATAGTGTCTATTTATAAAATAAGCATACTTTTTAATAGCATTAAGGAGTGACCCAATATTCCCCTTAACACGTAATAGTCCCAGTAGTCCATCCAATATCATAGTCCCTCCTGATCGGGAAGCCACCAGAGGATACCACACGGGCTACGGGAGAAATCCAAACTCGTACAAGGCTCGGTATGGTAGGTGACACGGCACAACTAGGCAATGCTAGGGTAGATATACCAATTACGCTTCCGGGCCGATGGAAACGCGTAGCCGCAGCTACCGCCCACCTCGAACAAACTCCCCCAAAATCAAAGTAAAAGTGGCCACTGAATCAATCCAAAGTCAAAGTATAATATCGAAGAGGAGTGTCCGATCAGAGGAATGACCTCATTAACCCGTCGATCGCTCCTGTTTTAGCCACCTTATGCCAACTCACGGGAGTCGGGTCCACGTATTTACCTTACAGGAAACGTCGCCACCAACCTACTTCATTCTGGAATCTCCACCGCGTACACGGTTAGTCAAAGCGGTTTTCGGTATCGACAGAGATTATGTCCATATCCGATCCCGGTCTCTTTGCCAACCCATCGTTATTATAACACCGCGGTTATTTAAAAATAGTTTATACTTTAAAACCAGAATAAAATTTTCCATTTCAAAACTATGAAGACGATATCATTTTAAAACCTAAAACAATATGATATCATTTTATCCAAATATAATTCTTTCCCAAAAATCATACTGCTTTAAAATCTATAATATTTGGAAACCAACATTTGAATTATATTTTCAAAGCATAATATTTCGAAAATTCATAGTTTTAAAACCATAACTTCTAGAACTTGAATGGTTTGGATATTCAATGGTATATAAAATAAATGGTTTGACTTTAAGGTTACTTTTTAAAGAAAAATATTTTCCATGGCTTTACAAATATATTTCCTTATTTAAAGTCTAAACCATAATTTAAATATCACTTTCAAGTTCCAAAACCATTTCAATTTCTATATATATATATCCATTTGGAGTATTAATATTTCAAAACTAAAGTTGGAATTTTATTCTTTCAACAAATCAATTGTTCTATTATTTAGTCATGAATATTCACATAAAATCCATAAATACAACTCCAATTTCTAGAAATTTAATATTTCCTTAAATTTAATTATACTAGAATATTCATTTAAATTTATCTTGGAAAAACTCCAGTTATAAATATCATACCTTAAAATTTCCAAACTTAAACATATAATATAAATTATCAAATTCCATTTTCTAAATTTTTTCCACTTTTATTTAACAGATTTATACACAGCCTAAATTCAAAAAATTTAACTTCATATGTATATATGTAGAAGAATAATATTTATAAAATATCAAAACTTAAAATTTTCATAAACCGTATCCCATCCAAACCATAGAAATCACTTTAAAATAATTTATACATAGACCACGGTGCCTGTATATAATTTTCTATCCTATGGTCAAGTGACACGGATGTTTATCATTTCAATCCGCAATTTAAAAATAAAAATTTGCGGTTGTATATCATTTCAAACCACAATCCCGATTGAAACGAAAAATGCATGATAACTTGCAGTTAAATGATATAAAATAAAACATCCATTCATCCATCATCATTCATCATCCAAATCACAATCATCATCCAATACTAAATCAATATCAATATATATTCGATAATATATGACAGGTAATAACTGGCAGTTATATTCAAAAATAAATTTAACAACTATTAAACTAACAGTTTATATGCAAATAAATAACTATAACTGTAAATCTATATGCAGTAATAAAATTAAATGAACAGTTATATTAAATAAATGCGATTTAACAGATATGATGAATAAAACATGCCAAACAGTCATAAATAAATTTCTACTCATATCTAAAATAAATTTAACAAACATAAAAACTTTTAGAAGTGGTGAGTGGGTTAAAACACTCACCTTTTGAATTTAAATTGGATCCAATTTAAACCCAAAAATTTGATCGTCTAAGAATTCGTCCAAACTAGCATCATCAAGTCCGGAATTTCAACACGATCCTAACAAAAGAAACCGCGCATGAATTTGAGTTCGTACGTGAAAAATATAGCGAAAATTGTGATTGAATTTTAAATAAAATAAAATATAAAAGAGAACATATTAAACCTCTTGGCCACGTCACCATCAGCTAGGTTCACGCGCATCCTTCTTCTCACCGCCCATACGCACGAAACAACTAAGCAAATGAAAACAAATACCCAGACCGTTGACCGCTGCTTTTGACCTTGCCCAACGATCGCTTCGCACAGCCGTAGGTCAAATCACCTACCCCCCATTACTCGTCTAGTCCTCCTCCTCTCAACCGCCCCGGTCCGGACCTCCAATGACGCAAGCCGCTGCCACATATTATAAACCCTAATCGCAAATTGCTCCAAATCCAACCCTCAACTCAACCCACAAACCACATAGATCGACTCCCCTCAGTCCCCTCTCCAATACCCAGAAACCGTTTTCCGATCCGACAAAGTTTGTTACGGCGCTGATGAATGGCCACGAACTGTTTGAATTTATTCTGGGTAAACGATAACTCCATTTGAAAAACGAAATTCACTATGAGATTACGTGCTTCGAGAACATTGACATATATTTTTGTGGAATTTTTCTGGAGAGTTTGAATTTTCATTGAAATTTGAATTGAAGTAGATCTAGGTTTTGCAACCATTGAGGAGGATAAGGAGATGAAGAAAAATGAACGTAAAGCCAAATGACAATAGAAAGGAGGCTAGGGTTTATGATCGCATATATATAGACAAATAGAAGAAGGCTAGGTGGGTACGGATAACGAACGCGCTAAATGGTAGTTGGCCCAAAAAGCCCGTTCTGACCCCGGAACGAAATTTATCAAACCCATATATCCAGATAGGTATTTTAAAATATCCTGAACGCGATGGAAAAAGTTTCACGTCCAAATTTGATCGTATGAAGAAGTTATGCTGAAAACAAGATTTCCAAATTGATTTCAAATTGATTTTAATAAAATTGATTTTCAAGGCGTTTCGCGTCCGTACGATCAAACGATAGGTCCGATCGATACGAAACTTGAAACCCTATAATAATTCACCGATACGGATCCGATGAAACTGGTTTCATCGAAATCCGAGTCCGTGACCAAAATGGCTATTTTCAATATTCATTAAATAAATTAAATAAATTATAAAAATCCAATTTTTACATCTAAATTCAAAAATTGACCAAATTTCTCCCTTTAAATTTTCTTAATTATTTACTCCAATTCTAAACAATTCAAGTGTCAATACATAGTTGTTCTATTCATCAATTTAGATGTTAATCCTTACTTAAAGGTTAAATTCCAATTTTTAATAAATTCAACATTATACGTTTGATTAAATTTATTAAATTCACTTTCTTTCTATTATTCAAAGTTGTTGATGTCAATTTAATGAAACTAACATTGGCTCAATATCTATACGTTAAAAATCTCAATTCTAAACTTAGATCTCAACTTATGAAATAGTTAAATAATAAATTCCATCTAAATCTACATCTTCCTACTATTTAAATATTTAGAAAAATTACTTACCACTTTTTATTGTAAATTTCTAAACTAGTAGATTTGTGTCATTTCTAGCCCTCTGGATATTTTAAATTAACTAAAAGCAAATTTACATATAATTTCCATCGTCAATTATTTTAGTGAATAAATCTTCAAAGGTTACTGCAATTAATCCCATAAATTGCAATAAATTCTAATGAATTTGACTCTATTTGATTACAACTCACAAATAAATCAATTATTCCCCAACTACAAAGTTACCGTTTCTTATATATATATCACTACAGTAATACTTCCAAATGTTCATCCTTTGTTTGTATAAATTACTGTATTCAATTGAATTGTAATATTGTTAACTTACACATAAATAAAACTTAACAACTAACAGAATAAATAACTTACAAAATTTGTTGTCATAAATATATTTTACAAGTCTACACTTAATTATTATCTTACAATACGTTTTTACGTTACTATAAAATTTATACACTCTTCCGTTACCATATTAATAATTACTAAAGTAACGTTCATTCTTAATAACAACGTTATACTATTCAACATATAAAAGGACTCCATTCCCCAAATACATTCATTTATATTTATTCCCTTTAAGTTCTCCTTTATTGACTAGACACATAAATTTAGATTCATTTACATCGAATGCCCTTCTTAGCTATATACTCAATACATGTTAAATATACATAATTTTTACCCTTTTATTCAAATTCACTTATACCATCAATAACAAAATGTTGCCCTAAATTTAGATTCAATTATATACATCAGATAAATGGGTAAACTTTTGTAATTATCCCATATATGAAAATATTTTTATGCATACATTTCCACTTACTTACTATGCATTCATTTATTAAATTACTAATTGCCTTAGTCAACTTATCCCCTATTTACTACCAAATTTCAAATTTAATTATGGTTTATCAATACATAAAATTTACATAGGCAAAACAAATTTTATTACTATATTAAGTCCATTTATTATTGACAACATTCATTAAATTTCCTTATCAACACTTATTGCATTGATTTATTCAGCGGTCACCTTTTATTTAGTTACTATCCATTTTACAATCCAATGTAGGTCTTCGACTATTTATTTTATATTAAATGAATTCCATTCTACTTAATCTTTTTATTGATATTCACTAATTCAACCCTTATATCAGTTTCTTATATTTAACTTTAAATCAAATTGTGATAATCTACATTATCCAAATCTATTGTCATAAAATTTTATTGTTACACTAAATTACAACTACTATACCAAATTTCTACATTTATTCTCAATTAGATTAGAAATTATATTAATTCAATTCATTTAATATTATTAATTTAACGGGTCGTTACAAAAGGGTAGCAATGGCAAGAAGCATTAAGCGGTCAGTGCGAGGATGGACTTGATTTTGGCTTACATCTTGCAGGAAGAGTGACTAGTTTTTGTTTCTTTTTGAGTCATTGTCACGGTCCAAATTTCAACGTTCGAAAATCGACACCCGTACTTCACTTGTACTCGAATGCCGCAGATTCAACCGTTGAAATTTGACTCGTGCCGTAGCTTATAACACATTAAGTACAACACAGCAGAAGAAATGAACAGAATATATCATATACAACATTGATACAATATCTGATAAAACAGTGAAAACAATATAATGATACGGTAGATATCAATACTATCAGAGATACAAGACACAGCGGAAAGAATATCTTCAATAGAATACATCTCCAAAAGATTCCAACTCCATAATGCCACCGCAACTCCAAACTAAAGATAGCTCTAACCATCATCACAATGCAATAACAAACTAGATAACTCCAGAATGAAGAAAATGTGATTGCCAAGATCCAAAGGCTTCAAAGATATTGAATCCACTCCTACTATCTGATTATCTAAAAAACCCAACTCTAGACTGCCCGTGTGGAAATTATAGGCACCAAGAGTTTAGAAAGGGAACAATAAACTCCGAGTCTGTCATAAGACTGGTATGAGCAAACAAAAACAGTTTATCTTCAAAACAAACAATAAAAGAAATAAAGTTGAAATCCGCAATGCTTTTTTGAAAATGAAACTACCATAAGGCCTCACACCACACACACACACAATGCAAACGTAGAGTTGGAGGAGATTTCTCCTTATGATAGTCAAATATGCTTGATACGCAAAAGTCATTTGATATTATTATTAGTGCATAGTGCAGAAAATCTTTCGAGAGTATAATATTAATCTTAGCCAGCATAGGCATTTCGCACCTATGCCTATTATAGCTACCATGCTCAATAGCAGGTTACCGCTACATTCCATGGCAGGTTATACAACTAAAACCGTACAGGGCACGTATTGTTTCTTTAGATTTTCCAACAAATGGTCAGGCTAAGGAACTTCCTGCTGCCACATGGGTATGGCTCTGGAGGGACGTCCCGAGAATCTACCCGGCTCTCTGCCAACACAAGGCCAGATTACCTTGGTAACTAGGTAACTACTACTTGAGCATGCCATCCCCCGGTCGTTTGCGCCCTTTATCCGATGTACCTCTAAACCAATAACCACAAAACAATCATAAAGTAATAGATTTGCAGTGTCCACATGAGTTAAGTATATGGGCTCCATACCATGATACCACCCTTTTCTAAAAGCGAATGACACAACCTAAATTGCGCAACCCTCATAACCTTGCCGCATATTTCCTGTTTCGACCATTCCCGGGGTGTGAGGTCCCGATGTAGTCTCATCCACAAAGCTATGCTTTACACAAAAGCAATGCTTTGATCAACAAATGATACACAGCATCACCCAGCATGCCACACTACCAAATTGAGAGCATATCACTGATAACTATCAACTACATAACCTCTGAGCTCATACGTCTTAGAGAAGGGTGTTAAGCTAAGAGAATAAATTCTCAGCCACCAAGCAGAAATATATTTGATAGAGATCAGTTTTATATCTCAAAGTGTAATGTCAGACATACAACCATACAAGTCTGTTACGGGTTCGAACAGAACCGAAGGCACTTCCGAAGAAGCCCTTGCAAATCCGGGCATCCATGATTCTGATCAGACTCCCCAACACATATAGAGAACTCTATACCAAAGCAACTCAGTGCAGAGTCATTCGACAGGTTATCCTATCGTTCTTGAAGATACCCTGTCTTCACCATCGGTCTTCAATTGTAATTCTTAACGTCGTACCACTAATCGGAATGGGTTATGTGACACAAAGTCCTCTCTCGGCTAAACCGGATAGTGAGCGCAATATTTAAAAACATATGGATATTGGGATTTCGGTTAAGTCACAGCTGATTACCCAAAACCTTTCTTTTAAATGGTTAAAAAAATTACCATTTTAATCTTTTAAACAAAAAGATCCACTTCACAAAGTTCACCAGTCTTTCACAAAGATTCATTTACAACATTTAAACAAATGATCTATCTTTGAGATCCTCTTTCGTTTTAAAACAAAGTTTCACAAATGTTTCACAAAGATTCCTTCACAGGGTTTGAAACAATTTCGTTTCAAATCTTCTATACAAAGGGTATACTTTTAAGATCCTCTTTGATTTTAATACAAGGTTCAACCATTTTTCACAAAGATTCATTCATGGCTTTCAAAACTATTTCAATTCCATTTCAAACTTGATGTTAACGCTAAAATTTGAAAGCTAACACCCCGGTGTGTAAAGTGTAGTTGTGAAAGCACCACCCGATGATTCGGGAACAAAGTATAAGGAGAAAACTGCAGAAAAAGCAGTAAACAACAGTGATTTTATAGTGGTTCGGCTTAATAGTTTGCCTACGTCCACTTTGAATATCTTTATTGATGATTTCATTACAGGTCGATACAATTCTTCCCAAGTACAATACACTTTGAATTACTAAACATTTTGAACGAGTAGCTTAAATTTCAATGTAAGTGAAAGTCTTCAAATCCATGTCGGATGTATGAGAATCCTTCTTGAAGTTGTTGGTAGCGTTCTACGTATCTTGAAAGCTTTGAATGTCCAGTCGGTTTGGAATGCAGCAGAGTATCGGTGCTTGGAAAGAATGAGCAAAAGTCCCCCTCATGTTGGAGTTAGCCCTCTATTTATAGAGAATTCTAGGTAGCGGTTTTCACTCAAGTCATGAGTCGTGAACGACTCATGGAGAGTCGTAGGTCGCGTTCGACTCAAGGTTCAAGAGTCAGCAGGCAGTGGAGTAGGTGAAGTGGTACTGAGCTTTTCTTCGTTCATCTGGATACAAGTCCTAACTCGTTCACGAGTTAAGAGGTCACGGTTTAAAGTGAGGCAGCACTAAAATCTTGTCTCTGTGGTTTTAGGTCGTGTACGACTTATACTAGATCGTAAGTCGGTCATGACTCAAATGCAGTTGCTTTCACCTTTTTTTTGTCTTGAGACACTAGGTCGTTCTGTCTTTAGGTCTTTTAGGTCGTAGCCCCTTAAGTCGTGTACCTCCCCTGAGTCGTGACATATCTTAAATCGCGGATGCCTTAAGTCGCAGATTTCACTGAGTTGTGAGTCGCTCAGTCTGTCAACTCATTAAGTCGTTCAATCCTTAAGCCGTAAACCGTTCACCTCCTTATGTCGTAAGTCGTCAACGAGTCATCTTATTACAACATGGTATTGAACTTGTCTTCAAGTCTTAGGTCGTGAACGACTTATCTGCAGTTATAAGTCAGCAGCGACTTAAGTGTTGTTGACTCTTCCTTTTAGTGCTTTGAGTCGTCACTCCTTTAGGTCGCTAGGTCGTAATGTCTTTAAGTCGTGGACTTTCTTAAGTCGTGACATTCCCTAAGTCGTTTAGGTTTTAACCTGTTAGATCGTTAGCTCCTTAACTCGTAAGCTTTTAACTCGCAGGCTCTTTAACTCGTAGACTCCTTAACTCGTGTGCTCTTTAACTCGTGGGTGAAACAGGGTTAACATTTGCCCCTCGAAGCACACGCTTAAGTCTTAAGTCGTGTGCTTCGACTCATCATAACACGGGCGCACCGATTCGAGTTCCAACGCCTCCAGATATAAAATGCTTGAGTCGTTCCTCCTATCTCACTCTTCTCATTACTTATCCCCTGAGACATTCCTGCCATTATCACGTCGTCAATCTTTCAAAGGCGATTTCGACCCGATTTTACTTCCAACCATCTCTAGCTTCACACCATGTAAGCAACTTTCTCTTTTTCCAAATCGCCGATCACCATCATTGATCTCCGCCCACGATTTACATCCTTGAGCCATGCAAATACTGCTGCATGGATCATCAGTGGACTTAAGGCTATTTGATTTGATTCAGGATAACTCGCGATTTATAACGATTTCGTAGTGTGATAAGATTAAGGTTGAAGACTTTGAAGTTACTGGATTAATGGGTCAGGAGAAAAAAGCTTGTGGGTTAGGAGAAAAGACTAACGGGTTAGGAGAAGAAGTTAACGGGTTAGGAGTGAATCGTTGTTTTGAGTATGATTCAGCAATCTTATGCGACCAAGTATTCTCTGCGACATAGCAACCTTTACGACTCAAACCCTGAGTCGTAGCTGAGTTAAAGCTTGAAATCTTGAGTCGTGGCCGTGTTAGTACTTAGGAAATTTCCCACTGCTTTTCCACTGGAGTCCTTCCTCTGTTTCACAACTTTTGACCCAAAGCACTGCCGACTTAGAACATCACTGACTTAAAATTGAAGCAACCTAAACTGACTCGCCCCTTAATCCTTAAGTCGTGGGCAAATTAGCCAGAAAACCAATGGCCTGACTTAACCCATAAGAAATTAAAAGGAAAATCTTTGAGTCGTTGGCGAGTCATGACTTGTATGAATTTTGTTCGTACTTTGAACCGTTGCATGGACTTTGAACTGTTGAACTTTATTGTATTCATTCACAGGTCACTTTAACTTGCAAGCTAACAATCTGTCCAATACAACATTTACAGAAAATTGGGACGAATATACTGCCATCGACTGCCCACATCGAATGACAGATTAGTTAATAACAGATAATTAACTTAAATAAATTGTGTGAACGAAGTGCTTTCAACTCATCAATTTCAAGTAAAATATTAAAGCAACACTGAAATAGTCAATTAAAACTGACCAGCCTGCACTAATATTATGCTTGTACTTTAGATTAACAAGTTCTGAAATTTTATAGTCGATCAATCGTCGACTAGTTTAATTCCAGTTATATTTATTTGTTATTTTTATTAGTTCTGCATGACACTTCACACTTTTAGGAAACGTGCACCTTCACATTTGAATATCCAGTTGCTTGTGTAGAATGACTTCTCAGGAAGAAGATACAACAGTTCAGACTGGAGAGGCAACTGTTATTCCGGCTCCACTAGTCAATCCTCCCGAAAGAGCCCCTACCATGCTATCATACAAAGTTTTTCTCCAGTTGTGTGCTCAGTTTGGCATTGCTGAATCAGATGCCATTCTTCCTGAGAGAAGTAACACTGCTGACATAGCACCCCCTGGCTTTGTAACGGTCAATCGACAAATGTGCCTGAGTGGAGGCGTTCCTCCTTTCAATGACTTTTTCCAACAACTTCTTCGTCAATTGGCCATCGCCCCATCCCAATTACACCCCAATGGCTATGCCATTTTAATGGGGTTGTGTGTACTGTTTAGGAGGACGCTTGATCGATTCCCAAGCTTTGACGAGATTTGCTTCCTATGCTCTTTCACCAGGACTAAATATCACCCCTCTATTACTGTCGTGAGAAGTGCTCGAAATCGTAAATTAATCATCGGTCTTCCTGACAGCGCTCATGGGTTTTTGACTCAATTTTTCTATGTTCGCTGTCCCCTGGGGTTTTATGCTGTATGGAGAGAAGGAAGTAAGATTAACCATTCTTACTACGTTTGTTATCCGACTTTTGCGAGACTGAATTGTTAAGTGTTAACTCCGCTTCTTTTTTTATTTTCAGCGCTCCCCCCTCCTTCTAGGGATCCCAGTCATAAGCCAACTTTCGAGAGGCTCAAGGCCGTGCCAGTTGAGGAGAGAGACATTCAATTTCTGTTGAAAGACGAATTTTTGCATCAGTACGGACTTTTGCATACTTCTCGTTCTACACATCCTCATGAAATCCCAGACTCCCCGGCTAGAGCATTGGATGCCCCAGTTTCTACCGACACATCCATACCAAAAGGACCTGCTCTCGAGGCTTCGCTAGTGAAGTGCTCCACTTCTGTTGATATTGCAGGGCCATCTGACAAACTTTCCCCGGTTATTGAGGAAGAAGAGGCTCAGGGATCTCCCCAACGTTCACAGAAATCTGGTGAAAAAGCTGAGAAAACAAGTCCTGTTAAGCAGAGCAGGGACGACACTTTCGAAGGACTGAGCGACCTCTTTGCTACCTCACAAGAGATCTTTAAAGATGATCCTATCGCTACCGGGATTTCTTCTTCAGTGGTCGAGGCTACTTCTGCTCTGCAACAGACTCCGTCGACTCAAGAGTTGACGCTAATTACTACACCCATAACTACCCCACAATTAAAGAGTGGTTCGTAGTTTGCCGCGAGTAGCTTGCACATCACACACTTAGAATCTTTCGGCACTTTTATGCTTCTGACTCTTTGTACTTTGACGAATTCTAAAGTTGTGTTTTTTCCAATTTCAAGTTCTTCAATGAAGCGAGGTGGCTCGTATTATGATGATTTCCAGCGATATGGGAGACGCGGCCAGTATGACTATAAGCATTATCTTCCTGTTCACAGAGAGACTGATGAAGAGAGGGCCGCTCGGAAGGCTCGGGAGAGACGTGCCCATGAAGAACGTTATGGAAGACCGGATGACCGATATGATTCTTCCCACGAAGAGGGTGACTCCCACAAACGCAAGTCTCACGATGATAGAGGGAAGAGTCACATAACTGATGACTCGAGTAAACGGGCTAAAGTCAGCAAGGGGCCAATGCCTGCAACGTCTGAAAAGATTACCGCTCCTATTCCTTCTCAGTCTCCTGCCCCTTCCCGTACTGATATTCAGGCAATCATTAACAGGCCTTCTTACCAAGTTGGACCAGGTCCAGCCACTCTCCAAAGTCGATTTCCAAATTGGTGCTTAAAAGGAGTTCGCTTTGACCTTGACCTGGTTCCCATAGATAAAAATGCCATGTTACGGAACCTTGATGCTGTTAGAACTGACATTGAGAGGATGTCAAATTGGCAAAAACTTGTTGATGAGCTCCAAAGGGTGAACCGGACCAATCTCGAAGCTATGCTGACCATGGAGAATGACAAAACCGAATGCAAAAGACCCTTAAGCAGCACGATGCAGAAATGAGGAGCATTGCCGATTATAATGAAAAACTTGAAGCGGAAGTTGGGAAACTCAAAGAGGAGCTTACCACTTCCTCCGCTTCTTATTCTCAAAGGGAGAGTGTGCTCCAGCAGCAGGTGCGGGACGCTCAAGCTGCGCAAAGGGATGCCGAGGCCAAGGCTGATGGGCTGGAGCGAATTGTAGAGGGCTACCGTACTGATATTACTCAGTTACGAGAGCAAACCAGCTTTCAGGTTGCGGAAATTGAAAAATTGAAAGCTCAACTATCTAAAGTCGAAAGAGAACAAAATGAGGCCACTGCTGGTAGAATTGCGGCTGAAGAAGCTCATGAAGCTACCAAGGCTGACATCGGCTCGGCATTATTTGAATTCTATTTGCAAAGTGTGTTAGGGCGTGGCAGTCTTGCATTTCTGGGTCCCAAATATGAGGTTACCCTAGCTGAAGTATGGGAAGCCGCGCTTGATATGTTTAAAGGCACCGGGTACACTGAAGGGGAGATAGTGGCGCACTACTTAGACTTCGAAGCCCGCGCAGCCCTTGCTAGAGGGAATGAGCAACTTGCTAGATCGCGAGTTGAAATGATGGGGGAGGAGCATCAAGAAAAAGAAACAACTTTGACTGCCCCTGTCCCTCCTTCAATTTCAGTCGATGTTGACATTGTTGGTTCTAGCTCTCATACACTGATTCCTACTAAAGCTGATACCGGAGCTGCAATTACACAAGCTGTAGATGAGCCACAAGAGAGTGCTGAAGCTGTAGACTATGAAATTGATGTGATACTACCAACTTCCCCAGGTAACCCTAATAATGCCCAGGTGGACAACTTGCCAGTTTCTTACAGATTTGACGAGCTTCTTGATTATTTCTTGAATCTTGACGAGCCGTTGTCTCCTCTTTTTGCGGGAAATACTGACACTTTTATCTTTTCCTTTGTAGAGAAAGCGCCGAGCATCATTCAAACTTTTCCACCTCCGGTTAATGTTCCTCTGCCTTCCCCAATCACTCCTACTCCTCATCTGGGATCACAGGAAGAATAATAGGTGCCCTTCGGGGCTTGGATGACCTAGTTGCTTCGCAAGAGCAAAAAGACAAAGGACTTAAGGGAGGTGAGATATCTCCGGAGCGGACTCCTTCTGATGACATAATTTTGTCTAAACTTGTTACTCCAGGAAGTGAATCTTCTTCAAAGAGGAGAAAGAAGCGCGGGACATCAAAGAGGAGGAGGAAGAGCATCATTGCTACTGAAGAGGAACCGGAAGTTGAACCAGTTGTACCTCCCTCTCCTTCTTCCATCATGCCTATAGATCGACCCGAAAAGCTAACCATCCGGCCGGGTGAAGGGTCCAAAGGTGGCAAGAAGAAATGAAGATTCCATTTTTTAGCTTTTTGTTTTTTGCACGTACTGGTCGAGGATTGTGCGGGTACCGGCCCCCGCTTTCTTTATTTCGAAACTTGTATCTGTAATACAATTGAATAGAATGATCCTTTATTTGTACAAACTCCTGTTTGAATTTGAGAATGCATCTATTATTCATTTTTGTACAAGTTTATTTATACGATATTGCAGTGAGCTTGTGATATGTTGTTCGAGCGTAATTTTACCAATGTAGCTATACCATGTTGTATGTAACTTGTATGTAACTATACCATGCTACCCCCATACCACAAGCTCGCTGCAATATTTTATACTTCGAGGGGACTTGTACTCTTATTTTCTGGAGAATAATTATTTCATACTTGGAGAAATTTTATCTCGTTAAAAAACAGAGTACAACTCCCTCCATATAAGTTTTTACGCTTCATCCTTCGAAGAAATCACTTTTTCTTTTGTGTATATACACATTTTACCAAGTGAATTCTTCTATGTGGTAAAGCGGGCATCTGAAGGGTACTTTAACTTCTTTTTGAGGAAGATTATTTTCCAGAATAGGTAAATCATTCTTCCTTTGAAAGTTAAAGTGTGCCTTCGATGAGGATTTTTTTTATATACCACAGTAAAGGGCTTTTTGATTTTTGTTTCTTTGAAAAGTTGCACCTCTGAGGAAGGCTTTTTCACGTTTCAACACCTGGAAGTTTTATTTCAATCTTGGTGAAACGTGTGCCTCCGAAGAGGTCTTTCTGCTTGATTGTGCCTCGGGAAGGAGATCTTTTCATTTCTGCCTCTTGGAAGAGGTCTTTTTTTTTGTATTTCAACTTTGGTGAAGTGAAACTCCGAAGAGCGGCTGTTGCACTTCAACTCTTGGTGAAATGTGCCTCCGAAGAGGGCTTTACTTTGTTTTGCATTTCAACTTTGGTGAAGTGGACCTCTGAAGAGCGGCTCTTACACTTCAACTCCTGGTGAAATGTGCCTCCGAAGAGGGCTTTATTTTGTTTGGCATTTCAACTCTGGTGAAGTGGGCCTCTGAAGAGGGGCTCTTACACTTCAACTCCTGGTGAAATGTGCCTCCGAAGAGGGCTTTATTTTGTTTGGCATTTCAACTCTGGTGAAGTGGGCCTCCGAAGAGGTGCTCTTACACTTCAACTCCTGGTGAAATGTGCCTCCGAAGAGGGCTTTGATTGCCTGGAAGTTACTCTCTCATGGTTGGAGGGTCATGACTCCTCCAATCTTTTTTGTTGAGTAGAGAACTTTCTTTTTTGCGGCATATGCCTCGTTAGAGGTCTTTATCCTCCGAAGAGTTGTGCCTCCGAAGAGGGCTTGTGCCTCCGAAGAGGGCTTTAGTTGTTCCTTGCCCACTTGCTTATGCCTTTTCAGCGATCCTCTGTTTTTCTTTTCAAGCTCACACTCCCTTCTCTTACAAGTAGTTTGTTTAATCCAAAGAAGTGTACTTCATTTCTAGGCAAGTTCGCGAGAATGGGCATAAGCTTCTTAATTGGATGTTTGTTTGTTCAAACGATCTCAATTTATTAGCAAGGGCCCGTTTCCGGCGAAATCATTGGCCGTTCAATTGAAGCACTTCCTATCTAGGATTTGAATTCGGGGCTTTTGTGACTCGAAATTTGTTTGTTGAATGATAACAAGAATCACTTGGTCTTGTAACGTGCAAGTTTTATTTTCATTGTCTGCAAAAAATTTAAATCGACATTTCAGCAATACATTTAATGTACTTTTCATATTGAAAATAAAGCAAACAATGTAATAATAATAAGGAACACAAGATTTATAGTGGTTCGGCCAAGAATTTGGGCCTACATCCACTTTGTAGTCTTTCATTATTCACTTGCATTGGCTTTACACTTGCTTTCAATTACAAGAATCATAAATTCATAATTCTTTTTACAATATTTCAACAAAGCTTTCAAGTAAAGTATGGACGCAAATGATTGCTGTTCCAAGCCCTTGGAATTTGATCTCCTTCGACAGTAGTGAGTTTGAATGTGCCGTCAAGAAGCTTCTGACCTATGACATATGGTCCTTCCCAATTTAGCCCAAACACACCCGTCGCCGTCATAATTCTCTTCAGGACTAGATCTCCAATCTCAAAGCCACGTTGGCGAACTTTGGAATTGAAAAGTCTGGCTATCCTTTGCTGATGAGCTGCAATTCTGAGCTTAGCCTCTTCTCTTTTTTCATCAAGGAGATCTAGTGCCTCAAGCTGTAGTTTTGCATTCTCCGCTTGATTGAAATGGATTCTTCTATGTGAAGGGACCTCTGTTTCTACCGGAATCATTGCTTCTGACCCGTGTGCCAATGAAAACGGAGTATGCCCAGTCGCAGTTTTGTGGGTAGTTCTGTATGCCCATAGTGCTAGTGGTAGCTTATCGACCCAACCACCTTTTGCTCTTTCGAGTTGCTTCTTGATGGTTGACTTGATAATTTTGTTTACTGCTTCCACCTGCCCATTTGCCTGCGGATGAGCCACTGCTGAGAAGCTTTTTCGGATTTTGAATCGCTTGCAAAAATCTTGGAATTCTTCACTTTCGAATTGAGTACCATTGTCTGTAATTATCTTTTGAGGCACACCATATCTGCAAATGATACTTTTAGTCACAAAATTTATCATCTTTTTAGAGGTGATAGTAGCCAATGGTTCAGCTTCAGCCCATTTAGTAAAATAATCTACAGCAACAATGGCATATTTGATTCCAGATTTGGCAGTTGGTAAAGGTCCTATAAGGTCTATCCCCCAGATTGCCAATGGCCATGGACTGACCATCTGTGTGAGTTCAGTAGAAGGTGCTCTAGGAATTTGGCAAATCTTTGGCATCTGTCACATTTTCGGGAATAGTCTGCAGCATCTCGATTAATTTCTGGCCAAAAATATCCGTATCGGAGAACCTTCTTTGCTAAAGTTTGACCACCTAAATGATCACCACGTTCTCCTCCATGTACCTCGGCTAGGATTGTTTTGGACTCTTTCCTGGATACACATCGAAGCAATGGCATTGAGAATCCCCGTCTGTATAATTGGCCATCCTGGACTATATAGCGAGAGGCTTTCCTCGGTAGCTTCTGTCGTTCTTTTGAATTTTTCGGTAAAGAGCCATTGAGCAGATATTTTGTTATTGGAGTCATCCATGATTCTTTCTCTTGAGACACACTCATGATCCAATCAATATCCATCTCATTAATGCTTGGAGCCGACAGGACTTCCACTGGAGCTAACCCCAGAAATTGAGCTTCGCCTGTGCTAGAGTACTTTGCGAGAGAATCGGCTTTCGTGTTTTCTTCTCGAGGAATGTGGCTTATCGTGTAGTGATCGAAGTCACATAGAAGTTCCCAGGCCTTTGACAAGTAGACAGGAAGATTTCCCCCTTTCGCTTGAAATTCCTTCTTGACTTGACATACAATAAGCTGAGAATCACTGAAGATCTGTAATGCTCGGATGTTTAGTTCTTTAGCAATTCTCAAGCCAGTGATAAGAGCTTCGTATTCTGCTTCATTGTTCGTTGAAGGAAATTCCAATCTTAGCGCATAGCATAATGACCGACCTTCAGGGGTTTCAAGTACAACCCCGGCTCCAGAACAGTAATCATTTCTCGCGCCATCAACATATAACTTCCACTGGATTGGGGAATCATCGATCGTTTCTTCCCCACCATTACACTTATCTGTGAATTCTGTGATGAAATCTGCTAAAGCTTGTCCGTTGATTGCTTTTCGGTGGTGATAAGTGATGTCATATTGACTGAGTTCAATGTTCCACTTTAGAAGACGACCCGAAGTCTCAGGGCGAAACAGGACTTGCTTTAGAGGTTGATCAGTGAGGACTCTGATAGGATGAGCTTGGAAATATTGCCTCAACTTCCTCGATGCAATCAGTAGACAATAGGCGAGTTTTTCCAACTTGGAGTAATTCATCTCTGCCCCAGTGAGTCTTTTGCTGATGTAGTAAACCGGATGTTGAATCCTCTTGTCTTCTCGTATCAGCGCTGCACTTAGAGCATGAGATGATACTGCCAAGTATATAAGAAGATCCTCACCATCGCCGGGCCTAGAAAGTATTGGAGGCGTTTCCATATGACGTATCAATTCATCAAAGGCTTTTTGGCATTCGGGAGTCCAATCAAAGTTTTTCTTTCCTTTCTTTAGAGCGTCGAAGAATGGGATGCATTTATCAGTAGCTTTGGAAATGAACCGACTCAAGGCGGCGACTTTTCCGTTGAGACTTTGCAATTCCTTCTTCGTTCTAGGAGCTTTGACTTCTTTTAATTCGGTAATTTGAGCTGGACAAGCTTCAATGCCCCTAGCGCTCACGATGAAACCTAAGAACTTTCTGGACTCCACCCCAAACGAACATTTTAAAGGGTTAAGCTTCATTCGGTATTTCCGGAGGACTGCGAACATTTCTGCTAAGTGTTCTATGTGATCCACTGCTTTCTTAGACTTTACCAACATGTCGTCGACGTAGACTTCCATAGTCTTACCCAATTGTGGTTTGAACATAGCATTAACAAGTCTTTGGTAGGTTGCCCCCGCATTCTTCAGCCCGAAGGGCATAACTGTGTAGCAGTAAAGACCAACATCGGTGATAAAGCTCGTGTCCTCCTGATCTGGCTCATGCATCATGATCTGGTTATATCCGGAGTAGGCATCCATAAAAGATAACAATTCATGTCCCGCTGTTCCATCTACCAGTTGATCGATCCTGGGTAATGGGAAGCAGTCTTTGGGGCAGGCTTTGTTTAGATCTGAAAAATCGATGCACACTCTCCATTTTCCGTTGGCTTTCTTAACCAGCACTGGATTCGAAACCCAATTCGGATAGGTAGATTCTTTGATAAAGTCATTCTCCATGAGCCGATCAACTTCTTCTTTTAATGCTGCTGACCTTTCTGGACCTTGGTTTCTTCTTTACTGTTTCACAGGCGTAAACTTTGGATCAATATTCAGAGCGTGTACTGCAACTTCTGGGGATATTCCGCACATATCGGCATGAGTCCAAGCGAAAACATCCAAATTTGCTTTCAAAAAAGATATTAAGATATTCTGAATCGACACATTAAGCTGTGAACCCACATTCAACACCTTATTTGGGTCCTTCGGGTCAACGGGTACCGGTACCGTCGTTTCCACCGGTACCACTCTATTCTCCCCTGCACTGGCTTTTCTAGGATCCATCTCTTTTCGTGCTCCGCTATGCTCGCCAGTGCAGGGTCCGCCCTGTAATTGCTACAAGGCTGGTTCTTTGATGCGGACTGGTGTTGCCGCATCCTTTCCCATTTCTCTTTTCCTTGCCTCTCGCAGCTCTGTCAGATAACACTCCCGCCCAGCATTTGATCCCCTTTTATATCTCCTACTCCATTGTCTGTGGGGAATTTAATGGTGAGGCACCATAAGGCCAGAACAGCTTTGAACGCTGCAAGAGTTGGACGACCAAGGAAAGCATTATAAGCAGAAAATTCATCGACAATCACAAAAGTTTGCTTGCGGACTACTTTTCTTTCTCCCTCTCCAAGTTCTACAAGCAAATCAATGGTTCCTATCGGCTGCTTTGGCTCTCCAATGAAGCCAGCGATTTTCTGCGACGAGGCTTGCACATCGGCCATAGGGATCTTCATTTGGTCGAATGTTTTCTTGAAGAGGATATTGCAGGATGCGCCACAATCAATGAGAACTCTTGTGACAATAGCTGGCCCGATGCCATCCGAGATGACTAAGGGATCCAAGGTTGGAGCTTCAACACCTATGGAAGCCCTGGCTCTGAACACAATATCATCATTGAAAGTTCTTTGTTGTTTCAGGGGCGTAGCGTCTTCCAAAACAAAGACATCTTCTTCGGCCGGTACATATTTCAAAGCCCGGGTATACTTTTCCATCTCACCCCAGCTCCTACCTGCTGGGTGAGGTCCTCCCGTAATGACATTGATAACAGGTCTTCCAGATTCATGCCCTGCAGCCTTCTCACTTGTCCTAGGTTGATGAGCAGGAGCTTGTTGCCCCTGACTAGACGAAGCAGGATTACTGCTATTCTTTTCCACAAATTGATGCAGCTTGTTTTCCCTTATCAACTCTGCAATCAAATTCTTCAATTGGCGGCATTCGTCGGTATCATGACCGGGTTGATTATGGAAGCGGCAGAACTTCCCGCTTTGTATAGCTCTTTCCCGGTTCTCAGAACAGGAGGTTTAGGATAATCAACAGAATCTTTAGTGGCAAGGTAAATACGCTCCGGTGTATCTGATAGAGGAGTATATTCCGATGGCTTGAAGGAACGAGGCTTCTTCAGATTTTTCTGTTTCTTCCCATCGTTACTTTCCCTTTTCTGTCCTACAGATTCATTCTTGCGTGGAGCAGCAATGTTATCTTCAGCTTTTTCCAATACTGCCTTTACCGGTACAGGACGGCTTTCCAGGCGTATGAACTCATTTGCTTTCTTGTAGAATTTTTCAAGGGAATTTGGTTCCTTCATGTTTATCCATTTTCCAAATTCGCTCGACTTGTCAATGGCCCTCATCAGATAAGTCAAGATCATCCGTGGTTTTGCATTGTCTACCTCGGCCAGCGCTATATTAAAGTGATTCAAGAAAGATTTGATAGTTTCCCCTGGATTCTGTTCTAAACTTGACAACGACATGATATCTTTGGCTTTTGAAGCATATAGTCTGAACTGCTCCTTGAATTTCCGTGTTAGGTCAGAAAACTGATCTATAGACCGGATTGGTAGCTTGGTGAACCAAAGCAGAGCTACACCTTCCAGATATATAGGAAAATATCGGCACTTTATTTCATTAGAAGCTCTGGCACCTGTCATATGCCAATCATACTTATACAAGAATTCGTTCGGATCGCTAGTCCCCTTGTAAGCTGGAATGGTTGGAGGGACGAACTTCCTCAGAAACTCAGCCTTTAAGATCCTTTCGGTAAACGGGGTTTTACATGGAGCGAAACCCCATTCTTTCTCATCTTCATCCCTTTGCATGCTCTCTTTCATGATTTGTCGAACCATTTCAGAAAGATATCCCTCATTTCGAGCTTTAGATCCACCAACTTCAGGAAGTGTCTGCTCAAAGGGGCTGGCAGCCCTCTCAGGAACGTTCCTTTCTTCAGCATCATGAACGTTGCCAGCAAAGTTCCTTTCATTACTCGTTGGTTGACGGTTTGCCCCAAGCAAATCGTTCAACCTATTCAAAATTAGAGCATTTTGGGCATTCTGAACCTCCAATTGTGCATTTTGGGCATTTATCTGCTGGTTCAGCCCTAAGATTACAGCATCCAACTCTGCTTTTGTAACCCCAGCAGGTGGAGTGGCTTGATTAGGTACTGGGGAAGCGGAGGTTCCATCTTGAACATTTCCAGATCTAACAGATCTACTTCTTCTCCCTAGAGCCATGATTTCAGATAAACTTCTAGTCTTCAGAGAGATTACTTCAACAAACTTTCGTGGAGCAATGATGATAATTCACCTGAGTTCACTTCTCAGTGAAAGCACCAAAAATGTTAACGCTAAAATTTGAACGCTAACACCCCGGTGTGTAAAGTGTAGTTGTGAAAGCACCACCCGATGATTCGGGAAAAGAGTATAAGCAGAAAACTGCAGAAAAAGCAGTAAACAACAGCGATTTTATAGTGGTTCGGCTTAATAGTTTGCCTACGTCCACTTTGAATATCTTTATTGATGATTTCGTTACAGGTCGATACAATTCTTCCCAAGTACAATACACTTTGAATTACTAAACACTTTGAACGAGTAGCTTAAATTTCAATGTAAGTGAAAGTCTTCAAATCCATGTCGGATGTATGAGATTGCTTCTTGAAGTTGTTGGTAGCGTTCTACGTGTCTTGAAAGCTTTGAATGTCCAGTCGGTTTGGAATGCAGCAGAGTATCGGTGCCTGGAAAGAATGAGCAAAAGTCCCCCTCATGTTGGAGTTAGCCCTCTATTTATAGAGAATTCTAGGTAGCGGTTTTCGCCTAAGTCATGAGTCGTGAACGACTCATGGAGAGTCGTAGGTCGCGCTCGACTCAAGGTTCAAGAGTCAGCAGGCAGTGAAGTAGGTGAAGTGGTACTGAGCTTTTCTTCGTTCATCTGGATACAAGTCCTAACTCGTTCGCGAGTTAAGAGGTCACGGTTTAAAGTGAGGCAGAACTAAAATCTTGGCTCTGTTGTTTTAGGTCGTGTACGACTTATATTAGGTCGTAAGTCGGTCACGACTCAAATGCAGTTGCTTTCACCTTTTTTTTTGTCTTGAGTCACTAGGTCGTTCTGTCTTTAGTCTTTTAGGTCATAGCCCCTTAAGTCGTCTACCTCCCCTGAGTCGTGACATATCTTAAGTCGCGGAGGCCTTAAGTCGCAGATTTCTCTGAGTTGTGAGTCACTCGGTCTGTCAACTCATTAAGTCGTTCAATCCTTAAGCCGTAAACCGTTCACCTCCTTAAGTCGTAAGTCATCAACGAGTCATCTTATTACAGCATGGTATTGAACTTGTCTTCAAGTCTTAGGTCGTGAACGACTTATCTGCAGCTATAAGTCAGCAGCTACTTAAGTGTTGTTGACTCTTCCTTTTAGTGCTTTTAGTCGTCACTCCTTTAGGTCGCTAGGTCGTAACGTCTTTAAGTCGTGGACTTTCTTAAGTCGTGACATTCCCTAAGTCGTTTAGGTTTTAACCTGTTAGGTCGTTGGCTCCTTAACTCGTAAGCTTTTAACTCGCAGGCTCTTTAACTCGTAGACTCCTTAACTCGTGTGCTCTTTAACTCGTGGGTGAAACGGGGTTAACACTTGAAATCTTTCAAAACAAATTATACATTCTTTCTTAATATGTAAGCTATTTATTATTTGAAAACAAGTAGTTTTCGTTTTCGAAAAACATGATTACATTTGCACGAGTTAAAGCAATTTAAGTATAAAACTTTGGGTTAAATTCAAATTTCCAAAAACGACACTTTTAAAATGGTTTGAACCCGTATAAACACATTTATAACTTGTATAACATTTTTAAATTATAATTTCCAAACATAGAATTTAATTTCCAATTTTGAATTTAAATTCAAATCAAATTATTTAAATTTCAAAACATAATCAAGTTATTAAAAATAACTTTTATCTTACAAAGTTCCTTTTCAAAAGCCCTTCAAATTCAACCCAAATACATTTCCAAAATCATTTGGATTCAAAATTCAACAACTTTAAAAATCATTTCAAAAATCTGTGACTTAACCAATTTCCTCGTGCAATCCATATTTGTGTGTGTATAGTGTGGTCCAGGGGTTTTACACAAAATAGTGAAACAACATCATCAATCATTATAGATTCAAACATAGAAATATATTTGATAAGCGGTATAAACTATAACGCTTATCTTTCATTCACAGATCACAAATATATATATCACAGATAATAAATTACATCGCAGATAATTAATTACATCACATATGAATAAATTATATCACAGTACGTAACTTCAAATAATTCATATCGCCAAGCAACACATATCAGAAATATCAAACAATTCAAAGCATTTCGTAAAATTCAAACATCCATAAGTAAGATTAATTAATCATCCGATAAATTTAAATAAGATTTATTACATATGAAGCTACTAATCCTGGTTAATCAACGTTAATTAATTCCAAACTATTTTGGTTATTTATTTTTAATCATTCATTAACCTTTAATTAATAATTAATTCTTTGGTTAATTATCCTAAATTAAATATAATAATTAATTAGTTAACAGTTATTCCTTAATCACTTTCATTAATTAGCCTTTAATTAATTAATTATCCTCAATTAATAAATAAATTCGTCTTTAATCATTACATAATTAATCCCTAATTATTTATTTATTCTTTAATAAAACACCCTTAATTAATTTATAAATTAATTAACTTTAAATTAATCACCACTTAATTAATTATAAAACAAAACATCCTCTAATTATTAATCATCAAGTAATCAATCCTTAATTATACTTTATTATTCTTTGACTACTTGATAAATCAAACTTAAATTATTAATAAATTTACATTAATAACTTTTATTAAGTAATTAACTTCAAGTGATTAATTTCCTTTAACAAATAATTTAACTTAAACTATAAAAAGTTAAGTAACCATTATAACATTCTTTATATTAATTAACCAACCTTTAATATTATTATGTTTACTTAAAATAAACTTTTAAAATAAAAGATTATGTGTAATCTAAATCATTTTATAACTTGGTTAATTTTAAACAATTTTATTTGAGAAACCTTTTTAAACAATTTAAAACCGAGATAACATCAAATATTTAAAGAAAATGGTATTAACAAAAATATGTTTATAATAAGTTGATTTTCTTTAAAATCTGAAAACTGTTTTTTTATAAATCAGATAACCCGAGCCAATTCACGCTTTACTCGAGCCTATTGCCTATTTACTTCGAGTTTCTTCTCAATCCAACCCTAGAACTTGCAAACGTATAAAATTTACTCAAGTGTTAGAAATAACCCGGTTTGTTCACAAAATTTCCCGAACTTATTCTCGAGCCATTACCCTAGCTCATCGAAATCAACTTCGATGCGACTCCATCATCTACCACACATCATCACCCAGACACCAACGCGTGCACGTGTATGTGCACCATCACCTGAGTCGCCTCCGACCTCTGACGAACTTTCCTACACGTCACCCATCGTTGTTGCAATCGTATCGATCATCAAAATAAGATCAAAAGAACTTGCGCAAAATCGAACGACTCGAGCAACCTGGAACAAAAATTATTAACAAAACTCCCCTCGCTTCCACGTCGTCGACCACCGAAAGTCCAGAGACTCCGGCCACACGTTCCACGACCATCAAAGCTGCTTTCCTCCAAGTTTCGTGCCACTCGATCATCTAGAGACGATGCCATGATTCGATTGCCAAGCTCGACTCATTTAGGGTTTAAAACCCAAATCGACCGATCGCCGATGCCACAGCCCATGGTTGCCATTTCCACCATTTTTTCCAAACTCTCCCGCACCTCGACCTCCTCCAGCCATGACCCCGTTACCAACAACCCACGTGATCGCCGCAGTTTGATAGAAACTCATTTCACGTTCAACCCATGAGTTCATCCAAATTATTCAACCAAAAATCTTGATATTTATCTCAAAATTCATCATTTTGCTCCATATTTCAGATTATATAATCAAAGAAAGAAATTAATTTGATCGATTTTAACCCAAGCTTCCATTTTTACTGTAATATATAAAATTTTGAGATAAATACACAACCTTTATACTAAAAAAAAATCTTAAAATTTATATTACCCGATTTTAGTCATTTTCATTTAGAAGTCAAGGTTTAAATTGAATTGTATATGGAGTTTTGAGTTAAATTTGGGTGTGTTTGAACTTGGGTACAACAGAACAGGTGTGAATGCATGTGTATTCAGACATGTACTGATACATTCAAACATACAGGCATATTAAACAACATTCCAGATCATCCTTTAAGCATCAATACCATATTAAAGAGTATAGGCAAATATAAGTGAGTTTGCTCACCTGAGAGATGAAGAACAAAGAGAAATTTTTTAGCCTGGAACTTGTAGTTGAACCTGAACTTGTTTGATTCAATTTTTCTTCTCAGGTTGAACTTGCACTTACTTTTCCGGATTTGCTTTGTTCCAGGTTTGAATGTTTGATTGCTTTTCCATTTGTTTCTAGTTAATTTGAACTTGATCAATTCCTTTGCCTTTGGAACCTGAAACAATTCTTGCTTCCTTAATCTGATTTTGTATTTTGATTTTTTTTCCTGCTTGATCTTTGAATTGCAAACAGATCTGGTTTGATTTTTATCTTCTGGTTTGTGCTTTGTTTTCCAGATTTGTAGTTGCTGCTATTTCCGGTTTGAATCTGATCCTTGCTTTAGTTTTGAATTTTCAGACTTGCTTTTGATTTGCTTGAAATTGAAACATATTTTTTTCTGGTTTGCTTTCTTATTTCTTAGGTTTTGTTAGAGAAGAATGAAGAGATTAAAAAACCTGGTTTGCAAATTTTTTTTCGTACATATTGTTTGTGTAATTAAATTTTCAAAAGAAAAATTGATTCCTTTGCCACTTGTAAAATTTCAAGTTACACTTGTCAATTAAATTTGAAAATCTTTACACCTGTTATTTACTTAAGAAATCCTTTTACAAATGTTTAAAACCACAAAATTTATGTTTAAGTCCTTCTTTAAATAATCTTATAAAATTTTGTTTTTGAATCCTTGTTAAACTTTTATTTATTTAACTACATATGTTTATATTTTAAATTTATAATATACAAACTATTTTCATTCATTTTTAAGAAAAAATATAATTTAAATCTTGAATTAAATCTCACTTATGTATTTCTTATCTAAATTTTAAAATTTATAGTTTTAAATGAAAGAATGTTAATATTTGTACTTATATAACGTAAATAGATAATCTTATATACATATATACTTTAATTTTTTCAAAATACAGAGTTAACAAACTCAATAAATTATTCAAAACCTTTATTTTTAGATTTCAAATATAAAAACTAGTATACGATCAATTTGTATTTATAAATGAATAAATAATCAAATACCTTTTTATAAATATATTTTTATATTCCATTTATCATCTATTTATTTTAAAGTTCAAATCAAATTCCTATTTATAATAAAAACATATCCAATTTATCTTTGAAATATCACATTTATTTATATATACAAACATACATTTTTATCTGTTTAGGAAATTTTCAATTTAATTCACAATTAGATTTATAATTAATATATTATTAAAAATATTTATTTCTGAATTTCTTAATAGAAATTCTATTTTAAAATCATATTTACATTCATTTATATTAAACAAACAAACAAGTATCTATTAAATTTTGGAAAATACCAGATTAATCCACAATTAAATTTCAAAAATTAAATTTATTTTCAATTTGAATTTGATGTAAAAAGGGGAATGTTACAGATTCCCCCCTTAAGAAAATTCCGTCCTCGAATTTTGCAAGGGAGACAACAATGGATGGATATACAGAGATGGGTCAGAATTGTATGTTTGGATGAATTGTTTGCTTTGGTTGCTATAGTTAATATGTATACTTTGTTTAAACTAAAAGTTTTAGGATTGTATCCATATATCTATCTATTCTTTAGGATACAAATACGTTCTACGATTGGTTAGTTACCCTTCGAACTAACCAGTGCCCCTCCAAAAATGTAACGACCCAATTTTTCATATCAATTTCCCAAAGGTTTATTTTTAAACACCAAATTAATTTTCAAACTAATTTCTAAAATCTTTTCAAACACTAAATTAAATTCCAAATTTAATTTCTAAAATTTATTCCCTTTATCTCTACCAAATTGTTTACAATCCATATTTTAAATAACTTCTTCAACTTTTGAATAATATTACCCGAAATCCATTGATTAAGCCTTTTTCTCATATTTTGGAATTCATGCAATAGGATTCAGAAAAAATAAAACTTTATTCTTTTTAAAATTCCTTCTTTTAAATTTATCCAATTTTCAAAAATAAATTTTTACTATAACTTTTCAACTTGAATTTCAAAAACCCAATTTTTATTTATTTCTGGTATCCTACGATACCAAAAAAAAATCGGCTAAACTATAGCCTTCAATGATTTATCACAATATATTCACACACAGATTATAAACAAATCAACACACAAATTATTGAAACAAATTCAACCATTTGAGGAAATGTAACGACTCGATTTTTCGACGCCCGAAAGTCGACATAAATACGTCCACCGTATCAAATGCCGCACAATCGAATGCCAGAAACAAAACCGTTAGGGTTAAAGAAGAAGAAGATGGAAGAAGAAGCAGAACGATAACAGAGTCTCACATTTCGCAGCGGAACAAATATAATAGATAAATGAATAATCTTTAAAACAAAGAACTATATCAGTTTTATATACATCACATTATGAGAGTTTACAACAGCACAATTCAATACCAGGTATTTAAATAATTTTTCCCTCAATTATTATTATATTTAATATATCTTCACAAGATATAATTTCAACTCTCCAATCCTTTGAAAACAAATTTCAAATCAATTTTCACCTTTCAATCCTTTGAAAACAAATTTCAAATCACTTTTCCACATTTCAATACCTTGAAAACAAGTTTCAAACCATTTTTCCTTACACGGAAAACATTTCAAAATATTTATTCTTTTCCATTGAAAATCTACTGAGTTCAAATACTTTAAAATAATTTAAAATACTTATCCAAAATATACTTGGAAATATTTAAAATAAAACTATTTTAAAATACTTCTTAAATATTAGTTATGAAAAAAATATTATACTAATATCGCATATAAAAATTCAAGTCCAAAACAAATTTTAAAATAAAATTAGTAGATAGAGAATAAATATTTAAATAACTATTTTCTAAATCAAATATCAATTTAGTCTTTAAATAATCACTTCTATAATAATTTAAAATATATCATTACTTTAAAGATTCTCAAAATAACCTAAGTAAATTTCGAAAACATTCTTTCCGTTAAACCATCTTTACAACTTCAATTTATATTTATAAGCTATATTGAAAACATTCTCGGCTTTCAGCGAAAATACACTTTCCATTCTAAAACGGTTCATTCAAATCAACTTATAAATCTTTCTGGATTTATTTTAAATTTACTCCCCAAATCCGTAAATTTCTTTCCACACTTTTAAAAATAAAACAATATTTATTTTTAAAACAAATATCCCTTCCTTTTATAAAATTCCTATTGTGGATTTTTTTATTTAAATATCCACTAATTTACGATTTTCATATCGATTCCCAAGTATTTACTTTCAATACCAAATCAATTTTTTAAATTGATTTCCAAATTTATTTCAATTACCCAATCCAATTCCAAATTTGTTTTTAAATTTATTTCAATCGACAAATCAATTCTCATACCAATTTACCAAAGGTTTATTTTTAAACACCAAATTAATTTTCAAATTTATTTTTAAAATCTTTTCAAACACTAAATTAAATTCCGAATTTAATTTCTAAAATTTATTCCCTTTATCTCTACCAAACTATTTAAAATCCATATTTTAAATAACTTCTTCAACTTTTGAATAATATTACCCAAAATCCATTGATTAAGCCTTTTTCTCATATTTTGGAATTTATGCAATAGGATTCAGGGAGAAAAATAATAAAAGTTTATTCTTTTTAAAATTCCTTCTTTTAAATTTATCCTGTAACAACCCGCATATTTGTCGATTGTATATTTAAATATTTTATTTAAATATACAATCGTTCGTCGGATTTTAGTCCGAAAACCTACTTTTTGCAAACAGTCGAATTTGGACTCGAGACCCCTCCCATTGAGTTTAAAATGTCGTTTGCGACCTTTCTGAGTATAAGCTTCGATATGTTTGGAGTAAGTTGAATTTTGCTACTTTTTCACTTAGGGCTTTGGTTTGGGCTAAACCCTCTTACTAACTCAGTCCCAACCCCCTCTCCTCTTCATTACTTCATTTCATATTCCTAACACTTCAAGCTAAAGTAAAAATGGTGGAAGAGATTGGAAATGGAAATTCCTAAGCCCTAGCTTTCTTTGAAAATCCAACTTCTAGCTCCAAATTCAAGAGAACCCATTGGTAAGCATCTCCTTCATCTCCCTCAACTCATTCTCTCTTTGATTTCAGAAAAGTCCAAAACCTAATTTGGGAAATATTTCTCTTTTAAGCTAAGAATCAAGCTTCTTGAGTTGGGATTGAAGGTGGTTGATCTTCCTTTGCTTTCGAGCTTCTTCTTCATTGATTTGGGTTCAAAGGTGAGATTTTTATCTCACATCTTAGTCTATAATTATCTTCGGTTGTTAGGTATGAATTCCTAACACTTATTCTTGTGCAATTGATTTTGGTTTGGATTGATTTTGTGTATATTCCAATTTTTGGTGTTTTTGTCTAATTTATGAAAATCCTATTATGGATATTTGGACATTGATATTTGAGGCGTATCGAAGAGCCGTTTAGGCTGGGTTGTTGCTCGACGTAATTCCTTAGTCGTCGTCGCTCGACCGATCGCTTCCGGTATCCATTTGGCCATTTTTGGCCTAGGTTCAGGGAATGCCCTGAACCCTTCATTCAGACATCTGAAACGTAATATTCAGACGTCTGAATATTGCTCTGGAAGATTTCTATTCCCAGATTCAGACGTCTGAATATATGATTTCAGACGTCTGAATTGGTTCATTTGGAACCAGAGAGGAAGTAGGCTAAAATGTGCCTATTTCAGACGTCTGAAATCAAAGATTCAGACGTCTGAATTCTGTCTTTGGAAAATATTTATTTTCCAGATTCAGACGTCTGAATCCTTGATTTCAGACGTCTGAATCTGCACTCTTTTTGCCTATTTGCCTATTTGCTTGAGAATTCCAACTTTAATCGATTCGTGTTGATTCCCTTTTGTTATTAATTATTGACTTTGATGACATTTTCTTCGTGATTTTGGGAATATCCATTTTGATGGATTTGGTATCGATTTCTTTAGATTTCATTCATGCTTCGAATGTGAATTTTTATGATTGATTGTTCCTACAATCTTCTTTGTGATTTGTCACTTTAAAATATAAAGGTTTTCTATACTAGTAGCAAATATCAAAACTCTTTCATCAAAACGATTTCAACACTATTTTATTACAAAGCTCGTTCCTTAAACCGTTTTCCAATCTATTAGTATATACAAGCCTTTACCTCACTCGTATGAGAAATCTAATTAAACGGCCTAGTAAAACGAGTTGTATGAAAAGCTTGCGTTTACTTCGTCGGTTAATTTTTGGACTTGTTCGATTGAATCTCTTGTGACAATTTTCTAGTGGAGATCTACAATTTGTTCGTAAATATTTAAGTTAAGCTAGTGGTTATGGGACATGAAGCTAAGCTCATATATTAACTAACTTACTGTAATTGACACTTCTCTTTGATCATGACGATCAGTTTATGTTTTAGACTAGCATTGTGCGATGTCTTTTTGATTTGGTTCATCGGATGTCACACTGTACGACGTCGTTGTTCCCTTTGATTTTGATTTGGTTCATCGGATGTCACGCTGTACGACGTCGTTGTTCCCTTTGATTGTGATTTGGTTCATCGGATGTCACCATGTACGACGTCGTTGTTCCCTTTGATTGTGATTTGGTTCATCGGATGTCACGCTGTATGACGTCGTTGCTCCCCTTGATTGTGATTTGGTTCATCGGATGTCACGCAGTACGACGTCGTTGTTCCCTTTAATTTTTATTCGGTTCATCGGATGTCACGCAGTACGACGTCGTTGTTCCCTTTGATTTTGATTCGGTTCATCGGATGTCACGCTGTACGACGTCGTTGTTCCCTTTGATTTGATTTGGTTCATCGGATGTCACGCTGTACGATGTCGTTGTTCCCTTTGATTGTGATTTTGTTCATCGGATGTCACGCTGTACGACGTCGTTGTTCCCTTTGATTTAGATTTGGTTCATCGGATGTCACGCTGCACGACATCGTTGTTCCTTTCTATTGTGTTTCTGGATCATCGGACGTCACGCTGTACGACGTCGGTGCTCCGAATTATTTGATTTCTGGATTTCTTGTGTTGATTTCTGGAATTTATGTTTCACCAACTTTTACGATTGGCATTGATATATATGTCATTTATTGTGGCTTGGTGAATGAAATTAGGAGTATGACATTCCTTTTTATCTTTGAGAAGATCTTTGCGATACTGATTATTCTCTTATTGATTTTTCAATTATTTATTTATCACAGCTTGGCATTGTGATTATTATACGTTTAGTCATATCTCTTATTCTATATCATTTCATCTGATATTTATTGCTAGACTGATCTGTTTATTATTTTCTTCTTATAAATAGTACTCGGGTCAGACTGAGATTTTACAGGTGCTTCTGCTTGCCACCTTATCGGACCATCATATGATCTTTTGGCTAACTACTTTAGTTTGGTAGTTCTTGTTGTATACATCTAAGTTATTGACTCCTTGATGTACACATATTCGTTTGGCTTGCACTTGTATCTATTCTTTTGTGATATGGTGGATCTTGTTAGACCACTACTCTGATGTACACTTTCATGTGTTAGTTATATATTCATATCTTCTTCCGCCTTTGTGATATGAATTATCTATGACTGATTTGTGTTATGTTAATTTCTATATTTTTTTCTGAAGACATTATAGCCACTATGTAGTAGCTTTGAGTTTGTGTCGGTATGTTGGACTTCCTCTTTAAAAGAATGCAAGTTATATTTTATCTGGCATATCGATACTCGTACAAAGCAATTATACAGATGGTCGCTCCTCAATAGCCTTATTCTCCGTGCTAGTTGACGGCATTACTCTGTAGTGTCCTTGGCTAGCGTGGGTATAGAGGTGGGGCGTCACAGCTTGGTATCAGAGCCAAACTTCGGAACAATACGAAATATTGTAACAAGGATCATCGTCCTAAGTCCTTCTTAGGAGTCGTGCCTTAGGATTTAATTCGAGTCTTCGTACCTATTCATCCTATTTTCTTTATGATTCCTTGGTTAATCTATCAAGATTGCTTTATATTCATTTTGTGAATAACCTTCTTCTTCTTCCTTCTTTCTTTCTTAAGAAAGAGAAATGGTTAGACCAGGCCGTCCCAACGCCGGTCAATCTAGTGCTACTCCTCAGGATGGAGTTTTTATGTCTGCCCAACAACTTTTGGATCTTGTAAAGAATCAAGAGTTTATCTGTGCTTTGAGTAAGAACCCCGAAATGGTTCTACCTTTGAAACTTGAAGTTTCTTTCAATCAGCTTGTGGATGTTACTCTTCTTCATGGAGAGGTTGGTAAAGGAAGTGTTTGTGATATTGGGACTTCCAAGAAGAGGCATATTAAGTTCAAGATCCTTAATCCCAATAAGAGAGTGAAGCAAACTACCTTTGTAGCAAAGACTCCAATCCCTAATCGTGGAGAATGCTACATTTGTAATTCTAAGGAACACTATGCAAATATGTGTCCGAAACCCCATTCCTGTCGCTATTGCAAAAATCCAGGACATGAGAAAGGACATGTCTCAATCTTTTGAACAAGGACATGAGAAAGCTAAATATCGTGCCAGCCCCTAGCAACTCTTCTTGTGGTCAAGGTATTTCTCATTTAATCCTTGATTACATTTGTTTTGTGATCATCCTTTTGAGTTCTTGTTGATATGGGCTCGTCTCATTATTTTATATCAAAAGAACTTGTTGATTCTTTTTCTTTGAAAACATTTTGGGCTTGATGACTTCTTTGAGGATTGTGAAATCCGGATTAGTGGATCCGCAACACTTAATTTGCTTTCTATTGATGCCGAAATTATTTTATGTGATTTTTCTTTCCGAGCCGATTTTTTTTACTCAGGCTTCAGAATTGATTTATGTAAGGATTGGCTTAATTGTTGTGAAGCACATATCCTATTTTCCGTATGGACTATTCATCTTCGACATTTTCTATCTGTTAAGCAGATTTCTATTTTTTTCTCTTGAGATTCCGATTTCAAATTTTTGAAGGCATCATTTTATTCTTTAAGCCCTCAAGATGAGAAAAGTGTTATTTCTCTTATCTAAATAATTTGTGAAACTTTTCCGGAATTTTTGAGTTTGTCTTAGGATTATCACCTAAGAAATCTTTTGGGTGGTGTTAAGGTCTTTCTAGTTCGACCTTGCCACCGATTTTCATTTGGCTACGAGTTGCGGGAGTTAGCATTCCACTTACCGCATTCCGCACTCGTTACGATTCTTATGAATGACTTATTATATCATTCAGTTTGTCCAGCTTATTTCATCCATTTTATAAGCCGAGTATTCTATCAGTATTTCGATGAGACCATTCTTGTGTTTATTGATTTTGGATGAAAATAGCAATTTAAAAATTTTGCAAATCTTTTTCATAAGAATTATTTATAAGTACAATTTGACTTTGCTCTTAAACAAGCAAAGAATATTATTAAAGGTTTTTAAGAAACATGTTTATCCTATAAAAGACGATTTTGTGATTATATTGCCCGTTGGGTGCTTTAAGAATTCTGGTCGATGCGCTTGATCAACGTTATTGATAGGAATTTCCTAAACGCTTTGATGTGACAATCAGACCCGATATATTGACTTGTAAAATGTAATTTTTTCTAGAAAGATTTTTACGTTGAGAAAATTGTGATTTTGAAAGTTTAACTTTTCAGGAAAGAAGATTATTTAAAAGAAATTCTTTCCTTTCGATACTCTTATTCTTGTGATTCCCGTTGGGAACGAAGACTTTATCTTTTGTACCAATGCTTATCGTATTGGTTTGGATGCCGTTCTCTTGCAAAAGATAACGTGCTATCACTTGTGCTTCTAAATTAGTAAAAGCCGATTGAGACTAGGTATGCTACTCATGATCTAGTGCTCGCGGCTATTGTTTTCGCTTTTAGAGTTTGGCATCATCATTTTTGGGGGAGAAATTTGTTCTCCACCTCGATCATAAATCTTTGGAATATTTATTGTCTCATAGGGAACTTCATGTCGACTCGAGTTCCTAGCATCTTATGATCTTGATATTCTTTTTATTCCCGGAAGGGAAATCGTGTTGCCAATGCGCTTTGTCGTAAGCAACAAGTGGTTGATTCTTTGATGATGACTGTATGAAATTATCTTTTTATTAATTTCATCGGACGTTTCGATATACTTCATTTTATTGAGCTTTATCCCATTTCTTTTATGGACTAGCGTTCGATGTTCTTTTATGGTGTTCGGTACATTGGACGTACCGTTTTTGTACTACGTCGGTGATCCGAATTATTTGAATTTCGGATCATTGGACGTACCATTTTTGTACTACGTCGGTGTTTCGAAATTATTCGAGCTTTGGATCATCTGGCGTACCATTATTGTACTACGCCGTTGCACTGGCTCAATTTTCTGCTATTCTTGACGTTTTCTGCGTCTTTTAACTATGGAAATGCTTTTAGGTTTCCCATTTTTATTCTTGAGCCCGGTGTTATTGATGAAATTGAAGTTTCACCTGATTTGACTTATGAGCCACATTCCATTCGCATCATTACTTCGGAGGTTGAGCGCCTTCGAAATAAAGATGTTCTTCTTGTGAAATTTCAATGGTTCCCAGATCCTAAGGATTGCTCTTGGTAATCCTGGGAATTAATCGAGCGATCCAGTTCAGACTTACTCTTTCATTCTCTTTATGGTGAACTTCCTATTTCAAATTTCTTTTGTGTTCATATGCTTCTATGGTTGTTACTTCTTATTTTCTTCTTAAGTATTGCGAGGACGCAATTTCTTTAAGGAGGGGAGTTTGTAACAACCCGCATATTTTTCGATTGTATATTTAAATATTTTATTTAAATATACAATCGTTCATCGGATTTTAGTCCGAAAACCTACTTTTTGCAAACAGTCGAATTTGGACTAGAGACCCCTCCCATTGAGTTCAAAATGCCGTTTGCGACCTTTTTGAGTATAAGCTTCGATATGTTTGGAGTAAGTTAAATTTTGCTACTTTTTCACTTAGGGATTTGGTTTGGGCTGAACCCTCTTACTAACTCAGTCCCGACCCCCTCTCCTCTTCATTAATTCATTTCATATTCCTAACACTTCAAGCTAAAGTAAAAATGGTGGAAGATATTGGAAATGGAAATTCCTAAGCCCTAGCTTTCTTTGCAAATCCAACTTCTAGCTCCAAATTCAAGAGAACCCATTGGTAAGCATCTCCTTCATCTCCCTCAACTCATTCTCTCTTTGATTTCAGAAAATTCCTAAACCTAATTTGGGAAATATTTCTCTTTTAAGCTTAGAATCAAGCTTCTTGAGTTGGGATTGAAGGTGGTTGATCTTCCTTTGCTTTCGAGCCTCTTCTTCATTGATTTGGGTTCAAAGGTGAGATTTTTATCTCACATCTTAGTCTATAATTATCTTCGATTGTTAGGTATGAATTCCTAACACTTATTCTTGTGCAATTGACTTTGGTTTGGATTGATTTTGTGTATATTCCAATTTTTGGTGTTTTGGTCTAATTTATGAAAATCCTATTATGGATATTTGGACATTGATATTTGAGGCGTATCGAAGAGCCGTTTAGGCTGGGTTGTCGCTCGACGTTATTCCTTAGTCGTCGTCGCTCGATCGATCGCTTCCGGTATCCGTTTGGCAATTTTTGGCCTATGTTCAGCGAATGCCTTGAACCCTTCATTCAGACGTCTGAAACGTAATATTTAGACGTCTGAATATTGCTCTGGGAAGATTTTTATTCCCAGATTCAGACGTCTGAATTAGTTCATTTGGAACCAGAAAGGAAATAGGCTAAAATGTGCCTATTTCAGACGTCTGAAATCAAAGATTCAGACGTTTGAATTCTGTCTTTGGAAAATATTTATTTTCCAGATTCAGACGTCTGAATCCTTGATTTCAGACGTTTGAATCTGCACTCTTTTTGCCTATTTGCCTATTTGCTTGAGAATTCCAACTTTAATCGATTCGTGTTGATTCCCTTTTGTTATTATCACTTATATTGTCTTTGATGACATTTTCTTCATGATTTTGGGAATATCCATTTTGATGGATTCGGTATCGATTTCTTTGGATTTTATTTATGTCTTCAAATGTGAATTTTTATGATTGATTGTTCCTACAATCTTCTTTGTGATTTGTCACTTTAAAATATAAAGGTTTTCTATACTAGTAATAAGTATCAAAACTCTTTCATCAAAACGATTTCAACACTATTTTATTACAAAGCTCGTTCCTTAAACTGTTTTCCAATCTATTAGTATATACAAGCCTTTACCTCACTCGTATGAGAAATCTAATTAAACGACCTAGTAAAACGAGTGGTATGAAACACTTGCGTTTACTTCGTCGGTTAATTCTTGGACTTGTTCGATTGAATCTCTTGTGAAAATTTTCTAGTGGAGATCTACAATTTGTTCGTAAATATTTAAGTTAAGCAAGTGGTTATGGGACATGCAGCTAAGCTTATATATTTACTAGCTTACTGTAATTGACACTTCTCTTTGATCATGACGATCAGTTTATGTTTTAGCCTAGCATTGTGCGATGTCTTTTTTATTTGGTTCATCGGATGTCACGCTGTACGACGTCGTTGTTCCCTTTGATTTTGATTTGGTTCATCGGATGTCACGCTCTACGACGTCGTTGTTCCCTTCGATTGTGATTTGGTTCGTCGGATGTCACGCTGTACGACGTCGTTGTTCCCTTTGATTGTGATTTGGTTCATCGGATGTCACGCAGTACGACGTCGTTGTTCCCTTTGATTGTGATTTGTTTCATCGGATGTCACGCCGTACGACGTCGCTGTTCCTTTTGATTTTGATTTGGTTCATCGGATGTCGCGCTGTACTACGTCGTTGTTCCCTTTGATTTTGATTTGGTTCATCGGATGTCACACTGTACGACGTCGTTGTTCCCTTTGATTTTGATTTGGTTCATCGGATGTCACGCTGTACGACGTCGTTGTTACCTTTGATTGTGATTTGGTTTATCGGATGCCATGCTGTACGACGTCGTTGTTCCCTTTGATTGTGATTTAGTTCATCTGATGTCACGCTGTACGACGTCGTTGTTCCCTTTGATTGTGATTTGGTTCATCGTATGTCACGCCGTACGACGTCGTTGTTCCTTTTGATTTTGATTTGGTTCATCGGATGTCACGCTGTACGACGTCGTTGTTCCCTTTGATTATGATTTGGTTCATCGGATGTCACGTTATACGACGTCTTTGTTCCCTTTGATTTTGATTTGGTTCGTCGGATGTCACGCTGTACGACGTCGTTGTTCCCTTTGATTTTGATTTGGTTCGTCGGATGTCATGTTGTACGACGTCGTTGTTCCTTTCTGTTGTGTTTCTGGATCATCGAACGTCACGCTGTACGACGTCGATGCTCCGAATTATTTGATTTCTGGATTTCTTGTGTTGATTTCTGGATTTCTTGTGTTGATTTCTGGAATTTATGTTTCACCAACTTTTACGATTGGCATTGATATATATGTCATTTATTGTGGCTGGTGAATGAAATTAGGAGTATGACATTCCTTTTTATCTTTGAGAAGATCTTTGTGACACTGATTAATCTCTTATTTATTTTTCAATTATTTATTTATCACTGCTTGGCATTGTGATTATTATACGTTTAGTCATATCTCTTATTCTAGATCATTTCATCTGATATTTATTGCTAGACTGATCCGTTTATTATTTTCTTCTTATAAATAATACTCGGGTCAGACTGAGATTTTACAGGTGCTTCTGCTTGCCACCTTATTGGACCGTCATATGATCTTTTGGCTAACTACTTTAGTTTGGTAGTTCTTGTTGTATACATCTAAGTTATTGACTCCTTGATGTACACATATTCGTTTGGCTTGCACTTGTATCTATTCTTTTGTGATATGGTGGATCTTGTGAGACTACTACTCTGATGTACACTTTCATGTGTTAGTTATATATTCATATCTTCTTCCGCCTTTGTGATATGAATTATCTGTGACTGATTTGTGTTATGTTTATTTCTATATTTGTTTCCGAAGACATTATAGACACTATGTAGTAGCTTTGAGTTTGTGTCCATATGTCGGACTTCCTCTTGAAAAGAATGCAAGTTATATTTTATCTGACATATCGATACTTGCACAAAGCAATTATACAGATGGTCGCTCCTTAACAGCCTTATTCTCCGTGCTAGTTGACGGCATTACTCCGTAGTGTCCTTGGCTGGCGTGGGTATAGAGGTGGGGCGACACATATCCAATTTTCAAAAAATAAATTTTTACTATAACTTTTCAACTTGAATTTCAAAAATCCAATTTTTATTCATTTCTGCTATCCTACGATACCATAAATAAATTCAGCTAAACTATAGCCTTCAACGATTTCAATCACAATATATTCACACACATATTATAAACAAATCAACACACAAATTATTGAAACAAATTCAATCATTTGAGGAATCCAGTGGGATCCCTCCAACCTGTTTCCCTGCATCCACAGACGTTAGCACAATAATAAAATACCCATTCCACTTTGAGGTGGAATATCGCGGTATATAGGATTAAATATAATATCATCCGCGCGCATAGGGTCTCATCCGCTATATAATGCTGGAAATCAACAACTCCAAATACATATATAATACCAATTCCACTTAGAGGTGGAATATCGCGGTATATGGGTTTAGTATAATATCATCCGCTATTATGCGGCGCATAGGGTCTTTTTCAATCCAACAAATAAAAACCATCATCCAAGCAAAATCCAAAAATTTAAATAAACTATTTAAACTAAATCGAGTATCCAATTGAGTGAGAAGTTCTCACCTTTGCCTATCAACACCCGTACTTCACTTGTACTCGAATCCCATAGATTCAACCGTTGAAATTTGACTCGTGCCGGAGCTTATAACACATTAAGCATAACACAGCGGAAGAAATGAATAGAATATATCATATACAACATTTATACAATATCCGATACAACAATTAATACAATATAATGATACAATGATATCAATACTATCAGAGATACAAGACACAGTGGAAAGAATATCTTCAATATAATAAATCTCCAAAAGATTCCAACTCCATAATGCAACTGCAACTCCAAACTAAAGATAGCTCTAACCATCATCACGATGCAATAACAAACTAGATAACTCTAGAATGAAGCAAATATGATCGCCAAGATCCAAAGGCTTCAAAGATATCGATTCTACTCCTACTATTTGACTATCTGAAGAACCCAACTCTAGACTGCCCGTGTGGAAATTGTGGACACCCAGTGTTTAGGAAGGGAACAATAAACTCCGGGTCAGTCATGGGACAGGTATGAGCAAAGAAAAACAGTTTACCTTTAAAACAAACAACAAAAGAAATAAAGTTGAAATCCGCAATGCTTCTTGGAAAATGAAACTACCATAAGGCCTTCTGCCACACACACATTACAAACGCAGAATTGGAGGAGATTTCTCCCTATGATAGTCAAACATGCTCGATATGCAAAAGTCATTTGATATTATTATTAGTGCATAGTGCAGAAAATCTTTCGAAAGTATAATATTAATCTTAGCCAGCATAGGCATTTCGCACTTATGCCTACTATAGTTACCATGTTCAATAGCAGGTTATCGCCACATTCCATGGCAGGTTATACAACTAAAAGCGTACTGTGCTCGTATTGTTTCTTTGGATTTTCCAACAAATTGTCAGGCTAAGGAACTGCCAATTGCCACATGGGTACGACTCTGGAGGGATGTCCCGAGAACCTGCCCGTCTCTCTGCCAACACAAGGTCGGGTTACCTTTGTAACTAGGTAACTACTACTCGAGCATGCCATCTCCCGGTCGTTTGCGACCTTTATCCGAGGTACCTCTAAACCAAAAACTACAAAGCAATCACAAAGTAATGGATTTGCAGTGATCACATGAGCTAAGTATCTGGGCTCCATACCATGATACCACATTTTTCCAGAAGGGAATGACACACCCTAAAGGGCGCGACCCTCATAACCTTGTCGCATCTTTCCCGTTTCGACCATTTCCGGGGTGTGAGGTCCTGATGCAGTCTCGTCCACAAAGCTACGCTTTACACAAAAGCCATGCTTTGATCAACAAATGATACACAGCAGCACTCAGCATGCCACACTACCATATTAGGAGTATATCACTGATGACTATCAACTACATAACCTCTGAGATCATACGTCTCAGAGAAGAGTGTTAAGCTAAGAGAATAAATTCTCCGCCACCAAGCAAAAATGTATTTGATAGAGATCAGTTTTATATATCAAAGTGTAATGTCAGACATACAACCATACAAGTCTGTTCTGGGTTCGAACATAACCGAAGGCACTTCCGAAGAAGCCTTTGCAAATCTGGGCATCCACAATTCCGATCGGACTCCCCATCACATATGGAGAACTCTATACCGGAGCAACTCAGTGCACAGTCATTCAATAGGTTATCCTATCGTTCTTGAAGATACCCGGTCTTCACCGCTAGTCTTCAATTGCAATTCATAATGTCGTATCACTATTCGGAATGGGTTATATGACACAAAGTCCTCTCCCGGCTAAACCGAATAATGAGCGCAATATTTAAAAACATATGGATATTGGGATTTCGTTTAAGTCATAACTTATTACCCAAAACCTTTCTTTTAAATGGTTAAACAAATTACCATTTTAATCTTTTAAACAAAAAGATCCATTTCACAAAGTTCGCCAGTCTTTCACAAAGATTCATTTACAATGTTTAAAAAAAAGATCTATCTTTGAGATCCTCTTTCGTTTGAAAACAAAGTTTCACAAATGTTTCACAAAGATTCCTTTATAGGGTTTGAAACAATTTCATTTCAAAACTTTTATACAAAGGATATACTTTTAAGATCCTCTTCGATTTCAAAACAAGGCTCAACCATTTTTCACAAAGACTCATTCATAGCTTTCAAAACTATTTCAATTCCATTTCAAACTTGAAATCTTTCAAATAAAATTAGAAATCTTTTGTTAATATGAAAGCTGTTTATTATTTGAAAACAAGTAGTTTTCTTTTTCGGAAAAACCCGATCACATTTGGACGAGTTAAGCCGTTTAAGTATAAAACTTTGGGTTAACTTCAAATTTCCAAAAACAATACTTTTAAAATGGTTTAAACCCATATAAACACATTTATAACTTGTATAACATTTTTAAATTATAATTTCCAAACATAGAATTTAATTTCAAATTTTGAATTTAAATTCAAATCAAATTATTTAAATTTCAAAACTTAATCAAGTTATTCAAAATAACTTTTATCTTTCAAAGTTCCTTTTCAAAAGCCCTTTCAAATTCAACCCAATTTCATTTCCAAAATCATTTGGATTCAAAATTCAACAACTTTAAAAACCATTTCAAAAATCCGTGACTTAACCAATTTCCTCGTGCAATCCATATTTGTGTGTGTATAGTGTGGTCCAGGAGTTTTACACACAATAGTGCAACAACATCATCAATCATTACAGATTCAAACACAGAAATATATTTGATAAGCGGTATAAACTACAACGCTTATCTTTCATTCACAGATCATAAATATATATATCACAGATAATAAATACATCACAGATAATTAATTACATCACATATGAATAAATTACATCACAGTACATAACTTCAAATAATTCATATCACCTAGCAACACATATCAGGAATATCAAACAATTCAAAGCATTTCGTAAAATCCAAACATCCATAAGTAAGATCAATTAATCATCTGATAAATTTAAATCAGATTTATTACTTATGAAGCTACTAGTCCTGGTTAATTAACATTAATTAATTCTAAACTATTTTGGTTAATTATTTTTTAATCATTCATTAACCTTTAATTAATAAATAATTCTTTGATTAATTATCCTTAATTAATTATAATAATTAATTAATTAATCCTTAATTAATAGTTATTCCTTAATCACTTTCATTAATTAGCCTTTAATTAATTAATTATCCTTAATTAATAAATAAATTCATCTTTAATCATTACATATTTAATCCCTAATTATTTAATTATTCTTTAATGAATCACCCTTAATTAATTCATAAATTAATTAGCTTTAAATTAATCACGACTTAATTAATTACAAAACAAATCATCCTCCAATTATTAATCATCATGTAATCAATCCTTAATTATACTTAATTATTCTTTGACTACTTGATAAATCAAACTTAAATTAGTAACAAATTTACCTTAATAACTTTTATTAAGTAATTAACTCCAAGTGATTAATTTCCTTTAACAAATAATTTAACTTAAACTTTAAAAAGTTAATTAACCATTATAACATTCTTTATATATATATTAATTAACTAAACTTTAATACTATTAAGTTTATTTAAAATAAACTTTTAAAATAAAAGTTTATGTATAATCTAAATAATTTTAAAACTTGGTTAATTTTAAACAATTTTATTTATGAAACCTTTTAAAACAATTTAAAACTGGGATAACATCCAATATTTAAAGAAAAATGGTATTAACAAAAATTTGTTTATAATAACTCGATTTGCTTTAAAATCTGAAAAATGTTTTTATTATTACATCAGATAACCCGAGCCAACTCACGTTTTACCCGATCCTATTGCCTATTTACTTCGAGTTTCTTCTCAATCCAACCCGGGAACTTGCAAACGTATAAAATTTACTCAAGTGTTAGAAATAACCCGGTTTGTTCATAAAATTTCCCGAACTTATTCTCGAGCCACTACCCTACCTCCCCGAAATCAACTTCGATACAACTCCATCATCTACCATACATCATCACCCTGACACCAACGCGTGCACGTGAACGTGCACCATCACTTGAGTCGCCTCCGACCTCTGACGAACTTTCTCGCATGTCACCCATCGTCGTTGCAATCGATATCGATCATCAAAATAAGATCACAAGCTCCTGAGCAAAATCAAACGACTCGAGCAACCTGGAACAAAAATTCAAACCAAAACTCCCCACGCTTCCACATCGTCGACCACCAGAAGTCCACAGACTCCGGCCACACGTTCCCCGACCATCCACGCTACTTTCTCCCAAGTTTCGTGCCACTTGATCATCTAGAGACGATGCCATGATTCGATTGCCAAGCTCGACCTATTTAGGGTTTAAAACCCAAATCGACCGATCGCCGATGCCATAGCCCATGGTTGCCATTTCCACCATTTTTGCCAAACTCTCCTACACCTCAACCTCCTCCTGCCATGACCCCGTTACCAACAACCCATGTGATCGCCGCAGTTTGATAAAAACTCATTTCACATTCAACCCACGAGTTCATCCAAATTACTCAACTAAATTTTTTGATATTTATCTCAAAATTCATCATTTTGCTCCATATTTCAGATTATATAATCAAAGATAGAAATTAATTTGATCGATTTTAGCCCAAGCTTCCATTTTTACCGTAATATATAAAATTTTGAGATAAATACCCAACCATTATACTAAAAAAATCTTAAAATTTATATTACTAGATTTTAGTCATTTTTCGTTTAGAATTCAAGGTTTAAATTTAGTTGTATATGGAGTTTTGAGTTAAATTTGGGTGTGTTTGAACCAGGGTACAACAGAACAGGTGTGAATGCATGTGTATTCGGACATGCACTGATATAGTCAAACATACATGCATATTAAACAACATTCCAGATCATTCTTTAAGCATCAATACCATATCAAAGAGTATAGGCAAATATAAGTGAGTTTGGTCACCTGAGAGATGAAGAAAAGAGAGAATTTTTTTAGCCTGGAACTTGTAGTTGAACCTGAACTTGTTTGATGCAATTTTTCTTCTCAGGTTGAACTTGTACTTACTTTTTCGGATTTGCTTTGTTCCAGGTTTTAAAGTTTGATTGCTTTTCCTTTTGTTTCTAGTTAATTTGAACTTGATCAATTTCTTTGCCTTTGGAACCTGGAACAATTCTTGCTTCGTTGGTCTGATTTTTTATTTTGATTTTTTTTTTCTGCTTTATCTTTGAATTGTAAACAGATCTGGTTTGATTTTTATCTTCTGGTCTGTGCTTTGTTTTCCAGATTTGTAGTTGCTTCTATTTCCTGGTTTAAATCCGATCCTTGCTTTAGTTTTGAATTTTCAGACTTGCTTTTTATTTGCTTGAAATTGAAACATATTTTTTTTTCCGGTTTGCTTTCTTATTTCTCAGGTTTTGTTAGAGAAGAATGAAGAGATTGAAAAACCTGGTTTGCAAATTTTTTTCCTACATATTTCTTGTGTAATTAAATTTTCAAAAGAAAAATTGATTCCTTTGCCACTTGTAAAATTTCAAGTTGCACTTGTCAATTAAATTTGAAAATCTTTACACTTGTTATTTACTTGAGAAATCCTTTTACAAATGTTAGAAACCATAAAATTTATGTTTAAGCCCTTCTTTAAATAATCTTATAAAATTTTGTTTTTGAATCCTTGTTAAACTTTTATTTATTTATCTACATATGTTTATATTTTAAATTTATAATATACAAACTATTTCCATTCATTTTTAATAAAAAATATAATTTAAATCTTGAATTAAATCTCACTTATATATTTCTTATCTAAATTTTAAAATTTATAGTTTTAAATGAATGAATGTTAATATTTGTACTTATGTAAAGAAAAGTGATCTGAAAATCAGTTATACACAAATTGATAATCTTATATACATATATACTTTAATTTTTTCAAAATACAGAGTTAACAAACTCAATATATTATTCAAAACATTTATTTTTAAATTTCAAATATAAAAACTGACATACGATCAATTTGTATTTATAAATGAATAAATAATCACATACCTTTTTGTACATATATTTTTATATTCCATTTATCATCTATTTATTTTAAAGTTCAAATCAAATTCTTATTTATAATAAACGCATATCCTGTTTATCTTTGAAATATCACATTTATTCACATCTATTTATATATACAAAAATACATTTTTATTTGTTTAGGAAATTTTCAATTTAATTCACAATTAGATTTACAATTAATATATTATTAAAAATATTTATTTCTGAATTTCTTAATAGAAATTCTATTTTAAAATCATATTTACATTCATTTATATTAATAAACAAACAAATATCTATTAAATTTTGGAAAATACCAGATTAATCCACAATTAAACTTCAAAAATTAAATTTATTTTCAATTTGAATTTGATGTAAAAACGGGAATGTTACAGTCATTCTATTCAAGTGTAGAGTCTACATTGTGTGTCTTTGCTGTTGTTAACCCCGTTAAGACAACGAGTTAAGGCCTGGGACGATTTACGACATAAGATACTTAACGGATCAAGGGAAATCTACGGCTTAGCAAACCTCACGACTTAAGATGCGTGACGATTTAACGAGACAGAGCATGAACGACTTATGAATGGTACGACCTAACAGTTTAACGTGTTAAAGAAATGGCCAACTCAACGACTCAAGGTAGACAGCGACTCAATGGATCAAGGAGGGTACACGACTTAGGTTCTCCACGACCTAACGAGCTAAGGTCCAGACGACTTAAGGAAGTCTACGGCTTAAGAGATAGCATGACTCAAGAAGGAAATAAGTTAACGACCTAAAGCTGTCTATGACTTGCAACCTAGCATGAGTCGAGAATGACTTAGGCAAACAAAGCGACTCACATCTCAGAGAAACCCGCGACTTGAAGCCTCTGCGACTTAAGATATGTCATGTCTCAGGGAAAGCTTACGAGTTAAGGAGCTAACGACCTAACAGGATTAAGACCTAAGCGACTTAGGGAATGTCGCGACTTAAGAAAGTCCACGACTTAAAGACGTTACGACCTAAAACCGCAGAGCCAAGATTTAAGTGCGGCCTCACTTTAAACCGTGACCTCTTAACTCGCGAACGAGTTAGGACTTGTATCCAGATGAACGAAGAAAAGCTCAAAATCACTTCACTTACCCCACTGCCTGCTGACTCTTGGACCTTGTGTCGAGCGCGACTCACGACTCTGGATGAGTCGTGCATGACTCATGACTTGAGAGAAAAACTACTGCCCAGGATCACACCTATAAATACGCAACCACCTCCAACGTTCAAGGGACTTTTTGGCTCATTCTTTTAAAACACCGATACTCTGCTACATTCCAAACTAACTCAACACCCAAAGCTTTCAAGACACGTGGAACGCTATCAACAACTTCAAGAAGAAATCTCATGCATCCGACATGGATTTGAGGACCTTCACTTACATTGAAGTTTAAGCTACTCATTCAAAGTGTTTAGTAGTTCAAAGTGTATTGTACTTGGGAAGAATTGTATCAACTTGTAATGAAATCATCAATAAAGATATTCAGAGTGGACGTAGGCAAAATATTGAGCCGAACCACTATAAAATCGTTGTTATTCACTGCTTTTTCTGTGGTTTTCTGCTTATACCCTGTTCCCGAATCATCGGGTGGTGCTTTCACAACTACACTTTACACACCGGGGTGTTAGCGTTCAAATTTTAGCGTTAACATTTTTGGTGCTTTCACTGAGAATTGAACTCAGGCGAATTATCATCATTGCTCCACGAAAGTTTGCTGAAGTAATCTCTCTGAAAACTAGGAGTTTATCTGAAATCATGGCTCCGGGGAGAAGGAGTAGATCTGTTAGATCTGGAAATGTTCAAGAGGGAACCTCCACTTCCCTAGTACCTAATCAAGCCACTCCACCTGTTGGGGTTACAAAAGCGGAGTTGGATGCTGTAATCTTAGGGCTGAACCAGCAGATAAATGCCCAAAGTGCACAATTGGAGGCTCAGAATGCCCAAAATGCCCTAATTTTGAATAAGTTGAACGATTTGCTTAGGGCAAACCGTCAACCAACGGGCAATGAAAGGAACTTTGCTGGCAACGTTCATGATGCTGAAGAAAGGAACGTTCCTAAGAGGGCTGGCAGCCCACTTGAGCAGACACTTCTTGAAGTTGGCGGATCTAAAGCTCGAAATGATGAGAGGTATCTTTCTGAAATGGTTCGACAAATCATGAAAGAGAGCATGCAAAGGGATGAAGAGGAGAGAGAATGGGGTTTCGCTCCAAGTAAAACCCCGTTTACCGAAAGGATTTTAAAGGCCGAGTTTCCCAGGAAATTTGTACCTCCTACCATCCCAGCCTATCGAGGGACAAGTGACCCTAACCAATTTCTATACAGATAAGATTGGCATATGACTGGGGCACGAGCATCGGATGAGATTAAATGCCGATATTTTCCAGTATATTTAGAAGGGGTGGCTTTACTTTGGTTCACCAAGCTACCGGTTCGATCCATAGACCAATTCTCCGATTTAACCCGAAAATTTAAAGAACAATTCAGGTTGTATGCGTCAAAGGCAAAAGATATAATGTCACTGTCCAGTATAGAACAATCACCCGGAGAGCCCATCAAGTATTTTTTGAACCGTTTTAATATAGCTTTAGCCGAGGTAGAAAACGCAGAGCCCCGAATGATCCTCACATACTTAATGCGGGCCATCGATAAGTCAAGTGAATTCGGGATGTGGCTTAAAATGAAGGAACCAAACTCACTCGAGAAGTTTTATAAAAAGGCCGACGAATTCATACGCCTAGAAAATCTCTCGATGTCAGAAAAAGCAGTGGTGGCCGAAATTAAGAATAACGATGTCTTCTCTAACAAGAGAGGATTTGGGAACCAGAAAAGGGAAAGTGATGAAGGAAAGAAGCAGGGAAACAAGAAGAAACCTCGACGTTTTAATCCTTCAGACTTCACCCCCTTAATTGATACACCAGAAAGAATCTTCTTGGCAACAAAGGATGTTATCAAGTACCCTAAACCACCTGAGATGGGAAGAGGGGCAATGCAAAATGGGAAATTCTGTCGATTTCACAACCAACCTGGTCACGATACTGATCAATGTCGCCAGTTAAAAAGTGTGATTGAAGAATTGCTAAAACAGAATAAACTTCAACAATATGTGAAGAAAGACAAAATTGACCCAACCTCGTCCGCTCAGGGGCAACCGTGTCCTCCTTACCGACCTGGTTCAAGCAACATAACTGCGGAGCAAGAATCCGAGAAGCTGGTCATTGACTAGCACGTGAATCGCAAAATCATGGGATGACATTCATTTACACCCATATTTTACTTAATAGTGTTGCTTAACTTTGTAAAATGATGATGAATGAATAATTCTTGTGCTGTTAACCACTGCAAATGTGATGTGAATCAGTAATGAGCAATTATAAATCTTGTATTCTTTGATGCCATTAAAAGGCCTGTATCATTTCAATAAGCAAATATTACTAAAAATCTCGATTTAGTATTGTAGGTTATCGGAATAATGCTTGCTCATCCAACACATCACAAAGCGAAGCGATTCCTATAAATCATAGAGTCCAACGCTACTCTTCGGAGTCCAGATGCTTCTCTTCGGAGACCCAATGCCACTCTTTAGAATTCAAACTACTCTTCAGAGTCCAACGCTACTCTTCGGAGTCCAGATGCTTCTCTTCGGAGACCCAATGCCACTCTTTAGAGTTCAAACTACGCTTCAGAGTCCAACGCTACTCTTCGGAGTCCAGATGCTTCTCTTCGGAGACCCAATGCCACTCTTTAGAGTTCAAACTACTCTTCAGAGTCCAACGCTACTCTTCGGAGTCCAGATGCTTCTCTTCGGAGACCCAATGCCACTCTTTAGAGTTCAAACTACTCTTCAGAGTCCAACGCTACTCTTCGGAGTCCAGATGCTTCTCTTCGGAGACCCAATGCCACTCTTTAGAGTTCAAACTACTCTTCAGAGTCCAACGCTACTCTTCGGAGTCCAGATGCTTCTCTTCGGAGACCCAATGCCACTCTTTAGAGTTCAAACTACTCTTCAGAGTCCAACGCTACTCTTTAGGGTCCAATGCTACTCTTTAGAGTCCAAGTCAAAGGCCCTACTCAGAGCCACACGTTTCACCGAGATTGAAATAAAGCTTCCAAGTGTTGAAACGTGAAGAAGCCCTCATCAAAGGCACACTCCAACTTTCAAAGGAAGAATAATTCACCTATTCTGGAAATTACTCTTCCTCAAAAAAGAAATTAATGTACCCTCCAGAGGCCCGCTTTACCACATAGAAGAATTCACTTGATAAAATGCGTATTTGCACAAAAGAAAAAGTGGTATCTTCGAAGGTTGAAGCGTAAAAACTTGTATGGAGAAAGTTGTACTTTTTAACGAAATAATATTCCTCCAAGTATGGAATAATTATTCTCTAGAAAATAAAAGTACAAGTCCCCTCAAAATGTAAAATATTGCAACAGGCTTATGGTATAGGGACAACATGGTATTACTACATTAGCGAAATTACGCTCAAAACAATATACCACAAGCTCACTATAATATCATATAAATAAACTTGTATAAAAATGAATAATAAATGCATTCTCAAATCCAAACAAGAGTTTGTACCAATAAAGGATCATTTTATTCAATTATATTGCAGATACAAGTTTCGAAATAAAGAAAGCGGGGGCCGGTACCCGCACAATCCTCGACCAGTACATGCAAAAAACAGAAAGCTAAAAACTAGAATCTTCATTTCCTCTTGCCACCTTTGGACCCTTTACCCGGCCGGATGGTTAGCTTTTCGGGTCGATCTATAGGCATGAGGGAAGAAGGAGAGGGAGGCACAACTGGTTCAACTTCCGGTTCCTCTTTAGTAGCAATAATGCTCTTCCCCCTCCTCTTTGATGTTCCGTGCTTCTTTCTTCTCTTTGAAGAAGATTCACTTCCTGGAGTAACAAGTTTAGACAAAATTATGTCATCAGAAGGAGTCCACTCCGGAGATATCTCACCTTCCTCAAGTCCTTCGTCCTTTTGCTCTTGTGAAGCAGCTGGGTCATCCAAGCCCCGAAGGGCACCTATTATTTCTCCCTGTGATCCCAGGTGAGGAGTAGGAGCGATTGGGGAAGGCAGAGGAACAGTAACAGGAGGTGGAAAAGTTTGAATGGTGCTCGGTGATTTTTCTACAAAGGAAAAGATAAAAGTGTCAGTATTTCCCGCAAAAAGAGGAGACAACGGCTCTTCGAGATTAAAGAAATAATCAAGAATCTCGTCAAATCCGTAAATAATTGGCAAGTTGTCCACCTGAGCATTATTAAGGTTACCTGGAGAAGTTGGTGGTATCACATCAATTTCGTAGTCTACAGCTTCAGCACTCTCTTGTGGCTCATCTACAGCTTGTGTGATTGCAGCTCCGGTATCAACTTTAGTAGGAATCGGTGTATGAAAACTAGAACCGGTAATTTCAATTTCGGCTGAAGGAGAAGGTTGAATTGGAGCAGTTGAGATGATTTTTCCTGAATATTCTCCCGCCGTTGTTTCGGCCCTTAATTTCGCAAGCTGTTCTCTCCCCCTGGCGAGAGCGGCACGAGCATCATCATCAAGATAATGCTCCTCAAGAGCCGACTCAGCATAACCAGCGCCGTTACCACCAAGCATATCGAGTGCGGCCTCCCAAACTTCAGCCAGAGTAATTTCATACTTGGGGCCTAGAAAGGCGAGGCTACCGCGCCCCAAGATGCTATGCAGGTAGAAATCAAATAACGTTGAGCTGATGTAGGTCCTCGTTGCCTCGTGAGATTCTTCAGCTGCAATTTTGCCGGCAACGGCCTCATCATGCTCCATTTCAGCTATAGAAAGTTGAAGCTTAAGCATTTGAATCTCCGCCTCTTGGGAGCTATTTTTCTTCCGAAGCTCTACAATGTCGGCAACATAGCCCTCACTAATTCTTTTTTGCACTTCAAGCCTGTCTTCGGCATCTCTTTGGTTGGCATGAGCGTCTCTCACTTGTTTTAGGAGCACTTCTTCTTTTTGAGAATAAGAAGTAGAAGAAGCAGCAAGCTCTTGTTTCAGCTCCGCAACTTTTGCTTCAAGCTCTTCGTTGTAAGAAGCAATGCTCCTCATTTCAGTGTCATGTTGCTCAAGAACCTTTTGCCATTCGGCTTTATCATTTTCCATAGTGAGCATGGCCTCTATGTTTGCGCGATTAACCCTTTGAAGCTCGTCGACAAGTTTTTGCCAGTTTGACATCCTCTAAATATCAAGCTTGACGGCGTCGAGATTTCGTAACACGGCAGACTTGTCAATTGGAACCAAGTCAAGGTCGAACCTCACTCCCTTCAGACACCACTGTGGAAACCGACTTTGCAAAGTGGCCGGGCCCGGTCCAACTTGGAATTTGGGCCTACTAATTATTGTTTGGATGTCTGTCTTCCCGAGAGCGGGAGAGCCGGAAGGAATATCAAGCGAGGCAGGGGCAGTAACCTTTTCAGGAGTTGTAGAGGTGTGCTTCTCACTATGTCGGGCTCGCTTTCTCGAATCTTCAACCATATGACTTTTTCCACTGTCATCATGGGATTTTCTTTTATGGGAATCGTCGCCTCTCAGCGAAGAATCGTGGCGCTCTTCCCTCTCTCTTCTTTCATAACGCTCCTCTTGAGCCCTCTTTTCTTGAGCCTTTCGAAAGGCTCTTTCTTCATCAGATTCTCTGTAAGAGGGGAGGTAATGCCTGTAATCATACTGGCTACGCCTCCCGTAGCGCTGGAAATCATCATAGTAGGATCCGCTGCGCCCCATCGGAGGATCTGAAATAAAAAAGAGCTAAATCTTAGAATTCTTTGAAGTACAAAAAGTCAGAAGCATAAAAGTGCCGAAAAAATTCTAAGTGTGTGTGACGTGCAAACTACGCACATCAAACTACGAACCACTCTTTAATTGAGGAGTGGTTGTGGGTCTAATAGTTAGCGTCAACTCTTGAGTCGACGGAGTCTGTTGCAGGATAGAAGTCGCTTCAACTAATGAAGAAGAAACCCCGGTAGTGATGGGATCATCTTTAAAGATCTCTTGCGAGGTGGCAAAGAGGTCGCTCAGCCCTTCGAAAGTATCGTCCCTGCTCTGCTTGGCAAGGCTAGTTTTTCCGGCCTCTTCGCCAGATTTCTGTGACAGTCGGGGAGATCCCTGGGGCTCTTCTTCCTCAATAACCGAGGAAAGTTCGACAGATGGCCCTGCAACATCAACAGAAGTGGAGCACTACACTAGCGAAGACTCAGGAGTAGGTCCTTTTGGTATGGATGTGTCTGTAGGAACCAGGGCATCTGATGCTTTAGGTGGGGAGTCTGGAACCTCGCAGGGGTGTTTGGAGCGAGAAGGGTGAAGAAGTCCGAATTGGTGAAGGAATTCGTCGTTCAGCAAAAATTTCATATCCCGTTCTTCAACCGGTACTGCTACAAGTCTCTCCAGGGTTGGCTTGTGACTGGGATCTCTACAAGGAGGGCGAAGCGCTGAAATAAAAGAAAAGAAATGATGATGAAGTTTACACTTGGCAATTCGAACTTCAAAAGACTCAGAATATAAAGGAGGTAAAGGTAGATGATCTTACTTCCTTCTCTCCACACAGCATAAAACACCGGGGGGCAACGAACATAGAAAAATTGAGTTAAGAACCCATGAGCGCTGTCAGGAAGACCGATGATCAATTTACGATTTCGAGCACTTCTCACGACAGTAATAGAGGGGTGATCTTTAGTCCTGGTGAAAGAGCATAGGAAGCAAATCTCGTCAAAGCTTGGGAATCGATCAAGCGTCCTCCTGAACAGTACACACAACCCCATTAAAATGGCATAACCATTGGGGTGTAATTGGGATGGGGCGATGGCCAATTGACGAAGAAGTTGTTGGAAAAAGTCATTGAAAGGAGGAACGCCCCCACTCAGGCACATTTGTCGATTGACCGTTACAAAGCCAGGGGGTGCTATGTCAGCAGTGTTACTTCTCTTGGGAAGAATGGCATCTGATTCAGCAATGCCAAACTGAGCGCACAATTGGAGGAAAACTCTGTACAATAAAGTAGAAGAGGCTCTTTCGGGAGGATTGACCAGAGGAGCCGGAATTACAGTTGCCTCTCCAGTCTGAACCGTTGTATCTTCTTCCTGAGAAGTCATTCTACACAAGCAACTGGATATTCAAATGTGAAGGTGCACGTTTCCTAAAAGTGTGAAGTGTCGTGCAAAACTAATAAAAATAGCAAGTAAATATAACTGAAGTTAAACTAGTCGATGATTGATCGATTACAAAATTTCAGAACTTGTTAATATAAAGTTCAAGCATAATATTAGTGCAGGCTGGTCAGTTTCAATTGACTATTTCAGTATTGCTTTAATATTTCGCTTGAAAGTGATGAAAGCACTTCGTTCACACAATTTATTTGAGTTAATTATCAGTTATTAACTAATCTGTCATTTGACGTGGGCAGTCGGTGGCAGTATATTTGTCCCATTTTTCTGCAAGTGTTGTGTTTAACAGGTTGATAGCATTAAAGTTAGAATAATCTGTAAAAGAAACGCAACAAAGTTCAAGCAGTATATTCTGGCAATTCAAATTGGAAGTGCAATCAAGTTTTGTAAACATCTTGAAGTTTACAAATTTTTGTTCAAGCCCTTTAGTCACAGTCCAAAAATCCATTAAACCCTAAGTCGTTCACAACCTAACAGAGGTATGAAATTCGGCAGTAAAAGATTGTCCATGTGCTGAGCCGTCCATGACCTAAGGGATAAGTCGTCACGACCTAAAGGTTAAGTCGCCCATGACTTAAAGATTTCCTGTAAGTTAAGTCGTTGGCTCCTTAAAATTATTGGTCCTATAAGTCGTAAAGCATGGTAAGGAGGAAGGGATTCGGTTCAAAGAAATTGGAATTTCTCTAAGTCCTAGATCGGCCGCAACTCAAAGCTCATGTCGTATCTCGTTAAGTCGCGGAAGGTTATAACTTGCCCAAAAATGCTGGGTCGTATCCAATTTAGTATCTCACTTCACCCAATCGAAAAACCCCCCATCCAATCAGAAACTCCTCATCCTCTTGACCCGTTAGCCCAATAACCTCTCAATCAACAACAACCCCAGTTCTGCCACACCGCCGAATCGCCACAAATCACGAGTCATCTTAAGTCAAATCAAACAAACTTTGAGTTCTTCGATGACCAATGCAGCAATACTCGCATGGTTAAAGGGGGGAATCAGAGACGGAAGACAGAGCTCAAAAATTGACAATGATGATCAGCAATTAGAAAATGGGAAAATTGCTTACGTGATGTGAAGCTAAAGGTGGTTGAAAAAGAATCAAGTCAGGATCGCCGCAGGAAGCTCGGAGATACGCTAATGGCGGATACGACTTAGGAGATTGATAATGAGCAGGAAAAAATAAGAGAAAGGACTGAAGTCTTTTATACACCAAGACTGCGGAACTTGAAGCGGCACAAGCGAGTTAAGGTAAGTCGAAGCACACGACCTACGACTTAGGCGTGTGCTTCGAGGGGCAAATGTTAACCCCGTTAAGACAACGAGTTAAGGCCTGGGACGATTTACGACATAAGATACTTAATGGATCAAGGGAAATCTACGGCTTAGCAAACCTCACGACTTAAGATGCGTGACGATTTAACGAGACAGAGCATGAACGACTTATGAATGGTACAACCTAACAGTTTAACGTGTTAAAGAAATGGCCAACTCAATGACTCAAAGGAGACAGCGACTCAATGGATCAAGGAGGGTACACGACTTAGGTTCTCCACGACCTAACGAGCTAAGGTCCAGACGACTTAAGGAAGTCTACGGCTTAAGAGATAGAACGACTCAAGAAGGAAATAAGTTAACGACCTAAAGCTGTCTATGACTTGCAAACTAGCATGAGTCGAGAACGACTTAGGCAAACAAAGCGACTCACATCTCAGAGAAACCCGCGACTTGAAGCCTCTGCGACTTAAGATATGTCATGTCTCAGGGAAAGCTTATGAGTTAAGGAGCCAACGACCTAACAGGATTAAGACCTAAGCGACTTAGGGAATGTCGCGACTTAAGAAAGTCCACGACTTAAAGACGTTACGACCTAAAACCGTAGAGCCAAGATTTAAGTGCGGCCTCACTTTAAACCGTGACCTCTTAACTCGCGAACGAGATAGGACTTGTATCCAGATGAACGAAGAAAAGCTCAGAACCACTTCACTTACCCCACTGCCTGCTGACTCTTGGACCTTGAGTCGAGCGCGACTCACGACTCTAGCTGAGTCGTGCACGACTCATGACTTGAGAGAAAAACTACTGCCCAGGGTCACACCTATAAATACGCAACAACCTCCAACGTTCAAGGGACTTTTTGGCTCATTCTTTTAAAACACCGATACTCTGCTACATTCCAAACTAACTCAACACCCAAAGCTTTCAAGACACGTGGAACGCTATCAACAACTTCAAGAAGAAATCTCATGCATCCGACATGGATTTGAGGACCTTCACTTACATTGAAGTTTAAGCTACTCATTCAAAGTGTTTAGTAGTTCAAAGTGTATTGTACTTGGGAAGAATTGTATCAACTTGTAACGAAATCATCAATAAAGATATTCAGAGTGGACGTAGGCAAAATATTGAGCTGAACCACTATAAAATCGTTGTTATTCACTGCTTTTTCTGTGGTTATCTGCTTATACTCTGTTCCCGAATCATCGGGTGGTGCTTTCATAACTACACTTTACACACTGGGGTGTTAGCGTTCAAATTTTAGCGTTAACAGCTATAGAGTTTGTATTTTCTTTTTGTTGGCCGTTGCTGTGTGGGTACGACCCCCACATTTTGATCCAATGTACAGAAAATTATAAGTAATACATTAATATTTTGACTGTACTTTTATCTATCTGTTCATATATGCTCTATGCACTTGTGCTTGTTTCATATCATACTTTTCTAGTTTTATGATTAAGTCAAATCCCTTCATTCGAAGCGACAGAACTTGGAAATTATCAGCACTTTAGAAGTTAATTGAACTTTAGAAATTAACAGAACTTAGAGAATTTTTGTTTTAGAAATTCATAAAACTTCTAAAAACTCTAAAACTTTAAAATTTTTGTTTAGAATTTTAAAACAGATATAGAAGTTTTGTTTGGAAGTTCATAAAACTTTAAGACAGAACTTGCGAACTTTTTGTTGTTTGGAGTGGCAGAACTTGTGAACTTATCATGTTTGCGTGTTTCTGTCTCAGTACAGGTGTATGCCCCCCTCAGTTCACAGGGCTGTTTTTTCAAACAATTTTCCAGTAACTGGTAACTTAGGGTTTAGATAATCTCTATTGAAAATCTGGCTAAGTCACGACTTGATTTTCCTTTCTTCAGAAGTTTTGCAACCTTAGCATGTAGTCTTAGTTTCGAGCAGTATTCAAGTAAGTATGCAATTTACGCATGGGTATGTATTGTCAATCATTGAGTGCCTTCCTTCTAGCACTAATTATTCATGGCTATATGCGTAGTGTTTCTCACGCTACACGGTGTTGCCCATCTTCGGGTCATGCGAGGGGCTATTATTTGGGATTTTGTGCACCACTTGTATAGTACGCAACATTCGGTGCTCCTTGACGTCACCCATCTATGAGAAACATAGGGAGCATAAGTTTGGATGCTTTTCGACGTTGTTTATCTCCGGTTTAATGCAAGAGGTTGGTTTTTTGATGATTCTTGGCGTTGCCTATCTCCGGGTAATGCAAGAGGTTTATTTTGAGCTTTGTTGGTATTGTCTATCTCTGGGCAAGGTGAGGAGTTCGTTTTCGATATTCTCGGCATTGCCTATCTTCGGGCAATGCAAGGAGTTTCAGCTTGAGTGCGCGGCTTATGAGATGCGTGGCTTTCGATGCTTCTTGATGTTGGCTATTTCCAGGTAGTGTAAGGAGTTTAAATTTGGGAGTTTAAATTGGGTGCGCAACTTACAAAATGCGCAGCTTTGGAGGTTCCTCAACGTCGCCTATCTTCGGGCAACGCGAGGAGTTTAAGTTTAAAGCGCGGCTTACGAGATGCATGGCTTTTGATGTTCCTCGGCATCGCCTATCTCCGGGCAACACGGGGAGTTTCAACTTGAATGCACGGCTTACGAGACAGATGGCTTTAGATGTTCCTCGACGTTTCCAATCTCTGGGCAATGCGAGGTATTTCAGTTTGAACGCATAGCCTATGAGATACGTGGCTTTTGATGTTCCACGGCATTGCCCATCTTCGAGAAACGCAAGGAGTTTAGGGTTGGTGATCCTCGGCTTGATCTTTCTCTAGGCAACGCGAGGAGTTAGTTTTATAGGCGCTCTCGGCGTTTCCTATCTTTGAGCAACGCAAGGAATAAAATTTTTAAGGTCTCGATGCTACCAAGGCGACATTAGTTTTTTGAGGGGCAGGGATCGAATTTCGCCGATCTAATGGTTTGAGTCGATTTTCTTCCATCAACCCGATGGGTATTTAATATGGACACAGTTTTGCCAATTTGAATAAGCAAATCAAATTTTATTAATGAAAGCGTGGCAGATTCTTTGCCTATTTACAATGCCTTCGGCATTCCCTGGATGGCTTATTTGCTAAAATGTAGGGAATACATAAAGTAGCTTATTAAATGAAGTAATGGTGGAGCGATACGCTATTCTAGCTCTCAGAATTATGACCCGATCGATGGTCGTCAGCTTGAAAGTCCTGTCCTTGTGCTTTTGATTAACGACATATAGTCCTTCCCAATTTGGTCCAAAGATCCTCGGAATAGGGTAAACTCGTTTGAGCACAAGATCACTAAATTTAAAGGTTTGACTATAAACTTTGGAGCTAAAGTATCGTGCGGCCCTTTTCTGGTAGGCAACAGTTTTCAACTCTGCTTCTTCTCTTTTTTCATCGACCATGTCTAGCGACTTGAGTAGAAGCTGCTTGTTTTTCTTTTGATTGACATTCTTCCTTCGGTATGAGGGGACTTCTAATTCGATGGGAATCATTGCCTCTGAACCATATGCTAGGTCGAACAGAGTGTGGCCAGCTGTCGCTTTGTGTGTTGTCCTGTATGCCCATAGTGTGAGGGAAAGTTCGTTAACTCAATTTCCTTTGCTTTTGTTAATCGCTTTTTGATAGTGGATTTGATGATCTTGTTTATTTCTTCCACTTGCCCGTTTTCTTGTGGATGAGCCACTGCTGAAAAGCTTTTTTTGATTTGGAACTGCTTGCAGAGGTCTTTGAACTCGACACTTTTGAATTGGGTTCTGTTGTTAGTGATGATTTTTTACAGCACACCAAACCTGCAAATGATGTTTTTAGTAACAAATTTATGAACTTTCTTTGCGGTTACGTTGGTCAGCGATTTCGCTTCGACCCATTTTGTGAAGTAATCTATGGCCACTATAGCATATTTGGCTCCTCCTTTAGCCATTGGAAGGCACCAATCGGATCGATCCCCCATATCGCAAATGGCCATGGGCTGAGCAGCTGTGTCAGTTTTGTTGAAGGATTTCTCATAATTTTGCTAAATCTTTGATAGCGATCGTATCTTTTGGTATGATCTATGGATTCATGATTTATTGTTGGCCAGAAGCATCCGTATCCGAGGAGTTTTTTGCCAGTGTGTACCGCCTAGTGTGGTCTCCGCACTCGGCTTCATGTATTTCCTTCAGGATTCTCCGTTCTTCATCTTCAGCCACACACCTAAGAAGAGGGGTCAAGAATCCCCTTTGATAGAGTATCCCGTCCTACATCATGAATAATGCCGCTTCCAGAGGAGCTTCTTCCATTGATTTCGGTTAGTTGGTAGGGTTCCTTCAAGTAGATAGTTCTTTATCAGTGTCATCCTTGTGTCTGGCTCTACGGTGGTCTCTAGAATCAAGTCTACATCCACTTTTTCTATGCTTGGGTTGGTTACATTTCAACTAGAACCAATTATAATGATTGGGCTTCTCTAGAGCTTGCCATCTTGGCCAAATAACTTGTCTTGGTGTTTTGCTCTAATATGATGTGAGTTATGGTGTAGTGCTTGATATTGCTTAATAGCTCTTGTACTTTGGATAGGTACAGAGCGATATTTTCTCCAAGCGATTAGTAGTCCCCTTTCACTTGACAAATAACCAACAGGGAGTCGTTATACATATGAATTGATTTTATCCTAAGTTCTTTCACAACTTCTAGTCCAGTGATTAATGCTTCATACTCTGGTTCGTTATTTGTTGTTGGGAATTCCAACTACAAAGCATAGCTAATGGTTCACCCTAGGGGGGTTTCAAGCACTACCTTTGCTCCCGAGTAGAAGTTATTTGATGCTCCATCACCGAAGAGCTTCCGTTGTGTGCCTGTTTTCGATTGAAGTTCTTCCTCGTCGTCCCTTACGGTAAATTCGGCAATGAAATCGACCAACGCTTGTCCATTGATTTCTTTCCTTGGATGGTATATGATGACCTATTAGCTCAACTCTATATTCCAATTGAGTAGTCATCCGGAAGTTTCTGGCCGACATAGACTTGCTTCACGGGCTGGTCGGTTAATACTTTAATTGGATAAGCTTGGAAGTATGGTCGTAATTTTCAAGATGCAATCAGGAGGCAATACGCTAGTTTATCCAGTTTTGGGTAATTATTCTCTGCTCTAGTGAATCGTTTGCTAATGTAGTACGCGTGTCGCTGGATTCTTGCTTCTTCCTGCACAAGACCAGCGCTCAATGCGTGCGGGGAAACTGCTAAATAATTAAACAAGTCTTCTCCATCGACTGCTTTTGATAGGATTAGGGGAGTTTCCATGGTTGTAGAAATTCCTCGAAAGATGTTTGACAAGCTTCACTCCATTCAAAGTTTTTCTTTCCCTTCTTTAGCACATTGGAGAACGATATACACTTTTCTGTAGCTTTTGAGATGAATCGACTCAATGTTGCAACTTTACTATTCAAGCTTTGAAGTTCCTTCTTATTTTTAGGGGCTCGGACTACCCCTAACGCTGTTATTTGCTCTAGATTCACTTCGATGCCCTGGGCACACACTATGAATCATAAGATTTTACCAGAGGCTACTCCGAAGTGGCACTTAAGTGGATTAAGTTTCATTCCATATTTCCAGAATATTTCTACCATTTCAGCTAGGTTGTCAAGATGGTTAGCAGTAACTCAGTATTTGACTAACATATCGTCCACATAAACTTCCATAGCCTTCCCAATCTGGCGTTTTAACACAGTATTCAGCCTTTGGTATTTTGCCCTTACATTTTTTAAACCGAATGTCATTACTAGGTAGTAGTACAGTCCCAAATTGGTGATGAAGCTGGTGTTCTCTTGGGCTGGTTCATGCATCAGGCTCTATTTATAGCCCGAGTATGAGTCCATAAATGACAACATTCATGTCCCACCATTTCATTCACCAATTGATTAATCCCTGGGAGCAGGATGCTATCCTTCAGATAGGCTTTGTTGAGGTCCGAGAAATCAATACAAGTCCGCCATTTTCCATTGAACTTCTTAACTAAGACCAGGTTCGACACCCATTCAGGGTAAGTTGCATCTCGAATGAAGCCGTTAGCCATCTTTTTACCTAGTTCCTTTCTCAATTCCTTAGATCATTCGGGGCCCAAGTTGCGCTTTTTTGCTTCACCGGAGTCAATTTGGGATCAATATTGAGGGCGTGACAGGCAATTTTGAGAGATAACCCACACATATCGAAGTGTGTCCAAGAAAATACATCCATGTTGGCATGGAGGAATTTGGTTAATTCTGACCACATCTTCTGTACAAGCTATGACCCAATTTTAAGGACCTGTGTTTGGTCATCCATACAGACTGGGACAAACACCGACAATTCTGCCAGTGCTGCCCGATTCTCCCTTGATCTCTTCTTCCTAAGGTACAAAGACCTGTCGAATCGGCTCTAGTCCCCAAGCTAGGGGAGGCTCTGTAGTTGCTGTTCAAAGGGTTTACGGATGTGGAGGGTTTTCCCCGACATCCTTTCCCTTTTCCTTTCTTCTTGACTCATGCAACTCTATTATTCAGCATTCCCAGGCAACGCTTTGGTCTCCTTTCACAATTTCGACGCCGTGCTCAGTAGGGAACTTCATTGTAAGGTACCATTGAGCCAATTCTACTTTGAAGTTGGCTAATGTGGGCCATCCCAAGAATGCATTGTATGCAGTCATTTCCTCCACGATCACAAAAGTCTTAATGAGGGTGACCCTTTGCTCACCCTCTCTAAGCTCCACAGGTAGATCAATTGTTCCCACTGATTGTTCGGGTTCACCGATAGACCCCTAAATCTTTATTTGTCATGTAGAGACGCTTTTCTTGCTAATCTTCATTTGGGTGAAAGTACGTTTGAAAAGTATGTTAACTGAACTGCCATTACAAACTAGCACTCATCGGACTACGACAGGCCCGATTCCTATTTCACTACCATTGGGTCAAGAGTTGGAGCTTCAATCCTTCAGTCTTCCAATTGTGGAACATTATGTCGTCGTTCAAAACCTTTTACAGCTTGATTAGAATCTCGTCATCTATTTCTAAACATGATTCCTTCGGGGCATGCTTTAACAAGCTCATATATCGCTCCATCTCCCCCGAACTTCTTTGTGCAGGATGTGGTCCCCCGATATTGTTTCAATAATAAGCCTCTAGTCGGTTAATTTTGAACCTTCTTCGCTAGTTCCAGCTTTATTTCTTTGTTCTCTAGGAGGTTTAGGGGTCATAGGTTGATTGGGATTTTGTGGATTTTTCACGTATTGTTGAAGCTTGTTTTGTCGGATCAACCCTTCGATGAGGTCCTTAATGTAGCGGCATTCATTTGTATTATGGCTGTGTGTCTCGTAGAAATGGTAGAATTTCCCTGAGCGCTTTTGCTGTTCCGTTTCCTATTTTCGAGGAGGTTTCTTATATTCCTCAGTCTCTTGTGTTGCGAGATAAATATTCTCCGGAGTATCATTCAGAGGGGTATAGTCTTCATGTCTAAACCCTCAACATCTTTTGTTGCTTCCACCATTATTTCTTTTATCCGGGTTCGAGTTTTTTCTCTTCTAATTCCGACTCTTTTCAACAACTCCTTGAGTACTTCCAGGAACACGGATGCTTTGATTTGCTGCCGCATCATTCTCTCTGACGTTCATCTATTGTGTAACAACAGGCTCTCTTTTCAGCTCTCGTGCTTCCTCCAATCTCAAGTAATGGCTTGCTATACGATTGAAGTCCTTCATGTTGCCGGTTGCTTCATCTTAATCTATTTCCCGAACTCCATTTCTAGGTGAATAGTTTGGACTGATGCCAAAAAACCATATCCTCATTGGGGTTGCGTACTTCCGCCACCGTGGTGTTAAACTTTCTCACGAATGATTTCAATGACTTTTTACGCCTTTGAATCAATCTGGGTAGGGACATGACGTCCTTCGGTTGTGCGCTATAAAGCGTGAACTGGTCAAGGAATTTCGTTGTAAGTTGGTCAAAGGAAGAAATAGATCTTGGCGATAGTCTTGCGAGCCACACAGACGTGACTCCTTCTTGAAAGATAGGGAAGCATCGGCAGCGGACGGCGTCCGAAGCATTAGCTGTATCCATGTACCAACTATACTTATACACATGGTGTTTTGGGTCATTTGTTCTGTCGTAGGAGGGGATAGTTGGTATAGTGAATTTGTTTGGGTATCTTACATTCAAGACCTCATCGATAAAAAGGATCGAGCTTGGGGCAGAACGCCATTCATCATCCTATGGGTTTTTACTCTCGTCCATCAACCATCTGACCATGTCTACTATGTATGCCTTTGATGTTCGGTAGTCCTTGGGGCAGCAATCAGTCACTGTGTCGAGTGTTTGGTTATGCAAATGGTCTTGGCGCATGGGTTGAAGCCTAGGCTCTTCTGTCCTGAGGATAACCACTCTCATGGGACCCCGTTGGCTTGTAGTTGGCATGACTGGGGCAGTTTGGACATTTCTATCTTCGTCGAATGCTTCGACATTCTCTTCATCTAATTACCTTGCACTCAATCTTCTGAATCGGAGAGATTCACAACTATGTCTTCCTATGGGGTTTTGGCCCCTTGATTCAAATTCGAGATTGGCTGCCTGGTGTTAGGTGGAGTATTCTCGTTCTCCTCCACATTACATTCTACATTACCCTTCTTTATGGTTGTTTTCCATTTCTTCTCTGTAGGCCGAAAATGGAAGAATTCTCTTATTCAACAACTGTCACTGGTTCAAGCATAACCCTTGGAGTGGAGTTTGATTGTAGCATTAACTAAGCATTTAGCTTATCCATTAGTTCATTTTGACTATTTTCCATTCGTTGGTTCATCTCCTCAGCCATCTTATTTAGCTCATCCCTGATGACAACTTTATACTAACTAGAGGGCACCGGTAGCTGGTGTCCTAACTTAGCACCGTTTACTTTAGCTTGTTGGAGACTAACACCTTCTCTAGCTATTACTGCCCCTATGGATCTCCAAGAGGTAGTTCTTCTTCTTTTAGGAGCCATTGATTCCAAATAGTGGATTCTTTAAGCAAAGGCCAGGGATCTAAATTATGGACCTATGAGATCCAAAGTAGACAGCTAAATCTGGACCTTGAGTTGGGTTCTCAGTGAAAGCGTCAAATGTTGACCCAAAAAATGGACCAATACCCTGGTTTGGATTTGAAAGCACCAGGCCTGTTCTGATACAGCAATGTCACAGATAACAAATATAAAAAAAGAACATTAAAAGAAAGTAGATAGAATTTTTTCATGGTGGTTTGACTGTTATTGAAGCCTTCGTTCACTTTATAGTTTTATTATAGAATAATTGCTGTTACAAGAGATTTATGATTGCAAGGCTTTATTTGTTTCCTAGCTACATTGAATTTCCATAGTTGGAATTCACTCGAGAATCACTTTGTATTCCTTTGAAGATTTTGTGAGGTAGGAAGAGAGTGAAGAATAATTTTAGCAGAGCTTCAACAACCAGTCCAGAGAAGATTCTCTTTATGTTGAAGGTAGGATGGTATTTACATGGGTCGTGGACCTTCTAGGCTAGGCCATTCCTTCATCAGCTTGTAGGTACGTAATAGACGACCTAGGGAGAGTTTGGCTCGTAAAATGAGTCAATGCCATGGGTCGTTGGAGACCCATGGCCTATGGGTCACTAGCGACCCATAGACTTGGCTCTTTTGCGAGACAATGCCTTGCCTTTTTTCTTAGTGTTCCATAGCTTGTTTTTTTGAAGGTTTGATGTGAGGCATGGGCCACTGATGATCTAAGCACTTAGGATTTTTCTGGAGTTTGGAATTTGAAGATGTTTTCCATAATCTTCTATCATAGCTGTTATGTTCTGATGGTAATTCACCAACTGCTTACATTCAGCTGCTAGTGGGACTAAAAGGATGATGGTCTCAGGGTTTCGTTGATCCCAATTGTCGCCTTAGTCGTATAGCTTGGCACTTGCTGATCCCTTGTCTTAACCTTCCTAGTCAAGTCATGAACCATTCTGTCTACACAAGGTTGTTCTATTTTCTGTCGGTTTCTGCTTGGTTAAGACGCTTCTAATTAATTGTAGAGAAATTATGGAAATACATTTGATAAATGTGAATTATTGGATTGGAATGGAACTGATGAAATAGTTGTTGAAGGAAGAGTAGTGTCAAGTGATCCAAATGAGCTTTTATATAGAATTCCACTAGGATCAAATGAAAAGGTAGTTTTGATTGAGTTTTCAAGGAAATTGAAAGCTTTTCTGTGGGGAGCCGTGTTTAATATGATACATTTGGAGAGGCTACGGGTATGTTAGTAGCACGACTTGCCGATAAAGTTATTATGCATAAGCAAGATCAATTCGACAACATGGTAAATAAATATCACCTTATTTATATTTTTTATTTTAATATACGATTACCAATTTCATAAATACCTATTCTTTTTAAATAGAGTAAAACCAGCTTGTGAATGGCATTCCTATTGGACCATCGGCTATTTTAGTTTCTATTAATAATCCAAAGAACCCTGATGTCTTTTTATAGAGACCAACAAATAATATGATATATGTTGGAGAAGTTGTTGGTAAATAAAGTTGCTTGGCCAAAATCAAAAGTGGTTGTCGAGAAAGCTAAAGTCGCATCATTTGATTCTAGTCATGACAATGTAACACTCATATGGTAATATGTTTAAACATAATTGTAGCAACTTGTAATCAAATTTATTAATTTAAATATATACTAAAATAGTCACTTTTCTTTTCTTGTTTGAAAGAGTGGAAGGCCAACCCCCAAAAGCAAATGCAAGCTGATTGATGTTGGTGGAACAGGAGCAATAGTTTTCGAAAGAGTTGTGGCTTAAACCGATCCAAATGAAGTAGTCCATGTCCAACTTGGAGGATACGCCGTTAAAGTTTGGGTTGTGAATGCTACAGTTGTCGATGTAGTTCTGTGGAGACCAACTTCTGATCTTGTCTGCATTAAAGATGCTGTAAGCTCTATAGTGGTGTGGCCAGCTTCAAAAGTTGTGATAGAATCAAGTTCGAATAAGTATAAATTATTTCTTTTATTTATACAAAATTTTAAAATGTATTCATATTTGATTGTATGATTTAATTCTTGACGTTGTACCGTTTTCTTTTGTATAGGTAACCATCGTCAAAGTTTGTTAACTGATCAGAAGAAAAGAAAGATTGTTTTGTCCTAACTGTAAGTTTAAAACTTTTAACAATTCTCTTTATTTTGTTTATCTTTTTTTATGTCACTATTTTATTTTATTTTATCATGAAACCTTTTGAATACCTAAAGTGGTGACTCTAGGAATTAATCCCAAAGACATTTGATTATTTAAGGTACTTTTACCACTTAGACTAGTTTGCTCACCATACAAGCAGTCTATGATTATTTCATTAAAAAACAAAAAAAATGGTTTCCAAATTAATTTTTAAATAATATAATGCAAGGAATATATGTGATATAATTATCAAACATTCAATGGAGGTAGATGATTTAAATTTTTTTAAATGTGTATCTTGGTTAGTAATCAAATTTTCCAAAAGAAAAGGATAAACATTCTTATGTCCAACTGTTTACTTCTTTGCCGAGTCAATACCAATTACAAATTAGGTTCTTTGATAGATTTTTCCATGGAAGCTGCAGTATTTAAATTTATTGAAAGTTACAAGCTAGCTATTGCAAATATCATACTTAGCCTATTACTGGCACCATGGCCAATGTGACTTTACCTACTTGTCATACTAATCACTAGTCAACTTTAGAAGACATGGGCATCAGGATGAGTCGAGCAAACTTGCTAACATGTTCTTTGTAGGATCTGATGAATGATCTACTGTAACATTCCCATTTTAAATCAAATTGAAATTGGAATTTAATTTAATTTTTAGAATTAAATTATGGATTAATCTGATATTTTTCAAAATTTAATAGATATTTGTTTTTTTGTTAATATAAATGAATGTAAACATGATTTTTAAACAGAATTTCTAATTGGAAATTCTGAAATAAATATTTTGAATAATGTTTTAATTTACAAATTTAATTATGGATTAATTTGAAGATTTGAAAAGATTGTAAATAAAATTAATTGATTTGAGATCCAATGGATAACAAATAGAATTTGATTTGGAATTTAAGAGAAGTAAATGATAAATAGAATATAAAAATATATTATAAAAAGGTATTTGATTATTTATTCATTTATAAGTACAAGTTGACTGTGTATTAAATTTTGAATTTGGAAATTTAAAAATAAATTGTTTTCAATTCATTTTCTTTTAAAAATTTATATAAGTATGAATATTGCTAATAACTTTAATTTAAGATGTAAAATTAAAATTGATAAAAAGATTTAATAACATTAGAACATATAAACAATAGTTGTATATCCATGAATATAAAATGTAAAAACATTTACGTATATATAAATGTAATTAATTAAAGGATTTAAAATACAAATTTCAAATTTAATGAAATAAGGTTTAAAACAAATTTAGAAACCATTTGTTGATTTATAAATGTATTTGTTTATTAGGAATATTAATTTAAAAAAAAACTTTTAAAATCATATAGAAAAATATAAGAATAATTTATTACAAGTTTTAAAATTTATAACCCTCTTAAGTACATGTGTTAACATAAATGTACAAGTGTAAGTTTATTTTAAACTAATACGACATGTGGCACATTGTTTTTTTTTTAAAAGAAAAGAAAAGATATTAATTTACAAATAAACACAAATCAGGCCATTTTCATTTCTTTCTCAAATCTGAGAAAGCCATACCCAAAGCACCTCAAATTCGAAACAAAACTATTTCAACTCAAAAGAAAATTTCAAAACCTGAAAGCAGATCAGAGTCCAAACTACATCTTGATTGGGAGTAATTCAAAGCAAAGATGGTTCAAAGGGAGATCTGAAATCAAACTTCAAATAGCAGATCAAATAAAAGATCTAAGAAGAAGTGCAAACAAAGCTCAAATCTGAAGCAATTTTCAAAACTTGGAAACATCATAGTATAATGAAAACAACAGGTAAACCAAGTTTCAGATTTTCAAAATTATTGTAGCATTTCAAAATTAAATAAGTTCAAACTTAAATGTAATGCAAGGTCTCAGCTGAAATCAAGTATCAGAGCAGATTTAAATATAAGCTAAAATGCAAATCAGTGAGCATGTGAATTCATTTCGTGATTTTTAGTTCAATAATTCTTGGGAATTCTTGTGTTGTTCATTTTTGGCATTTGGGTTTATTGCCGATGAACAACATGGTGGTGTTGTTCGATTTTGGGACTAGATGTGGTCTAATTGATGGGGAGTAGGAAAAATACTTGTGGATTTTATCGTGGGTCGAGGCGGTGGAATTTTGGTGATATAGGGTTCGGTGGTCGTTTGGGAATGAGGTGGTTTGCAGGCCAATGGCGATGGCTATTGGGAATCGGAGTTGATCGTAATCATGGGGATGGCTGCTGGAGTGTTCGACGAAGCTTTGGTGATGATGTCAGGACTTCTCAAGGTCGGAGGTGATGGTGGGGTGCGAATTACCGGCAGCGATGGTTTCTGGACTTGGTTAAAAATGGGTTCGATTTCGTCTCGAAGATGTTGCTGTTGATCTGGGTTCTCGCTTGATTTGTATTGGTTCGTGTGGTCATTGAGGGTGGTCGCGATGATCACCAGTGGTCGGCCATGCTGGTGTACGTGCACCGTGTGCACGTCATGTCAGGGGGTGAGTTGCTCGAAGTCAGGTTCGAGAAAGTAAGGTCATAGCCCGGGTTTGGCCTCGGGGTGTCAAGCAAGTGTTATATCTATATATTAGGTTTAAATTCGATAGTGAAACAAAGTGTAAAATAAAGGAGGAGTAGTACTCGGGGAAAGGACCGGGTAATCTAGGGTTTTACTCGAAGTATGGCTCGAAGTAGTAAGGTTGGTGCCTCGGGTTAATTATTTGTAACAGGGTTTAACAGAAACCTGTTGTTCTGTTTTTAAATTTTAAAATAAAATATAAAAGTTGAGTTCAAATGAAAAATAAAGTTTTAAATCTAGTTTTTTAATCTGGAATTTAAGTTTAAATCTCAGATTTCAAATAAGATAAAGTTTTTTTTTTCAATTTGAATTAGTTTATCTACTTTAAAAAGGGTTAAGTAGTTTGAATTTAAAAAATGAAGTTTAAAATTATAAATAGTTTTTTAAATCAAAAGATTAATCAGGAATCAAAGTTTAATATGCACTCCAATTTTGAGATAAAAAGATGTTTTAAATTTAAAATGTTTTAAACAATTAAAGTGTATTTTTAACTATGGTTTGAATTTAAACATAAATTTGGTTTTAAATTTCTTTTAAACTTCTTTATAAAATGAATATTTCTTTAACATGTGAATTAAAGGTTTTTGAATTGTCTTTAAGCTTTGTTTAAAGTCAATTTGTATTAATTTTTAAATCTTAAATTTAAAATGAAATTTGAAAGAAAAGTTTAAAGTAAATTGTTTTTAAATACTTTTGATAATGATAATTTGATCATTAATAAGTAATGTTTTTTTATCTTTAAGTAAATGAAGATTAAATGATTTGAATTATTAAGTTAATTAAAAAGGATAATTTATTTATTTAATTAATTATGATTTGGATTAATTAAACAAGTAATTAAAGGTTTAATTAATTAATTAAGGTTTAAGATTAATTAATTAAGGATAATTAATTTGTAATTAAGGATTATTAATTTGAGATTAATTAATTGATATCAAGTAATTAATGAATAATTAAATAAATAAAAATAATAATATAATAATTACTTAATGAAAGTAATTAAGGATTGATAATTGATTATTAAAAATGATTTAATCAAGCGATTAAAGGTTAATTAATTAAGGGTAATTAATTAATGTAATTAAGGTAATTAATTATTTAATTAAAGGTTAGTTAATTAATAAAAGTAATTAATTAATGGTAAAAGTTGATTAAGTAATTAGGGATAATTACGTATTTTAAATTAATTAGGATTAATTAATTAATTAATGTGATAAATTAATTAAAGGTTAATTGATTTATGAAGGCAATTAAGGGATGATTATTATTAAGGGTTAATTAATTATTGTAATTAATTAAGAATAATTAATTAAGTGGTTTGTAATTAATTAACATTAATTAACCAAGGTTAATGACTTCTCTGACATGAATTAATCAAATAATTAATTGATATTACTTATGAATGTTTGGATTGGTTGACTTAATTGTTTGATATCCCTGATATATGATGCTTTGCGTTATGAATTATCATGATTTGTGCTGTGATCTGTGATGTAATTTATTTATCTGTGATGTAATTTATTATCTACGATGAACTTACATTATTCATCCATGATATGTAAATGAAAGGTAAGCGTTATAGATTATACCGCTTATCGATATTTCTGTGTTTGAATCCGTAACGGTTGATGTTGTTGCATTATTGTGTGTAAACCCTTGGACCACACTATACACACACAAATATGGATTTCATGAGGAAATCGGTTTTGAGTCACAAGTATTTGAATTTAATGAAATTGGTTTAAAAAAATTGAATTTTTAAATTCAAATAATTTTGGAAATGGAATTGGGTTTAATTTGAAAAGACTTTTGAAAAGGAATTGTCAAAGATAAAAGTTATTTTTGAATAACTTGATTTAGTTTTGAAATTTAATTCAAAATTTGAATTCTATATTTGAAATTGAATTCTATGTTGAGAATTTATGATGTAAGAAGGTTATACAAACTATAAATGTGTTTATATGGGTTTTTAAACCATTTTAAAAGTATGATTTTGAGAATTTGAATTTCACCCAAGATTATATTTGAAAGGCACTAACTCGTGCAAATAAAATCGGGTTTTTCGAAATGGAAACAAGTGGTTTCAAATACTAATTATGATGAAAAGATTTCAAGTTTGAAATTGAATGGTTTTGAAAGCTATAAATGAATTTTTGTGAAAGATAGTTGAGCCCTATTTTGAAATTGAAGAGGATTTTTAAATGGTGTATCTTTTATATATAAAAGATTGAAACGAGAATTGTTTTGAAAGCTATGAAATGAATCTTTATTTAAAGACCGGATAAGTTAATCAAATTTGAAACGGAATCGTTTTAAACGGCTATAAATGAGTCTTTGTGGAAGATTGGTGAACCTTGTTTAAAATTGAAAGGGGTCTTAAAATTGAATCTTTTGTTTAAAAGATTTAAATGTGGAAATTGTTTAAACCATTGAAGGTTTTTGAAATGAATCTTCTTGTTTAAAAGATTGGAAATGGTAATTTGTTTTAACCATTCGAATGAAAGGTTTTGGGCTTTAAGTTGTGACTTAACTGAAATCCCAATATCCATATGTTTTAAATATTGCGCTCATTATTCAGTTTAGCCAGGAGAGGACTTTGTGTTATATAACCCATTCTGAATAATGATACGACGATATGTATAGCATTTGAAGACCGGTGTGAAGACCGAATACTTTCGAAAGCGTAAGGATGACATGTCGAATGTCTCTGCACCGAATGGCCTCGTTATAGTTATTTGAGCACCCATTGTGATGGGGAATCCGGACGCGATTAGGAATTATCCAAATTTCAAGGGCTGCTTTGGAAGTGCCTTCAGTTCTGTTCGAACCCGGAACAGACTTGTATGGATGTATGTCTGACATTACACTTTGAGATGTAAAACCGGTTTCTATCAAATACATTTCTGTTTGGTGGCGGAGATTTATTATCTTAGCTTAACACCCTTCTCTGAGACGTACGAGCTCAGAGGTTATGTAGCTGATGGTTACTAGTGATACATTCCCAATTTGGTAATGTGGCATACGAAGTGCTGCTGATCATTTGTTGATCAAAGCATGGATTTTGTGAAAAGCATAGATTTGTGGACGAGACCTCGTCGAGCCTTACAACCCGATAACGGTCGAAAAAGGAAAGATGCAGCAAGGTTTCAGGGGTAGCGCCACTAGGGTATGACCATTCCTTTTGGAAAAGGGTGGTATCATGGTATGGAGCCCAGATACTGACTCATGTGGACACTGTAATATATTTATTACCGTGTGATGTTGTTGGAGGGCCCTCGGACAAAGGTCCTTTTTGGACCAGGGGTGGCATATCTTAGGTTTTATTCCCTAGGAAAGGGGTAGCCGGCCTTGTGTTTACAGAGAACTGAGGGATGGTTCTCGGGGCGTCCCTCTAGAGGCGTACCCATGTGGCAATGAGAAGTTTCTTGGCCTGACCATTTGTTGGAAAACCCAAAGAAAAAATACGCGCCCTGTACAGTTTTAGTTGTATAACCTACCATGGAATGTGGCGGTAACCTGCTATTGAACATGGTAGCTATAGTAGGCATACGATGAAATGTTGCATGCTGGCTAAGATTAGTATTATACTTTCAAAATGTTCTCCACTATGCACTAATAATAAATATCAAATGGTTTTTCACGTATCAAGCATTTTTGACTATAATAAGGAGAAATCTCCTCCAATTCTGTGTTTGCATGGTGTGTGTGGCAGGAGGCCTTATTGTAGTTTCATTTTCCAAAAAGCATCGCGGGTTTCAAATTTAAATTCTTTTGTTTGTTTTAAGGATAAACTAGTTTTGTTAGCTCATACCAGTCCCACGACTGACCCAGAGTTTATTATTCCTTTCCTAAACTCTGGGTACCTACAATTTTCCACACGGGTAGTCTAGAGTTGGGTCTTTCAGATAGTAGATATAGATATCGATTTGGTAGCTTTTAGCTTTCTCTTTGGTATTCTTTGGAGATCTTGGATATTGGAGTCTATTGATTCATGGACGAGACTTTCTTATCTTGGTACAATTTGATGGTGGTTCGAGCTACTAGCTTGGAGTTTTTGCATTGGTGCTTTGGAATTAAACGCGCTGTTGCTGTTTGGAGTTTTTGGTTCCGCTGCTATATCATATTGTTATTCCGCTGTAGCATTGTTATCTTGTATCTCCGATATTGATTCATATTTACCATTGTTGTATCGAATGTTGTATATCAATGATATTCATTCTTTTCTTCAACTGTGTTGTTGTACTTAATGTGTTATAAGCTCCGGCACGACTCGAATTTCAACATTTGGATCTACGGTATTCTATTACAAGTGGAGTACGGATGTCGATTTTCGAACGCTGCAATTTGGACCATGACATTTTGGTATCAGAGCTGAAGGTTGAAACTTTAGCTCAGGAGTATAACACATTAGGTAACTCATTAGAAATAGGGTGAAGTATACCCTAGAATGAGTATATCCCTAAGATATCCATCTGAATGCCTCAGTAAATTCTCTTACTATCCACTGATAGTGAGTATGAGTGCAAGAAGAGGACGAGATAGGGGACATGGGAGTACCACTACAAATGGTCAGTACCATGCAATAGAGGAAACAACTTTCTCAATAAATCTCCTTTGATTCATCTTTTCAATTCTTTGATGGTTCCTGGCAGCTCCAGGAAGAAGCTTTTATATATTTGCATGGGACACAAACTCCAGATGGGTCAGAATTGTTCGTTTAGATGAAATATTTGCTTTGGTGCTATGGTTGATAGGTATATTTTGGTTGTTTAAAATAAAGGTTTTGGATTGTATCCATATATCTGTCTATTCTGTTGGGTCCAGGTATATTCTACGAACTGTTAGGTTATCCCTTTGAGCTAACCAATGCCCTTGCATACTTTGTAGATCTGGATGACCTGAGTAATTCGTAAAGTGTTAAATAGATTCCTTCTTGTATCTATTGTTGGTATTCTGGTTTGGTAAGCCAAATGCATAACATATATTCAATTTAATCTGGAGATTCATCTCTCTATCTCTATATTCTTTTGTTGTCTCCCTTACAAATTTCGAGGACGAAATTTTCTTAAGGAGGGGAATATGTAACATTGCCATTTTTAAATCAAATTGAAATTGGAATTAAAATTAATTTTTAGAATTAAATTATGGATTAATATGGTATTTTTCAAAATTTAATAGATATTTGTTTGTTTATTAATATAAATGAATGTAAATATGATTTTTAAATAGAATTTCTAATTGGAAATTCTGAAATAAATATTTTGAATAATATTTTAATTCACAAATTTAATTATGGATTAATTTGAAGATTTGAAAAGATTGTAAATAAAATTAATTGATTTGAGATCCAATGGATTCCAAATAGAATTTGATTTGGAATTTAAGAGAAATAATTGATAAATAGAATATAAAAATATATTATAAAAAGGTATTTGATTATTTATTCATTTATAAGTACAAGTTGACTGTATATTAAATTTTGAATTTGGAAATTTAAAAATAAATAGTTTTCAATTCATTTTCTTTTAAAAAGATATATATGTATGAATATTCCCAATAACTTGAATTTAAGATGTAAAATTAGATTTGATAATAAGATTTAAAAACATTGGAACATATAAACAATAGTTGTATATCCATGAATATAAAATGTACAAACATTTACGTATATATAAATAATTAATTAAAGGATTTAAAATACAAATTGCAAATTTAATGAAATAAGGTTTAAAACAAATTTAGAAACCATTTATTAATTTATAAATGTATTTGTTCATTAGGAATATTCGTTTAAAAAAAACTTTTAAAATCATAAAAAAATAATATAAGAATAAATTATTACAAGTGTTAAAATTTATAAACCTCTTAAGTAAATGTGTTAACATAAATGTACAAGTGTACTTTTATTCTAAATTAAATGAGACAAGTGGCACATTGTTTTTTTAAAAAAAAAGAAAAGAAAGAAAAGATATTAATTTACAGATAAACACAAATCAGGCCATTTTCATTTCTTTCTCAAATTTGAGAAAGCCATACTCAAAGCACCTCAAATTCAAAACAAAACTATTTCAAGTCAAAAGCAAATTTCAAAACCTGAAAGCAGATCAGAGTCCGAACTGCAACTTGATTTGGAGTAATTCAAAGCCAAGATGGTTCAAAGGGAGATCTGAAATCCAACTTCAAATAACAGATCAAATTAAAGATCTAAGCAGAAGTGCAACAAAACTCAAATCTGAAGCAATTTTCAAAACCTGGAAACATCATAGTACAATGAAAAGAACAGGTAAACCAAGTTTTAGTTTTTCAAAATTAATGTAGCAGTTCAAAATTAAAAAAGTTCAAACTTAAAATGCAATGCAAGGTCTCAGTTGAAATCAAGTATCAGAGAAGATTTAAATATAAGCTAAAATGCAAATCAATGAGCATGCGAATTCAAACAAGCAGATCAGGCAAAGATCAAAGTTTTAAGCAACTTCCAGTTTTTTGCTTTGTTCAAATATCCAATCCAAGTGAGGAAACTAGACCTAAACACACTTTGATGTCTTGATTTGTGATTGATTCTTGAATTAGAATAGTGGATAATGTTTTTCTTGTATGAATTCGTGTATGCATGTGAGTATCTGAGAAATGTTCAATGTTCTCCTCTGTTTAAAGATGTAAATTCAAACTCAGGAGAGAAAAATATATCTTCCCAATCCAATCAATATTAGACTTTGATGTCTAAACGAAAGTTGCTTGTTATTGTATGATAAGGGATTTAAAAATAGTTCCAGGGTTTTAAATTTAACAAATTATTTTTAAAATTAAAAAAAAAACAGTGAAATTCTTATATAGGTCAAAATCAACTATTTTAATTTCTAAATTGGGTTACGGGAATGAATTCGTGACCAGAAATCATGAATTTTAAAATTCATTTCGTGAATTTTAGTTCAATAATTCTTAGGAATTCTTGTATTGTTCATTTTTGGCATTTGGGTTGATTGCCAATGAACGGCATGGTGGAGTTGTTCGATTTTTGGACTGGAGGTGGTCTAATTGACGGGGAGTGCGGGAAAAATATAGGTGGATTTTATCATGGGTCGAGGCGATGGAATTTTGGTGATATAGGGTTCGGTGGTCGTTTAGGAACGAGGTGGTTTGCAGGGCAATAGCGATGGCTATTGGGAATCGGAGTTGATCGCAATCATGGGGATGGCTGCTGGAGGGTTCGACGAAGCTTTGCTGATGATGGCAGGACTTCTCAAGGTTGGAGGCGATGGTGGGGTGCGAATTACTGGCTGTGATGGTTTCCGGACTTGGTTAAAAATGGGTTCGATTTCATCTCAAAGATGTTGCTGTTAATCAGGGTTCTCGCTTGAGTTTGTAGGGGTTTGTGTGGTCATTGAGGGTGGTCGCGACGATTACCAGTGGTCGGCGATGCTGGTGTACGTGCACAGCGTGGACGTCATGTCAGGGGGTGAGTTGCTCGAAGTCAGGTTCGGGAAAATAAGGTCGTAGCTCGGGTTTGGCCTCGGGGTGTCAAGCGAGTGTTTTATCTATATAGTAGGTTTAAATTCAATAGTGAAACAAAGTGTAAAATAGAGGATGAGGAGTACTCGGGGAAAGGATTGGGTAATCTAGGGTTTTACTCGAAGTATGGCTCGAAGTAATAAAGATGGTGCCTCGGGTTAATTATTTGTAACAGGTTTTAACAGAAACCTGTTGTTCTGTTTTTAAATTTTAAAATAATATTTAAAAGTTGAGTTTAAATGAAAAGTAAAATTTTAAATAACTTTTAAATCTAATTTTTTAATCCGGAGTTTAAGTTTAAATCTCAGGTTTCAAATAAGATAAAGTTTTTTTTTTAAATTTTAATTAATTTATCTACTTTAAAAAGGGTTAAGTAGATTGAATTTAAAAAATGAAGTTTTAAATTATAAACAGGTTTTTAAATCTAAAGATTAATCTGGAATCAAAGTTTAATACGCATTCCAATTTTGAGATAAAAAGATGTTTTAAATTTAAAATGTTTTAAATAATTAAAGTGTATTTTGAACTATGGTTTGAATTTAAACATAAATTTTGTTTTAAATTTCTTTTAAACTTCTTTATAAAATGAATATTTCTTTAACATGTGAATTAAAGGTTTTTGAATTGTCTATAAGATTTCTTTAAAGTCAATTTGTATTCATTTTTAAATCTTAAATTTAAAATGAAATTTGAAAGAAAAGTTTAAAGTAAATTGTTTTTAAATACTTTTGATAATGATTATTTGATCATTAATAAGTAATGTTTTTTATCTTTAAGTAAATGAATATTAAATGATTTATATTATTAAGTTAATTAAAATGGATAATTTATTTATTTAATTAATTATGATTTGGATTAATTAAATAAGTAACTAAAGGTTTAACTAATTAATTAAGGTTTAAGATTAATTAATTAAGGATAATTAATTTGTAATTAAGGATTATTAATTAGAGATAAATTAATTGATATCAAGTAATTAATGAATAATTAAATAAATAAAAGTAAAAATATAATAATTACTTAATGAAAGTAATTAGGGATTGATAATTGATGATTAAAGATTGGTTTAATCAAGCGATTAAAGGTTAATTAATCAAGGGTAATTAATTAATGTAATTAAGGCAATTAATTAATTAATTAAAGGTTAGTTAATTAATAAAAGTAATTAATTAATGGAACTTGATTAAGTAATTAGGGATAATTACTTATTTTAAATTAATTAGGATTAATTAATTTTGAATAGCATGCAGGGTTGAATGGACCCTTACCATATTTATTAAACAAAAACACAAAAACAAAAGGTTAGCAATAACAAACTAGTGCTCACAAAAAGAAAACAGGGAATACAAAGAACAGTGAAGAAAAACAGAAAACAAAGGAAAAACAAACAAAAAAGAGCAAAAACACTACAACAGGGAGACATAAGCACCATGAAAAGTAGACTTAACCTTAACCTTAGAATTAATTATGTTAAGCAACGCACTTTCAAGCTTTATATTGTTATTGAAGACCCGAGCATTTCTTTCAGTCCATATCTCATGCACACATACTTTCAGAATAAGTAACATCGTATAAGAAGAAGGATTCTTCCATCTTGTACTTCTGAAAACTCTATTCCACTCAGCTTCACCATATAAAATCTGCTCATTAAAACCACCACTGATGAGACTAGCTTTCCATAGTCTATTAGTAACCAAACAATCAAAGTAAAGGTGAGAAACATCTTCAGGACAGATATTGCAGAACACACACTTAAGGTCAACAGTAAACCCTCTCCTACAAACTCTATCCTTTGTCATGAGGGCATTTCGTAGAACTTTCCACAGAAAGAAGTTCAGATTATGTGAAGTTACAGGATTCCAAACTCTTGAGTGCCATCTAAAGATTGGGCTACTACTAACAACAGTCAATGCTTTATACACTCTGGCAATGGAGTGATGACCAAGTACATCAAACCAGACATAGCCATGATCACCAGAGGGGAACTGTTTGGTCTGCACTTCATCCCACAACAGCTTGATAGAAGGATTAGAGGTGTATGGCAGAGTAATTTCTCCATCACAAAAATAATCAGAAGCCCTAGCATTCATAGGGATGCCAAATTGACACCTCTGATCATAGGTTAGCAGATCATACAATATTAGACCACCTCCCACCCATGGTTCAAACCAGAATTTAGCATTACTGTTAGGGCCAATCACAAGCTGTAGATAAGGGAGAAGCAATTTCCTGAGCTTAAGAATTGATCTCCACACCCATCCACAAAGAGTAGAGGGTTCCATAATCCAAAAATTTTTGTTGCCAATATGGTGTTGCCTTGCCCACTTCACCCACAAATTAGGATTAATTAATTAATTAATGTGATAAATTAATTAAAGGTTAATTGATTTAGGAAGGCAATAAAGGGATGATTATTAATTAAGGGTTAATTAATTGTTGTAATTAATTAAAATAATTAATTTAGTGGTTTGTAATTAATTAACATTAATTAACCAAGGTTAGTCACTCTCTGATATAAATTAATCAGATAATTAATTGATATTACTTATGAATGTTTGGATTGGATGATTTAATTGTTTGATATCCTTGATATATGATGCTTTGCATTATGAGTTATCTTGATTTGTGCTGTGATCTGTGTTGTAAATTATTTATCTGTGATGTAATTTATTATCTACGATGAACTTATATTATTCATCCATGATCTGTGAATGAAAGGTAAGCGTTATAGATTATACCGCTTATCGATATTTCTGTGTTTGAATCTGTAATGGTTGATGTTGTTGCATTATTGTGTGTAAACCCCTGGACTACACTATACACACAAATATGGATTTCACGAGGAAATCGGTTTGGGTCACAGATATTTGAATTTAATGAAATGGTTTTAAAAAAATTGAATTTTTAAATTCAAATAATTTTGGAAATGGAATTGGGTTGAATTTGAAAAGACTTTTGAAAAGGAATTGTCAAAGACAAAAGTTATTTTTGAATAACTTGATTTAGTTTTGAAATTTAATTTAAAATTTGAATTCAAAATTTGAAATTGAATTCGATATTGAGAATTTATGATGTAAAAAGGTTATACAAACTATAAATGTGTTTATATGTGTTTTTAAACCATTTTAAAAGTATGATTTTGAGAATTTGATATTAACCTAAGTTTATATTTGAAAGGCACTAACTCGTGCAAATAAAATCGGGTTTTTCAAAATGGAAACAAGTAGTTTCAAATAATAATTATGATGAAAAGATTTCAAGTTTGAAATTGAATGGTTTTGAAAGCTATAAATGAATTTTTGTGAAAGATAGTTGAACCCTATTTGGAAATTGATGAGGTTTTTAGATGGTGTATCTTTTAATATAAAAGATTGAAACGGGAATTGTTTTGAAAGCTATGAAATGAGTCTTTGATTTAAAGATCGGATGAGTTAATCAAATTTGAAATGGAATCGTTTTAAAAGGCTATAAATGAATCTTTGTGAAAGATTGGTGAACCTTGTTTAAAATTGAAAGGGGTCTTAAAAGTGAATCTTTTGTTTAAAAGATTAAAATTTGGAAATTGTTTAAACAATTGAAGGTTTTTGAAATGAATCTTTTTGTTTAAAAGATTGGAAATGGTAATTTGTTTTAACCATTTGAATGAAAGGTTTTGGGCTTTAAGTTGTGACTTAACTGAAATCCCAACATCCATATGTTTTAAATATTGCGCTCATTATTCAATTTAGCCGGAAGAGGACCTTGTGTCATATAACCCATTCTGAATAATGTTACGACGATACGGATAGCATTTGAAGACCGGTGGTGAAGATCAGATACTTTCGAAAGCGAAAGGATGACCTATCGAATGCCTCTGCACCGAATGGCCCCAGATAGAGATTTTAGCACCCATTGTGATGGGGAATCCGGACGTGATTAGGAATTATCTGGATTGCAAGGGCTTCTTTGGAACTGCCTTCGATTCTGTTCGAAGCCGGAACAGACTTGTATGGATGTGTGACTGACATTACACTTTGAGATGTAAAACCGATTTCTATCAAATACATTTCTGTTTGGTGGCGGAGATTTATTCTCCTAGCTTAACACCCTTCTCTCAGACGTACGAGCTCAGAGGTTATGTAGTTGATGGTTACTAATGATACATTCCCAATTTGGTAATGTGGCATATGAAGTGTTGCTGATCATTTGTTGATCAAAGCATGGCTTTCGTGAAAAGCGTAGCTTTGTGGACGAGACCTCATCGAGCCTCACAACACGGTAATGGTCGAAACAGGAAAGATGCTGCATGGTTTCAGGGGTAGAGCCCCTAAGGTATGACCATTCCTTCTGGAAAAGGGTGGTATCATGGTATGGAGCCCGGTACTTACTCATGTGGACACTGTAGTATATTAATTACCGTGTGATGTTGTTGGAGTCTCCTCGGATAAAGGTCCCAAAGGACCAGGGGTGGCATATCTTAGGTTTTATACCCCAAGAAGAGGGTAGTCGGCCTTGTGTTAGCAGAGAACTGAGGGATGGTTCTCGGGGCATCCCTCTAGAGGCGTACCTATGTGGCAATGAGAAGTTCCTTGGCCTGACCATTTGTTGGAAAACCCAAAGAAACAATATGCACCCTGTAGTATGCTGGCTAAGATTAATATTATACTTTCGAAATGTTTTCCACTATGCACTAATAATAATATCAAATTGTTTTTCGCGTATCAAGCATTTTTGACTATCATAAGGAGAAATCTCCTCCAATTCTGCGTTTGCATGGTGTGTGTGGAGGGAGGCCCTATGGTAGTTTCATTTTCCAAAAAGCATTACGGATTTCAAATTTAAATTCTTTTGTTTGTTTTAAAGATAAACTATTTTGTTTGCTCATACCTGTCCCACGACTGACCTGGAGTTTATTGTTCCTTTCCTAAACTCTGGGTGCCCACAATTTTCCACACGGGCAGTCTAGAGTTGGGTTTTTCAGATAGTAGATATAGATATTGATTTGGTAGCTTTTAGCTTCTCTTTGGTATTCTTTGGAGATCTTGGATATTGGAGTCTATGGATTCATGGACGAGACTTGCTTATCTTGGTACAATTTGATGGTGGTTTGAGCTACTGGCTTGGAGTTTTTGCATTGGTGCTTTGGAACTAAAGTCATTGTTGCTATTTGGAGTTTTTGGTTCCGCTGCTGTATCATATTGTTATTCCGCTGTAGCATTGTTATCTTGTATCTCTGATATTGATTCATATTGTATCATTGTTGTATCGAATGTTGTATATCAATGATATTCATTCTTTTCTTCCGCTGTGTTGTTGTACATAATGTGTTATAAGCTCCGGCATGACTCAAATTTCAACATTTGGATCTGCGGCATTCCAGTACACGTGGAGTACGGATGTCGATTTTCGAACGCTGGAATTTGGACCTTAACATCTACATATTTATACATCAATATCCTAGGGTGAAAAATTCAGTCCACAAGAATTCAAATAATGAGATTATAGAGCAATTAAAGGTTGATAAATCTCTAGAAGTTAGAAGTACAAGTAATAATAGTCGGGATATGGGTCGTGATTGGTAGTGTAGGTGTGATAACCCGAATTTCTGGACATCTATAAAAGAAATTTTTATCATACAAAGTACAAATGTAAGTATATTAATAAACATAGTTTATAATTTAAAATATGATACCTAAATCTTTATAAAACATAAGTAATACAATATAAGTAATAAAAAGGGTATACAACATTTTAAAATAACAATTCTCATGCTTAATTACAAATGTTGATATATAAGTCTTTTAGTGACAAATGTTAGATGATTGAACAAGTGTTAAATTTTTACCTTTTCTTTTAGTTTTAGAAAAATATTAGATAAAACAAACCAAATATATTTTTACCTTGTTTTCCTTCCTATTCTCATTTTCAAAACTCAAGCCTATAATTCTCAAATCAGGAAAACAATATTTAAAACAATCTAAAGTTTGTAGAAACCTAAATTTATTGCAAGAAATCTGAAGTTATAATCCATCCCAATCTTCTTTCATTCATCTTCTTAACTGAAACTAGTAAGAAATCAAGCAAAACAGATTCAAACTGCGATAAAGCAATACAGAGATTCAAGTTTTTTCAAGACTGGGTTGATTCGAAATGCAAGCATCAAACTCGCAGTTATAACCAGAAAGCAATTTCCAGATTTTGCAAAAGGAAACACAATCATGGCTGCTCCTCTGTTCAAAATACAGATAGGTGAGTAAAATGATACAAATTAAATGTTAAATCTTGTTTAAAACTTATGCTTGTGGGCAAACTTCACCTTAAAGTAAAATCTTTTTTACAATATACTGTGCATATGTAAGTTGTGGAAGAAATGACTGTGCAAATGATTTATAGAGCTATATAGATAAGTTATACCTGGTATATATATACATTACCTCTGTTCTTTGTTTTACAGCCCCCATACTCAGAAAAATCAAATCTCTCTTTATATAAATCACTACAGGTTGTGATGTTTAAGGGATATATGTTTGATATAACTTGATTTTATTTTGGAAAACAAATTGATTTTTAAGTAAGAATGGTGAGTGGTTTTACTGGGAAGTGGAAATTCCCGTACAAAAAAAAAGTTAAATCCAGAAAACAAATTATTTAAATTTCCATTTTTCAAATTCACATCTTGATTTGCATTTGAAATCTTGATTTTTGATATTGATTTCATAATTCTAAATTTTGGGAATGTCGAGAATTTGAGATGGCCAGAAAATGGAATTTCGTCAAATTCTTGACAATCGAAGAAAGATCCGGAGCCGTGATTTACGATGGATGAGCGTTAGGGGTTAGAGATGATGGGAAAAATAGCGTGAGATTTATCTCCGATTTGTGGTGGTCGGGTAAGGCGAGGTTAGGGTTTAAGGATGTGTGAGGGTGGTTTTCGGTTGAGTGTTGAGGGCAGGATGATTTTGCCAAAGGAAGCGTGTGCACATGGAAAATATGGAGGAGGAGGATTTGCCGAAGCTTTGGGTGAAGTTTAGGCGAGGATGGGGGTTAATGGAATCGGAGCGATGAAGTTTTTGGCCATGATCTTCGTTACAGGTAATGGGGAAATTTTGAATTTCACAATTAAGGATTCATCGGCCGTTCAAGATTTAAGGCATGAAGCGGCAAACGAAAGTGACTTGGTAGGATGATCGGAGGCATGGCCGTCGTCCAGGAGATGGTGTGCATGTACACCGTGATACGGTGTGCAAGTGGATGAAGAACAGGGAGAAGAAGAGGAAGAAAAGAGAGGGAGCAGGGAGTTTGTGCTCGTGCGTTATCTCAGGAAATTTGGGGTTTGTCTTGGGTATTGGCTGTGTTGTTGGCGTGTGTTTCTTAGTACAGCAGTTAGAATTAGATAAGAAGAAAGAATAGAGGGAAGAAAGGTTGGAACTCAAGTTATCTCGAGTAATCTTTGGTTTTGTCTCGGGAGAAATGGATAGTAACAAAATGTTTTAAGTTGACACAATGAAGTTTAATATTATACTTAATTATACTTGGGTGTTAAAGTATTGATTAAGTGTTCGATTTATTAAAAGGAATTATTTGTTTAACTTGTTAGATAATTCTTGAAGTTACTTAATTAATAAAGGTTAAGCAAGGAAAATTAAGGGTAGGTTGTTGTAGATAAGTTTAATAATCAAGGATTAATTGTTAAGTAAGTAATTAATTAATTAGTTATTAAAGTTTAACAATTAATAAATAATTCGTGTGGATTATTTGATGATTAATTATCTGTATAATAGATTATAGGGTAATAAAAATAGGGTAAGTGGAATTAAAGTGGATAGGTAAAGAATAATTAGTTTGTATCATTAATTAAAGGCTAATTACTTAATGTACTTGAAGGTGATAATTAAAGATTGATTAATCAAGGTTAATTAATTTAGAAATAATTAAGTAAGAAGTAATTAAGAGGTTAATTACTTAATGAAGAAGAATTATTATGAATAATTACTTAATAAAGTAATTAAAGGAATTAATTACTCAGTATGATTAATTAATTAGATGTGGTTAATTTTGGTTAATTAATTCAGTTTGATTAATTAAAGTTGATCATTTGACGTTGGGTTAAGTATAATTACTTAAGGTAATTAATGGGGTGTAATTTCATAGTAAAGTAATTAATTACTGGATGTAATTTAATTAAATTACTTGATGGGTAGTAATTAAAGGATAATTACTTGATGGAAGAAATTAAGTAATGATTACTCAGTGTAATTGAAGGATTAATTTATATAATTAATCAAGGAGTTGGTTTAATTGCTGAAGTAATTAAGGAAAGTTAATTTCTGAGTGTGATTTATCAAGATTGATAAATGAATGTAATTAAGTTGTCAATTATTATATGAAATTTAAGAATAATTAACTAATGAAAGTAATTAGAGGATCAATAATTAATTTAATTGATGGAAGCATTAAATCCTGTTTATTAATGAATTGAATGATGATGGGTGCTTTAAGTTGGTTGTTATTTCTAAGATGAATTGCTTTGTGATATGATATATTGGATGGACGATGATAATGTGATTATCTATCAATTATGGATTGATGTGTAAAAGTGACATCCTATATTTTTATTTGTATTCACTTAAATAATTTCAGGGAAATAAGATGTTATTGAATTCGAAGAGACCGGAGTTGGGTATTAGTTAATACCCAAAACCACTTCGATTCATTATAGATTGATGTGTGAAATAGGTGATGTCTATAACAACTTGTGAAGTTGTAAATTGATAAATTCCCCAGGTTTATATAAGTTGTATGTTTTGGGGTATCCCTTGTTAGATGAGTTTACTCACGCTGGTTTCCAGCCTGACCCGTGTGTTACTTTAATGTAATGCTCAGGTCCGACCGAGTATTACAGATTTTCAGGTAAGGCCGTTCTGGAACTCAGGAGGCGAGCTGGATGGCAGGAACGTATGAAGAGTTTCCGATGTGATATTGTAGTATCTGGACATGATTGTTTTGTCCAGAATTTATGTATATGTGTAACCCTGATGTATTAAAATGTAAATTAACTGATATAGTTTCTTTGTATAACTGCTATTTTATTTGATATTATATTTGATCCACTGCGAATGTGAGGTTTCTGTGACTTGTTTTCTGTTTCATCTTTTTTTCTTCTTCTTTTACTAACTATTTGGAATTTTCGGAATCGAAATTTCCGGGTTGTTACATTTGGTATCAGAGCTGAAGGTTAAGCGAGAACCTTGGCTCCGGTGGGATTACTCATTAAGGATAGGGTAAGTGGTACCCTAGAATGAGTTGAGTATATATATATATATATATATATATATATATGTGTGTGTGTGTGTGTGTGTGTGTGTGTGTGTGTGTGAGAGCGTACTTGTTATTTTCTTATATAAAATTTTTAAAAGATTATATAAGAATATATTTTGATATATAAAGCAATATTTCTATCTAAAAAATATTAAGGGAATTGGTTGTTAAAATTATTGGAATTAAGTTGAGAAGTGATAGAACACAACCAACCTGAAATTGAAATTGAATAGAGATAAGTTTGAAATAAATTAAAAATTTAATTCGTGAATTTGAAAAAAATAACATGTCAGAATAAGGTAATAATGAAATGTTTTATGGAAGTAAACCATTTAGATAAGTATGGGATATAAATTGAAATTGAAGTTGATCTAAATTGTGAAGTTTGAATCTTAAGATTTAAAAAAACATTTGAAATTTGTTTTCAAGTTATTAAAAATGAATAATAAATAATATTATTTGAATGAGAGAGTTGGATGCAAACATGAGTTGTTTAAAGATTTAAAGGAATTTGTTTTAAATTAAAACCAAGGGTGGTTTAAATTTTAAAATTCGGCTTGGTGCGCCAAGAAGCAATTATGTATATGTGTGGATATACATAATATCAAAGATGATTTGAAATAAACTCTAAATATTGAGTTTTAAATCTGAAATGAGTTATAATATCCAAAGTGATAAGTTTTTGAACTTAATAAGTGGGAAGTTAAATGATTGATTGGAATTGAGAGTTTGAATGATCACAAAATGGGTTTGAGATCTGGAAATTGAAATAATTGGTGTTGGATAAATTTGGATATTTATTTATACTGATATCATTCCATTGTTACAAATAATTTATGAAATGTAATTTGATTTGTTTAAATAAAAATGAAGAAATGGATTGTGGTAATATATCCATTGTAGAGATAAATAGAATTTAACTTAAATTTAAAATTAAGGATATAGAATTCCTTTGAACTTAAGATTTGAATGTTAAGAAATGAATTTGTAAATTCAAATTGTTTGAAACTCTTACTTGAACCTTGTAATGAGTTAAGTAAAGATAATTTAAAATGGAATTTTGAAATTTGGACTCAAATTGTTTAAAAACTTTAAATAAAGGATAATTTGGTCTAAAAGGTTAAACCAATACTTGAAATTTAACTCGAATTTATATAATTCGAGATGGTTTAAATTTGAAATTTAAATTAGTTCAAATCAAATTTGATTTGAATTAATTGAAATTGTGATTGAAGATGTATGAGTATAAGATTTAAAGGAAAATTTGAATTGGATTGATTTGAATAATTTGGAATTGTAATTAAAGTTTAATAGTTTTAAATTCAAATGGAATTTGAATTGAATTTGGAAGGAAATCAAGAATAATTCAACTTTATTTGGAAATGGAGTTTGAAATTGATATTAATTCAAACTGGAGATGAAATGAATTGAAAATTTGAAACTAGTTCAATTAGTAGAATTTGAGATCATGTTTGAACAAAGTTTAAATTTGGAAAGAAACTGGGATTAATTCAACATGAATTGGGGTTGAATCAATTTCAATGGAAATTGAAGTTATTTAAATTGGAATTGGGTCAATTTAAATGAAAGTGGAAATTTAAATTGAATTGATGAGAATGGAGATTGGGAAGTGAACAGTTTTGACTCTGGACTACTTTTAATATAAATTGTTTTAATATAAACCTATTTGTCCAAGCTATTTATTATATATACAACCTTTCCTTTAAAAGCCAAACTATCTTACACTTGTTTTACAATTATTTTTGAAACTGTTTAACAATTTTCCAACTGTTTTATAAAATTACTATCTTACTACTATTTTGCAATTATCTAAAATTTCTATAATTATTTTAACTATTTTCTAACTATTTTACACCTATTTTACAAACTAATAATTATTTTTCAACTACTTATCTATTTTTAATTTTTCAAGCTATTTTCTAAATAAACTGGTCGGAGTTCAAACTGTTAATAGTTAAATACCCAATCGAGATAAAAATAGAGGTGATAATCCAAATGGATTGAAGAAATTGTGAGTAAGTGGATGTGAATAGAAATGGAATTGATTTGGCTAATAACCAATTAAGATGAATACGTAGGGTGTACGTATGTTATTCTATTTGCATAATGATTTGATCCAGATTCGAGCACAGAATTTCGAGATAGTATGCCGATCGGAGTTGGGATTTTTCACTCGATTTTCGACGGCAAACCTGGGTATGGATTGTTGATTGGTTCTGGATATTCTCTATCACAGTTAGGCTATGCAAGGATAATGATGGTTTCTGATCAAGAAACCAGATCTGTGTCCGCACTAGGAAGTCGGGTGGACGATACTAGTTCGGAAGTGAAATTGTGTGATCGAGTGAGCGATCAGATTGGTATGGCGTACGAATGATAGGTGTACATCGTACGAATTTGAATGAAATTGATATTGGAAAGAGTAATCAAATTTGAATATTTGATTTTGGGTAAATAATGTCATATATCTTGGTTATATAATATAAAACTCCCCTTGATGAATCTATTGCCAGAAGGAAAGGATTTTGAAAGTGTTTGAAGTATAAAAGGATTTTATACAAGTTTAAAATGATCCAAATATTTTTATCAAGGATTATATATATATATATATATATCCCTACATATAAAGGATCTTATGATTATTTTGGAAAAGGTTTTGGGAACCTTTGGATTTGGAAAGGCTTTTGATTTTTGGGTAAAATTAATATGAGAATTTGGGAAGCCTAGTTTGAGAATTATCGATTTTGGAATAATCAATTTTGCGTAAAGGAGCTTTGTATGAGATCATACTAGGTGTATGATTTGAAAGATACTATATGTGTATAGTATAAAATGTTTTGATGATGGCCCTGGGGAAAAAGACGCTCCCTTGAAATGAACTTCTCGGAAGTGCCACCGGGTGGTGCTGCCTTGAGCCCCAAGGGGGGGTTTCTAAAGTTGATCCTGTGAGGAGTCTGGAAAAAACTAGTTCCTAGGGATTATGAGTAGAGTATAACATAGCGAAAGTCGTGTGTGCCGCTGAGAGCCAACAGTCTGCGTTTGATTTTATATCGGTAGACTGCGACCTATGTAGGAGTTGAGAAGTTTCCTTTCGACAGCGAAAATCAGAGGCCCCTGAGAGCCTGCAGTTACATGGACTTTTGCTGTGACGGCAACGTAACCCTGGAATGTAACTGTGATCTGTTGGGGGATCCATGGCGTAATCAAGAGGCCGTGGAGAGCCTGCAGTTACATGGACTTTTGCTACGATGGCAATGTAACCCTGGAATGTAACTGCGACCATGGATGGGGGTGATGATTTCTAGAGCATTCTCACAATGATATTCTCTCTATTTTCAAAAAAAAATTCTATATTTTCAATAAAATTATTTTCAAAGTATTTTCACTAGGTGTTGAAACGGGTCTGCCAAGCACTTGTAGATTTTCAGTCATACGCCTGATCAACGTATGACCGAATTTCTATGAGAACAAGGATGGATTGGTTAAAACATCAAATTATAAAAAGTATTTCTATAAAACTATTTTGGCAGCATTACAGATTTTAAAAAGTGTTTTAAAAATGATCAAAGAAAACTTATATAATTTTAAGCTTTTAATAAAATTTGGCTTCGTTTCTTTTTTAGGACGAAAAGATTCAAATTGGGGAGGAATGTGGTAACCCGAATTTCTGGGAATCTGTTAATTGGAAATTAACACGATTAAAATTGTTAAAATACTTATTTGTTAATTTAACAAATGAAATTATGATATTTATAGATATCTGGATATGTAAATAAATTTAATAATCTGTGTTATAAATTAAATTGATTTGATAATTTTTGATAATAAAATTTTGAATTGATCTGATAATCTTCTTTAATTAATATTTAAATTGGTAGATTTTTTAAATCTAATAAATTGTTTCTATTTATAATATATGTAATTGAATATATTGTAAATATATATAAGCATTGGTTTGAAAGTCAGTAAATAAAGCAATTTAATCAATATCTGTATGGTTTATACTTAAGGTAAATCTTATTTGTTTAAATTATATTTAATTGACTTAAATATGAATTTAAATTATTTTAACATAAAAGCTTTGTTTTATTTTCTTTTTAAAATATTACTTGAAATTATATAAGAATTTAAAATACAATTTACAAATGATCTTAATTTATTTAGTAACAAAAGTAATTTATAGTCTCTTTTATAAATCATTTAAATTTGTTAAATTTGTTATTTTAAAATAATCATTTTAGTGCTTAGTTCTTATGAGCATAAATGGATTTTTATAGAAATAGGTTTTGTCATTTTAAAATTTTAATAAGAGTTATATATGCATATATATAACGTGATTTTTAGATTGGAGTTTTAATTTAATTTAAATTTGGGTTCAATGTTTTGGAATTAGCATATATGTATATGTACTTATTTTAGTGTTAAACAAATCTTTGGAAATTTATATACATGCATACATACATATATATACATACATACATACATACATATATATACATACATACATACATACATATATACATATATATGTAAGATTGGTTTGTAAATATTTAAAGGTGAGATTTAATTAAGGATTGAAATTGGTAAACCATATATATAGATAAACTAAATATAATTTGGCATAAAATTATGTAAAAGACATATTTATCATATAAAGTACAAATGTAAGTAGATTAATAAACATAGTTTATAATTTAAAATATGATACCTAAATCTTTATAAAACATAAGTAATATAATATAAGTAATAAAAAGGGTATACAACATTTTAAAATAACAATTCTCATGCTTAATTACAAATGTTGATATATAAGTCTTTTAGTGACAAATGTTAGATTATTGAACAAGTGTCAAATTTTTACCTTTCCTTTTAGTTTTAGAAAAATATTAGATAAAACAAACTAAATAATTTTTTTACCTTGTTTTCCCTAATTTTATTTCCTATTCTCATTTTCAAAACTCAAGCCTATAATTCTCAAATCAGGAAAACAATTTAAAAAAATAAAATCAAAAGTTTGTAGAAACCTTAAATTATTGCAAGAAATCTGAAGTTATAATCCATCTCAATCTTCTTTCTTTCATCTTCTTAACTGAAACTAGTAAGAAATCAAGCAAAACAACTTCAGGTTCGAACTGCGATAAAGCAATACAGAGATTCAAGTTTTTTTCAAGACTGGGTTGATTCAAAATGCAAGCATCAAACTCCCAGTTATAACCAGAAAGCAATTTCCAGATTTTGCACAAGGAAACACAATCCTGGCTGCTCCTCTGTTCAAAATACAGACAGGTGAGTAAACTGATACAAAACAACCGTTAAATCTTGTTTAAAATTTATGCTTGTGGGTAAACTTCACTTAAAGTAAAATCTTTTTACAACATACTGTTGCATGTGTATGTTGTGGAAGAAATGACTGCGCAAATGATTTGTAGAGGTATATAGATATGTTATACATGGTATATATATATACGTTACCTCTGTTCTTTTTTACAGCCCCCAAACTCAGAAAAATCAAATCTCTCTTTATATAAATCACTACAGGTTGTGATTTTTAAGGGATATATGTTTGATATAACTTGATTTTATTTAGGAAAAAAAATGAATTTTAAGTAAGAATGGTGAGTGGTTTTACTGGGAAGTGGAAATTCCAGTATAAAAAAATAAGTTAAATCCAGAAAACAAATTATTTAAATTTCCATTTTTCAAATTCACATCTTGATTTGCATTTGAAATCTTGATTTTTGATTTGATCTCATAATTTTTAATTTTGGGAATGTCGAGAATTTGAGATGGCCTGGAAATGGAATTTCGTCAAATTCTTGACAATCGAAGAAAGATCAGGAGCCGTGATTTACAATGGAGGAGCGTTAGGGATTAGAGATGATGGAAAAAATAGCGTGAGATTTATCTTCGATCTGTGGTGGTCGGGCAAGGCGAGGTTAGGGTTATGGATGTGCGAGGGTGGTTTTCGGTTGAGTGTTGAGGGCGGGATCATTTTGCCAAAGGAAGCGTGCGGACCTGGAAAATATGGAGGAGGAGGATTCGCCGAAGCTTTGGGTGAAGTTTGGGCGAGGATGGGGGTTAATGGAATCAGAGCGATGAAGTTTTTGGCCATGAGCTTCGTCCCAAGTAATGGGGAAATTTCGAATTTCATAATTAGGGATTCACCGGCCATTCAAGAGTTAAGGCAGGAAGCGGCAAACGAAAGTGACTTGGTGGGATGATTGGAGGCGTGGTCGTAGTCTAGGAGATGGTGTGCATGTACACCGTGATGCGGTGTGCAAGTGGATGAAGAACAGGGAGAAGAAGAGGAAGAAACGAGAGGGAGCAGGGAGTTTGTGCTCGTACGTTATCTCAGGAAATTTGGGTTTGTCTTAGGTATTGGCTGTATTGTTGGCGTGTGTTTCTTAATACAACAGTTAGAATTAGAATAGAAGAAAGAATAGAGGGAAGAAAGGTTGGAACTCAAGTTAGCTCGAGTAATCTTGGGTTTTGTCTCGGGAGAAATGGATAGTAACAAAATGTTTTTAGTTAACATAATGAAGTTTAATATTATACTTAATTATACTTGGGTGTTAAAGTATTGGTTAAGTGTTTGATTTACTAAAAAGAATTATTTGTTTAACTTGTAAGATAATTCTTGAAGTTACTTAATTAATAAGGGCTAAACAAGGATAATTAAGGGTAGATTGTTGTAGATAAATTTAATAATCAAGGATTAATTGTTAAGTAAGTAATTAATTAATTAATTAATTAAGATTTAACAATTAATAAATAATTCTTGTGGATTATTTGATGATTAATTATCTATGTAAGAGATTATAGGGTAATAAAAATAGGTAAGTGGAATTAAAGTGGATAGGTGAAGAATAATTATTTTGTATCATTAATTAAAGGCTAATTACTTAATGTACTTGAAGGTGATAATTAAAGATTGATTAATCAAGGTTAATTAATTTAGAAATAATTAAGCAAGAAGTAATTAAGAGGTTAATTACTTAATGAAGAAGAATTATTATGAATAATTACTTAGTAAAGTAATTAAAGGAATTAATTACTCAGTATGATTGATTGATTAGATGCGGTTAATTTTGGTTAATTAATCCAGTTTAATTAATTAAAGTTGATCATTTGACGTTGGGTTAAGTATAATTAATTAAAGTAATTAATGAGGTGTAATTTCTTAGTAAAGTAATTAATTACTGGATGTAATTTAATTAAATTACTTGATGGGTAGTAATTAAAGGATAATTACTTGATGGAAGAAATTAAGTAATGATTACTCAGTGTAGTTGAAGGATTAATTTATATAATTAATCAAGGAGTTGGTTTAATTGATGAAGTAATTAAGGAAAGTTAATTTCTGAGTGTGATTTATCAGCATTGATAAATGAATGTAATTAAGTTAAAGGTTAATTATTATATGAAATTTAAGAATAATTAACTAATGAAAGTAATTAGAGGATCATTAATTAATGTAATTGACGGAAGCAATAAATCCTTCTTATTAATGAATTGAATGATGATGGGTGCTTTAAGTTGGTTGTTATTTCTAAGATGAATTGCTTTGTGATATGATATATTGGATAGACGATGATAATGTGATTATCAATCAATTATGAATTGCTGTGTAAAAGTGACATCCTATATTTTTATTTGAATTGTATTCACTTAAATAATTTGAGGGAAATAAGATGTTAATGAATTCGAAGAGACCGGAGTTGGGTATTAGTTAATACCCAAAACCACTTTGATTCATTATAGATTGATGTGTGAAATAGGCGATGTCTATAACAACTTGTGAAGTTGTAAATTGATAAATTCCCTGGTTTATATAAGTTGTATGTTTTGGGGTATTCCTTGTTAGATAAGTTTACTCACGCTGGTTTCCAGCCTGACCCAGGTGTTACTTTGATGTAAGGCTCGGGTCAGACCGAGTATTACACATTTTCTGGTAAGGTCGTTCTAGAACTCAGGAGGCGAGCTGGATGGCAGGAACGTATGAAGAGTTTCCGCTGTGATATTGTAGTATCTGGACATGATTGTTTTGTCCAGAATTTATGTATATGTGTAACCCTGATGTATTAAAATGTAAATTAACTGATATAGTTTCTTTTTATAACTACTATTTTATTTGATATTATATTTGATCCGCTGCGAATTTGAGGTTTCTGTGACTTGTTTTCTGTTTCATCTTTTTTTTATTCTTTTCCTAACTATTTGGAATTTTCGGAATTGAAATTTCCGGGTTGTTATAGTAGGGACATCGTTTCTGAGAAATATTACCTAGATGTAATGTGTTTAAACCCTGCAGTATTGAGTTATAGTTTAAATCATCAATCTTTAAATCATTTTGGAGTTAATTTTGAAGATGTTAACAGTTTAGGGACGTTTGAGCATATTATCAGTTTTCTTTTTATATTTCTCTAACAACAATTAAAACAAATTAAGTTTAGCTAAGAAATAATGGAATTGCTTCAGATTTTATTTCATTAGAGTGTTTTGGTCCCTTGCCTGTTAGATGTCATGGATGTGGTGAGAGTGCTTTGGTCCAAAATATCATGGATCAATCAAAATATTCCACAAAATTCCACAAATCTCGTAATTTACTAAACCATCTCAACATCCACTTGTTTAGGCAAAAGAACATGTCTCGGTTTGACCATGCACTTTAGCAACATTTGGTTCCGTAGGGATGCATTAATACTTACTGGTACTGATACTTAAAGTAGCTATCTTGAAATTATTATAAATAAAAGAATATACAGATCCAAATTTCTAGATTGTTTAGGGTCGTCGTCTATATATAAATTGCAAGTGTTAGTACTGAAACTATGATCCGAATCTGGTACAGTTGGTCCCGTTGAAGTTTGTGCTTAAAAGTGACCTAGGTTTTTTTTTCTTTTTTCACATTCATTAACTTTACAGTAACCCTTTTTTTTGAAATGGTACTTAGATACAGCATGTCACTGGGATAACATATCAAAACTCACATGTCAATATATGTTCGAATCACGCTATGCAATTTTCGAACTTGTGACCTCTCGCACCAAAGTCGAATCACTTACTATTGGAACAATGGTGCTTGTCTTACAGTAACCATTTCTAGTGCATTTTGTTGATATTCAATGCACCCTTGAATTTGGCTAAAAGCCGTACATCCCTACATGCCTATTTAGGCTCTTTAGTAACGCTCATATTATTTAACCTTTCCTTATATGCTGTACATCCCTACATGTAAAATGAACCATAAAAGAATGGGTAGATGTTGAATAAATCTCAAATTTTGAAAGCAGGTCCTCTTCAACACCTTATGGTATTGTTGTTATGGAGTCTACATCTTCGAGTAAGAGACGGGATAGGTTGAAACTTGTAATGCGCAAATACCCAATTGTGCAACATATTACATCATATGTTCAGTGTTTTATTGCTGAAACAAATTATGTTGTTAGGTCACCTTTTGCTGAAGTTATGTTTGGTTGCAAGATATATACCAATATTTTCTATTTACATTGATAATCCAAATTTTTTGGGGGATTATCTAAATGATTAAATAGATAAAACTTAATAACTTTTCTATTCTTCCATCAGGTTTTACCCCTATATTGATCAAGTTCAATATCACTGGTTCCATGAACTATAACACAACTTGGTATTTAAAAATATATGTTAATTAGAAAGTCTAAAAAATTATTTTCCATGAAATGAAAAATGGACTGCTCAAGTTAATATCATCACAATAATTTATTAAGAATTTTTTGATCGATGTGGGATCGTTATGTCCAGAGCTAACAGATGGGAGGCTTGATGTTGATATTCATGCTTTTAATGGTTTTGTTAGTGATTCTCCACTGAAGCAAGCATATTTTCAGTCTTTCTATGCTCTCCCTCGTTTGATGAAGCTCATGCTCATATCTAAGAATCAATTCGTGCTTTAAATATTGCACAACCTAACCTATTCCTTGCTTGTTCACAATGTCAGTTAACTAACATGGATCAGGTAGTCATAGCACCACCAAAATACCCACAATCCACTGTATTAATACTGTAATATTATGGTTCCTCTGAATTTTTTATCATTTGCGGTTCCTCTAATTTTCATTGCTTTAATACTAGTCCACTATATTAATACAAACTGCTATTGTACTTACGGGAGTTTTTCATTTTTTAGGAGCTAGTGTAACGAGATGTGAGTTTTTGTCTTCTTTTTTCGCTTTGTTATCTAGTTTTGCTGCTACCAATAATGCTGCCACCTCCTATTTCCATGCGCATGCCTGTTTCCATTTTCATGCTCTATTTTCACGTATGCATATGTATTATTTCTGAGTACAAACCGGGTATACGAGTATGCATTAGAGCGTAAATTGGAAAATATGTGTCTGCATATGTGTTGAGTGAGTAGTTGGTGTATCGGAGCATTAATTGCTGAAGTTGAGAGGTGTACAAAAATTCTTATTTCACATTGATTTAAAAGAAAGCAACATATATTGCTATCTTCATAGCAGTTTGATATGTCTAAAGGGAATGAGGTGAAGGAAAAAAGTGGTTAATGCTTAATTCTGTGATAATATTTGATCAATTATTAAATCAGCAACTTAGGCATGATTATCTTGTTAATAATCTAATTTTGTGATAGAATCTGTACGCATATTAAGGGCCAACATGTTTAATGCTAACTTTAATCTATGTCTGCAAGAGGTAAGAACATAGAGGTATTTTTTTCTTCCTTGCCCGTTCACTCAGTGTGATATTATGGGTTTGAGATAAATTTATAACAAATCAGTTTTGAAGCTAGCTACCTAATCTACTGAGCAAGTTTTATTTAATGCATTTTAGTTTTGCATTCTATTTGTCTAGGGAGATATAAATCATCTTAATAAGCTTGTCTAATTTGCACGGTTATGACGACTAGACTAACAAAAGGAACCTTGGAAAAATTGTAGCTTGAAAATTATCAGGTGTGCTTCCTTTTAGTTGATGTCGCTGCTTTTATTTCATTGTGCGAATGCTTGCACAGTTGCAATGACTTTTAGTTTCTGAAAATTTCTATAGTTTCAGTTTGAGTTCATTACATTCTTTGCTCTTTTAGTAAAATTTATTATGATCTGCATCTATATACGGTTGATAAAAAATGACATCTGAGTGTCCTATGCCAGATATTTAGTATATGTATATCAAAGAGTTGGGAGAATTAATTTCATGTTTACAGGAATTTGTAGTTGTCATCTGCCTTTGAACTATATTTGTAGGTTTAGTGTTTGCACCTTTTTCACCTTCGCCATTTTATTTTGATACTACTTGCTTTGCTTTTAGTTGGTCGAACTATATTGGTAAGTTTATTATCTATACTAGGATAAATTCATAGTTTCCCATACAAAAACCATTACCAACCGAGGTCGTGTATGGATCTCTTATCTTGAATTCATGTATAAAATAATCGTGAATACCGACCTTGTTCAAATAAGCATGCACCCCAAACTATCACATGCCTGTACTTACTGTGAATGTAAATCTCAGTGCACTGTTCATTACTTCATCTTACTTCAGATTTCATCTTACCACATTACACAGTGATGACGCTGACATTACTAACGTTTATTATTGTTAACTCTGCTTTTTCAGCAAGGCCGTGACATCAAAAATCGACCGAGAAGCCAATGATAGTTCATCTCGAAGGATGGTCGATTTAACCTCCCAATAAAGCAAGTTCTGTTGAATGAATTTTCAGATAAGATCCCCTACGGAGGGGGGTCCAGAGGGGTGCCAACCCCCCAAGGTGGGGGTGCGGGGGCAATGCCACCGCCTACGGTGTTCGACCTGACCGGTCAGGTCGCAGGGGTCCAGGGGGCAGCGCCCCGACCAAAACGGTATACGACTTACCGACTTAACAAGGTTGCCGACTTAACAAGGTTGCCGACTTAATATGGTTAACGACTCAATAAGCTTAACGACTCAAGGATTGGACGACCTAAGAAGTGCCACGACTTAACGAGTTAAGGTTCAAGGCGACTTAGAGGAATGGAACGACTCAAGAGGGTTAACGGTTCATGAGACAGGCCGACTCAGTGGATCAACGACTCAAGAACTGTGCGACTCAAGGTCTTCACGACCTAACCGTTCAAGGGCTGAACGACCTACGAGTTAAGGATCTACGAGTTAAAGAATCTACGAGTTAAAAGATCTACGAGTTAAGGCCACTACGAGTTAAAGACTCTACGAGTTAAAAGGTCTACGAGATAAGGATCTACGGCTTAAGGCCTCCACGAGTTAAAGAGTCTACGAGATAACAATCTTACGAGTTAGAAGATGGCGCGACAGGAAGTCTGCGGCTCAAAAGATAAGTTGTTCACGACCTAAGACTTGGAGACAAGTTCAACACCACGCTATAGCAAGAAGAATCGCTAACGACTTACGACCTATGATGAGTCGTGTACGACTCATGCTAGCATAAAGGAAACTGCATTTGGTTAACTCGTGAACGACTTAGAACTTGTATCATTCATTCAGATGGGTGCATAACTCTGGGCCGAGCCATGAACCCAGTAAATCAGCCGCGACCTACCATGAGTCGTATACGAGTTACGACTCATCATGAGGCGTACACGAGTTACGACACATCGTGAGTCGTATACGAGTTACGACCTAACTCCGAAGATGCCTATAAATACGCCCATAACTCCAACAGAAAGGGGACTTTTGGCTCATTCTCTTCAAGCGCCGATACTCTGCTGCATTCCAAACCAATCCAACACTCGAAGCTCTCAAGACACGAAGAACGCTACAAACAACTTCAAGAAGAGATCACATACATCCAACATGGATTTGAAGACTCTCATCTTCATTGAAGTTTGAGCTACTCGTTCAAAGTGTCTTGTAATTCAAAGTGTATTGTACTTGGGAAGAATTGTATCAACTTGTTACGAAATCGTCAATCAAGATATTCAAAGTGGACGTAGGCTCTCTCTTAAGCCGAACCACTATAAAATTGCTTTTTTTTACTGCTTTTCCGCTGTTATCTACTTATAATCTGTTCCCGAGCTATCGGGTGGTGCTTTCACAATTACACTTCATACACCGGGGTGTTAGCGTTCAAATTTTAGCGTTAACAATTATCATCTTTGTGCGGGCTTTGTTATTATCACAGTTCATATTGAGTACCTTCTTTCATGAAGCTAAATGACACTAGCAATATTTGAAGTCATACATCATCTTTCACAATATTTTACTTGAGACGGTAATTATTTCATTATCTATATTTGGGGAAGTAACTTTTTGATAGGTATGAAATATTATGTATGGACACGAAAAAGATGTTAAATCAATATGTATGAAATACTAAGTTTGGATATGTGAAATGTTATTTGAATAATATGTGCGAAATGCTTAGTTTGAATACGTGAAGTTGTTTGATTGATCTGTATGAAATATTATGCTGCAATTTACCGTATATGTTATCTGCGATAATAAATGAGAAAATGTATTATATATATATTATATATATTAATAATAATAAAGAGCTGACTCTGAGATTGGTAAATTCTATAAATTAATATTACATGGAATTGCATGAAATTAATGCTATTGACTAATAAACGCTATAGAAACTGTATATGGGATTTAAGAATTATGCATAAAAAACACTATAATATAACATCATAAATGCTATAGAAACATGATTGAAACGCTATACAAGTATGACAAGAAACGCTATGGAAAACGAAACGAAGCGCTATACAAATATGATAAGAAGCGTTATACAAGTATGATAAGAAAGCTATTCAAATATCACCTTAACGCTATAACATAATATGATAAAACGCTATAAGATATGCCCAGCAAACGCTATGGAAATCAACTACTGGATAATATTTCCTATAGCGTTTTGGTTTAATAACAGAGGAAAAAGTTTTATATAAAAGATATTTTCATAGCATTTTTTCCCTCCCATGTAAACCTAAAGGTCTACCATAGCACGTCGTTCCATGACGTTCTCTGAAAAGCTATGGTATGTTATAATAGCATTTTCTAAATGCTAGGAAATCCCCATTTCGTTGTAGTGAGCCCATCTTCAAAATCATGCTTTACATAATGTATAAATTCCTATGGCATTCAAAATTCAATATAAATGATTTTAACCCTAAAACCGTGTAAAACAATTAACAAACAAACTTGTTTGTATACAATATATCGTAAAATCCAAGCATATCATCATCAAAAATCTTTATCAAAAATCATCATAGTGGATTTAAACTTAACCCGAAATCAAATGATCATAAAAACAAAAATAGAGATGGATTTGATTATTATTTACCTTGTTTAGGATAAGGAATTTAAGATTTGATTGAGATTAATTCCCCTTTCTCGATTGCTAAGCTTTGATTGATTTTACTCCTTTTCTTCCTAATGTAATGGTTGGCTTGCTCTTTCTTTTTGCTTACATTTTAGAGTTTGAAAAATGAACGTGTATGATAAAGGAAATGAGAATTTAAGGTAATGGAATTATCGTGCACAATTCCTTATATGCCCTTGCGTTAATAATTAACGTATAAAACCATTCATAAGCTCATTTATTTAGTTAAGCTAGACCTCTAAATAAATTTTCAAATCTCAATCCCCTTATGACTTTAATATTTATATTATTTTGTTTTATTTATCTAATTGAATCTCCTGAATAATGTTATTAAAAATTAGGAGTGTTACAATCTTCATTGTCTCATATTCATTTCTTTTGGAGAAAACATAACCTTAAGGACTTATGGCAATGAAACAACTCGAACCTTGCCTATAAAAGGTAATATCTTCAAATCTTTAATGAAAAGGTAATTGTCACTAACTCTAAGTCGTGAGTCGTGGGTCTTAATTATCTAGATGCACAAGCTATAACCTTGCACTTCAACATCAATATAGCTCCAAATCTTGAACCTGAAGCATCAGTGCACACTACCATGTCCCCATTTCCTTCCGCCATAACTAAAACGAGAGCTTCTATCAACCGAAGCTTCAATTAACAGAATGCTATTTCACACTCCCTCGTTCAAACATATCTTCCATTCTTTTAGGTAAGTCTAGTCAAAGATGCTACTACCGTTGAGAAGTCCTTGATGAATCTTTGATAGTATCTGGCCAACCCTAGGAAACTCCTTACTCGGTAATTGTTTCCGGTCTCTTCCAAACATTCACAGCTTTGAATTTTGAAGGATCTATGACCAAACCTTCCCTTGCCACATATGGATTAGGAACTTAACTTTCGGTTTCCATGAACGACACTTGGAAAACAGAGCCATCAACTTGTGATGCCTTAAGGTCTCCAATACTAATCCAAGATGAACTTCATGACCTTGCTCATCCCTAGAATATGACAAAATATCATCCATGAAGATCAACACATACCTATTCAACTTATCGTGGAAGACTCAATTCATAAGACCTAGGAAGAAATCTAGAGTATTGATCAATCAGAAGGGAATAACCAACCAATAATATAAACCATACCTTCTCCCCAACGCAGTCAAAGGATTGCTTTTTTCAGCAAGCCTTAGTTGATGGAACCTCACAGCCAAATCTTACTGTGAGAGTACTATATCTCCACTCAACTGATTGAATAGATCGTTTGTCTTAAAAAATGGATAACAATTCTTCACTCTCTACTCATTCAACCTCTTGTAGTTGATACACATTGAAAGTAATCCATCTAACTTCATCATGAATGCTATAGAAGCTTCCAACAGTAAGCTACTTGGTCTAATGAAACTCTTATGCTCAAGTTCCACTAGCCGTTTCTTCAAATTTTCATCTCCTTGGGAGGTATTCTGTTAGGTGGTCTATTAACAGGTTATGCCCCTGGTACCAAGCCAATATGAAACTCGATTGCTCTTTTCCATGGCAAACTCATCACTAGTTCGAACACATCGACAAATTTCCTATTAACCAAAACTCTATCTATCTCTTCTTCTGGACTTTCTATTGCATATAACGAAACCCTTGATCTTCCATTTATTTTATCTAAGGATACTAAGATATTGTCTTTTCCTTTTAAGTTCGATGTAGCGACGGTCCTCCCAGCACAATAAATTTTAACCTCATTCCGTACCAACAAATCCATACCCAAAATCACTTTGTATCCCTCAAATAAAAAACAAATGGGTCGTGCAAAAATGATTGGTCACACAGTACAAATTCAAGATTGGTGAACCTTTACCCCAGAGTGACATACCCACTAATCGGATTAACTACATGCAAGGAAGTAACTAAGTAATCAATATCCAATCCCACTCCATTAATCATATCCTTAGAAACCAAAGAATGTGGAGCTACAGTGTCGAACATAACTCTAACTGAAAAAATAGAAATAGTAGTCATACCCTTCAAAACACTCTTTCCTTTTTGAATGGTAGAAGGTTCTCTCCTTGGTCCTTCCAAAGCAGACAAACTTGTTTCCTTTAGTTCCAGATAGTTCTTCTTCCTATAGCCCAACTTATCATAGTTATAGCACTTAACCTTGACCATTCCTTCTGATTGAAAACACCGAGAAGCATAATGTCCCTTCTAACCATAGTTGTAACAATTCACATCCGAAAATTTTGGTCTCTCCTTTCTGAAGTCTTTCCTTTAGGCTGATGCTCCTTCTTCCCTTTCTGATAAGGAGAAAATATCTTCTTCGGTTCCAGTTTGGAATTTCCTTCCACTTTTCTCTGTGCTTGGTATATACTGTTGTATCTCCTTGCCACATCCACAACAGATTCAAAAGGAGATGCCAAGTGCAGCATTACCTTATGATCTAAACCTTGCTTTAGTCCCAGAATAAACTGTTCATTCTCCTTTATAGAGTGCTAATCTACTCTCAGCCATACTTTGCTATGGCATTGAAATTCTAAATATATTCTTCAATAGGAAGATCTCCCCACTTGAGATCGAAGAATTCTCTCAACAAAACACTCCTCAGGGACCTAGAAACAAATTTTGTCCCAAACACGTCCTTAAAATGCTCCTAAGTAATTTTGGCTATAGGGGCCTTTAATGTCACTATCTCCCACCAATTTAGGGCATCTTCATGCAACTTCCTAGAGACAGCTACCTTTTCTACACATCGTTCAACCGTAAGTCAATAAATGTATGTTCACTCAACTTCAGCGAATTTTGTACTTCAATCGTCGGATCTTTCTCAGAAAACATCTTCACCTTGGGGTTTCAGTAGTCCAGATTTAACTTAGAAAAGTCCTCCCTTCGAATTGGCCTCAGCCCAAAGACTCTGACATAGCATTTCTCATCTCCTGTTCCATGAACCGCTGGAAATAAAACATTTATATTCAAAAGGATTGGCGAGATAGCTTGACTCACTGCTGGTGGTGGTACTTCCCTTCCATTATCTTCAACAATTTGAGTATTAATATTCCCAATTCTCACATTGCCACCTCATCAGTAATTCCTCCACTTGTCAAGTCCATCTTTACTAAGAAATTCTTCTTACCAAAATGAGAGAAAGATAGCGATTTAGTGTTAAAAAATCTCAGACTCTACCAAACTCATATATATCACTATAGGGAAAAATACAATATATTGTATAGTCTCCTATACCCTTTCTAAGGTATTTGTTTTCATTAACCTATTTATTTTAAGCTGTAACACCCCGCCTTTTCGCATGCTTTAAATCGACACACGTGTCAATTCAAACCATATGGAAGGGTGGATTGTTATGGGGTAAATAAGAAAAAACAAGAAAGAAATAAAACAAACAGAATCTCATAGCGGAAGGATAAAATATAACAATCAAATATACAGTACACGAAGCTATTTACAAAATATTTAATTTTACTTATACAATATATCAAGGTTGCACATACCAACGAATAAAAATCGATGCAGCGGAATACAGTGTAGTGGAACAATATAATATAGTAGGTAGTAGTACTACAAAACTTCATTTTCGTCCTCTAGAATAAAATCGTCAATCTTGAAATGCTCGGACTGACCCGAGCGAATTGAAAAGACAAAACACTCGACTCAGAACTAAAATATCTTATGTAAGTTAAATTAACAGGAATAAATATGAGTGCAGTACCTTAAGAGATGCTCGGTATTCACATCTCCGAAGGATCCGTTAAACTATTTACTATGTAGTATATTTCGCTATTATAATAGTGTCTAATTGTAAAATAAACTTACTTTTTTCTTAGCATTAAGGGGTTACCCATATAGCCCTTAACACGTAATAGTTCCAGTAGTCCATCCAATATCATAGTCACTCCTGATCGGGTAGCCACTAGAGGATACCACACGGGCTACGGGAGAAAACCAAACTCGTACAAGACGCGATAGGGTGGGTGACATGGCACAACTAGGCAATGCCAGTGTAGATATACCAATTACGCATCATTATAATAGTGATGGGGTAAAATGGCAGACACACATGTCAATTCAATGTACATCGTAGTGATGGGGTAAAATGGCTACGGGAGAACCCCCTATCATGCTGCACCCTCTAAGAGAAATGGCAGACACACATGTCAATTCAAACCATACGGAAGGGCGGATTGTTATGGGGTAAATAAGAAAAAAACAAGAAAGAAATAAAACAAGCAGAATCTCACAGCGGAAGGATAAAATATAATAATCAAATATACAGTTCATGAAGCTGTTTACAAAATATTTAATTTTACTTATAAAATATATCAGAGTTGCACATACGAACGAATAAAAATCGATACAGCGGAATACAGTGTAGTGGAACAATATAATATAGAAGGTAATAGCATTACAAAACTTCGTCTTCGTCCTCCAGAATAAAATCTTCGATCTTGAAATGCTCGGACTGACCCGAGCGAATTGAAACGTCAAAACACTCGAGTCAGAACTAAAAGATCTTATGTAAGTTAAATTAACAGGAATAAATATGAGTGCAGTAACTTAAGAGATGCTAGGGATTCACATATCCTAAGGATCCGTTAAACTATTTACTATGTAGTATATTTCGCTATTATAATAGTGTCTAATTGTAAGATAAACTTACTTTTTTCTTAGAATTAAGGGTTACCCGTATAGCCCCTAACACGTAATAGTCCCAGTAGTCCATCCAATATCATATTCCCTTCTGAACGGGAAGCCACCAGAGGATACCACGCGGGCTATGGAAGAAAACCAAACTCGTACAAGGCGCGATAGGGTAGGTGACACGGCACAACTAGGCAATGCCAGGGTAGATATACCAATTACGCATCCGGGCTGGTGGTAACGCGTAGCCGCAGCTACCGCCCACTTTGAGCCACCCCCCTCCAAATGAAAAAAATCCAAAGCGGCCACCGAATCAATTCAAAAGTCAAAGTATAATATCGAAGGGATGTGTTCGATCAAAGGTCCTACCTCATTGGCCCGAGAATCGCTCCTATTTTAGCCACCTTATGCCAACTCACGGGAGTTTGGTCCACGTATTTACCTCAAAGGAAACGTCGCCACCATCCTACTTTATTCTGGAAACTCCACCGCGTACACGGTTGTTAAAGTGGTTTTCGGGTTTGGCAGAGAGTATGACAACTTCCGATCATGGTCTCTTTAACAACCAAAGGTTATTACAACACCGCGGTCTTTTCAAAATAGTTTATACTTTAAAACCAGAATAAAATATTCATTTCAAAACCATATAAATACGATATCATTTCTATTTTAAACCCGAATCAATATGATATCATTTTTATTTCAAATATCTTTTTCAAAAATCACAGAACTTTCAAATGTACATACCTTAAACCCATAGCTTCGAAATAAAATTTTCAATACTTAAATGGTTGAATAATAAATTACTTTATAAAGTAAAAAGCTTTTTAATTTCTCAAATCAATTCCAAATACAGATTTGAATTCCCAAATAAACCATTTAAATTTTCATATATTTCGAAGTTTTAAATATTCCACCATTTCAAAACCAAAATTTTAATTCATATATATATGCCAAATTCACTTTACTATTATTTAGTTTTGAAATACTTACTTAAAAAATCCAGTATCCTTTAAATAAAACTTTCAAATTCAATAATTGAATATTCCTCAATTTATTTAGACTATATATATTCACTTAAATCATCTTAAACCTGAATTTAGTTATAACACCATATTCTTTTTAAATCTAAATTTCAATAAGATCTTAATTAAATAAAATCTCAAATCAATTTCAAAACTATCTTCTCAACTCTGATTTATAAAAATCAATATAAACTCTATATTAGAATATAATTTAAGTAAACACTAATCCATAATATATTTTAATAAAATCAACTTTATTATTAAACTTACTTCATACTTTAAACAATTTTATACATAGCTTAAAGCCAAGAATTTAACTATATATAAATAACCTTTATAAAATATCCGAAATCAGTATCTCATAAAACAATATATATATATTTCTTTACAAAACCATAGAAAATCATTTCAATATGTATATATATATCGCGGTGTCTATGTAATATTTTCTGTCCTATGGTCAAGTGATACGGAAATTTATTATTTCAATCCGTAATTTAAAATAAAAATTACGTTTACATATCATTTCAAACCACAATCCCGAACAAAATGAAAATGCACAATAACTTGTAGTTTATAACAATATAAAATACAACATCCATTCATCCAATATCAACCATCAACCATTTATCGCAATCATCATCAGATTCAACAATAGCATCACTATAGAACGGATAATAAATAACAGGTATTAAATAGCATTTTATATTCAATAATAAATTAAATAGCTGGTTAACTGGCAGTTTATATGCAATGAATAAATTAAACAACAATTTAATTTAAATAAATGAAATTAACTGAGATGATGATTAAAAATACGCCAAACAACCATAAATAAATTTTAAATCACATCAACTAACAATTTAACAAACATAAGAAATTTTAGAAGTTGTGAGTGGGTTAAAACACTCACCTTTTGAATTTAAATCTAAAATTTGAACAGTATCCAAATCCGTCCAAACTAGCGTCAAAATGTCCAGAATTCCAATACGAACCTAGCGGAGAAAACCACACGTGAAACGGAGTTCGTACGCTAAAGTTATATCAGTTTGAGCAATCGAAAATTAAATTTAAATTAAAACAAAAATATAAACCAAATGCACACGTCATCAAGGCCACGTCACCGATAACTCACTATCTCCTTCAAAGCGACACAACGTACCCAGCGGCCTGAAAATAACTTCGAAACCCTATCCATACATGCGCCGCCACTGTCAACGACCAACCCATCGCACGCCCACACCCCTGACGCCGCGCTGAGCTCCCCTACCCAGCCTCGAGCACCATCAACCCATCACTGATCATCCAAAACCCAACTACCGCCCCAAGTTATTAAACCCTAATTCACGAATTCCGGTCGTCACGGTTGAAATTAGGTGATGCGACCACCACCATCTCGAAGCCCGTGACGAGATCTACAATACCCAGTTTTCAATTTCGTCAATTGACGACGAAATCAAAAACGCCCAATTCGACTTTGACTGTGATTTTTGATCAGTCCGGTCACTGTCTCGAAAAACAAACAGTAGATGTAGGTTCGTATCATTGAGGTCTTCGACATATATTTTTTTTAAATTTTTCTGAGGAGTTTGAATTTTGAAGTTGATTTTGGATTTGAATCTGATTTGTGCTTGGATCTAGAACTTGTTTGTCTGCCATTGAGGATTGAGGAGAATAGAATGACTAGTACGTATAGACAAATGAGTGGTAGGGAGGCTAGGGTTTATAACGACATATTTATAGACAAATCTGAGATAGAATGGGTGGGCTCAATTGATATACGCGTTGAACGATGTATGGCCCGAAAAGCCCGTTTCGACTCCGGAACGGAATTGGGTCAACCCATATATCAAAATAGATTTAAATATTTTAAACTCAATGGAAAAGTTTTTGTAACGATTCGAATTTTTCGCGTTCGAAAATCGACATCCATACTTCACATTGTACTCGAATGCCGCAGATTCGATCGTTCAAATTCGAGTCGCCGGAGCTTATAACACATTAAGTAAATAACACAGCGGAAGAAATGAATAATATATTACATATACAGCATTTGATACAATAACTGATACAACATGAATGGCACAATAGAATGGTACAATAGATATCAACATTATCAGAGATACAAAGAATAGCAGCGGAAATAAAAGATAACATAACAAAAGCAGCGGAACAAGATCTCCAATAGAAACAATAGTCTTCAGAAAAGAACTCCAAATAGCAATAGCAACTCCAACCAAATATCTCAATCCAGAAGCTCGAGCCACCAACAAGTGTTGCACTGAGCTAAGCAAGTCTCGTCCGCAAGCGATTGCCAAATCCTAGGCTGAAAGCCATCGAATCTACACCTACTATTGATTATCTGGAAAACCCAACTCTAGACTGCCCGTGTGAGAAATAGTGGGCACCCAGAGTTTAGGAAAGGAACAATAAACTCCAGGTCAGTCATGGGACTAGTATGAGCAAACAAAAGCAATTGGTCTTTTAAAACAAGCAAAGAATTTAAATTTGAAAATTCGCAATGCTTTTTAGAAAATGAAACTACCATAAGGCCTCCCGCCACACACACAATGCAAACGCAGAATTGGAGGAGATTTCTCCTTATGATAGTCAAATATGCTTAATACGAGAAAATTTCTTTGATATTATTACTATAAGTGCAAAGTGTGGAAAAAACCATTTCGAAAGTAAAATATAAATCCTAGCCAACATACGACATTTCGTCGTATGCCTACTATAGCTACCATGTTCAATAGCAGGTTACCGCCACATTCCATGGCAGGTTATACAACTGAAACCGTACAGGGCTCGTATTGTTTTGATTGGATTTCCAACAAATGGTCAGGCTAAGGAACTTCCTACTGTCTATGGGATCGCCTCTGGCGGGACGTCCCGAGAAACTAACGTTACGGTTAGATCTCTGCCAACACAAGGCCGGGTTACCTCTGTAACTAGGTAACTACTACACGAATATGCCATCCCCCGGTCCTTTGGGACCTTTATCCGAGGCGCCTCAAAGCAACAACCACACAGTAAATGAGATTGGAGCAACCACATAGGTTAAATACCAGGGCTCCATACCTGATACCACCCTTTACCAGAAGGGAATGACACACCCTAAAGGGAGCGACCCTCATAACCTTGCCGCATCTTTCCTGTTTCGACCATTTCCGGGGAGTGAGGTCCTGATGCAGTCTCGTCCACAAAGCTACGCTTTGGCACAAAGCCATGCTTTGGGTCAACAGATGACCAAAGCAATGATCACAAAGATAAATGATCAAACAAATGATCATATCACAAATGATCAACCAATGATCATCACACAGCAGCACTCAGCATGCCACATTACCAAATTGGGAATATCACTGATAAATATCAACTACATAACCTCTGAGCTCGTACGTCTCAGAGAAGGGTGTTAAGCTGAGAGAATAAATTCTCCGCCACCAGGCAGAAATGTATTTGATAGAAATCAGTTAACATCTCAAAGTGTAATGTCGGACATACAACCATACAAGTCTGTTCCGGGTTCGAACAGAACCGAAGGCACTTCCGAAGAAGCCCTTGCAAATTCGGATAATCCCTAATCACGTCCGGACTTCCCATCACATATGGAGATCTCTATACCGGGGATCAGCCAGTGCAGAGACAATCGACGAGTTACCCTTTTGTTTTCGAAAATATCCGGTCTTCACCACCGGTCTTCAATTGCTATCCATAACGTCGTATCACTATTCGGAATGGGCTATATGACACTAGGTCCTCTCCCGGCTAAACCGAATAATGAGCGCCATATTTTAAAACATATGGATATGGGATTTTAGTTAAGTCACAACTTATAAAATCCAAAACTTTTCTTTCAAATGGTTAAACAAATTACCATTTTAAATCTTTAAACAAAAAGATTTATTTCACAAAGTTTCACCTAGTTTCACAAAGATCTATTCATAGATTTCAAAACAACTTCCATTTCAATTGGATTAACTCGATAAATCTTTAAATTAAAGATTTGATTTATAGCTTTCAAAACACGTTCCAAAGATTTATTCATAACTTGGAAAACCATTTTCATTTCAAAACTTGAATTCCTTTTAACATACATTGGAAATCCATTTCTTATATGAAAGCTTCTATTATTTGAAAACGACAGTTTCCGTTTCAGAAAAGTCCGATTCATACAAGTTGGAATCTTGGGTTAATTTTAAATTTCAAAACATCACTTTTTAAAATGGTTTAAAAACTCCATATAAACCCATTTATAAGTTGAATAACTTTTTAAAACCCTAGTTCCCAAATTATAGAATTCAACTTCAAATATTGAATTCAAATTTAAATCAAATTATTTAAATTCCAAAACTCAATCAAGTTATTCAAATAACTTTTATTTTTGAAATTCATTTTTTTCAAATGCTTCAATTCTAATTCCAAAACTATTTTGGATTCAAAAATTCAAATTTTAAAACAATTTCAAAATCTGTGACTTAACCCATTTCCACGTGCAATCCATATTTGTGTGTGTATAAGTGTGGTCCAGGGGTTCAACACAATAGTGCACAACATCATCATCACAGATTCAATCATAAAGATAAGCGGTATAACCCATAGCGCTTATCTATATTCACAGATTCATAGATAAAGTAAATTATCAATCACAAAAATTTACTAATATGATTTGATGTGGGTTTCGGATAACCAGCTGGAATCCGACTCCCTGTCGCATCGAAATTCAAATGTCGTTTTACGGGTCAAAGGGTTTCATATTCATACAACAGTATATTCATCACAAATATAGCAGATCAGCACAAAGTATCACATAGCATCACATCACATACCAAATATATCAATCCATCACACAACATTCAATAACAATCAGCATCTACAATTAAGATGAATAAACTGGGTGGTTTTAAATTTATTACCTACATGATTACTTTCATTTATTATTCCTAATTAATTAACTATCCATATTTATTCAATTAATAAATCTTCAATTATTTTAAAATCTAATATCATTCAATTAATGATTTCTTAATTACAAATTAATTATTCTAAGAAAAATTAATCTTAAACTTTAATTAATCAAATTAAAACCCTTAATTACTTTAATTAATTATCCATTTCTTAATTAATTAATTATATTAATTATCCATTTGTACTACCTTAATAAATAAATGAATTACAAATCATTATACTTTTCTTTATCTTTAGATAAACATTCCTTATTTAAATTATGCATTTTTTTTAAAACAAAATGTTTTTTTTATTTTACTTTAAATTCCATTTAACATTTTCTTTAAAGTTAAGACTCAAATTTGTCTTAAATAAGAGTTTAAAACAATACACAACTTAATCTTATATGTTTACAAGAAACATATACTTAATTAATAAGTTGAAAAGGATTTAAATTTCAATTCAAATCAAATTCAAATCAATTTTAAAAATTACTTTAAAACTTCAAAATTGAAATACAACTTTCATTCTCATTTTAGTTTTTAAATTCTTTAAAACTCTTTCTATAATTTACACCTTTAATTCAAATGAAAATCATTTGAAAGCAATTTAAATTTAAATCTTTACTTTAAAAATGAAATTTAAATTTAAAATCCAGATTTTAAAACTTCAGATTTGAATTCATTTGAATTCCTAAATTAAATACTTAACCTTTTACTTCAAATACAAAACAACAATGCATTTTATACTTGAGAGTTAAAAATCAAATTTAAATTTAAAAACATAATTGATTTCAAATTTCAGACAGTCAAAATTTGAATTCATATTCAAATTTCAGATGTAACTCAGTTTAAATCTCACTTAAAAACTTAAACTTACCCTTTTACATTTTAAAACAGAAACAGTTCTGTTTTATTAAAAAAAAAAATCAAATTTTGAAATCTCCAGAATTTAAACTATTTCAAAATAAACAGAGTTCAAACTTATTTGAATTCAACTCAAATTCAGTTTCAAAATTCCAAGTCACATTTTAAGTTTGCACTCAAATCTTATAAAACAGAAACAGTTTCCTGTTTTTTTTTTTTTTTTTTTTAAACTAATTTGAATTCCTGCATTTTCATTATTTCAAAATCAGAATTCAAATATTTTGAATTCATTTTCAGATTCAAATTTCATTCAATTTCATATTTAAATTTAAACTTGGCTTTTAAATTTCAGAAAACATAACAGGTTCTGTTTTGAGAAACCTGAAACAATGCACTCGAGCAAACATGAACTTACTTCAGGTCAGAAGCTTACATTCTTCGAGTTATTTCCCATTTTCCCCGAGATCCACCCGAGTCACAATTCCCTGCAACCCCGAAACATCATACTACCACTATCACAAACATGCACACACCCCTGTGCATTTGTAAACCACCTCCAGCCACCCTGACCTTCATCTCCGACCATCCCCTAACTATCAGAGACTTCACTACAACATCAAAACCCCAGATCCCCTAAGACTAATTTGAATTTGAAATCAAGTTTTAAAACTAAAAACTGTAACAGCCTATACCCCCAGCTTCCTAAACCTGTCAACACCATTTTCTCTCAACTCCGACCAACATCATGGACCAAACTCCGGTGATAGCTTCTTCACCTCACCATCCACCATTACCCCCAATAGCTTTGAACTCGATGCACTTGGGTGTTCAAAATCGACCCAAACTGTAAACCAGTATTAACTAGGGTTCAACACCATTAAATCCCAAATCTAAATTCCAAATTTGAATTTCAAATCAATTCAAAAATTTTCTTGTGATCAATGATATAAAAACTACTTCCAGAAACAATTTCAACTAGTTAAATTTCAAGGATCAACTAATATTGACCAAAATGAAAAATACAGTTAATTATCAAAACTGTATTTTAATTTAACACTGTAAAGTTCAAATTTAGTCTTAAAATCCTTGAATTTACGTAATGATTCTATTAGTAAACTTATGCTATCCTAGAATATCATGATTTATACAAAGCTAGATAATAACAACAACAACAAAACAAGTCAAAGGGGAGAACTCAGAGATTAAACATGAGTTTGGAATTTAGAGGCACAGACATGAAACTTTCTTCAACATGTATACTGGCATAAATCACAGGTATAAAATTCACAGCCATTTCATATAAGTTCATATCGAATTTAAAAAAAAACATAAACAACTTTACCTATTAAATAAATTATAAGTGAGTTACTCACCTTATTTATAAAATGCAGAGCACATTGCAGAGTACCAGACTTGAAAATATGAAATGCAGGCAGGCTCCTTGAATGCAGACCTCTTTTCTTGCTTTTAAATGATGCATGCAGGCCTTCTTTGTTTGTAAATGATATGCAAAGCTTTAACTTGTTTTAACATGCAGGCTTCTAGCTTCTTGTTCCAGATTATGAAGATTTCATGAATGCAGAGTTCAAAGAAATTGCATGCAGGTCTTTGTTTTGAAAAAGAGGAGTGTTTACTGATTTGGATTTGAAATGCAGGTCTTTGATTCATAATGATGCAGATTTGTTTTCATATGCAAAAAAAACATGCAGGCAGAAATCTAGGAAAAGAGGAGTTGTTTGGTTTCAGATTTGAAATGCAGGTTTGAATATTTGCTTGATTATGAAGAGGAATTGAATGCATATGTTATCAGGTTTTGAGAAATGCAGTTTTGTATATGGTTTGAGAATGAAGATTTTGGGTTTTTCTTTTGTTTTGAGTTCAAACTGAATTGTTTTTTTTTCCTTATCTTATGTTTTGAACAGCTTTATGGCTTTGAAAGATGTGAAGCCAAATCTTTTTCTACTATTTTTTTCAGATTTTCTAAGATACTATATGATGGCATATGGGAAGATGTGAAGTTTCTTGTATTTTTGTTTTTTTTTTAATTTCATTATTTTAAACAAAAGAAATGATGCTATTTGTATGTATATAAACATGTAAGATCTAAAGGTATGATTACATTGTTTGTACATATACATATGTACAATATATATATTTTCATGTTCTACCCCTTTTGTATTATTGATTTGTAAATATGGAAGTGATTTGTATTATTTATATTTTCATACTCCTAACATTTGTAATATTTTTACATTTCAAATTTTGGAAATATAAAACTATATTCTTTTCCAGAAGAAGATGTATTTTAAATCTTTTTATCAAATCAAATAAAAAAGTACATAATATGGTTGAATTAAAATTCTGAAATAGCTTTTGTAATTTTTTATTTATTTATATCAATTTTATAATATTACTTTTTAAACCAATATTATTTTTAAGCTTAGTTTTAAATCATTTATATCTAATTCAAAATAAAAATTTTAAAAGAAATATTACCAAATTCTACTAGTATAAATTATGTGGTTTTCAAATCCAATTTTATAAATATATATACATTTTGAATTTTCAAAATCAAAATCTTATTTAAAATTTTAACTTTCAATATATGCATATTTATTCAAATTATAGTGCATATTCATCTCAAATAAAATTATCCTTAAATTCCCACCAAATTTCTATTTATAATCCAAAATTTTAAGTTTATTTTGGAAATCTCAAATTAATTCACAATTAAATTCACAGTTTAAATTCAAAATCAATTTAATTATTGAATTATTTCGGCTAATATTTCAGGAATGTTACAGATTCCCCTCCTTAAGAAATTTCGTCCTCGAAATTTGAAAGTAGGAAGACAACCAATGATGGATAGATACACAAGGATAGATAATCGACTCATAAATCAGGCCGATTAACTATTCTGCATTTGGCTTACCAAATAAGAATATCAACAATAGATATGAGAACAATCTCATATAATATTACACAAGATATTTGGGTCCATCGGTCTACGAATATGCAAGGGCATTGACTAGTTCGAAGAGATAACTAATCGTCCGTAGAATATATCGGATCCCAGAGAATAGATAGATGGGCTTAATTTTCATATTAGTTAACCAATTTACTAATTTAAAATTTCCAATTTATTTAATATTTTCAATTTCAAATTCATTAGAGTTTAGATCGAAAAGCTGATAAGAAACCGATGATGATACGAAGTAAGAATTTCCTACAACAATACGTATGGCCATCATCACACCGAAACTTCTTTCTGGAGCAGCTACGAAGCAATCAAAAGAATTCGAAATTGAATCAAAGGAGATTGATAGAGAAAAGATATTCCCACTGTTGCAGGGTATTGACCATTTGTAGTGGTACTCCCCTGTCCCCTATCTCGTTCTCTTCTCGCACTCATACTCACTATCAGTGGATAGTAAGAGAATTTACTGAGGCATTCGAACGGATATCTCAGGGATATACTCATTCTAGGGTTTACTTCACCCTATCTCTAATGAGTTACTTAATGTGTTATACTCCTGAGCTAAAGTTTTAACCTTCAGCTCTGATACCAAATGTAACGATTCGAATTTTTCGCGTTCGAAAATCGACATCCATACTTCACATTGTACTCGAATGTCGCAGATTCGATCGTTCAAATTCGAGTCGCCGGAGCTTATAACACATTAAGTAAATAACACAGCGGAAGAAATGAATAATATATTACATATACAGCATTTGATACAATAACTGATACAACATGAATGGCACAATAGAATGGTACAATAGATATCAACATTATCAGAGATACAAAGAATAGCAGCGGAAATAAAAGATAACATAACAAAAGCAGCGGAACAAGATCTCCAATAGAAACAATAGTCTTCAGAAAAGAACTCCAAATAGCAATAGCAACTCCAACCAAATATCTCAATCCAGAAGCTCGAGCCACCAACAAGTGTTGCACTGAGCTAAGCAAGTCTCGTCCGCAAGCGATTGCCAAATCCTAGGCTGAAAGCCATCGAATCTACACCTACTATTGATTATCTGGAAAACCCAACTCTAGACTGCCCGTGTGAGAAATAGTGGGCACCCAGAGTTTAGGAAAGGAACAATAAACTCCAGGTCAGTCATGGGACTGGTATGAGCAAACAAAAGCAATTGGTCTTTTAAAACAAGCAAAGAATTTAAATTTGAAAATTCGCAATGCTTTTTAGAAAATGAAACTACCATAAGGCCTCCCGCCACACACACAATGCAAACGCAGAATTGGAGGAGATTTCTCCTTATGATAGTCAAATATGCTTAATACGAGAAAATTTCTTTGATATTATTACTATAAGTGCAAAGTGTGGAAAAAACCATTTCGAAAGTAAAATATAAATCCTAGCCAACATACGACATTTCGTCGTATGCCTACTATAGCTACCATGTTCAATAGCAGGTTACCGCCACATTCCATGGCAGGTTATACAACTAAAACCGTACAGGGCTCGTATTGTTTTGATTGGATTTCCAACAAATGGTCAGGCTAAGGAACTTCCTACTGTCTATGGGATCGCCTCTGGCGGGACGTCCCGAGAAACTAACGTTACGGTTAGATCTCTGCCAACACAAGGCCGGGTTACCTCTGTAACTAGGTAACTACTACACGAATATGCCATCCCCCGGTCCTTTGGGACCTTTATCCGAGGCGCCTCAAAGCAACAACCACACAGTAAATGAGATTGGAGCAACCACATAGGTTAAATACCAGGGCTCCATACCTGATACCACCCTTTACCAGAAGGGAATGACACACCCTAAAGGGAGCGACCCTCATAACCTTGCCGCATCTTTCCTGTTTCGACCATTTCCGGGGAGTGAGGTCCTGATGCAGTCTCGTCCACAAAGCTACGCTTTGGCACAAAGCCATGCTTTGGGTCAACAGATGACCAAAGCAATGATCACAAAGATAAATGATCAAACAAATGATCATATCACAAATGATCAACCAATGATCATCACACAGCAGCACTCAGCATGCCACATTACCAAATTGGGAATATCACTGATAAATATCAACTACATAACCTCTGAGCTCGTACGTCTCAGAGAAGGGTGTTAAGCTGAGAGAATAAATTCTCCGCCACCAGGCAGAAATGTATTTGATAGAAATCAGTTAACATCTCAAAGTGTAATGTCGGACATACAACCATACAAGTCTGTTCCGGGTTCGAACAGAACCGAAGGCACTTCCGAAGAAGCCCTTGCAAATTCGGATAATCCCTAATCACGTCCGGACTTCCCATCACATATGGAGATCTCTATACCGGGGATCAGCCAGTGCAGAGACAATCGACGAGTTACCCTTTTGTTTTCGAAAATATCCGGTCTTCACCACCGGTCTTCAATTGCTATCCATAACGTCGTATCACTATTCGGAATGGGCTATATGACACTAGGTCCTCTCCCGGCTAAACCGAATAATGAGCGCCATATTTTAAAACATATGGATATGGGATTTTAGTTAAGTCACAACTTATAAAATCCAAAACTTTTCTTTCAAATGGTTAAACAAATTACCATTTTAAATCTTTAAACAAAAAGATTTATTTCACAAAGTTTCACCTAGTTTCACAAAGATCTATTCATAGATTTCAAAACAACTTCCATTTCAATTGGATTAACTCGATAAATCTTTAAATTAAAGATTTGATTTATAGCTTTCAAAACACGTTCCAAAGATTTATTCATAACTTGGAAAACCATTTTCATTTCAAAACTTGAATTCCTTTTAACATACATTGGAAATCCATTTCTTATATGAAAGCTTCTATTATTTGAAAACGACAGTTTTCGTTTCAAAAAAGTCCGATTCATACAAGTTGGAATCTTGGGTTAATTTTAAATTTCAAAACATCACTTTTTAAAATGGTTTAAAAAATCCATATAAACCCATTTATAAGTTGAATAACTTTTTAAAACCCTAGTTCCCAAATTATAGAATTCAACTTCAAATATTGAATTCAAATTTAAATCAAATTATTTAAATTCCAAAACTCAATCAAGTTATTCAAATAACTTTTATTTTTGAAATTCATTTTTTTCAAATGCTTCAATTCTAATTCCAAAACTATTTTGGATTCAAAAATTCAAATTTTAAAACAATTTCAAAATCTGTGACTTAACCCATTTCCACGTGCAATCCATATTTGTGTGTGTATAAGTGTGGTCCAGGGGTTCAACACAATAGTGCACAACATCATCATCACAGATTCAATCATAAAGATAAGCGGTATAACCTATAGCGCTTATCTATATTCACAGATTCTTAGATAAAGTAAATTATCAATCACAAAAATTTACTAATATGATTTGATGTGGGTTTCGGATAACCAGCTGGAATCCGACTCCCTGTCGCATCGAAATTCAAATGTCTTTTTACGGGTCAAAGGGTTTCATATTCATACAACAGTATATTCATCACAAATATAGCAGATCAGCACAAAGTATCACATAGCATCACATCACATACCAAATATATCAATCCATCACACAACATTCAATAACAATCAGCATCTACAATTAAGATGAATAAACTGGGTGGTTTTAAATTTATTACCTACATGATTACTTTCATTTATTATTCCTAATTAATTAACTATCCATATTTATTCAATTAATAAATCTTCAATTATTTTAAAATCTAATATCATTCAATTAATGATTTCTTAATTACAAATTAATTATTCTAAGAAAAATTAATCTTAAACTTTAATTAATCAAATTAAAACCCTTAATTACTTTAATTAATTATCCATTTCTTAATTAATTAATTATATTAATTATCCATTTGTACTACCTTAATAAATAAATGAATTACAAATCATTATACTTTTCTTTATCTTTAGATAAACATTCCTTATTTAAATTATGCATTTTTTTTAAAACAAAATGTTTTTTTTATTTTACTTTAAATTCCATTTAACATTTTCTTTAAAGTTAAGACTCAAATTTGTCTTAAATAAGAGTTTAAAACAATACACAACTTAATCTTATATGTTTACAAGAAACATATACTTAATTAATAAGTTGAAAAGGATTTAAATTTCAATTCAAATCAAATTCAAATCAATTTTAAAAATTACTTTAAAACTTCAAAATTGAAATACAACTTTCATTCTCATTTTAGTTTTTAAATTCTTTAAAACTCTTTCTATAATTTACACCTTTAATTCAAATGAAAATCATTTGAAAGCAATTTGAATTTAAATCTTTACTTTAAAAATGAAATTTAAATTTAAAATCCAGATTTTAAAACTTCAGATTTGAATTCATTTGAATTCCTAAATTAAATACTTAACCTTTTACTTCAAATACAAAACAACAATGCATTTTATACTTGAGAGTTAAAAATCAAATTTAAATTTAAAAACATAATTGATTTCAAATTTCAGACAGTCAAAATTTGAATTCATATTCAAATTTCAGATGTAACTCAGTTTAAATCTCACTTAAAAACTTAAACTTACCCTTTTACATTTTAAAACAGAAACAGTTCTGTTTTATTAAAAAAAAAATCAAATTTTGAAATCTCCAGAATTTAAACTATTTCAAAATAAACAGAGTTCAAACTTATTTGAATTCAACTCAAATTCAGTTTCAAAATTCCAAGTCACATTTTAAGTTTGCACTCAAATCTTATAAAACAGAAACAGTTTCCTGTTTTTTTTTTTTTTTTTTAAACTAATTTGAATTCCTGCATTTTCATTATTTCAAAATCAGAATTCAAATATTTTGAATTCATTTTCAGATTCAAATTTCATTCAATTTCAGATTTAAATTTAAACTTGGCTTTTAAATTTCAGAAAACATAACAGGTTCTGTTTTGAGAAACCTGAAACAATGCACTCGAGCAAACATGAACTTACTTCAGGTCAGAAGCTTACATTCTTCGAGTTATTTCCCATTTTCCCCGAGATCCACCCGAGTCACAATTCCCTGCAACCCCGAAACATCATACTACCACTATCACAAACATGCACACACCCCTGTGCATTTGTAAACCACCTCCAGCCACCCTGACCTTCATCTCCGACCATCCCCTAACTATCAGAGACTTCACTACAACATCAAAACCCCAGATCCCCTAAGACTAATTTGAATTTGAAATCAAGTTTTAAAACTAAAAACTGTAACAGCCTATACCCCCAGCTTCCTAAACCTGTCAACACCATTTTCTCTCAACTCCGACCAACATCATGGACCAAACTCCGGTGATAGCTTCTTCACCTCACCATCCACCATTACCCCCAATAGCTTTGAACTCGATGCACTTGGGTGTTCAAAATCGACCCAAACTGTAAACCAGTATTAACTAGGGTTCAACACCATTAAATCCCAAATCTAAATTCCAAATTTGAATTTCAAATCAATTCAAAAATTTTCTTGTGATCAATGATATAAAAACTACTTCCAGAAACAATTTCAACTAGTTAAATTTCAAGGATCAACTAATATTGACCAAAATGAAAAATACAGTTAATTATCAAAACTGTATTTTAATTTAACACTGTAAAGTTCAAATTTAGTCTTAAAATCCTTGAATTTACGTAATGATTCTATTAGTAAACTTATGCTATCCTAGAATATCATGATTTATACAAAGCTAGATAATAACAACAACAACAAAACAAGTCAAAGGGGAGAACTCAGAGATTAAACATGAGTTTGGAATTTAGAGGCACAGACATGAAACTTTCTTCAACATGTATACTGGCATAAATCACAGGTATAAAATTCACAGCCATTTCATATAAGTTCATATCGAATTTAAAAAAAAAACATAAACAACTTTACCTATTAAATAAATTATAAGTGAGTTACTCACCTTATTTATAAAATGCAGAGCACATTGCAGAGTACCAGACTTGAAAATATGAAATGCAGGCAGGCTCCTTGAATGCAGACCTCTTTTCTTGCTTTTAAATGATGCATGCAGGCCTTCTTTGTTTGTAAATGATATGCAAAGCTTTAACTTGTTTTAACATGCAGGCTTCTAGCTTCTTGTTCCAGATTATGAAGATTTCATGAATGCAGAGTTCAAAGAAATTGCATGCAGGTCTTTGTTTTGAAAAAGAGGAGTGTTTACTGATTTGGATTTGAAATGCAGGTCTTTGATTCATAATGATGCAGATTTGTTTTCATATGCAAAAAAAACATGCAGGCAGAAATCTAGGAAAAGAGGAGTTGTTTGGTTTCAGATTTGAAATGCAGGTTTGAATATTTGCTTGATTATGAAGAGGAATTGAATGCATATGTTATCAGGTTTTGAGAAATGCAGTTTTGTATATGGTTTGAGAATGAAGATTTTGGGTTTTTCTTTTGTTTTGAGTTCAAACTGAATTGTTTTTTTTTTCCTTATCTTATGTTTTGAACAGCTTTATGGCTTTGAAAGATGTGAAGCCAAATCTTTTTCTACTATTTTTTTCAGATTTTCTAAGATACTATATGATGGCATATGGGAAGATGTGAAGTTTCTTGTATTTTTGTTTTTTTTTAATTTCATTATTTTAAACAAAAGAAATGATGCTATTTGTATGTATATAAACATGTAAGATCTAAAGGTATGATTACATTGTTTGTACATATACATATGTACAATATATATATTTTCATGTTCTACCCCTTTTGTATTATTGATTTGTAAATATGGAAGTGATTTGTATTATTTATATTTTCATACTCCTAACATTTGTAATATTTTTACATTTCAAATTTTGGAAATATAAAACTATATTCTTTTCCAGAAGATGTATTTTAAATCTTTTTATCAAATCAAATAAAAATTTACATAATATGGTTGAATTAAAATTCTGAAATAGCTTTTGTAATTTTTTATTTATTTATATCAATTTTATAATATTACTTTTTAAACCAATATTATTTTTAAGCTTAGTTTTAAATCATTTATATCTAATTCAAAATAAAAATTTTAAAAGAAATATTACCAAATTCTACTAGTATAAATTATGTGGTTTTCAAATCCAATTTTATAAATATATATACATTTTGAATTTTCAAAATCAAAATCTTATTTAAAATTTTAACTTTCAATATATGCATATTTATTCAAATTATAGTGCATATTCATCTCAAATAAAATTATCCTTAAATTCCCACCAAATTTCTATTTATAATCCAAAATTTTAAGTTTATTTTGGAAATCTCAAATTAATTCACAATTAAATTCACAGTTTAAATTCAAAATCAATTTAATTATTGAATTATTTCGGCTAATATTTCAGGAATGTTACAGTTTTCAGGTTCAAATTGCATCATATGAAGAAGTTATGCAAAAATCAATATTTTCCATATTGATTTCAATTGATTTCAAGGCGTTTCGAGTCCGTACGATCAAACGATAAGCCCGATCGCTACGAAACTTGAAATCCTACAGTAATTCACCATTACGGATCCGATGAAATTAGTTTCGTCGAAATCCGAGTCGGTGGCCAAAATGGCTATTTTTCCATTAATTAAATAAATTAATATTTAATTAATTAAATCCAATTTTTAAATTTCAATTTTATAATTGACAATTTTATCACCTTTATATTTCTTAATCATTTACAAAAATTTAAACAAGTTTAGATGTAAATTAAAAGTTGATAAATCTATCAATTGTAGTGTTAATTTCTCCGCTTCAGTATGTTTAGAATTTATAAATTAAATTCTCAAAACCCATTTATTAAATTTTTAAGCCTTCTTATTCCCATCTTTTACCAAAATAAGATTGCCACCACATTGGTTCATGATTTATTACATTATTATCCTCAAATTCCATTTTAATTTCTATAATGTTGTATTTAAACGTTTTAATTCCATTTTATTTTGCAATAAATAAAATTATTGAATTTTATACTTAAATTAAATTAATAAATCTTGCTTCCTATACTTAAATCAACCGATAGCCATATTATGGATGGACTGAACATTGGATTGAAAACTATTACATAAATTTCCTCATATTTCATCTAAATTCCAATTTTAAAATATTAAATTCATTTAATTGCAATTAATACTTTTATTAAATTTTAAATTCCAATAAAATAAATAAATCTTTATTCTCGATCCTTATAACTCAACAATTTGTCCAACATGAATAACCTCAACATTACTTACAAATATTACCTTAATTAACATCAACGTAATATTTAATTATAATTATTGTAACAAATTTCAAAGTTTAAATTTACAAGCAACCTATATAAGTAACATATAAAAATCGTTACCGTTATCCTTCAGCCACATTAATAGGCTTTTATTGCTTACAAAACAATGTTACATTTATTTTCATAATGCTAATTTCAGTTACTCTATTCGTTAGCACAATTATATCCATTGAAGTAATATTTAATTACCTTTATTCGAAATAACCGTTTATTACCAATATACTCTTTATAATACTTGTACGGTTATTCTCCACAACAATTACCATCCAACCTATTATTTATAATTAAAGTCTCAATTAAATTTATTTATCTTGATTTCATTCTTTTATTACACTATTATTTACTTTACATAACAAAATAACATTTAAACTCATCAATGTAATACCAAATTTCATTTTAAATCCAATTGATTTCCAAATCAAAGTTTATACGTATTTCAAACAACTTATTATAATTACTCCCACAACATTGGTTTTATTAAATGACCATTTATTAATATTTAGTTTCCTTAATTTATTCCAATGCTTACATTTTGTTTTCATATTTTCAATGTGTATCTACGTAAACGTCTTCATTAATTCCATTGATTTTCATTAACTCCATTCCATAAAACTACATCTAATTACTACCTTTAAATAAGTTTACGTTTCTATTAATTTCCTTTCACACTTCCGTTATTTTATATTAAAATCATTAAAGTAACGTTTACCCACAACAAAAACATTAAGAATACTTGTCAACCTGCATCATCCTTATTACATTAATTTACGTTTTATCCCATTATAAATTTATGCGCACATTAATTAATCCATATTTACATCTACTTCCATATATAAATTTTGTAACCAAGTTATAACATTTACATTTCTATCTTACTTTAATTAATTACCAAATATTCCTATTTACACTCGGTTATAACTTTGCAATCTTAACAAATCCATAAATTGTCAATTGCCTAATATATACACTAATTACTATTAAATGTTCTCCATAAATTTATTTACTTGGTTTCAAACTTTTTATTCATCAATTTCTACCCTATAAATAAACTTACGTTTCTATTCAATTTACATTATTTCCAAATAATTGCAATATAAATTTTAAATTGTTAATTTTAGTTTCAATTGCTACATCTAATTTCTAACATTCGTTCCAATATAAATTAGAAGATTTTTATTTCTTTCTAAATTTAATTAAAACTCTTATTAATTTAAGTCATTTTAATCATCGAATTTTACGGGTCGTTACACTCTCCCTCACTCAAAACTTTTCGTCCTCAAAAAGGAAAAAGAATGGAAAAGAAGAATTAAGAAATCAATATATCTTATTTAAAATATTAAATCTATAAAAAAATAAATTTTAAAAAATTAATTAATTTTAAATAAAATATAACGATTTATAACCATTTAATCCTTTTATACTTAAATTAATAAAGTTGGAAAATATTTTCAAAAAATTTCTAGGTCTAATATTTACGAAAAATTTCGGTAGAGTCTCCTTTGTACGGGGAGGCTTGGGAGAAAATATAATATCAAATATAACAATATACAAGATATATTTACCAAGATAATATATATCCCAACCCAGGAAAACAATAGAATAACGTTATAAACCGTAATCCGAAAACGTACCTATTAGTCGGGCAATTAACGCTTATTTTATGGAACCAAAAGCAGTAGTAATTGCTTCCATAACCTGCATTTCACTTATATAATCTAAAAAGGTTAACAATTATATAAAATAAAATATGTAAAGTCGTTTCATCCTTAAACAACAAATCAATACAACCAACAATCATTTGCAAATCACGTAGAATCAATACAAATCAATCATTCATTCATATCAAACAAAGAAAATAGTTGTTCGGGTTCAAACTTTAAATTGCACAGAATGAAAATTAACTATCAAGTGCATCATTTACTCAACAGTCTTAGATGAAACAAAATAGATTATTTATTCATCCAAACAATTTTAAATTTCCTTACCCAAACAACCATAAACCAAAACAACAACAATGATTAGTTTATTCTTATTAATTCTATTCATTTTCATTTATTGCCCACAATTATTCATTTTCATATATTCAGGTCATGTAAGTTTCTTTTTATTGCATTACATTTATGCATTTCTCAATTCCATTCATTTGTTTAATGCTTACATTTCTATTATATTTAATTATAGTAACATTTTAATTACAACTTAAATTTATAACTTTATAACATCAATTCTTATAAATAAAGAATTTCATTAATTACCTTCATTACCTCAAATTTATTTCTTGTATAATATCTATTACATTTTCTTATTAACATTTCAAATTTTAATATTTGGTAAGTTATAAATATGCTTTTTTAAAATGTAATTGAAAGTTATACAAGTTTCCTCAATTCTTTTAAATTAATTAATGTTCAGTAATTATATCTTTTGTTTTATAAGTTACAATTTTAACTTTCTTGTTATTTCCTTCACATCCTATCCTTTAATTTCTTTTTACTTATAACTTAGCATTAAATCTCTTATTTCCTTTAGAGGTTTCAATTATTAATTACTTACGTTCAAATTCACTATAATAACTCAAATTATTAATTAATGGAAACTTAAGAATTTAAATAGCGGGTTAATTTCAAATCATTTTAAAATAATAGATAAATATACACTTACCAATTTATATATATCAAATTATATTTAAACAATTTAAAATATATATATTTGTTTATCAAAACAACTCTACATTAAAACACTATAGTGGCCTTCCCACTTTGAAACTCAAAAATGAATGTTGATGATGCGTGCACTCATCACCGAAATTATTTTACAGTGACAGCGAAGGAAGTACAGAACTTATTTCTTTTTCCAAAATTTCTTTAAAACAATTCTTTCAAATTATATTGAAATATTTATATCATAAAATACTTTTAATTAATATTATTATTACATTCCAAATCAATTGAAAGAAATTTTCAAAACCCCAAAACTTAAGTTCTAAATTTCCATTTTTCATTTATCTTATTTTCTTTTCAAATCTTATTTATAAATTTCAATACCCAACAACAAATATAATACCACCAAATATATATCTTTACAAAAAATTTATTTTATATATAGAAAATATAATAGGCAAAATTATTTCATTCACCTATATTAAAAAAATATATTATGTTGGTGTGTCCTATTAAGTGTTTAAAATCCCTATTGAAGTCACCACGTCCCTTGCATCAACCAGAATTTATAAATACGAAATAGAACAAACACAATATCAAAACCTTTGTATACCCTAACAAATACGCTCTCTCATATATATGCACTCAACAACTGCCACAGGGTATTACTACCCTATTAGTAAAGATTCAAACCCCACAAAGCTAAGGTTTATCGCTAAACCAAAGCTCTGATACCACATGTAACGGGCCGTGCCAGTGGGGTAATGCCCACCGTAGCATACATTGGTACCTGCGCTCTGCCTTTACGGCCAGCCTCTCGACTACACCACCAGCCCCCGCGGGAACATGTAGGAGTAAGAGTCAACCGTTCGCTACCAAACCAGAAAGCGAGAACCCCCTATCATGCTGCACCCTCTAAGAGAAATGGCAGACACACATGTCAATTCAAACCATACGGAAGAGTGGATTGTTATGGGGTAAATAAGTAAAAAAACAAGAAAGAAATAAAACAAGCAGAATCTCACAGCGGAAGGATAAAATATAATAATCAAATATACAGTTCATGAAGCTGTTTACAAAATATTTAATTTTACTTATAAAATATATCAGAGTTGCACATACGAACGAATAAAAATCGATAAAGCGGAATACAGTGTAGTGGAACAATATAATATAGAAGGTAATAGCATTACAAAACTTCGTCTTCGTCCTCCAAAATAAAATCTTCGATCTTGAAATGCTCGGACTGACCCGAGCGAATTGAAACGTCAAAACACTCGAGTCAGAACTAAAAGATCTTATGTAAGTTAAATTAACAGGAATAAATATGAGTGCAGTAACTTAAGAGATGCTAGGGATTCACATATCCTAAGGATCCGTTAAACTATTTACTATGTAGTATATTTCGCTATTATAATAGTGTCTAATTGTAAGATAAACTTACTTTTTTCTTAGAATTAAGGGTTACCCGTATAGCCCCTAACACGTAATAGTCCCAGTAGTCCATCCAATATCATATTCCCTTCTGAACGGGAAGCCACCAGAGGATACCACGCGGGCTATGGAAGAAAACCAAACTCGTACAAGGCGCGATAGGGTAGGTGACACGGCACAACTAGGCAATGCCAGGGTAGATATACCAATTACGCATCCGGGCTGGTGGTAACGCGTAGCCGCAGCTACCGCCCACTTTGAGCCACCCCCTCCAAATGAAAAAAATCCAAAGTGGCCACCGAATCAATCCAAAAGTCAAAGTATAATATCGAAGGGATGTGTTCGATCAAAGGTCCTACCTCATTGGCCCGAGAATCGCTCCTATTTTAGCCACCTTATGCCAACTCACGGGAGTTTGGTCCACGTATTTACCTCAAAGGAAACGTCGCCACCATCCTACTTTATTCTGGAAACTCCACCGCGTACACGGTTGTTAAAGTGGTTTTCGGGTTTGGCAGAGAGTATGACAACTTCCGATCATGGTCTCTTTAACAACCAAAGGTTATTACAACACCGCGGTCTTTTCAAAATAGTTTATACTTTAAAACCAGAATAAAATATTCATTTCAAAACCATATAAATACGATATCATTTCTATTTTAAACCCGAATCAATATGATATCATTTTTATTTCAAATATCTTTTTCAAAAATCACAGAACTTTCAAATGTACATACCTTAAACCCATAGCTTCGAAATAAAATTTTCAATACTTAAATGGTTGAATAATAAATTACTTTATAAAGTAAAAAGCTTTTTAATTTCTCAAATCAATTCCAAATACAGATTTGAATTCCCAAATAAACTATTTAAATTTTCATATATTTCAAAGTTTTAAATATTCCACCATTTCAAAACCAAATTTTTAATTCATATATATATGCCAAATTCACTTTACTATTATTTTGTTTTGAAATACTTACTTAATAAATCCAGTATCCTTTAAATAAAACTTTCAAATTCAATAATTGAATATTCCTCAATTTATTTAGACTAGATATATTCACTTAAGTCGTCTTAAACCCGAATTTAGTTATAACACCATATTCTTTTTAAATCTAAATTTCAATAAGATCTTAATTAAATAAAATCTCAAATCAATTTCAAAACAATCTTCTCAACTTTGGTTTATAAAAACCAATATAAACTCTATATTAGAATATAATTTAAGTAGACACTAATCCATAATATATTTTAATAAAATCAACTTTATTATTAAACTTACTTCATACTTTAAACAATTTTATACATAGCTTAAAACCAAGAATTTAACTATATATAAAATAACCTTTATCAAATATCTGAAATCAACATCTCATAAAATAATATATATTTGTGACGCCCCACCTCTATACCCACGCTAGCCAAGGACACTACAGGGTAATTCCGTCAACTAACACGGAGAATAAGGTTGGTTAGGAGCGACCATCTATAGCCTTGCTCTAACTATCTATTGAATACATCGACAATAGTCATACCAAGCAGGTCGACATACCCAATGAATACTTAAAACAAAACCATAGGTGGTTGGAGGATCTATCAAAACAGAATATAACAACTCAAATGTAATATACATCACAGAACAATAGATCATCATATACACATATACGGATACATAACAGAGTATACAGAATAATATATGTCAAGTGGTATAGCAAACCACAATATACAGACGAACCAAAAGTATACATATATCAGAGTTACAATAAAAGGGCTACACAAAAAGCTTTAACAAAAAGGAACAAGCTGAATAGTCCATGCGTAAGCCAAATAGGCTAAGTCCAAAAGCACCTAACCGGAAACATCTCGGTCTGACCCGAGTATAAAATACACGGGTTAGTCTAGCTAAACAAATCAGTTAGATAAACTGAACAACAATAACCTGCAAGGCCACAAATTATAACAAATATCTCTAAAGGAGATAACACAATCATCTAGCAAAAGACGAATCATATGATAACAAACCTCATATCATTGGCAAGTCATAGAAACAAAGGATAGGAATATCCCAAAACAAGCCATAAAGGCAATAACAAATACCCATAAGGTATGCAAGTTCCACAAGGTAAACGCTATGCATCATGCGGCTCAAAAAGACCAACACCGATGGGCGATACCTAGGGAATATACATATGAATGAAACATCGGAAAATTTGCTCGAGCTCAGTACTGTACAAACAAGGATCCATGAGGCCGAAGACTCCAAACCCAATATCACCCATGCGGCTCATAACGACCAACATCGGAAGCGATACTAAAGGGCACCCCAATATCACCCATGCGGCTCATAACGACCAACATCGGAAGCGATACTATAGGGCAACAAACCCGGAGGCACAAACCCGAAGGCAACATACCCGAAGGCATCATTCCCGAAGGCAACAAACCGTAGTAGTGAAGGTCGAAGACCCAGTACTGGACACCACTAACTGGCGGAATGTGTCATAACTCTCAAAAAGGAATCCGAAAAGTGGTAACGTGAGTCCCATAACCACTCGTTCGCACTAAACGGTTTACTATCCGTTAGTTAATTTCACACTCAAAGCAGTACAAAGTTCACCTCATATCATCGGTAAACCAAACCCGAAGGTCAAAACGATCAATTGAATAGGTCGAGGATTAATCGGAAGGATAAACGCACAGATTCATGGTCCGTGTTTTGCCCAACCATTCAATCACCCTTCCACTTCGCTCGAAGTGCGAAATTGTGAGTGTGTTTTAAATAGAATTTATAAATCGGAGAAGCGAACTTTTAATGCGATTTGAAGAAATCATTTATAAAAACCTGTGAATACATTCAAAAAGGAATCATCAAGGTCAAATATACATAAACAACTAATTGAAATCAATATACATCGATTAAATTTGGAAAACGAAGCGAACAAGGCAATTTGGAAAAAGACAATAGATTCAGACGTCTTAAAGAAGTGGTTCAGACGTCTGAATCTGGAAATTAATATGCTTTCCAGAACAGAATTCAGACGTCTGAATCCAAACTTTCAGACGTTTGAAATAGGCAATAATTGGCCTATTTCCTTTCTGGTCGAAATTTAGCCAATTCAGGCGTTTGGAATATAAATTCAGACATCTGAATCTGGGAATGAAAACTTCCCTAGAACAATATTCAGACGTCTGAAAATAGGGTTTCAGACGTCTGAAACCTGATGGTCAGGCATTCCCTGAACCTAGGCCATCTATGGCCAACAAATCGAAAGCAATCGGATGCGTGTTGATTATGGGCTTACATCAAATGACTACCCAACCTTAACGACACACCCAGACACTCCAAACAACATAAACATCAACCATATAAGGTTTTACATAGATTTGGCTTCAAAAATCAATATTTGGCAATTTCACCAAAGCAATCCAAATCGAAAACAAGTGTATATGAACAAGTGCTAGGAATTCATACCCAGCATCAATGAAATCAAGAGAAGTAGATGTGAGTTCAAAACTTGCCTTCTTACACCCAAACAAAGATGTATATATATATAAGCATAGATGTGAGATAAAAATCTCACCTTATATCACAAAACAAAGAAGAAGATGCTCAAACACAAGAAGGAGACTAACTACTCTTCACTTCAACTCAACAAGCTTCGATCTACGAATAAAACACATATTTTCATAAGTTAGGTTTAGGAAATTCTGAGATTGAAGAGTGAAAGAGATAGAGAAGACAAAAGGAGGCTTACATATGGCTTCTCTTTGATTTTGGAGCAAGAATCAAGTTTACAAGAAGAAATTAGGGTTTGCAATTTCTATTTCCTCTTCCTTTCCACCATTTCAGTTTTTCTTAAGTTTTAGAAGAGTGGAATGAGAGAATGGAAAGGAGAGGGACCGAGTTAGGTTATTAAACTAACAAATTGGTTGAACCCAACCCAAACCCAACTAGTAAAAGTTGCAAAATTCAACTTACTCCAAACATATCAAAGCTTATACTCAAAAAGATCGCAGACGCCATTTTGGAATCAGTGGAAATGGTTTCGAGTTCCAATTCGGCCATTTGAAAAAAGTAACATTTCGGACCAAAATCGGACTAACGACACTATATTTAAATAAAATATTTAAATATAAAATCGGTAAATATGCGGGTTGTTACAGATCTCCCCTCCTAACAAAATTGTGTCCCCGCAATTCCTAGAGACGATACTTGTAACAACAACATACATACAACATTCAAAAGAAAAGGAAATAGGCTTGAGATGAAAAGATATACTCACCATTGCCAAACAAAGATAGAAAACCTGGATAAGATCGCTCAATAAACTCTCTGGTTTCCCAAGTACAGTCATTGGGACTAGCGGACCATTGAACTTTAACGAGCGGCACGTCCTTGTTCCGAAGGTGTCGCACCTCCGTGTCAAGTACGCGAATAGGCTGCTATACAATAGATAAGTCCGGTGAGATCTCAAGCTCAAGCAAATCAGGAGAATCAATAACATAAACCGATTTTCGAAGACACTTCCGAAGTTGCGAGACATGAAACACGTCATGAATGCCAGATAAATGAGCAGGAATTGAAACACTATAAGCCACAGGGCCAATACGTTCAGTAATAGAAAATGGTCCTATAAAGCGAGGAGCCAATTTCCCAGTCATACAGAAACGCATAACCCCTTTCAAAGGAGAAACACGAATAAAAACAGGATCACCAATCAAGAACTCGAGAGGCTTCCTTCGGTTGTCCGCGTAGGATTTCTGGCGACTCTGTGCCTCTTTCATTCTCAACCGGATAAGATCAATCTTCTCGGAAGAATCACGAACAAAATCTGGACCAAGAATAAGCTTCTCCCCAGATTCCAACCCACAAGAAGGTGATCGACATGGCCTTCCGTATAAGGCTTCGAAAGGAGCCATACCGATACTAGATTGAAAACTATTGTTGTAGGAGAACTCTACAAGAGGTAGGTGATCCTCCCAACAACCACCGAAATAAAAAATACAAATACGGAGAAGATCTTCCATGATACGATTCACCCGTTCGGTCTGTCGGTCAGACTGTAGATGATAAGCTGTACTAAAATTAAGCTTTGTTCCCAAAGCTTGCTGAAGACTCTTTCAAAAATGACTCGTGAATAAAGGATCACGATCACTAACAATAGAACTAGGAACACCGTGAAGTATCACAATTTCCTTGTTATATACTTAGCCAAAAGCGAAGCAGTCCTATTAGATTTAATAGGGACAAAATGAGCAGACTTAGTGAGGCGATCAACAATAACCCAAATGCTAGAATGGCCCGATCTCGAACGAGGTAGGCCGTCAATGAAATCCATAGAAATCTGATCCCATTTCCACAATGGAATCTCTAGAGGCTGAAGAAGACCCGAAGGACGCTGATGTTCGGCCTTAAAACGCTGACATGTTATGCAATTACTCACATAACTCGCCACATCGCGCTTCATGCCTTCCCAATAATAAAGACGATGCATATCGGCATACATCTTACAACCACCAGGATGAATGGTATACTTAGTACGATGACAGTCATCAAGAATGTCATGCCTAAGTGCAAAATCAGAAGGCACAAAAAGACGGTTCTTCTTGCGAAGACACCCATGAGAATCAATGCTGAAATCCCGCAACGCCTCATCACAGGATCCAGACCCACAAAGCTGAATAAGATGCAACAAATCAGGATCACGCCGCTGAGCATCGGCAATACGATCCAATAAAATAGGTCGAGCTCCCAAACTAAATAATAGAATAGGAGAATCAGAAGATGAACCTCGATCACGAATTTCATAAAAAGATAGAGTCTCAAGAATATTCCATTCGGCAAGCATCATAGAAACTACAGCCGAATGTTTGCGACTAAGCGCATCAGCAACACGATTACCCTTTCCAGGGGTATACTGGATATCAAAATCATAGGAGGCAAGAAACTCGAGCCAACGCTGTTGTCTCATATTGAGTTCCTTCTGAGTGAACAAATACTTCAAAGATTTATGATCGGTATAAAGAATGAAGCGCTCGCCCAATAAATAGTGTCGCCAAATCTTCAAGGCAAAGATAATGGTGGCTAACTCAAGATCATGAGTGGCATAGAGAACTTCATTCAAACGCAGTTGCCTAGAAGCATAAGCAACTACCCGATCCTTCTGCATAAGAAAAGCACCGAGACCACTACCACAAGCATCGGTGTAGACAACAAGATCATGATTCCCCTCGGGAACCACAAGAATAGGAGCATTAGTGAGAAGTTCCTTCAATGTCTGAAGGGAAGCTTCACATTTGTCGGACCAAATAAAACGAATGGCTTTCCGAGTAAGGCTGGCGAGAGGAAGCACAACACGAGAAAAATCCTTAATGAACCGACGGTAATAACCCGCCAATCCAAGGAAACTACGAATCTCATGAACATTCTCAGGCCTCTTCCAATTCTGGATGGCTTCAATCTTTGAGGGATCGATAGAAATGCCATTGGAAGATACAACATGGCCTAAGAACTTAACCTTATTCTCCTAAAAGTGGCACTTGAAGAATTTGGCTTTAAGCTGATGATGACGGAGAGTACTCAGGACAATTCTCAAGTGATTAGCATGCTCAGCTTCAGATTTAGAATAAATAAGGATATCATCAATGAAGACAAGGACGAACTTATCGAGATATTCCTGGAATACTCGATTCATGATATCGACAAAGAAAGCAGGAGCGTTCGTCAATCCAAACGGCATAATGAGCCACTCAAAAGAACCGTAACGAGTGCGGAAAGCGGTAAGAGGAATGCTATCCTCCGCGACTCGTAACTGATGAAAACCTATGGCAAGGTCCAGCTGAGAAAAGACCTTAGCACCACTCAATAGATCGAACATATCATCGATCCTAGGCAATGGATACCTATTCCTGATGGTTAACTCGTTAAGCTTGCGATAGTCAATGCAAAGCCTAAGAGTTCCATCAGACTTCTTCACGAAGACAACCGCGGATCCCCATGGAGAAAAACTGGACTGAATCAACTGCTTGGACACGAGCTCTAAAAGCTGCTTCTTGAGTTCTTCATTTTCCCTTGTAGACATCCTATTAGGAGGACGACTAACTGGCTGCGCGCCGGGAATGAGATCAATGCGGAACTCTATTGCCCACTTGGGTGGCAAACTCGATACAGGCTCAAAAACATCAGAAAAGTCACAAGCAATAGGAATACGATATATATCATCATCATCTCGCGAATCAAGAGAATATAAAGCCATTTCGGAATTATCCACATCCCGAAGAATAAGAGATAGCTGAGTAGATGAATCCGGATGTCGAAGATATATAATCCTCTCCGAACAAATAATCCTGGCATCATATCTCACTAGCCAGTCCACACCCAAAATCAAATCAAATCCCAGACAAGAAATAACGTGCAGATTCGCACGAAAAGAAAAGCCACATAAAACAATCTCAACATCATCACAAAGCAGGCTAAGGGTCGCGGATCCCCCAATAGGATTCGCAATCCTTAAAGAAGTAACCAAACAAGAAACATCCAAAGATAAATCATCAATGAGCTTTTTCGATATGAAGGAATGTGAAGCACCCGTATCGAAAAGAACTCGTATACTATGATCCTGAAATACAATAGAACCTTCCAAAATAGATGACGATATACCTTTGGGTTGAGAGGGACCTTTAGAAGCCTTAGCAGCATAAAGCTTGCTAGACTTGGCACCAGCCGGAACAGTAGGGCAAGCTGAAACATGATGACCTTCCTTCTTGCAATAGCGGCAGAAGAGAGGCTTTGGACAAGCTCGAATAATATGAACTGGAGAACCACAATTGAAACACTTCCGGACGAAAGGTGTTCCAACAGACTGAGGCTGAGAACTAGAACCACCAGTCTTCTTCTTCTTAGAAGGAAAAGGCTTCTTCTGAAATGGAAACGGCCTCTTGTTGGTGTTCTTGGAAACCTCAACACCAACATCACTATCGCACTCCTTCTCGACGGTCTCGAGATGAAGTGCCGAATCAACCAACTCCTCAAAAGAAAGCTTAAGCTGGAGCAACAAAGACTTCTTAAGATATTTCTTAAGACCAGAAACAAACTTCAAATTCTTCTTATAAGAAGTGCTAATAAATTCAAGACCATACTTAGATAAAGCCACGAATGATGCAACATACTCAGAAACAGAATATTTCCCTTGCTTCAACTCAAGGAAGCGACGGGTCAATAAAACTTTTTCAGATTCAGGAACGAACTTGAGTTCAAATGCTCCCGAAACCGAGTCCAAGAAAGAGTAGACTCATCAATCTCGGCTACAAGAAGCTCATACCAATCAAGAGCACACTCTTGTAATAAGCTAGAAGTTACAAGAACTCTATCATGGTTAGAAAGATCAATACGAGAGAAGATACGCTCGCACGTGCAAAACCAAGCTTGGACTTCAGAACGGACTCGGAGCCTTTAAACGGCTTTCCTCCAAGATGAGCAAAATCACTGCACTAGCGTGCAAAGGCAGACTTGCGAGGTGGAGACACTCGAGGAGGAACTGGAGGCTGAATGCTCCTAAACAATTCCAAAAACTGATCGGCAGACATATAAACGTCATCCGGATGTGAGCCACTAGATCGCCCAGCATCCGAACGTCGTCCCCTGCCTCTTCTAGCCATACGCTGAAGTAAGATAAGAACAAGATTAATCACAAGGTAGATACTTCAATATGGAATACTACGGAATTTAAATTCATTCCTAGACGTATTCCCACATACTATCTAACCTTTGATACTAGAAGGAATAGAAAGGCATGATAATTCAAAGATTTGTATCAGTTATACACTTTGATGTACCGTAATATGTGCACGTATTCTGTGTTTATCATATTTTGTCCTGAACTCAGCTCTGATACCACGCTATGACGTCCCACCTCTATACCCACGTTAGCCAAGGACACTGCAGGGTAATGCCGTCAACGAACACGGAGAATAAGGCTGGTTAGGTGCGACCATCTATAGCCTTGCTCTAACTATCTATTAAATACATCGACAATAGTCATACCAGCAGGTCGACATACCCAATGAATACTTAAAACAAAACCATAGGTGGTTGGAGGATCTATCAGAACAGAATATAACAACTCAAATGTAATATACATCATAGAACAGTAGATCATCATATACACATATACGGATACATAATAGAGTATACAGAATAATACATGTCAAGTGGTATAGCAAACCACAATATACAAACGAACCAAAAGAATACATATATCAGAGTTACAATAAAAGGGTTACACAAAAAGCTTTAACAAAAAGGAACAAGCTGAATAGTCCATGCGAAAGTAAAATAGTCTAAGTCCAAAAGCACATAACCTGAAACATCTCGGTCTGACCCGAGTATAAAATACACGGGTCGGTTTAGCTAAACAAATCAGTTAGATAAACTGAACAACAATAACCAGCAAGGTCACAAAGTATAACAAATATCTCTAAAGGAGTAACACAATCATCTAGCAAAAGATGAATCATATGATAACAAGCCTCATATCATCGGCAATTCATAGAAACAAATGATAGGAATATCCCAAAACAAGCCATAAAGGCAATAACAAATACCCATAAGGTATGCAAGTTCCACAAGGTAAACGCTACGCATCATGCGGCTCAAAAAGACCAACACCGAAGGGCGATACCTAGGGAATATACATATGAATAAAACATCAGAAAATTTGCTCGAGCTCCGTACTGTACAAACAAGGATCCATGAGCCCGAAGACTCCAAATCCAATATCACCCATGAGGCTCATAACGACCAACATCAGAAGTGATACCGAAGGGCACCCAATATCACCTATGCGGCTCATAACGACCAACATCGGAAGCGATACTATAGGGAAACAAACCCGAAGGCACAAACCTGAAGGCAACATACCCGAAGGCATCATACCCGAAGACAACAAACCGTAGTGGTGAAGGTCGAAGACCCAGTACTGGACACCACTAACTGGCGGAATGTGTCATAACTCTCAAAAAGGAATCCGAAAAGTGGTAACGTGAGGCCCATAACCACTCGTTCGCACTAAACTGTTTATTATCCGTTAGTTAATTTCACACTCAAAGCAGTACAAAGTTCACCTCATATCATCGGTAAACCAAACCCGAAGGTCAAAACGATCAATTGAATAGGTCGAGGATTAATCGGAAATATAAACGCACAGATTCATGGTCCGTGTTTTGCCCAACCATTCAATCACCCTTCCACTTCGCTCGAAGTGCGAAATTGTGCGTGTGTTTTAAATAGAATTTATAAATCGGAGAAGCGAACTTTTAATACGATTTGAAGAAATCATTTATAAAAACCTGTGAATACCTTCAAAAAGGAATCATCAAGGTCAAATATACATAAACAACTAATTGGAATCAATATACGTCGATTAAATTTGGAAAACGAAGCGAACAAGGCAATTTGGAAAAAGACAATAGATTCAGACGCCTGAAAGAAGTGGTTCAGACGTATGAATCTGGAAATTAATATGTTTTCCAGAACAGAGTTCAGACGTCTAAGTCCAAACTTTCAGACGTATGAAATAGGCAATAATTAGCCTATTTCCTTTCTGGTCGAAATTTAGCCAATTCAGGCGTCTGGAATATAAATTCAGACGTTTGAATATGGGAATGAAAATCATCCCTTGAACAATATTCAGACGTCTGAAAATAGGGTTTCAGACGTCTGAAACCTAATGGTCAGGCATTCCCTGAACCTAGGCCATCTATGGCCAACAAATCGAAAGCAATCGGATGCGTGTTGATTATGGGCTTACGTCAAACGACTACCCAACCTTAACGACACATCCAGACTCTCCGAACAACATAAACATCAACCATATAAGGTTTTACATAGATTTGGCTTCAAAAATCAATATTTGGAAATTTCACCAAAGCAATCCAAACCGAAAACAAGTGCTTATGAACAAGTGCTAGGAATTCATACCCAACATCAATGAAATCAAGAGAAGTAGATGTGAGTTCAAAACTCACCTTCTTACACCCAAACAAAGTTGTGTGTGTGTGTGTGTGTGTATATATATATATATATAAGCATAGATGTGAGATAAAAATCTCACCTTATATCACAAAACAAAGAAGAAGATGCTTAAACACAAGAAGGAGACTAACTATTCTTCACTTCAACTCAACAAGCTTCGATCAAAGAATAAAACGCATATTTTCCTAAGTTAGGTTTAGGAAATTCTGATATTGAAGAGTGAAAGAGATAGAGAAGATAAAGAGGAGGCTTACATATGGCTTCTCTTTGATTTTGGAGCAAGAATTAAGTTTACAAGAAGAAACTAGGGTTTGCAATTTCTATTTCCTCTTCCCTTCCACCATTTCAGTTTTTCTTAAGTTTTAGAAGAGTGGAATGAGAGAATGGAGAGGAGAGGGACTGAGTCAGGTTATTAAACTAATAAATTGGTTGAACCCAACCAAAACCCAACTAGTAAAAGTTGCAAAATTCAACTTACTCCAAACATATCAAAGCTTATACTCAAAAAGATCGCAAACGCCATTTTGGAATCAATGGAAATGGTTTCGAGTTCCAATTTGGCCATTTGCAAAAAGTAACATTTCGGACCAAAATCCGACTAACGACGCTATATTTAAATATAAAATCGTTAAATATGCGGTTTGTTACAATATTTCTTTATAAAACCATAGAAAATCATTTCAATATATATATATATATATATATATGTGTGTGTGTGTGTGTGTGTGTGTGTGTGTGTGTATGTATCACAGTGTCTGTATAAAATTGTCTATCCTATGGTCAAGTGATACGGATATTTATCATTTCAATCCGTAATTTAAAATAAAAATTACGGTTATATATCATTTCAAACCGCAATCCCGAATGAAATGAAAATGCATAATAACTTGCAGTTTATAACAATATAAAATACAGCATCCATTCATCCAATATCAACCATCAACCATTTATCGCAATCATCATCAAATTCAATAATAGCATCGCTATAGAACAGATAATAAATAACTGGCATTAAATAGCAGTTTATATTCGATAATAAATTAAATAGATGTTAAACTGGCAGTTTATATGCAATGAATAAATTAAATAGCTGTTAAACCGACAGTTTATATGCAATGAATAAATTAAATAGCAATTTAATTTAAATAAATGAAATTAACTGAGATGATGATTAAAAATATGCCAAATAACCATAAATAAATTTTAAATCACATCATATATCAATTTAACAAACATAAGAAATTTTAGAAGTTGTGAGTGGGCTAAAACACTCACCTTTTGAATTTAAATTGAATTTAAATTCAATTTAAACCCAAAATTTGAACAGTCTCCAAATCTGTCCAAACAAGCGCCAAAATGTCCGGAATTCCAATACGAACCTAGCGGAGAAAACCGCGCATGAAGCAGAGTTCATACGCGAAAGTTATATCAGTTTGAGCAATTGAAAATTAAATTTAAATTAAAACAAAAATATAAACCAAACGTACACGTCATCAAAGCCACGTTACCCATACCTCACTTTCTCCTTCACGCGACACAACGTACCCAACGGCCTGAAAAGAACTTCGAAACCCTATCCATACGCGCGCCGCCGCTGTCAACGGCCAACCCATCGCGTGCCCACACCCTAGACGCCGCGACGAGCTCCCCTACCCAGCCTCGACCACCATCGACCCATCACCGATCATCCAAAACCCAGCCACCGCCCCGAGTTATTAAACCCTAATTCGCGAATTTCGGTCGCCGCGGTTGAAATTAGGTGATGCGACCACCACCATCTCGAAGCCCATGACGAGATCTACAATACCAGTTTTCAATTTCGTCAATAGACCTCAAAATCAAAAAGCCCAATTTGACTTTGACCGCAATTTCTGATCAATCCGGTCACTGTATCGAAAAAAGAACAGTAGACATAGGTTCGTATCATTGAGGTCTTCGACATTTTTTTTTTTCAAATTTCTCTGGGGAGTTTGAATTTTAAAGTTGATTTTGGAATTAAATCTGATTTGTGTTAGGATCTTGAACTTGTTTATCTGGCATTGAGGAAGAAGGAGAATAGAATGACTAGTACGTATAGACAAATGAGAGGTAGGGAGGCTAGGGTTTATAACGATATATTTATAGACAAATCTGAAATAGAATGGGTGGGCTCAATTGATATACGCATTGAACGATGTATGGCCCGAAAAGCCCGTTTGGACTCCGGAACGGAATTGGTTCAACCCATATATTAAAATAGATGTTTTTAAATATTTTAAACTCAATGGAAAAGGTTTCAGGTTCAAATTGCATCGTATGAAGAAGTTATGCAAAAATCAATATTTTCCAAATTGATTTCGATTAATTTCGATTTAATTGATTTCAAGGCGTTTCGAGTCTGTACGGTCAAACGACAAGCCCGATCGCTACGAAACTTAAAACCGTACAATAATTCACCGTTATGGATCCGATGAAACTTGTTTCGTCAAAATCCGAGTCAGTGGACAAAATAGTTATTTTTCCATTAATTAAATAAATTAATAATTAATTAATTAAATCCAATTTTTAAATTTCAATTTTCTAATTGACAATTTTATCACCTTTATATTTCTTAATCATTTACAAAAATTTAAACAAGTTTAGATGTAAATTAAAAGTTGATAAATCTATCAATTGCAGTGTTAATTTCTCCGCTTCACTATATTTAGAATTTATAAATTAAATTCTCAAAACCCATTTATTAAATTTTTAAGCCCTCTTATTCCCATCTTTTACCAAAATAAGACTGCCACTACATTGGTTCATGATTTATTACATTATTATCCTCAAATTCCATTTTAATTTCAATAACGTTGTATTTAAACGTTTTAATTCCATTTTATTTTGCAATAAATAAAATTATAGAATTTTGTACTTAAATTAAATTAATAAATCTTGCTTTCTATACTTAAATCAACCAATAGTCATATTGTGGATGGACTAAACATTGGATTCAAAACTATTACATAAATTTCCTCATATTTCATCTAAATTCCCATTTTAAAATATTAAATTCATTTAATTGCAATTAATCCTTTTATTAAATTTTAAATTCCAATAAAATTAATAAAGCTTTATTCCCGATCTTATAACTCAACAATTTGTCTAACATGAATAACCTTAACATTACTTACAAATATTACCTTAATTAACATCAACGTAATATTAAATTATAATTATTGTAACAAATTTCAAAGTTTAAATTTACAAGCAACCTACATAAATTGTTATCGTTAACCTTCAGTCACATTAATAGGCTTTTATTGCTTACAAAACAATGTTACATTTATTTTCATAATGCTAATTTCATTTACTCTATCCGTTACTACATTTATATCCATTAAAGTAATATTTAATTACCTTTATTCGAAATAACCGTTTATTACCAATATACTCTTTATAATACTTGTATGGTTATTCTCCACAACAATTACCATCCAACCTATTATTTATGATTAAATTCTCAATTAAATTTATTTATCTTGATTTCATTCTTTTATTACACTATTATTTACTTTACATAATAAAATAACATTTAAACTCATCAATGTAATACCAAATTTCATTTTAAATCCAATTGATTTCCAAATCAAAGTTTATACGTATTTCAAACAACTTATTATAATTACTCCCAGAACATTGGTTTTATTAAATTACCATTTATTAATATTTAATTTTCTTAATTTAATCCAATGCTTACATTTTGTTTTCATATTTTCAATGTGTAGCTACGTAAACGTCTTCATTAATTCCATTGTTTTGCATTAACTCCATTCCATAAAACTACATCCAATTACTACCTTTAAATAAGTTTACATTTGTATTAATTTCCATTCACACTTTCGTTATTTTATATTAAAATCATTAAAGTAACGTTTATCCCTAACACAAACATTAAGAATACTTATCAACCTGCATCATCCTTATTACATTAATTTACATTTTATCCCATTATAAATTTATGCGCACATTAATTAATTCATATTTACATCCACTTCCGTATATAAATTATGTAACCAAGTTATAACAATTACATTTCTTTCTTACTTTAATTAATTACCAAATATTCCTATTTACAATCAATTATAACTTTGCAATCTTAACAAATCCATAAATTATCAATTGCCTAATATATACATTGATTACTATTAAATGTTCTCTATAAATTTATTTATTTGGTTTCAAACTTTTTATTCATCAATAACTGCCCTATAAATAAACTTACATTTCTATTCAATTGACATTATTTCCAATTAATTGCAATATAAATTTTATATTGTCAATTTTAATTTCAATTGCTACATCTAATTTCTAACATTCGTTCCAATATAAATTATAAGTTTTTTTCTTTCTAAATTTAATTAAAAAAATTATTAATTTAACTCATTTTAATCATCGAATTTTACGGGTCGTTACATAAGCTCTGTCCTACTTAAATGTCCCTTAACTTAAGCTTTGATACCTATTGTAATTTCCCACATTCCGAAAACCAAAGATAGAACCCCAACGTGCTGCAGTCACACTGGAATTATCTTTTAGCGATAGAGATGAGATTAGTTATATAATATAGTCTTAAGTACATAGAAGATACTAATTATAACACAACATTACATATTAAGTTTACACATTGCCAAAGTCGTGCTTGGACGGTGGTCGAAATTATAATAAACATAGTCAGCAGTTCCATGCCTAACATATGAAGATGATGAAATGAAACTTAATATAACAGAAAATAAACACGAATATAACACCCAAGCCTCCTACTTCGTCTTTGGCTTGCATTATTCGACCCTCCCAAAAGCAACCTATTTAAGCCCATAAACTTAACCTAATCAAATGAGTACCCATGAATTTATAGGGAAAACAAGAATAAAAATACATGTCAGACATAAAAGATAGTGAGATCAAGTCTACTTACTATGAAAAAGGGGTTTTCCCCTTACTATACCAAAGCGATATATTATTCGATCCATAAACAATCCAAAGTAATTGGTTTGAACATTAAGTATCAAGTAATATATAATGCCACGCCAAAAGCATAAATTGAAATACCCTACCCTTAACTACCCTTAAAGCCATGCACCCTTTTTGCTACAGATATATCATTAAAGTTTTACCATTTGACCGATGCTTAGGCCTTATGCCTCCATAGTTTACTAACATGAGCTAAGACATTCACGCTTTCAACTGTCACTTAAGCCTTACACCTTTCTCTATCGCACTTTGGCTTCCACTCTCAACCTTATGCCCTATTCCGGTTTTGTATTTCGAATGCCATATTGCCTTACTCTTACTTCATACACAATGTCAAGACCATCTTTCTCGGCCTTACATCGACCCGTGTTCCCTTATTTTCCATCTTTGGACTTACACCAATAGCTTTTGTGTCTAGGCTGATGTCTCCTTGGTCCTTAATCCATCATGTTTAATTTTGGCTGCCTTACTATGACTTACACCAACACTTTTTTTTTTCGTTTCTAGATCGCCACCCTCAGTCTTACCTCTTTAACAGATCCTACCACCTAACCTTTTTCTGTTAGGCTTTTAATTGGATGTTTATTAACCTAATGTTATATCGAACCGTATTTCTACTTTGACCACTATATTTTCATCAATGTTTAAGCTTTGGCTTTGGCTGAGTTAAGCCTTAGTGTGCATTCACTTCAAGAAGCCAATTAGTTTCAGTTTTGTCATCTTGCCAAAAGCTATACTACCTTCAAAGATCCAACCTCGGTCTCGCCTAGGGAAAGCTTGCCTTAGTGTATCTTTGGTAACTTATGAAATTATATCTTTAAGTTCCCGGAATCATCTCATCTTTCCATAACTCCATAATTAATCGCCCTCATACCCTCAGTCTTCAACCTAGGAATACCTACAGTTGTTTATGATAACTTTCACATAAGGCTCCAAAATCACCTCCTCTACGCTAGACTCCTTTTAGCCACTTTCATATCCTTAACCTCCTTCAGTTATCTGGTATGCTTTCAGCCATAGTCTTATGAGTCTACAACTTAGCTTTCTTATTTGTTTAAGTTTCAGTTTTGCACCTCAGTTTAGCACAATTTGGGAACCACCTTCTGCATGTCTGACACTTAATTTACATGTTTTGTCCTGTGATTCGATTGAGTTAGTCTTTTCAGATCGTTATTGAGTGCTTTACTAACGTGTTCAGTATAAAATGTGCATTTGGTCTATTAATCAATTATTTACATATTATATAACTAATATCCTTTCAGCCTCAACTTTCTAGTTCCTTATTCAAACCTTCAGGCAAACTTATTTCCTTTTAGAAGTTACTTTATTCTTTTCTAGTGATCTATAGTACAATTAATCTTGGTTTGTTTCCACACACAATTTCCTCTAAATCCTTTATATTTGACCATTTTTCTATCAAATAGTTCTTAATTACATTACGTTAATTATTTAGCTTAATCGAATTTTCTAAAAATCAAAACCTATGCTAACACAAGGTGTTCTCTCTCCATGATATAACAATCTTGGATAAAAAATAGTAAGGAATAATTCACAATTAATTAAGCTGTGAGAACTTTAAGGGAGAATGGACTAGAGAATATATTACTCACTCGAGCCTTTGTTTTCATTGATTGGACAATTCTAAAGCACTATGCCACATGGCAAAGTTTATACTTTTCATGGATTATAGACATATGAGAAAATTGTTATTACTAAAAATTCCTTTTCTTGAAATTAATCAAGAAATCATAGTTTCTCTTTAATGTACGGGAACTCTTATTATACATTCTAATGAGTCGTGTCTATTTTGGACGCAGTTAATTTTATTTCATCTTATTTAACCAGTTTCTATGTTAGTATCTTTGGATAGTATCCAAGTCTATTTTACCACCACTAATTTCTAAAAGAAATTCCTTCTTATAAACATGGCGTTCATTGAAATAATAGTTGCTTCTTAGTATAGTGGAATAGATATTTGAAAATGTTTTATGGACTACATTTACATAAAACCAATTTAGTTTTAAGTTTATGAAACTTATGTTTACACCATAATTAGACAACCATACATCTTAAACTATTTAAAATCAAAATTTCCTATCGATTAATATCTCTTATGAATATGACCTTGTATATTATGTTTTAGATGAATGTAACAACCCGCACTATCCTGGGCTCATTTTTTTGGCTAAATCTAAAATCCAAGTCCATTAAGATACAGATTGTTGGTGTTGGTAGCTTGTAACAAATATAAGTATAACAGGGAGCTACATATACAAACTCATAATGGAATACTAAAATATAATAAAAATATATACCGGTTAAGGTTACTACCTTGGAATCGATATTATCCTTAGGTATCTAGTTGTCTTGTCAGTATAGAGCATGAGAAGACCTATCCACTTACTGTCCTCGTCTTATACTAGTGCCATGTCCTTCCAAACCTGTAACGCTTCGATTTTTCGTTGCCGAAAAACCGAATAGTTAGGGTTTTTAAAAAAAAATTTAAGAAAAGAAAAAGAGAGAAAAGAAGAGAAGGTAGAGATTAGAAGGTAGAAAATAAAGAGAAAAGAAAACATAAAATAGATCATTTTAAAATAGAAAGAAAAGAGAATAGAACATAGAAAATAGAACGGAACAGAACACAACAGAACAACATCAGAATCTCACAATTCGCAGCGGAACAACATATAATAATAAATGAATAATCTTTAAACAAGAACTATATCAGTTATTACATTTTATACATTACATTTCATTACATCTTATCATCAGAGTGTACAACAACAAACAATGCAGCGGAAAAAGAAATACTATATAAACTAGTAATACGCCATGCCATCCATCTTGCCTCCAGCAACTCCAGAATATCCAGAATATCCTGATAAACCTAACTCTTAACTGCCCGTGTGAAAATTGGTGGGCACCAAGAGTTTAGGAAGGAAAAAAATAAACTCCGAGTCAGTCATGTGACTGGTGCGAGAACTCAAAACAGTTTATTTATCTTAAAAATCAAAATAGAGGAATATTTTTAAATTCAATTCGCAATGCTTTTAAAAATGAGACTACCATAAGGCCTCCCGCACACACACACAATGCAAACGCAGAATCGGAGGAGATTTCTCCTTATGATAGTCAAAGATGCTTGATACGCATTTAAAATAACATTTGATATTATTACTAGTGCATAGTGTAGGAAAAATTCATTTCGAAAGTAGAATATAAATCTTAGCCAACATAGACATTTCGAACTATGCCTACTATAGCTACCATCCAAACAGTGTTGCGACACCATAAGTGAATGATAGGTTCTACAACTAAAACCGTACAAGTTTCGTATTGGGAATTGGATTTCCAACAAATGGTCAGGCCAAGGAACTTCCCATTGCCACATGAGAATGCCTCTGGAAAGACATCCCGGAGAACCAAACCGGAACTCTGCCAACACAAGGCCGGGTTACCCCTAACTGGGTAACTACTGACACGAGCACGCCATTCCCCGATCGTAAACGACCTTTCTCACGGGATCCCGATAACCAACAACCACAAAGTAATAAATTCGTAGTAACCACATAGGTTAAATATCTGGGCTCCATACCATGATACCACCTCTATCCAGAAGGAAATGTACATACCCTAAAGGGAGCTACCCCTCATAACCTTGCCGCATGTTTCCTGTTTTGACCATTTCCGGGGTGTGAGGCTCGACGAAGTCACGTCCACAAAAACATACTTTATACAAAAGCCATGCTTTGGGTCAACAAATGATCACCAAGATAGACGATCAAATAAACGATCCTATCATAAATAATCAACACAATGATCATTTACAGCAACACTCAGCATGTCACATTACCAAATTGGGAATATATCGCTGATAACTTCAACTATATAACCTCTGAGCTCGTACGTCTCAGAGAAGGGTGTTAAGTTAAAAGAATAAATTCTCCGCCACCAACAGAAATATATTTGAAAGAAATCGGCTTTATATCTAAACTTGTAATGTCAGACATACAATCCATACAAGTCTGTTCCGGGCTCGAACAAAACCGAAGGCACTTACAAAGAAGTCCTTGCAATCCGGATATTCACAATCCTGATCGGATTTCCCATCACTTAGGGAGTCTCTATACCGCTGCAACTCAGTGCAGAGACAATCGACAGGTCATCCTATCGCTCTCGCAAATACCGGGTCTTCAACACCGATCTTCAAATGCAATTCATAACGACGTATCACATATTCGGAATGGGTTATACGACCCCATGGTCCTTTCCCGGTTAACCCGAATAGTGAGCGCTTATTCAAAAATAAGTGTAGCATTCACATTCAAACAAATCACATCAATTACCCATTCAAAGGGAAATATTGATAGTCGATTATTGAACTATCAATGGATATGCACAACATCACCAGTTTCCAAATAATTTTCCAAATTATTTATTTTCCAAAAACATCTTTACAAGATATATTATTTCATACTTCAAAAATAAATCAATATTTATTTTTAAACAAATTCCCCTTTCTATTCACAAATTCCATAGTGAATTTATAATCCAAAATATCTATGAATATTCGATTTCAATTATTCATTTCAATATTTCTTTTCAATTTATCTTCAAAAAGATAAATTCTCAAAATATTCACTTATATTGGAAAACATTTCCATACTTATACATTCATAAGTAATTCACAAATTTTATTTATTTTCAACACTTGGAAAATATCCAATATACTTAAATCGAGATTAAGTATATATTTCATTCTTTAAGGAAATCATTCTCTTAAACATATTTATTTGGGCCAAAACTAATGTTACGTAAAACATCGTTACGACAACCCAAAATCACCAGTATAGGGATTCGAAATTAAAATAGATATATAAATCCCGATACTATGCAAAACATTTCCTTTCGGAAATCATTTACTATAACAACAGTGTTATAGTCCACTATTTCCTTTTCATTTCTCGAAAACGTCTATTTCAACAATTAATGTTGAAATCTATGGTTTCGAATCTCAACACATTTAAAACATCGTTAGATCGTTTTAATTCTATTTAAAATATCACATTCTAAACATTTTCTTTAACATATTATTCACTATTCAAAAACGTGAATATACTACGTTAACAATTTTCATCCTTTTATTTATTTTATTTAAAGGATTATTCACAGTTCAAAACGTGAATATAACTCCATAAATAAATCATAACAATTTACTTATCAAAATAAGTCGTTTGTGAATTTATAAAACAACGTTTATAAATTCTATTTCTATTTATTTATAACAACTTCCTTTTTCAAATTCCTTTATTAACCTATTCGATTTATAACTCAATTATAAAACAATGGTTCATATTATAAGTTAAATAATTATAAATTTATTCGTTTGCAAAAATCGTTCCTTTGAACTTCATAATTATAAATCTTATAACTTATAAGATTCAATTATTCATCCAAATATATTCCTTAATAACTTCACAAAATTTATAAATCTTACTATTTATAAATTTCACTTATAACTTCATCATTTATAATTTTATAAATTCCATTCACTTATGCAATCCATTTGCACTTCATTCAAACACTTATAAAAACTCGTTTTATAATGTCAATATTTCAATTTATAAATATCCATTTATAAATCTCCTAATATAAATCAATTTATATTATTCTTTTAAAACGTCTTCAAATTCCTTTAAAAACTTCATCCTTTTGATTCATAAAAAAAAATTAAATTTTATAAATCCTATATTTCAACTTTTCATAATAAATTCAAAAATTCCGATTTAACTATTTTATAAAATCATTAATTCCTTATTTTCAAAAATCATCTTTTAACTATATTTCTTAAAAATCATAATTTTTATAACTTTAAAAATTATAACGTTTATTTATTTATAATGGATCAATTCCAAAATATAGTATATTCTCAAAAATCACTTTAAAAATCATTTTGAAATCCCAAAATTTGGTCCAATGATGCTACACACCAAATAGTAAATCACGACTACAACGATATCATATATCAATATGAAAATCCATCAAATATCAAAATATCTGAAATCAAATAAATACTGTTGAGGAATCCAGTTGGATCCCTCCAACCTGTTTTCCTGCATCCACAAACATTAGCACAATACCAATTCCGTTCCAGTACGAAATTATCGCGGTATATGGGATTTAAAATATTATCCGCTTAATAACGGCGCAATAGGGTCTCATCCGCTAAAAAAATGCGGGGAATCAATAACTCCAATATATACATATGCCAATATATATATATTGCTATTATATATAATACCAATTTCACTGTTTATGAAATATTCGCGGTATATGTTTTTAATAAATAACATCCGCTTACTAACGGCGTATAATGTCTATTTTAACGATCAATAGATATCAATCAACATTCAAACATGCATTCAAATATTTTAAATCTAACTATTTAAAATAAAATCGAAACTGATTCGATTGAGTGAGAAGTTCTCACCTTGATTTTAAATTCCGTTTTAGCGATTTATTTCGAATAAAATAAATGGACGTTTAATTTTACCCAAAATTCTCACTAACTCCAAACAACTCCAATCCAACTCCATCGTGTAGCGCACGTCCATACGATTCCAACGCAACTGGTTTCGCGCGTTTTCGACCTCGTATGAAAAAGTTATTGATTTTACAAGTTTACACGATTTTAAACTAATATAAATTTACAACTTAAAATTAAATTTTAAACATAAATCCTTCATCACCCTTGGATCCAAACCCCCCCTCTCATCAGGCCCGTCCACCCCATCATCTCCCTCACGTTCACAAACATCTCCAGGCCGCCATCACAACCCATTCTCAAGAACTAGGGTTACAAATATCCACCACCTCGCTCGACTAGAACTCGATCAACTTGCTCCATGTCGAAGCCCTCACCACAAGCTACACTCGGCCCCAATAGGGTGGAGCTCGGCCCCCCTTCCACCTCGTATGGCGTGCGTGACTGGCCACGGTCGGCCCCACCTTGCTCCTCCTACGTTGCACCAAAACCCATCATCACCGTATGGATTTCAAGATCACGTCGCCCTCTACAACTTTCGTGTTGAAAGTTTCTTCTAATTGTTTGTAGATTGAAAGAGATTGAGGGATGAAGATCATAAATTTCTGGCCATTCAATAGGGTAGTGGCGGCTAGGGCAACAAATTAGGGTTTTTTTTTTTTTTTTTTTTTAATTTATGAAGATGTCGGTCTCTATTTATAGGAAAAATCGAACACTATTCATCCGGAAATTCCGAACTCCGATTTACGCACCGAAACTGACGTTCCTAGGGTTTATCCCGCGTTCCGGACACAATGGAATAGGTTTCGAAAGCTAATTCGGACATCTGTGCAAGTTATGGCTATAAACGCTCAATTTAAATTAAACCGATTTAAATCGATTTCTAGGCGTTTTAATTCGTACAGGACAAACGGTAAATCCAATTGACACGAAATTTGAAACCTTACAATAATATCACATTACGGATCCGATGAAACTGGTTTTGTCGAAATTCGAGACTTTTTGAAAAATGGCTATTTTAACTCGCCAAATTAAAATTAAAAACAATTCGATGCGTTTCGAGCTGCCACGATCAAACGATAACTCTGATTGACACGAAAATTGAAATCCGGTAATAACTAACTATTACGGATCCAATGGAACTGGTTTCGTTCAATTCTGAGACTGTTCAAAAATTGACTATTTTCACTAGTCGATTTAAATATTAAAATATTCAATTTTCACAAATAAACTTTAAATTCGATTTTAAAAGTTCTAAAATATCATTCTAACTTCAATATGATAAAATAAAATTTTACAAATCATTTTCAATCATATTTAACTCAAATTTTCAATTATTTCCATAATTTAACATATTAAATTATCGATTTAAAAATCCAATTAAATCCAATAATTCAAATAAAAATTTATTCGACTTATAAATTCACTTATTAATATTTAAAATTAATTAAATATTCAAATTTTAATTAAATAAAATTCTGGGTCGTTACAATCTTCCCCCCTTAAAAGAATTTCGTCCTCGAAATTATTAAGTAAGAAAAATTACAGAAGCTATTAATTTTCCCAAAATTCATAGTTAAACTTCTTACAAATCTTTACTAAGTTTTCAAACCATACTTAGTTATCTTTTCAAAAACAACTACTATTGTTTAACTTTCCATTCTAAATCAAAGTTAATAGTTTTCAAAATTTTCCAAATTTCTCAAAAATTTTCTAACGCCTTAAATTTTCGGAAAAATTCGCCATAGTCTCCTTTGCGCGGCTCGATCCGAAAAAAAAAATGACAGTATATATATCACAAATATACATCTCATCAAGTAATGAGGCATCCCGTAGGGAAAAAGTATAAAAGTACGGTATGTAATCCGAGATATGTACCTTATATTTTATTAGCGAGCATATACGGCTAATATAGCGCGAAAGCGAGCTCCAAATGCGAAGCAAACGCAATCCGCACCTACTAAACACTCAACAAACAACATGAGAATCATGCATATAGACAATAGTATCGATATACAACATATAGCAACATCACAACTATATAATATAGCAAATGAAACAAAACAACAAATGCAAACATCAACCAACTATCGTCCAATTAACATACATAACCAATAAATATTCATTCATATTCTCATTAATATTCAATTAATTGGTTTTCAATTTAATCACATTTGATTTATTAACAGTGGATGTTTACTAACATTCATTTTCAATTAGTTTATATTTACTAATTCATATTCAAGTTGGTTCACTTCCAATTCAAATTCAATTCTATTTAAGATTCATTTAACTTCCAATTGAATTCCAATTACTTTAGCTTCCAATTTCATTAATTCGATTTCATTAACACTTAATGAATTATATACAATCAACTAACAATCATATACCAATCAATGTATATCAATTACAACCAAATTTCTTTGCTTATATTCATTTCATTCAATTATTCAACTTTCAAATAACATTAGATCTTAATGAATTAACACTTATATTCATTATTTCATAACAGCTAAATTCACATTCAATTTATTTACATTCAATTCATTAATTCAATTCAATTACAAAAGTTGAATTTCATTACATATAACTCAAGTTCATATCTATCACTTAACTTCATTAATTTACTTTGATACTAATATCAACTTCAGTCAACACCTCTTAAGTTATATTTCATTTACAAACATCATTTGTCTTTACATAACTTAAATTCCCACTTATAAATAAATTCAGCTTCCAATTCTAAAGTAAATTTCCATTTAACTTTAAATTCATTTTTTATTTACAACTCATATTCATAAATATATTCATATAGTTTCACTTATTATATATAAGTTTATTTCACAATTGTAAATCACTTTAATTATAATTCAATTCTTATAATTCTTTTGCTTATACAATTATTCTTTTATTTAGATTATTCAAACAACTAAACAATCAACTTATATACACTCCTTTAATAATTTTGAAAAATTATTCCTTTATATATAAAATATACTCAAGGTAAAATTATTTCATTTACCCAATTTAAAAATCAATACTGTGTCGAATTGTTTTATTCAAGTGTTTAGAAACCCCTTCGGCATAGTTTGACAGACCGCGCCGACGAAAGTTCATATGCCACTCAATAAACCAATCATCACAATATAAAACAATTTTATATTCACTAACAAATACGCTCTCATAGCTATTATTACACTCAACTCATTCTAGAGCACTGCTGACTCTATCTCTAATGAGTAATACCCAACAGAACCATGGTTGTCGCTTAACCTCGCTCCGATACCAAATGTAACGCTTCGATTTTTCGTTGCCGAAAAACCGAATAGTTAGGGTTTTTAAAAAAAAAAAATAAGAAAAGAAAAAGAGAGAAAAGAAGAGAAGGTAGAGATTAGAAGGTAGAAAATGGAGAGAAAAGAAAACATAAAATAGATCATTTTAAAGTAGAAAGAAAAGAGAATAGAACATAGAAAATAGAACGGAACAGAACACAACAGAACAACATCAGAATCTCACAATTCGCAGCGGAACAACATATAATAATAAATGAATAATCTTTAAACAAGAACTATATCAGTTATTACATTTTATACATTACATTTCATTACATCTTATCATCAGAGTGTACAACAACAACAAACAATGCAGCGGAAAAAGAAATACTATATAAACTAGTAATACGCCATGCCATCCATCTTGCCTCCAGCAACTCCAGAATATCCAGAATATCCTGATAAACCTAACTCTTAACTGCCCGTGTGAAAATTGGTGGGCACCCAGAGTTTAGGAAGGAAAACAATAAACTCCGAGTCAGTCATGTGACTGGTGTGAGAACTCAAAACGGTTTATTTTTCTTAAAAATCAAAATAGAGGAATATTTTTAAATTCAATTCGCAATGCTTTTAAAAATGAGACTACCATTAGGCCTCCCGCACACACACACAATGCAAACGCAGAATCGGAGGAGATTTCTCCTTATGATAGTCAAAGATGCTTGATACGCATTTAAAATAACATTTGATATTATTACTAGTGCATAGTGTAGGAAAAATTCATTTCGAAAGTAGAATATAAATCTTAGCCAACATAGACATTTCGAACTATGCCTACTATAGCTACCATCCAAACAGTGTTGCGACACCATAAGTGAATGATAGGTTCTACAACTAAAACCGTACAAGTTTCGTATTGGGAATTGGATTTCCAACAAATGGTCAGGCCAAGGAACTTCCCATTGCCACATGAGAATGCCTCTGGAAAGACATCCCCGAGAACCAAACCGGAACTCTGCCAACACATGGCCGGGTTACCCCTAACTGGATAACTACTGACACGAGCACGCCATTCCCCGATCGTAAACGACCTTTCTCACGGGATCCCGATAACCAACAACCACAAAGTAATAAATTCGTAGTAACCACATAGGTTAAATATCTGGGCTCCATACCATGATACCACCTCTATCCAGAAGGAAATGTACATACCCTAAAGGGAGCTACCCCTCATAACCTTGCCGCATCTTTCCTGTTTGGACCATTTCCGGGGTGTGAGGCTCGACGAAGTCACGTCCACAAAAACATACTTTATACAAAAGCCATGCTTTGGGTCAACAAATGATCAACACAATGATCACCAAGATAGGCGATCAAATAAACGATCCTATCACAAATAATCAACACAATGATCATTTATAGCAACACTCAGCATGTCACATTACCAAATTGGGAATATATCGCTGATAACTTCAACTATATAACCTCTGAGCTCGTACGTCTCAGAGAAGGGTGTTAAGCTAAAAGAATAAATTCTCCGCCACCAACAGAAATATATTTGAAAGAAATCGGCTTTATATCTCAACTTGTAATGTCAGACATACAATCCATACAAGTCTGTTCCGGGCTCGAACAAAACCGAAGGCACTTACAAAGAAGTCCTTGCAATCCGGATATTCACAATCCTGATCGGATTTCCCATCACTTAGGGAGTCTCTATACCGCTGCAACTCAGTGCAGAGACAATCGACAGGTCATCCTATCGCTCTCGCAAATACCGGGTCTTCAACACCGATCTTCAAATGCAATTCATAACGACGTATCACATATTCGGAATGGGTTATACGACCCCATGGTCCTTTCCCGGTTAACCCGAATAGTGAGCGCTTATTCAAAAATAAGTGTAGCATTCACATTCAACAAATCACATCAATTACCCATTCAAAGGGAAATATTGATAGTCGATTATTGAACTATCAATGGATATGCACAACATCACCAGTTTCCAAATAATTTTCCAAATTATTTATTTTCCAAAAATATCTTTACAAGATATATTATTTCATACTTCAAAAATAAATCAATATTTATTTTTAAACAAATTCCCCTTTCTATTCACAAATTCCATAGTGAATTTATAATCCAAAATATCTATGAATATTCGATTTCAATTATTCATTTCAATATTTCTTTTCAATTTATCTTCAAAAAGATAAATTCTCAAAATATTCACTTATATTGGAAAACATTTCCATACTTATACATTCATAAGTAATTCACAAATTTTATTTATTTTCAACACTTGGAAAATATCCAATATACTTAAATCGAGATTAAGTATATATTTCATTCTTTAAGGAAATCATTCTCTTAAACATATTTGTTTGGGCCAAAACTAATGTTACGTAAAACATCGTTACGACAACCCAAAATCACCAGTATAGGGATTCGAAATTAAAATAGATATATAAATCCCGATACTATGCAAAACATTTCCTTTCGGAAATCATTTACTATAACAACAGTGTTATAGTCCACTATTTCCTTTTCATTTCTCGAAAACGTCTATTTCAACAATTAATGTTGAAATCTATGGTTTCGAATCTCAACACATTTAAAACATCGTTAGATCGTTTTAATTCTATTTAAAATATCACATTCTAAACATTTTCTTTAACATATTATTCACTATTCAAAAACGTGAATATACTACGTTAACAATTTTCATCCTTTTATTTATTTTATTTAAAGGATTATTCACAGTTCAAAACGTGAATATAACTCCATAAATAAATCATAACAATTTACTTATCAAAATAAGTCGTTTGTGAATTTATAAAACAACGTTTATAAATTCTATTTCTATTTATTTATAACAACTTCCTTTTTCAAATTCCTTTATTAACCTATTCGATTTATAACTCAATTATAAAACAATGGTTCATATTATAAGTTAAATAATTATAAATTTATTCGTTTGCAAAAATCGTTCCTTTGAACTTCATAATTATAAATCTTATAACTTATAAGATTCAATTATTCATCCAAATATATTCCTTAATAACTTCACAAAATTTATAAATCTTACTATTTATAAATTTCACTTATAACTTCAACATTTATAATTTTATAAATTCCATTCACTTATGCAATCCATTTGCACTTCATTCAAACACTTATAAAAACTCGTTTTATAATGTCAATATTTCAATTTATAAATATCCATTTATAAATCTCTTAATATAAATCTATTTATATTATTCTTTTAAAACGTCTTCAAATTCCTTTAAAAACTTCATCCTTTTGATTCATAAAAAAAAATTAAATTTTATAAATCCTACATTTCAACTTTCCATAATAAATTCAAAAATTCCGATTTAACTATTTTATAAAATCATTAATTCCTTATTTTCAAAAATCAGCTTTTAACTATATTTCTTAAAAATCATAATTTTTATAACTTTAAAAATTATAACGTTTATTTATTTATAATGGATCAATTCCAAAATATAGTATATTCTCAAAAATCACTTTAAAAATCATTTTAAAATCCCAAAATTTGGTCCAATGATGCTACACACCAAATAGTAAATCACGACTACAACGATATCATATATCAATATGAAAATCCATCAAATATCAAAAAATCTGAAATCAAATAAATACTGTTGAGGAATCCAGTTGGATCCCTCCAGCCTGTTTTCCTGCATCCACAAACATTAGCACAATACCAATTCCGTTCCAGTACGAAATTATCGCGGTATATGGGATTTAAAATATTATCCGCTTAAGAACGGCGCAATAGGGTCTCATCCGCTAAAAAAAATGCGGGGAATCAATAACTCCAATATATACATATGCCAATATATATATTGCTATTATATATAATACCAATTTCACTATTTATGAAATATTCGCGGTATATGTTTTTAATAAATAACATCCGCTTACTAACGGCGTATAATGTCTATTTTAACGATCAATAGATATCAATCAACATTCAAACATGCATTCAAATATTTTAAATCTAACTATTTAAAATAAAATCGAAACTGATTCGATTGAGTGAGAAGTTCTCACCTTGATTTTAAATTCCGTTTTAGCGATTTATTTCGAATAAAATTAAACGGACGTTTAATTTTACCCAAAATTCTCACTAACTCCAAACAACTCCAATCCAACTCCATCGCGTAGTGCTCGTCCATACGATTCCAACGCAACTGGTTTCGCGCGTTTTCGACCTCGTATGAAAAAGTTATTGATTTTACAAGTTTACACGATTTTAAACTAATATAAATTTACAACTTAAAATTAAATTTTAAACCTAAATCCTTCATCACCCTTGGATCCAAACCCCCCCTCTCATCAGGCCCGTCCACCCCATCATCTCCCTCACGTTCACAAACATCTCCAGGCCGCCATCACAACCCATTCTCAAGAACTACGGTTACAAATATCCACCACCTCGCTCGACTAGAACTCGATCAACTTGCTCCATGTCGAAGCCCTCACCACAAGCTACACTCGGCCCCAATAGGATGGAGCTCGGCCCCCCCTTCCACCTCGTATGGCGTGCGTGACTGGCCACGGTCGGCCCCACCTTGCTCCTCCTACGTTGCACCAAAACCCATCATCACCGTATGGATTTCAAGATCACGTCGCCCTCTACAACTTTCGTGTTGAAAGTTTCTTCTAATTGTTTGTAGATTGAAAGAGATTGAGGGATGAAGATCGTAAATTTCTGGCCATTCAATAGGGTAGTGGCGGCTAGGGCAACAAATTAGGGTTTTGTTTTTTTTTTTTTTTAATTTATGAAGATGTTGGTCTCTATTTATAGGAAAAATCCAACACTATTCATCCGGAAATTCCGAACTCCGATTTACGCGTCGAAACTGACGTTCCTAGGGTTTATCCTGCGTTCCGGACACAATGGAACAGGTTTCGAAAGCTAATTCAGACATCTGTGCAAGTTATGGCTATAAACGCTCAATTTAAATTAAACCGATTTAAATCGATTTCTAGGCGTTTTAATTCGTACAGGACAAACGGTAAATCCAATTGACACGAAATTTGAAACCTTACAATAATATCACATTACGGATCCGATGAAACTGGTTTCGTCGAAATCTGAGACTTTTTGAAAAATGGCTATTTTAACTCGCCAAATTAAAATTAAAAACAATTCGATGCGTTTCGAGCTGCCACGATCAAACGATAACTCCGATTGACACGAAAATTGAAATCCGGTAATAACTAACTATTACGGATCCAATGGAACTGGTTTCGTTCAATTCGGAGACTGTTCAAAAATTGACTATTTTCACTAGTCGATTTAAATATTAAAATATTCAATTTTCACAAATAAACTTTAAATTCGATTTTAAAAGTTCTAAAATATCATTCTAACTTCAATATGATAAAATAAATTTTACAAATCATTTTCAATCATATTTAACTCAATTTTTCAATTATTTCCATAATTTAACATATTAAATTATCGATTTAAAAATCCAATTAAATCCAATAATTCAAATAAAAATTTATTCGACTTATAAATTCACTTATTAATATTTAAAATTAATTAAATATTCAAATTTTAATTAAATAAAATTCCGGGTCGTTACAAAACCTATCCTACGGGTTGTAATGAGGAAGCGGTTAGAACAAGATTCTGGTAATTGGTAAATTACATACTTTATCCATAACACAAATTTATGTCGATTGACTTCATTTAAGTGTTGTCTGCTATTCATGAATCAGTCATTTAATTCCATATGCACGCACGTATGATATGTCTAACCTACTCCAACGTATAAGCATATATATATATATATATATATATATATATATATATATGCATGTATGTGTGTGTGTGTGTGTATCTAAGTATCGGTGTATTGTCCAGAAAGGAAAACCCCAATCACTTAATACTTCTTAAACAAGGAAGAGGCAGACCTAATGACCACTTACTCCCTCGACCCCGAAGCAGGTCCTTAGGAAACTATGAAGTATATTGGGTTCAACAACTCATCTCCCATCCAATCTTATCTTAACGATAAGAAAGAAAGTACATAGGTCACTTAAGACCTTTTAATGGGGAATATGCAAACTCAGTCATTTAATACCTAGACATAGGTAGACTCTCAAGCCATTTAACATGGTCACTTAATTCTACTTGGATAGGGAAGAAGCAAACATTTTGGCAATTTAATACCTCAACACGAAGAGGACCTTCCCTAAGTGAGTTTTCACTAATGCACCTATACATGAATATTTATCCTCCCATAGGTCCTATAAGTAGAGATGTCTCGCAGAGTGATCACTATACATAACTACCGGTAGCCCCTTGTGAATGACTAACTTCCGTTGTGTAACTCTAGTGACTTTTCATCTCAACCCATACTAAACTAAGTCAGTTATAAATAATCTAAATATAAGGCCAGGCCCACTAATTCACCCATCACAACCATATTATTGAGGCCATATAATTTCAACCATGGAAATTTTTATGCCTCTTAAGTTCGTTTATTAGTATTTATGTTCATTTATTTACTTGCTATGACTTCTTCATATTTTATAAGTTTACTACCTTTATTTCTCCTTCCTATAAATGTTATTAACGACATTTATTTGTAATTCCTATTCATTTTTCTTTACTATTTCCATATTTGGCCTTTGTGACTAAACTCATTAAATTGATTATTATCCATATTGAATTGATTACATTAACTTCCCTTTTAGTCCTTAATTTATTACCTTATTCGAATTTAGCGTTTTATTTATAATTAATATAATAACGTAAAATTAATTGCATGTTAGCATATTTATTAATATTATAACAGGCACTTTTATTTGTTCTTAAACTTATACTTTACCTTTTATATAATTTATTCATAAATGGGATTATTTATATTTCTATTTATAACTTTTAAGTTTCCACATTTTGGGGATTTCTAGAAATATATTTATGTGCAAATTTTCCAAAAATATTTATTTCTACATTTTAATTCATTGAATTGTGACGACCTGTAATTTTTGGGTATTAGAAATCGAAATATTTAATTGATTTTAAATATTTAAAGTTTAATTTTTAACTTGAATTCAAATATCACCATTTATAGGGTAATTTAATTATTAAATTAAATAATTTGAAGTTGGATAAAATATTGAATCTCCAGTTTTAAGATTGTTAAAAATAATTTGAAGGCTTATAAAATTTATATGGGTAATACTGAAGACAGTAAAAAAATGTTAAAGTTGAATTTGGAAGCGTTTTGTTAAGTTTTGGAATTTTATCGTTAAAATCGATATTTAAAATAGCCTTCGGAGACAAAGTCTCGGATTTGGACGAAATCAGTTCCATTGGATTCGTAATATTATATTATTATCGGATTTCAATTTTCGTAGTATTTGGAGTTACCGTTTGGTCGTACGATCGGTAAATGCCTAGAATAATCTAACTGAATTTAAATTAATAGTCAAACCTTCTCTTATACGCCACTCCCCTCAACCTGAATTCGTTCCATCCTTATCTTCCTTTAGACGAGAAAATTATAAAAAAAAGGATATGATAATGGTTGCTCGTTCTTTTACATCCTAATTCGAAATCGATATCTTTTAATTCGTCATCCTTGAATTCGACTTCGATTCTTATAGCCAAACTCTGAGGGAACTCCTTTTCCTCTTCCTCATTTCGAATTGAAATCGAAAACCTCTCAGCAAAGAAAGGGAGACAAAGGCAAAGCACGAGGCTCGTTCGCACGCGCAAAGCAGGGCGAAAAGGAGCGGCGTCGCTGCTCGATGATGTGGTTTGCGTGGATGTAGGCTATGTGTATCGACTCGTGGATGGCTGAAAGGTGGAAGCTCAAGCGCGTGACTGCAGATCGAGTAGCGATGTCGGTGTTGAGCTCGTAGTTGTGGAGTCGATCCAGAAGCAAGGGTTTTAGCTCGAGTTGAGGTGAGCACACAGGAGCGTGGCTAGCAAGAAGGAGGCCGATCTGGTGGGAGTGGGGTAACGTCGTGGTGGTGCTGTGCCTCCAATGGTCGGCCGAGGGATGCAGCTTCTGTTTTAGGTAATTTATTGATTAGGGAATTTATTTAATTCATCCTTGTTGTTTAAATCAATATCAAAAGAGAAATGAACATATGACAGTAAACTATTACTTCTTCTCTTGAATACTTATATTGTAGAGGAATATAAAAAAATTTACAGTAAAATATTTAAATACAGTTTATATATATGTATCTTCATTTTATAATATGTATATAAACGTAATATATTTCCATTTAAAAGAATATTGAATATAAACGTGTTTGAAAACCTGTGTGAAGTTATAAATTTTCATTTTTATAAATATATCTGAGTTTTTTGAAATAAGAGTTTATATATATAAAAAAATGTTTAAACTAGCTTATTAATTATCTTAGTGACTAAAAGATCTTCAAAAGCGAAATTTAGTTTAAACAAAACAATTAGTTAATTAAATTTATTGAATGATAGTTGATTATTCAATCCGTTCAAATATTAATAAAATCCTATAATGCTTATACAAGGTCAAAAATAATGGAAACAAGCCAAGTTGAATTGAAGTGGACTGCAAACAAATTCAAAGGTGAGTTAATCTCACTCATCTAGGTTGTTTAGATTTAAATAATTGGTTGAAAGGTTGAATTGTTTTGATGTGCTATATTATATTATTTATATACTAGTATATAATATATCTTGGAATGATTGATTTCCCGTATTATATAGCGGGTGAGACCCTATGCGTCGCATAATTGCGGATGATATTTTATTTAAAACCATATACTGTGATATTCCACCTCGAAGTGGAATTGGTATTTTATATCGTGCTAACGTTTGTGGATCCAGAGAAACCGGTTGGAGGGATCCAATTGGATTCCTCAAAATTATTTATATTGTTTAATATTCTTTGTTTTGAATATTCGATATTCTGTGATGAATATAATTGATAATTGGATACTGAATGTTATGGTTTACTTGAATATATTTCGGTACACTGAGTTATCAAAATATACAGAATTGGATTTTTAAAAATAAAGGAAGTGAATTTGTAAGTGAAATAATTATAGAGAATTTAAATAAATTAAGAATGAACTGGATAAGAATAAATGTGATTTTAAAATTCTAATAAATAAATTTCGTATATGAAGAGTGGATTTTGAATAAACAGGAAAATAATGAATTTTAAACTTCAGTGTTATTATTTAAAAGAATAAAGGATTTATTTTAAATTTAGGACTTGAATTATTAAGAAATAAGTGGAAATTTGGAAAATCTGAAATCGGTATGTTCCGGTTAAAAGATTTAAAATCAGACGAAAAAAAATAGTAAAGTCTACAAATTAATGGATTTTGAAATGAATTGAGTAAGTAAAGAAATTTATTTCAAAAGGAGTAAATTGGAAATCAGTTTGGAAAATTGATTTAACTGATTGAAATTGGAAATTCTCCCTGGATAATAAAGTACGTTTTCAAAGTAAAATTTTAAATATGAGTTAAGAGTGTTAAAGTTGTTATAAAAAGCAAGTTTTGGTAATTTTATTATTTCTAAAATATTTAAATTCTAAAGTAAGTATTTTCTTTTAATCTATTGTGGTAGTAGTTATTTAAAAGTGACTTGGTGTTTGTTTTAAAACAGAAAATCTAGTTTTATATTTTATAAAAGCAACCTCATTTTTAAATATTCCTAAAGTCTATATTTTTAATAAAATAGTGAAGTAGTTTTTAATTTAATATTTTAAAGTATATTTTCTAATAAATTTTTTTAAAACTATTCTAAAATCTAAGTGTTTGTACTTGTGATTTCAATGGAAATAGAAAATATTTGGGAAAGTTTATTCTGTAAAGGAAGGTAATTTGAAACTTATTTCAAAAGGGTTGAAAGTGGAAATATATCTTGCGAAAATATTTTGAGAATAATAAATAATTTGGAGAAATTATTTATGTTGATGGATGTTGTGAATATTAATTGATAGTTAAATCACCGACTATCAATATTGGCCAATGCGCCGATCGTTTCGAAGATACCGAGATCGGGATTTATTTCTCGAAAACCACTGTGATCCGCTTTGTATGTTTTCGTGGGAAAAACGAGTTTAGAGTCGAAGATGGTGCAGTGAAGTGCAAGGTCTAGTCGCTACTAATCCTAAGGATATTTCCAAAATGGATGTAGTAGGAGTAGTGCCTTCAGTTCCGTTCGAACCCGGGATGGACCTGTATGGATGAATGCTTTCAGAACATTGTCAGGTGGATGATGAGCATTCTAAGTGAAATGATCTAAAAGGTAACGCTTCGCCGCAAGCCTCATCAACCAGGAATGACTGAAAATCAGGGGTTATGCAGCAAGGCTAGGTGGGTAGCACCCACTTCAGGGTGAGGCTATCCCTGTCTAGATGTCCCTTTTTATTTTGGCTTAGTGGTGCGGTTGCTAATCACAACCATGGGGTGATCTTACTTGAGATTATCCAATAAGTGATAGTCCTGGTCCTGTGTTGTAGGGGTCGGGAGTGATGCTCGGCATTATGATCTAGGCCACGTACCGTGATATGTGGTACCCCAGTGCCTAGTCATTAGTTGGAAATCCATTCTCCCTACATGCCTTTACGAGTTTTGTTTGTATTACCCACTTTGTGGCTAGTAGCTGGAATTTAATAATGTAAAATTTTCGGCTATTTTACTAAGTATTTGTAAGTAGACCCTATTATAATATCAGAGGATTTTTAATAAAAAGTGTTTTAGCTATTGTAAGGTAAAAACCCGACATGTTTATTTGTGGCATGGTCTTACGAGATGCTTTTGTTTTCAAAAGGATTTTTGAAACTTTAAAAATCAATTTGAACGTGATTTGTCACGCTGGTATTCCAGACTGACTCGGGTGTTATTTAACTATTATGCTTGGTTCATACCGTGTATTATAGGATACATGATATGATGTTGTGGAGCTCAGGAGACGAGCTGGATGACGATACGTACTTCCATACTTGTTTTATATATTCCGCTATATTGGTTAGTTGTGTACTCAGTTGTGTGAGGGTAGGTTGTGATTACTTTCTAATTGTGTGTTATGTGATTGATGTACTCTGATGATGTAATGTATAAACAGATATATTTGTTTTTGTGTAAAGATCATTTATTATATATTATATATTTTACTCTGTTGCGATGGTTAGACTCTGATGTTGTTTCCTATTTTCTTCTTCTACCCCTTCTTTAACCCTAATGGTTCGTATTTCTGTTCCACTTGAGTTGATTGATGTAGAATAGTGTTGACTCAAGGGGTACGGATTTGCGAGTCGTTACCGTTAGTATCAGAGCGTAGGTTAGTGATAACCTTGGCTCTGGTGCGAATTACTCATTGAAAATAGAGTCCGTAGTACTCTAGAAGGAGTTTGAGCGTATAAATAGATATGAGCGCGTATTTGTTAGTGAATATAAATTGTTTTAATATTGTGTTGACTTATTGGTTGAGTGGAATATGAATTCTGGTCGAATAAGTTGGCCGCTATTCGAGAAGAGTTTATAAACACCTGACACGATAAATTGACACGATATTGTTTTAAATGTGGGTGAATGAAATAATTTTACCCAAAATATATTTTGATATAAAGGAAATATTTTTTTAAACTATTTTAGCTAATATTTGGTTGCTTGGATGTTAGGAATGATAATATTAAATTATTATCATTGTTGTGTGCAAATTTAACTAGAAATTGAAAATATAACCAAAGGTTAAGGGAATAAATTCAATCATAAAATGAAATTTGTAAATATGAATTACAAATGTGATTTATAAATTGAAATATAATCAAATGGTAATTTGTATGATCATAAATTGTACAAATAAATTATAGTTAAAATTTTATTTAAGCCAAATTTGAAAATTTAAAACCCCAGAGATTTTGGAAGTATTTTGAAGACAAATAATAGCATTACTATTTTGGAAGTATTTCTGAAAGGAAATTGTTTCAAATAAATTTTGGGAAGGAATATAGCATTGAACTCACTTTAGTCATTGGAAAATAACTTCGGTGATGACTACATCATCATCGATGTCCATTTTCGAGTTTCTAAGTGATGGATTGCTGCCAAATTGATTTGTTTAAAAGAACTAGTTTGTTTTTGAAATTCCAAAGGAAATTTTTTGGGAATAAAAAAATAGGATTGGTTTAAATTTTTTGAGAAGTGTGATTCTGGGATAATGGTGATTTCAAAATGATTTGAAACCAAAAGCCGCGTGTTTAAAAATCTTGATGAGGTAAATTATAAGCTTATAAATTGAGATGATTTTTAAATAAGGATGGAAAATATGAGCTTTGAATGTTGGAATTAAAATTTAAAGTGAAAAAGGTAAATAAATTTGATTTGGAGAAACTAAATTGTGGAAAATTTAATGGATGATTGGAAGAAATAATTAACAAATCTTGAATGTGATTGGAATGGAAAAATAGAAATTAAATTTGGGTTGGGAGGAGTGGTTCACTGTTGTATGTTGAAGCAATAGGTAGAAACTTCTTGTTGATGTGTTGTTGTAATGGTTATGGAAGATGTTTTGGCAGATGAAAGGTAACAGATTGAGGTTGCAAAAGGAAGGATGGGTAAAGGAAGTTTGCAATTGCAAATGTTTGACAGTAGTGGAGTGTTCTGTGGAGGTTGTTAGAGAGGAAAGCAATGCAGCAATATAGTGATTCATTTAGGGGAACAGTACGTAGTTGATTGTAGGCAAGGGGAGGAAGAGATGCTGGTGATGTTTGAGGCGCGAAGCCTAGCAGCACTGATGTTTTGAGATGTGGTTATCAATAGTGAAAGAAGTTTGTGTGTTGGAGAATTGAATGGACAATATAGGAATTGGCAAGGTAGTGGGTGATTTAGATGACAGAGGAATATTTAGGCAGCAGGTTGTAGTGATGAGCAACAAAGTAGTTGTTTGGTCTGGTGATATGTAGGGAGTGGTGATGAGGTATGTGCATTTTATATGTAAGGGTGGTCTTGTGTTTACCGAAGGCATGGGGATTGTTGTTTGATGGAAAGGCGGTAATGAGGCAGATGTATTTGGAGGTAGTGATTTGTAGAGAAAAGTTGGAACTGTGATGTTTGTCGGTGAACAGAAGAGAAGTTTGATGTGTTTATACTGTTAACAGAGGAGAGGTTTGAAGTGTTTGTAAATTAGAAACAATGTAAATTGAAAAGGGGAATAAATAAGGGATAACTAATTAGATAAGAAATTAGTTAACGAAATATGTAAATGGAACCTAATGTAATTAAATTGAAACTGAATTTGTGAGTTAATATTGAAATTTGTAAATAAAACATGAGTTATAAATCAAATTTGACTTGAATTGTGTGTGCAGTAATATAATTGAAAATGTTGCCAAATAAAAAGAAATTGGATCAAAGTAGGGATGGTTTTAATTGTAAATAAAACCTAGATGAATTTGGGAATCAATTGAAAAAGGGCCCTGTAATTAATTAAATGAATCGAGAATAAAATTGAATCTGGGAATTTAAAATTTATACGAAACAGATGAACTAATCAAATAAATTTGTAGATTGAAATGAGATTTGATTGAAATAGAATCTATTGAATTGAAAAGAAAAATTTATTTGTAAAATGAAAATGAGCTTAAGTATGAAATTTGAATAATTTGAAGTAAATTAATTTAAGTTTAAAATTAGTGGAAGCTTGGTTTCGAGTAGGGGTAAAAGTCCATTAAATAAAAGCTTGGGTAAATTTAAATTGGTTATAAAAACTTAAGCAATTATTTGTTCACATAGATATCATCAAATTATATAGAATGAATTGTCGTTTGACGTAAACGAAGGTAATTAAAATTCTATGGATTATTGCTAGTAAATGAAATTGATTTTTGAATCAATTGGGATAAAATTTAAATAGAATGTGTCGAGCTAAATAAAATGGTTGTGAATGAATTAAAATAGAAGGAATTAAATAATAAATTGAGTTGGAATCAATTTAAAATGGTTATAAGCTTAACTAATTGTTATTTGCATGAATAACATCAAATTTGCACAGAAAATTAGTCATTTTATCGTAAACAAAAGTAAGTGTGTTAACAGAGGTGGATAAAATTGATTTTTTAATCAATTGGAATAATATGGGTTGGTTTAAAATTAAAAATGAATGGAATGTAAGCAAGTGGATTGTAAATCATGCAATGAAAATGGTATATGAATTAATTGAAAATAGCAGAATTAGCATGAAAACTATATAAATTGCTTACGGAAAGTGTTTAATGTGCATTGCTGTTAGAATTCATGTGTTTAACTATTGCAAATAAGTGAAATATTGTTAAACTTTATATATATTGCACTTACATGTTTGAATTGAGTAAGTCCAGGTACCGGGAAGCCGTTTGGCTGGATTTTGGGCACGCTAACTGCTAAATAAATAAGCTGCTTGCTTATAAATGCTAAATAAGGTATGCCTACGCAATAAAAATAGGAAATATGAACTGTTTTTGTTTTTTCGACCTGGTGGGTCGATGTATATTTATTTATATCTTTTACAAAAGCTCCTCCGTACAAAGGAGACTCTGCCAAAATTTTCTGGAAATTTTGGGAGTTAGAATTTTTTTTAAAATTTCTAGAAAATTTTGTTAACGACAAAACGATTTCAAATTGGAAATTGAAATAAATTAGTGAATGAAACTAATTTAAAATAATGATATGAATCAGTTATAAATGGAAGATGAAATTTTATATTCAAAGTTAAGAATAAATTGAATTCATATGGAAATGGGAAAACTAATTTGAATAGAAGTAGATATAAACTAAAGTGGTGAAGTGAAAATAAATAAAGGAGTGTATAAAATGTTTATACTAAACTTAAGAAAGGAATGGTGAATTCTTAATTGGAAATTGATATTATAAATATATTTTAAGTTAATATTTGAATGAATAAATATTGACATTCTGTAGGGAAGTCGATAAAATGTTTTTGAATGTTGTGATTGAATATTATTGCTATGTAGGATATACAGGTATTGTAAAGGAAAAAGGAAAATTAGTTTTGATTTCAGAAGATAAATTTGAATTGCTCGACAAAAAGGTATGTGCTTAAATTTCTGCATGAAATTTGATCGGGTTTTTGATCTAGCCACTTGGCTTTTGCTTTCTTTTGGAATTTGGGAGCTCGTAGAGGCATTTTGTAGTTGTACCGAGCTAGCCGCGCAAAGGAGACGCTGGCGAAATTTTTCAGAAATTTAGAGAGTTAGAATTTTTTTGAGAAAATTGAGATAATTTGTATTTGAATTTAAATTTGAATAAGTGGAGTAAATAACTTTGTTGGAAACTATGTAAGGTTTTGGGGAGTTGGTTGTAACGACCCGCAGATTTAACCGGTTTTAAATAACGTTATTAATTGGAATTTTATGGAATTTTAAACGATAAAATTTGGAAATATAAATTTGATATTTGGAATGCGTCTAGTTAAACATAGCAACTGGTAAATTTTCGTCCGAAAATATGAAAGTTTATTTCGTGCGTAAAATTACTTCAATTTAATCAGTTAAAAAGCGATGAAAATAAAACGTTTTTAAAATCAAAATATTTTTACATGGAAAAATTCAAAATCATCTTTTGAGCAAGTTGTTAGTTTGTCGTTTTCCCAAATTCGGACATCTTTGGCTCCGTCGATCTTAATCTTCTGCGATTTTTACGCATTTTCCGTTAGTAGAAAAAATTCAAATTTTTATATTTCAATCAAACTACCGATATCTGTATACCATTTTGATCATCTCGTCGCACTGATCAAAAGGGTATATTCATTCGCGCAAATCGGAGTCCGAAAAAAAAATTCATCGCGTTATGTTAACCGTTCCGGACGGACCGGTTACACCATTTTCAGCCCAAAATCTTTAACCCGTATCCACTTAAATTTGAAAATTTGTAATGTCAGTTGGTGTATTAAAAAGCAGCTGGACAGCCTCTAGCATTTATTTTGTTCTCTATGACCGTTGTTTTCATTATTTAATATAACATCGGAACTCAAATTTTGTCCATTCGATATTCGCGTGGCTTTTGTAGTAATCAAAAATTTATAACTTATATTTTTATTCAGAGATAACTGTGCTCTCATTTTCTCCTTTTCCCATACATTCTTTTCCCCAGTGTTTCTTTCTCTTCCTCCACCATATTTACATTCTGCTCTTCCCCTCTCTTATCATTCCCTTCCATGTTTGCAACCTACTCCAGCACATCTCCTTCCACTTCTACCTCGACCCGCACACCATGTTTGCAACCTACTCCTGCTCATGCTTCACAGCAAACCCATGGCCACCCTATCCTCCTCACCATGCACGGCCCCTCCTTCCAAAAAAAAAAAGTGCCTGTAGCCTTGGTCTTCCACACTACAGAAACATTGTCTTCATCATTTTAACACCCATGACAGCCGCCTTCTCTCCAACCACCGCCCGCACCCCTTGCCAACAACGCAGCGCCTCCGCGTCCTGCAACGGCCTCCTCCGCCATGCTCGATCTCCCCTGGCCGAGAACCACACTCCACTCACCAACTTGCTTCAACGGCCACATACCTCCGACACCAACGCCAACCAACAACCCAACCCGCCAGTGTCAGCCGAGTGTCTCCACTGCACCCCACCAATAACGGCCACTCAAAACCCCGCAGCAACGCACCCAGTTCCCTCCGCCAGCTCACATGCGTTGTCCCTCTTTGCTCGGCCTGACCTAGTCCTTCAAGCGATTTCATCTCTAGGCAAGTAGTTGGCGCATTCCTCTTCCTTTTAGGTACTGTATAAGTATTATGTAAATTCATGTGTGTATTATTATATATATATAGTTTATGTATGTTGAGAAGTTCTAAATTCTGTCACCTCAACACGAGTTTTACCCAAACCATGGTGACAGGCCATTACCTGTTGTGTATATAAGCATAAAGGTTTGCGTATTCTGTTTATATTTTTCATTTTATTATATTACTAAGATACCTACACATATACTTTAGATTATATTAGTTTATATTTATTTATAGTTCGTTAGCTGTATGCGTTGTTTTATAGGCTGTGTTGTTATTATATAAATAGTCGTTATAGTTTAAAGTGTATTTATATTTGACAATAACGGATACGTTATCATAGTGTATATAAAAACTTATAATTATATGTTTTATACAAATTTTAAAGTATAAGATATAATGCAAAGGTATATATAATTGTATTAATAACGTAATTATGTAAATTTGTCTATATGATACGTTTAAATATTTTGATATATATGTTAGTTATTAATATGATTTAATGATTTATACGGTATTTTAACATTTAAAGTGCTTGTTTTGATAAATATATGGTTTTAAACAATGATATATGTACAAGTCATTTCATTTATATATAGATCTGGATTGCCGCATACATATCTAGCCTAGTTATTTATGTTGACTGCATATGAAAGTGTCTACATACTTTTTATAGTCTGCACTGATATGCGTACACTGTTTTCTTTATTATGTATATGTTTTATGTTAAGTGATAGTTCTGTAGAATATATTCTATTCATAGATTTTAAATTATATAAGTTGTAGATAGTTGTTTTCATTTTAATCATTTGAAACCGTACTTTGTATGATAATACTTTATTATATGCGTTTTAAATGTAAACAATGATTTTTAAAATAGTTATATATTTAATTTAATATGTTTGAATTTAGAATATGATCTTACATATAAGTAGTTAGATACACTTATATATATAGATATAAGTTCAATGATACTATTTATCTGCATCAATTCATATTTATCAGCTTGTCCATCGAACTCCAGTCCATCGTGCTTTGCTTCAAAATTTATCTTTGGGATTTGTGATTCGATTCAGTGTTCGTATCAATGTGCGTATCCGTGTCATCTCTTGTTCTCTCTAGCCTCAAAAGGTGAGCAATCACTCACGATTAATATTCTTTTATTTATTAAATTTGATTTTAAATTGAAACAGCAATTGAAACATACCTGTTGTTAGTTATGTACACTGTTATTACCTGTATCTGTTCACCTATGACATCTGACACCATTATCTGTTAATTATTATGCGATGATAATACAGTTTGGTTGAAATTGATTGATTGTTTGTTGTTTATATTGGATGTTAAATTGAAATGTAAAAAAAAAAGTGATAAATATTATGCAATTGAATTTGACGTAGGATAGTTTAAAATTTGAATCGACATATGTGTTGAATTTGATTAGTTAATTTGAATAATATGACCCCTTTTATTTGTTAAGTTAATTGACACGTAGAATTTGATAAATGAGACTTTGAACCTTCGAACGCATATTGGATTAATTATTGTAGCTTTAAAATTTAAATTGAACGACAAGTGAAAACCGTAATGAATAATCTTTAATCTACATGAAATGATAGTGTAGATTCTAGGAATAATTATATTAGTTCGCACAAATAACAATGCGAATTAATATCATTATTTCGGGATTATTTGAATTGATTATTGAATTGTTATTGATTGTTGTTGTTGCTTGTTTATTTACTTTGACACCATCCCTGTTATCACACTGCAAGTTCCCTTTTGTTATGCTTTGATTTGAATTGAATTGGAATCAGGTTGAAATGATAAATACCCCAAAGAACTTGACTAAGGATAGAGAATTAAATAAATCCGATTGGTAAATAATTTGATTTTAAAAATAAAATAATGATTTTTTTTTGAGCAAAGAATAAGTTTTGAAATGAAGTTCGAATTTGAATGTTATGAAAAAGAAATGTAAAGATTAAAATATGAAGCAAATATCAACGTAGAAATTGATAAAAGAACGTTGTTTGAAATTTAATTATTTAATAATTAAATTTGGAATTACTAATAAATAATTTGGAATTAGTGATAATTGAGTTTTGAAATTATTAAGTTTGAAATAATTTAATAATTAAATTTGAAATTATAATTAAGTTTGAAATTATTAAGTGGAATTAATAATTAAGTTGAAATGATTTGATGATTAAGTTGAATTCATAATCAAGTGGAAATGATTTAATAATTAAGTTTGAATTGATAATCAAGTTGGTAATTATTAAGTTTTGAAATTATTAATAATTAAGATTGAAATTATTTAATAATTGAATAAGATTGAATTAATTGATAATTGAATAAAAATTGAATTCTTTGATAAGAAAAATTGAACTTTTGGATAAGTGGATTTGAACTTCGTTAATAAATGAAATTGAATTTCTTTATTTATTAATTAAACTTTGGAAAATTTAAGTAAGTCAATAAGTGAAATAAAACCTCTCGAATATATGAAATTTAGTTTCTTTATTAATTGAGTTTTGGAAATTTGTAACTAAGTAAAGAGATTAGCGAAATTGAATTTCTTTAACAAGAAATAAAATGTGATTTATTGAAATTAACGTAAGACTTTTAATTTTGAGAATTGATTTGACGAATCTAATTTAGTTAATTTGAAGTTTTGATAAAATGAAGATGAACTTAAGTAATTGACTTAATGAATTGGGAATTAATTAAAATTGTTTTGAATAATAAAGTGACTTAATGAATGAAGTCGATAAATGAATTTAAATTAGTTTGAATGTTGAATTTAATCATTTAAATGATTTTGGAATGAAATATATGCGAACTTGAATCAATATTTGAATTGTTTAAATAAAAATTGTAATTGACTTGTAAGACTTTGAAATGGATTTGGAAGTTTTGAAACGTAAATTTTGGAAATTGATTTAGAAAGACAAACGAAATGTTGATTTACGAATTGAAATTGAAATTGAATTTGATTTGGTTTGAAATTTACTAAACGACCAATCGGTGTAATAATTACGAAATTTATTAAAGAAACCGGAATCGGTTATGGATATACTCTCTATCTAAACCGAAAACCACTTTAATAACTATACGCGGAGTGATGATCCAGAATGAAGTGGTAGGAATGATGTTCGTGATGACTGAAGGAAGTGAACGATAATGGATAGCCTTGACACCTGTGTCAAATTGGAAATGACTAAAATTAGGAGCCGTGCCGGGCCAAATGGGGTTAGCCACCTCGAGCGAACACACTTCTTCGAAAACTACTCATTACTTGTTATTGATTTGGTGCACCCTCGAAATTTCAAGAGTGTTGTTTCGCGGTGTTGCGATCGTTGCGGCGATGCGTTCTCACCAGTCCGGATCAGGCGAACGGTAGTTTCACTACCTTGGGTATTGCCTCATGTGCCTTGTCATACTTGTATCCTTATATACGCGACCACTACGAATTTGTTTTGTGTTATACCTACGGAGTACCCCCTGATATCCCACCAGTTTACGGTGGAGTTTACAGTGCTGTATAGACTATGACATTTATAAAACGTGTTAAGGGGGATAATGGTAACGCCTTAACATTATTTTGATACTTTATATTACTGACAGACATTATCTATTTAGCGTACACTACTACCTAGTAGATAGTTTAACGGATCCTTAAAGGATGGTGATTCCAACATCCTTTGAGTTACTTGTATTTCGATTGCAATTTCATTTGAGTTGGATTTATTGATATAAGAATATTAATCCTGACTCGAGTGTTTTGTGCTTTGCTTTACGCTCGGGTCAGACTATGAGTACCAGCTTTCGAGGCTCACCTTTGGAGTTGGAGCTTTGCTTGAAGATCCAGCTATCTGTCCAGCTTTCAGATATTCAGTTGATTCCAGTGATGTAATCTGATTATTGTATTTGATTATTGTATTCAAAACTTCTGTTGTAACTTATTTAACTCTGTTATATATATAGTAGCTTCATGAACAACTATCTCTTTTACTTCCGCTGCATATTATTACTCTGTGTCTGTGATTCTATGATTATTTATTTACTGCATATCTGAGTTTTGCCAAATTTTAAATTAACAATTCGGTATTTTGAATTATTCAAGTCCGACGTGTGCGGATGCGAATAGTCCAAAATAGCGGGTTGTTACAATTGGTATCAGAGCTTTTGGTAGCTCTAGGCAGAACTTAGTATATATGGTAAATGTATTTACAGAATCACTCTCATTCGAGTTTCAATCTCTTCCTTTAACTTAATTCCTTTGAATTTTGGAACGATCCCTATGGTTCCAGAATTCATTTTTGTCCCTCACTATTCGTATTCTTCTGAATTTCGGAATATCACATAACCCCACTTCGAATAACTCTTATAATGAATCGGCGGTCTCGCCAATCTCGAATTGATTTATAAAAAGGGTGAAACTCCTTTACAATAGACATCGATTTACCGGAGATTTCTGTATCCTCGGTTAACGATGCTATCTATTCTCTGCTATACTTGAATTCCATCTCTCCAGATCGAATGTTGATTTACCTCGGAATTCAGCATCGACCGTATTCTTAAAGTTACGGTCGACCTAGTTAGGGTTGCCCGTGAAATAAATAAGCTTATCCATCTTCCGATTCTGTTAATTGAATTATCTTATCCTCTGTTTCAGACTTACTATCGAATCAATGTTCTCTTGGAATTTATTTCTATCAAATTTGAATCTCTATACTTGCTTTGAAATCGATCGTCGTATCATCGCGAGAAAGTGTATTTGTGAATTAATATTTAAAATGTTTTATCTATATTGTGTTGTTTGAGTTGTTGATGTTGATTTGGGTTTTCAATCGATTCGTCTGATCAACGCTATCGATAGATTTCCAAAACACTTTAACAAAGCATACTGACACAATATTGTTTTCAAATTTGGTAAACAAAATAGTTTTGTACGATTATATTATAATAAGTATAAATTTTCTGGAATTAAATTGTTAATGAACCTGTTGTCCGAAATAATAATACCTTCATTTCTTGTATTATAAACCATTGACTATTGCAATATAAATAAACGAATTTATAAAACTTGGATATAATTTGATTTAGAATTTAAAATAAATTTAAATTAGAATTTGAGAATTTAATTTCCGATAATTTCGAACTACGCTTTTAAAAGTGTATAATGTATATTATTCAGAATAATTTCGAATAGAAATGGTTTTCAAAGAATTTTAAATGATTAAATTTGAGTTCTTCTCTTTTGTCACTGGAAAATAATTTCGGTGATGACGGCCGCATCATCGACATTCATTTTTGAGTTTCGAAGTGGAGAGACCATCAGTAGTTTGCTACACTTTTGTTTTGAAATGAATTTGATTTGAATTTCTAAAAGTATGACTCGATTTAAAATATAGATATATATTAGTATTTGATTTGATTTGATATATATTATATATACATAATTATCTCTAAATTGTTTGAAGTAATCGGAAATTTAATTCTTAAAATTAGGGTAAAAGATGATTTCAATTATAAATGAAACCAAATTTTGAATTAATATTTAAACTTGAGAGAATTGAATTAGGAATTTTATTTGGATAAGAAAATTTTAAATAAATTTGAGTAGTTATAATGAATGTAAATATACTTAATATATATGTGATAGGATATATTAAGTAGAATAAATTTAATTAATTTTGGAATAAAGAAGAATTAAATTTGTCAAGGAAAGTATGATTATAATAAATGACTATTCAAATTTATGATCTTTGGAATTGTTAATTTAAGAAAATTGGATAATATACAATATAAATTGTCTTTATAAATAAAATGTGGGTGCGTATAATAAATGTTATTCACTAAATTTTAAATTATAAAATGTTTGTGGAGATATATAGAATAATAAGTTAAATAAATAATAGGTGATTAATGGAAGGAAAATTTGGTTTTGAAAGTTAATAAATTGAATTAAATCAACTTAATAAGATATCTTGAATTAATTGAATTTAAATTGAAGTTCATTTGAAAGAAACCTTTGTATATAACATTAAAATGAGGAATTAAATAAATTTAATGGAAACCTTGAATTTAAAAACAAATTGTTGAATATAAATAAAAATTTATATGGTCTAAATTAATTATTTATAACATAATTCAAGTCTATTTTCTTTTGATTGTTCTATTCTCCTACTTCTTTCCTTTTCGAGGACGAAAAGTTTTGAGTGGGGGAGAATGTAACGACCCGCAGATTTAACCGGTTTTAAATAACGTTATTAATTGGAATTTTATGAAATTTTAAACGATAAAATTTTGAAATATAAATTTGATATTTGGAATGCGTCTAGTTAAACATAGCAACTGGTAAATCTTCGTCCGAAAATATGAAAGTTTATTTCGTGCGTAAAATTACTTCAATTTAATCAGTTAAAAAGCGATGAAAATAAAACGTTTTCAAAATCAAAATATTTTTACATAGAAAAATTCTAAAACATCTTTTGAGCAAGTTGTCAGTTTGTCGTTTTTCCAAATTCGGACATCTTTGGCTCCGTCGATCTTAATCTTCTGCGATTTTTACGCATTTTCCGTTAGTAGGAAAAATTCGAATTTTTATATTTCAATCAAACTACCGATATCTGTATACCATTTTGATCGTCTCGTCGCATTGATCAAAAGGGTATATTCATTCGTGCAAATCGGAGTCCGAAAAAAAAAACATCGCGTTATGTTAACCGTTCCGGACGGACCGGTTACACCATTTTCAGGCCAAAATCTGTAACCCGTATCCACTTAAATTTGAAAATTTGTAATGTCAGTTGGTGTATTAAAAAGCAGCTGGACAGCCTCTAGCAATTATTTTGTTCTCTGTGACCGTTGTTTTCATTATTTAATATAATATCGAAACTCAAATTTTGTCCATTCGATATTCGCGTGGCTTTTGAAGTAATCAAAAATTTATAACTTATATTTTTATTCTGAGATAACCGTGCTCTCATTTTCTCCTTTTCCCATACATTCTTTTCCCCACTGTTTCTTTCTCTTCCTCCACCATATTTACATTCTGCTCTTCCCCTCTCTTATCATTCCCTTCCATGTTTGCAACCTACTCCAGCACATCTCCTTCCACTTCTACCTCGACCCGCACACCATGTTTGCAACCTACTCCTGCTCATGCTTCACAGCAAACCCATGGCCACCCTATCCTCCTCACCATGCATGGCCCCTCCTTCCAAAAAAATAAAAGTGCATGTAGCCTTGGTCTTCCACACTACAGAAACATTGTCTTCATCATTTTAACACACATGACAGCCGCCTTCTCTCCAACCACCGCCCGCACCCCTTGCCAACGACGCAGCACCTCCGCGTCCCGCAACGGCCTCCTCCGCCATGCTCGATCTCCCCTGGCTGCGAACCACACTCCACTCACCGACTTGCTTCAACGGCCACCTACCTCCGACACCAACGCCAACCAGCAACCTAACCCGCCACGTGTCAGCCGAGTCTCTCCACTGCACCCCACCAATAACGGCCACTCGAAACCCCGCAGCAACGCACCCAGTTCCCTCCGCCAGCTCACACGCGCTGTCCCTCTTTGCTCGGCCTGACCTAGTCCTTCAAGCGAGTTCATCTCTAGGCAAGTAGTTGGCGCATTCCTCTTCCTTTTAGGTACTGTATAAGTATTATGTAAATTCATGTGTGTATTATTATATATATATATATATAGTTTATGTATGTTGAGAAGTTCAAAATTCTGTCACCTCAACACGAGTTTTACCCAAACCATGGTGACAGGCCATTACATGTTGTGTATATAAGCATAAAGGTTTGCGTATTCTGTTTATATTTTTCATTTTATTATATTACTAAGATACATACACATATAGTTTAGATTATATTAGTTTATATTTATTTATAGTTCGTTAGCTGTATGTGTTGTTTTATAGGCTGTGTTGTTATTATATAAATAGTCGTTATAGTTTAAAGTGTATTTATATTTGACAGTAACGGATACGTTATCATAGTGTATATAAAAACTTATAATTATATGTTTTATACAAATTTTAATGTATAAGATATAATGCAAAGGTATATATAATTGTATTAATAACGTAATTATGTAAATTTGTCTATATGATACGTTTAAACATTTTGATATATATGTTAGTTATTAATATGATTTAATGATTTATACGGTATTTTAACATTTAAAGTGCTTGTTTTGATAAATATATGGTTTTAAACAATGATATATGTACAAGTCATTTCATTTATATATAGATCTGGATTGCCGCATACATATCTAGCCTAGTTATTTATGTTGACTGCATATGAAAGTGTCTGCATACTTGTTATAGTCTGCACTGATATGCGTACACTGTTTTCTTTATTGTGTATATGTTTTAAGTTAAGTGATAGTTATGTAGAATATATTCTATTCATAGATTTTAAATTATATAAGTTGTAGATAGTTGTTTTCATTTTAATCATTTGAAACCGTACTTTGTATGATAATACTTTATTATATGCGTTTTAAATGTAAACAATGATTTTTAAAATAGTTATATATTTAATTTAATATGTTTGAATTTAGAATATGATCTTACATATAAGTAGTTAGATACACTTATATATATAGATATAAGTTCAATGATACTATTTATCTGCATCAATTCATATTTATCAGCTTGTCCGTCGAACTCCAGTCCATCGTGCTTTGCTTCAAAATTTATCTTTGGGATTTGTGATTCGATTCAGTGTTCGTATCAATGTGCGTATCCGTGTCATCTCTTGTTCTCTCTAGCCTCAAAAGGTGAGCAATCACTCACGATTAATATTCTTTTATTTATTAAATTTGATTTTAAATTGAAACAGCAATTGAAATATAACCGTTGTTAGTTATGTACACTGTTATTACCTGTATCTGTTCACCTATGACATCTGACACCATTATCTGTTAATTATTATGCGATGATAATACAGTTTGGTTGAAATTGATTGATTGTTTGTTGTTTATATTGGATGTTAAATTGAAATGTAAAAACAAAGTGATAAATATTATGCAATTGAATTTGACGTAGGATAGTTTAAAATTTGAATCGACATATGTGTTGAATTTGATTAGTTAATTTGAATAATATGACACCTTTTATTTGTTAAGTTAATTGACACATAGAATTTGATAAATGAGACTTTGAACCTTCGAACGCTTGTAGCTTTAAAATTTAAATTGAACGACAAGTGAAAACCGTAATGAATAATCTTTAATCTACATGAAATGATAGTGTAGATTCTAGAAATAATTATATTAGTTCGCACAAATAACAATGCGAATTAATATCATTATTTCGGGATTATTTGAATTGATTATTGAATTGTTATTGATTGTTGTTGTTGCTTGTTTATTTACTTTGACACCATCCCTGTTATCACACTGCAAGTTCCCTTTTGTTATGCTTTGATTTGAATTGAATTGGAATCGGGTTGAAATGATAAATACCCCAAAGAACTTGACTTAGGATAGAGAATTAAATAAATCCGATTGGTAAATAATTTGATTTTAAAAATAAAATAATGATTTTTTTTTTTAGAAAAGAATAAGTTTTGAAATGAAGTTCGAATTTGAATGTTATGAAAAAGAAATGTAAAGATTAAAATATGAAGCAAATATCAACGTAGAAATTGATAAATGAACGTTGTTTGAAATTTAATTATTTAATAATTAAATTTGGAATTACTAATAAATAGTTTGGAATTAGTGATAATTGAGTTTTGAAATTATTAAGTTTGAAATCATTTAATAATTAAATTTGAAATTATAATTAAGTTTGAAATTATAATTTAGTTTGAAATTATTAAGTGGAATTAATAATTAAGTTGAAATGATTTGATGATTAAGTTGAATTCATAATCAAGTGGAAATGATTTAATAATTAAGTTTGAATTAATAATCAAGTTGGTAATTATTAAGTTTTGAAATTATTAATAATTAAGATTGAAATTATTTAATAATTGAATAAGATTGAATTAATTGATAATTGAATAAAAATTGAATTCTTTGATAAGAAAAATTGAACTTTTGGATAAGTGGATTTGAACTTCGTTAATAAATGAAATTGAGTTTCTTTATTTATTAATTAAACTTTGGAAAATTTAAGTAAGTCAATAAGTGAAATAAAACCTCTCGAATATATGAAATTTAGTTTCTTTATTAATCGAGTTTTGGAAATTTGTAACTAAGTAAAGAGATTAGCGAAATTGAATTTCTTTAACAAGAAATAAAATGTGATTTATTGAAATTAATGTAAGACTTGTAATTTTGAGAATTGATTTGACGAATCTAATTTAGTTAATTTGAAGTTTTGATAAAATGAAGATGAACTTAAGTAATTGACTTAATGAACTGGGAATTAAGTAAAATTGTTTTGAATAATAAAGTGACTTAACGAATGAAGTCGATAAATGAATTTAAATTAGTTTGAATGTTGAATTTAATCATTTAAATGATTTTGGAATGAAATATATGCGAACTTGAATCAATATTTGAATTGTTTAAATAAAAATTGTAATTGAATTGTAAGACTTTGAAATGGATTTGGAAGTTTTGAAACGTAAATTTTGGAAATTGATTTAGAAAGACAAACGAAATGTTGATTTACGAATTGAAATTGAAATTGAATTTGATTTGGTTTGAAATTTACTAAACGACCAATCGGTGTAATAATTACGAAATTTATTAAAGAAACCGGAATCGGTTATGGATATACTCTCTATCTAAACCGAAAACCACTTTAATAACTATACGCGGAGTGATGATCCAGAATGAAGTGGTAGGAATGATGTTCGTGATGACTGAAGGAAGTGAACGATAATGGATAGCCTTGACACCTGTGTCAAATTGGAAATGACTAAAATTAGGAGCCGTGCCGGGCCAAATGGGGTTAGCCACCTCGAGCGAACACACTTCTTCGAAAACTACTCATTACTTGTTATTGATTTGGTGCACCCTCGGAATTTCAAGAGTGTTGTTTCGCGGTGTTGCGATCGTTGCGGCGATGCGTTCTCACCAGTCCGGATCAGGCGAACGGTAGTTTCACTACCTTGGGTATTGCCTCATGTGCCTTGTCATACTTGTATCCTTATATACGCGACCACTACGAATTTGTTTTGTGTTATACCTATGGAGTACCCCCTGATATCCCACCAGTTTACGGTGGAGTTTACAGTGCTGTATAGACTATGACATTTATAAAACGTGTTAAGGGGGATAATGGTAACGCCTTAACATTATTTTGATACTTTATATTAGTGATAGACATTATCTATTTAGCGTACACTACTACCTAGTAGATAGTTTAACGGATCCTTAAAGGATGGTGATTCCAACATCCTTTGAGTTACTTGTATTTAGATTGCTATTTCATTTGAGTTGGATTTATTGATATAAAAAATTAATCCTGACTCGAGTGTTTTGTGCTTTGCTTTACGCTCGGGTCAGACTATGAGTACCAGCTTTCGAGGCTCACCTTTGGAGTTGGAGCTTTGCTAGAAGATCCAGCTATCTGTCCAGCTTTCAGATATTTAGTTGATTCCAGTGATGTAATCTGATTATTGTATTTGATTATTGTATTAAAAACTTCTGTTGTAACTTATTTAACTCTGTTATATATATAGTAGCTTCATGAACTACTATCTCTTTTACTTCCGCTGCATATTATTACTCTGTGTCTGTGATTCTGTGATTATTTATTTAATACATATCTGAGTTTTGCCAAATTTTAAATTAACAATTCGGTATTTTGAATTATTCAAGTCCGACATGTGCGGATGCGAATAGTCCAAAATAGCGGGTTGTTACATTGGTTAAAGTAATAACGGGTCTTTAATAAAAGATATGTTATGGCAAGTTGATAAAACTGTTTGGTTTTGGAAAAATAGTAACGGGTATTGCACCATTCTTCCTAACTAGTAATTTCGGAGATGAAACTCTTTTAAGGGGGGAGGAATGTGACAACCCTAATTTTTGGGTATTAGAAGTCGAAATATTTAATTGATTTTAAATATTTAAAGTTTAATTTTTAACTTGAATTCAAATATCACCATTTATAGGGTAATTTAATTACTAAATTAAATAATTTGAAGTTGGATAAAATATTGAACCTCCAGTTTTAAGCTTGTTAAAAATAATTTGAATGCTTGTAAAATTTATACTGATAATACTGAAGATAGTAAAAAAATGTTAAAATTGAATTTTTGGAATTTTGTAACGACCCAAAATTTCTGTCATTTGAAACTTGTATATTTAATTGATTTTAAATATTAACAAGTAAAATTTGTAAGTCGAATAAATTACATTTTGAATATCTAGATTTAATTAGATAATTAAATCGATAATTTAATATTTGAAATTACATAAATAATTGGAAATTGGGTTTAATGTGATTAAAATTGATTTGTAAAGTTGTATTAAATCATATTGGAGTTAGAATGATGTTATAGAACTTTTAAAATAGAATTAAAAGTTAATTTGCAGAAATTGAATGTTTTAATATTTAATTGACGAGTAAAAAAAGCCATTTTTCAAACAGTCTCGGATTTTGACGAAACAAGTTTCATTGGAACAGTAATGTTAAATTATTGTAAGATTTCAAATTTCGTGTCAGTTGGATTTACGGTTTGTCTGGGGCAAGCTAAAATGCACTGAAATCGGTTAGAGTGAATTTTGAATTTAAATAGTCGATTTGGAAACCTATCTTCCAAATACGATCGAATTGGCTCCCGATACATATTCCATTGCGTTCGGGATGGGGGTAAAACATTATAAACGCCAGGCGGCACGCTTCGTTTGGAGTTCGAAATTTTTTTGGGTGAATAGTGCGCGAATATTTTCTATAAAAGGCCCCCTATTTTCTCATTTGCATCAAAACCCTGGCCAGGGTTACAGCCGCCGCCTCTCTATTTTTCATGTCATAAAATCATCCCTCGTTTCCCCTCAATTTGCTCTCTGTCCTTTCATCTATTCAAGAAACTTCCAACTGGAAGATTGAAGAACTCGTCGAGTACTACAGATCTAACGGCTGAGATGTTGTTAGGCGAAGTGGATCGCTCTGATTTTAGTTCCGTTCGTGACCGGCTCGAGCCCGAATTTCGAGACACTGGCATGACCGAGATGCACACGGTTCTAGGAGACGATGGCTCGCGTGATGGGCTTCGTCGTGTTGTAACCTGATCGTCGTGGAAGTGGAAGAATTGGTCGCGTTAATTGATGATGGAGCGGCGGCCGGCGTGGGTTGCGTGCGTTCGTTACCTGGGAAGAAGGAGAAGATGATTAGGTGCATCCAGGATTCAATTTCGAAAACGTATGGCCGAGAATAAAGCTAGGTTTTGAAATTAAAAAAAAAAATTGTAAATTAATTATATTTCAATTCGTTCAATCTTTAAAATTGCATAACTTTTTTATACTAGGTCCGTTTCGCACGAAACGAGTTGCGTTGGAATCGTATGGACGAATACTACGCGAGGAGCGGGATTGGAGTTGATTGGAGCTAGTGTGAATTTTGGGTAAAATTAAACGCGCATTTAATTTTATTCGAAATAAAACACTACAACCGCTATTGAAAGCAAGGTGAGATCTTCTCACTCAATTGAATTGTTTTTCGATTTTAAATTTTAAATAGTTAAATTTAAAATTGCTTGATTGTGTGATTGAATGATAAATTGCTATATGTTGTATTGAAATACACCCTATACGCCGTATATTAAACGGAGGTTATTATATTAAACACATAGACCGCAATATTCCAACTTGAAGTGGAATTGGTATTATATATATACTTGGAGTTGATTTCCCGCATTATATAACGGATGAGACCATATCACGCCGCATAATAGAGGATAATATTCTTTGTAAACCCATATACCGTGATATTCCGTCTTGAAACGGGATTGGTATTGTGCTAACATCTGTGGATGCAGGGAAACAGGTTGGAGGGATCCAACTGGATTCCTCAACAGTATTGATTTATTTACAGATATTTGCGATATATTCTGTTGTTATATTGATATATGATGTTTGGATGCCGTGATTGATGTATTGGTGCTGTCGCAGCATTGGGCCTATTTTTCTTTTAGTTTTAAAAATGATAAAGTAAGGATTTCGAATTTAAAAGGATTTTCAAGTGATTTTTGAAAGGATACATTTTACTAAATTTTGAAATTGATTCATTTTAAATAAATAAACGTTATAATTTTTATGTTATAAAAATGATTTTGGTGAAATATAACTGAAATGTGATCTTTGGAATAAGTAGTTGATTAATTTGTAAAATGGTTTAAATTAGGATTTTTGAATTATTATAAACTGTTTATATAAAAGATTTATAAAATTGATATTTATAAATAAAAATATTGTAATTATAAAACAAGTTTTTATAAGTGTTAAAACGAAATATAAATGGATTTCATAAGTGAATGAAATTTATAGATTTATAAATTGTGAAGCTATAAAATGAATAAATTTGGTAAAATAAAAGTTTTGTAAGTAATTAACTTATAAATTGGATTTTGGCATTTAAATGAGATATAAATAGAATTTGTTAATTAAGGGGTTTTATAAGTTGAAGTTTTATAAAATATATATAAATTTGAATTTATAAACATTGTTTTATAAATCCGAAATCGACTTATTTTGATAAGTTAATTATTATGGCTTATTAAAGGAAGTATATTCATGATTTTGGACAGTGGATAATCCTTTAAAATAAAATGTTTAGGAATGTCGAATTTGGTTAACAAAGTATATTCACGATTTTGGAAAATGAATAATATATTAAAGAAATGTTTTGGGGAAGTGATATTTTAAATTGAATTAAAAGGAGTTTTAAAGATGTTTTAAAATGTATTAAGTATCGAAATCATAAATTTCAACATTCATTGTTGAAATAGACGTTTTCGAGAAATAAGGAAAAGATGGACTATAACACTGTTGTTACAGTAAATGATTTTCAAAAGGAAATGTTTTTGTATAGTATTGGATTTATATATCTATCGTATTTTAGAATCCCTATGCTATTGATTTTGGGTTGTCGTAACGATGTTTTACGCAACATTCGTTTTGACTCAAATGAATGTGTTTAAGAGAGTGATTTCCTTAAAGAATAAAATATATACTTAATCGTGATTTAAGTATATTGAATATTTTCCAAATGTTGAAAATAAATAGATTTGTGAATTACATATTATTAAATAAGTATGGAAATGTTTTCCAATATAAAGTGAAATGTTTTGAGATTTTATCTTTTAAATATAAATTGAAAGTGAATGTTTGAAATCGATTTGAAAATGTATGTCAGTGGATATTTGGAAAGTTAAATTCACCATGGAATTTATAAAGGAAAAGGAAATTTGTTTGAAAATAAACATTGATTTATTTTGAAGTGTGGAAAATATATCTTGTACAGGTATTTTTGGAAAATAAATAATTTGGGAAATTATTTGGAATCGGGTGATGTTGTGCATATCTATTGATAGTTAAATAACCCACTATCAATATTTACCTTTAAATGGGTATTTGTTGTGATTTACTTGAATCTGAATGAACACTTATTTTTAAAAATAAGCGCTCATTATTCGGTTTACCCGGAAGAGGACCTTTGGGCCATAAATCCCATTCCGAATAGTGATTCGTCGTAATGGATAGCATTTGAAGACCGGTGTTGAAGACCAGGTATTTGCGAGAATGATGGGATGACCTATCAATTGCCTCTGCATCGATAGCTACGGTATGGAGTTTTCCTTTGTGATGGGAAGTTCGATCGGGATTGTGAATACCCGGATCGCAAGGGCTTCTTCGAAAGTGCCTACGGTTCTGTTCGAACCCTGAACAGACTTGTATGGATTGTATGTCTGACATTACATTTTGAGATATAAAGCAGATTTCTTTCAAATACATTTCTGTTGGTGGCGGAGAATTTATTCTCTTAGCTTAACATCCTTCACTGAGATGTATGAACTCAGAGGTTATGTAGTTGATGGTTATCAGTGATATACTCCCAATTTGGTAATGTGGCATGCTGAGTGCTACAGATCATTTGTTAATCAAAGCGTGGCTTTTGTGTAAAGCGTATCTTTATGGACGAGACTTCATCGAACCTCATAACCCGGTTATGGTCGAAACAGGAATCGTAGCAGCAAGGTTATTTGAGGGTAGCACCCTCTTAGGGTATGTCATTTGCTTCTGGATTATGAGTGGTATCATGGTATGGAGCCCAGATATTTACTTTGTGGTTGGTGCAAACTTATTACTTTGTGGTTGTTGGTTGAGAGGATCCTCGGATAAAGGTTGTTTACAACCGGGGGATGGCAGTAGTTACCTATTACAAAGGTAACCCAACCTTGTCTAGCAGAGATCCGGTTAGGATCCGGAGACGTCCCACTAGAGGCGTTCCATTTTATTTGGGAAGTTCCTTTGCCCGACCGTTTGTTGGAAATCCAACCAAAACAATACGAGCCTTGTACGGTTTTAGTTGTATAACCTGCCATTTACTTATAGTGGCGCCCCACTGTTTAGATGGTAGCTATAGTAGGCATACGATACTGGTCGTATGTTGGCTAAGATTTATATTATACTTTCGAAAGGTTTTCTACACTTTGCACTTATAGTAATAATATCAAAGAAATTTGCGTATCAAGCATCTTTGACTATCATAAGGAGAAATCTCCTCTGATTCTGCGTTTGCATTGTGTGCGGAGGCCTTTTGGTAGTTACATTTTCTAAAAAAAGCATTGCGGATCTATTTTAAAAATATTTCTTTGTTTGTTATTAAGATATAACTGTTTTAAGTTCTCACACCAGTCACATGACTGGCCTGGAGTTTATTGTCCCCTTCCTAAACTCTGGGCGCCCACCAATTTCCATACGGGTAGTCTAGAGTTAGGTTATCAGGTCATTCTGGAATTCAGGAGATGTCGTGGAGCTAAAGAGGCGAGCTTGATAGCATGGCGTATCAAATAGTATATAGTATTTTTTTCCGCTGTTTATTGTTGTAAACTCTGATAATATAATGTAATGTAATAAATTGACACAGTTCAATTGATTTAAAGATTATTGATTTATCTATTATATGTTGTTCTGCTGCGATTGTGAGATTCTGTTATTGTTTCTGTTTTCTTCTTTCTTTCTTTCTTCTTCTACCTCTTCTTCTTTAACCCTAACAATTCGGGTTTTCCGGCCTTTGATTGCTCGGCAGTTGATACAATGGACGTATTAATGTCGATTTTCGAGAGTCGAAAATCCCAATCGTTGCAGTTGGTATCAGAGCATTTGGTTAAGCGACAACCTTGGCTCTGTAGGGAATTACTCAATAGAGATAGAGTCAGTAGTACCCTAGAATGAGTTTGAGTGTAATAATAGATATGAGCGCGTATTTGTTAGTGAATATAAAAAATATTTTATATTGTGTTTACTTATCCGTTGGGCTATTTGTGAATATTGGTCGGTATGTGGGACGTCATATTATTGATAGTGATTTCTAAACACTTAAACGAGGCAAGTCGACATAGTATCATTTTAAATTGGGAAATTAAATAATTTTACCTTGATTATATTATATATATAAAGTAATAATTTTTCAGAATTATTAAAGTATATATAAATTGATTATTTGGTTGTTGGAAAATGTAAGAATATATATATAAGTTAATTAAAAGAATAATTGTATAAGCAAATGAATGATTAAGTATTGAATTATAATTAATGTGATTTACAATTGTGAAATAACCTTATATATAAGTAGTGGAACTATATGAATATATTTATAAATATGAGTTGTAAATGAATTTGAACTATGAATTGAAAATGTTGAATCTTGTTTATTTTGGAAATTATTTTCCAAAATTAAAAGTTAAATAGTGAAATTCTGTAAGAAAAAGATTTATAAATGTGATTTATGAATAAAAGGAATTTTTTTTGAAGAATTTAAAGCACTGAATTCACTACTGATTGCTGGGAAATAATAAGGGTGATGACTGCAGCATCATCAGTATCATTTTCGAGTTTCTGTGTGATGGATTTGCTACCATAGTAAATTGAAAATTGAAGTTTTGCTGTGATAAACAAATTTGAAATTAAAAATTCAAGTTTAAATTGTTGAATTTGACTTTGGTAATAGTTAAATAGAATTAGAATCTGAATTGGATTTATAAGTGGAAATTTAAGTTAAGTTAAACAAATGATGTTTGAAATGGAATATAACTTAAGTGATGTTGAATGAAGTGGATTTTGGTATCGAAGTAAAATAATAAAGTGAATTAAATGGATGTGGACTTGAGTTATATAAATGAAATTTAACCTTATTTGTTAAATGAATTAGCAATTGAATGAACTAATGACTTGAATGTTAATCAATCGAATGAAAAAGAATTGATATAGAATAATGAATGTAAATGTTAATTCATTAAAAAGTAGTAAATTGGAAATTGAATAATTGAAAGAAAAGTCAATTAGATATCAACCAATTGGAAATTAAAACTGTTAAACCAAATTGAATGTAAATTTAATAATTTGGTTATGTTGGTTATGATTTAGTTGTTATATGATTGTTAGTTGATTGTATATAATTCATTAAGTGTTAACGAAATTGAATTGATAAATGGAAAGTTATGTAATTGAATTTGAATTGAAAGTGGGCTAATGTGAATTGCTTGTAAGCAATTAAAATTTGTATCGAAACCTTATAAATTTTCTTATGGGAATTATTTTGATTGCATTGCTTATGAAAACTATATGTTTTCCATTGAAATTTAATGGAATGTAAATGAATTTCCTATATATGTCACTTACATTTTTAAATTGACTAAGTACAGGTACCGGGGCTGTAGTTGGCTGGATTTGGTCATGCTAAAATGCTAATAAATAACCGCTTTGCTTAAAAATGCTAAAAAGGTACGCCTACGTAATAAAAATAGGAAATATGTACTATTTTTCTATTTTCCGACCGTGTGGGTCGATATATATATATTTATATCTATTGTGATATTGCAAAAGCTCCTCCGTACAAAGGAGACTCTGCCAAAATTTTCCGTAAATTTTGGGAGTTAGAAATTTTTTTGAAAATTTTTGTTAACGAAAAGTCAATTTCTAAATTGAAATAAAAATGTAGGAATTAACTAGTAAAGTGTAACCATCGGATTTTGGAAAAGTTAAGAAATTAAAATGAATTTGAAATCGTGTTGGAACGGTTTGTTTTTGAAAAAAAGGTTAATGGATTCTGTAACTTTTCCTTACTTGGTAATTTCGAGGACGAAATTCTTTTAAGGGGGAAGTTTGTAACGACCCTGAATTTCTGTCATTTGAAATTCGTATATTTAATTGATTTTAAATATTAACAAGTAAAATTTATAAGTCGAATAAATTACATTTCGAATATCTAGATTTAGTTAGATAATTAAATCGATAATTTAATATTTGAAATTACCGAAATAATTGGAAATTGGGTTCAATGTGATTAAAATTGATTTCTAAAGTTGTATTAAATCATATTGGAGTTAGACTGATGTTATGGAACTTTTAAAATTGAATTAAAAGTTAATTTGCAGAAATTGCATATTTTAATATTTAATTGACGAGTAAAAATAGACATTTTTCAAACAATCTCGAATTTCGACGAAACCAATTTCATTGGATCCGTAATGTTAAATTATTATAACATTTCAAATTTCGTGTCAATCGGATTTATGGTTTGTCCGGGGCAAGCTAAAATGCACTGAAATCGGTTTGAGTGAATTTTGAATTTAAATAGTCGATTTGAAAACCTATCTTCCAAATACGATCGAATTGGCTCCCGATACATATTCCATTGCGTTCGGGATGAGGGTAAAACATTATAAACGCCAGGCGACACGCTTCGTTTGGAGTTCGGAAAAATTTCTGGTGAATAGTGCACGAATATTTTCTATAAAAGGGCCCCTATTTTCTCATTTGCATCAAAACCCTAGCTAGGGTTACAGCCGCTGCCTCTATGTTTTTCATGGCCGAAATCATCCCTCGTTTCCCCTCAGTTTGCTCTCAATCCTTGGATCTATTCAAGAAACTTCCAACTGGAAGATTGAAGAATTCGTCGAGTTCTACAGATCTAACGGCTGAGATGTTGTTTGGCGAAGTGAATCGCATTGATTTTGGTTCCATTCGTGACCGGTTCGAGCACGAATTTCGAGACACTGGCGCGACCGAGCTGCACACGGTTCTAGGAGATGATGGCTCATGTGATGGGCTTTGTCGTGGTGTAACCTGATCGTCGTGGAAGTGGAAGAAATGGTCGCGTTAATTAATAATGGAGCAGCGGCCGGTATGGGTTGCGTGCGTTCGTTACCTGGGAAGAAGGAGAAGATGATAAGGTGCGGCTTGGATTCAATTTCGAAAACGTATGGCCGAGATTAAAGCTAGGGTTTGAAATTAAAAAGGAATTGTAAATTAATTATATTTCAATTCGTTCAATCTTTAAAACTGCATAACTTTTTGATACGAGATCCGTTTCACACGAAACGAGTTGCGTTGGAAAGAGCTGGATTGGAGTTGATTGGATCTAGTGTGAATTTTGGGTAAAATTAAACGTGCGTTTCATATTATTTGAAATAAAACACTACAACCGCTACTGAAAGAAGAGTGAGAACTTTTCACTCAATCGAATTGTGTTTTGATTTTAAATTTTAAATAGTTAAATTTAAAATTGCTTGATTGTGTGATTGAATGATAAATTGCTATATGCTGTATTGAAATAGACCCTATACGCCGTATATTAAGCGGAGGTTATTATATTAAACACATATACCGCGATATTCCACCATGAAGTGGAATTGGTATTATATATGTACCTAGAGTTGATTTCTCGCATTATATAGCGGATGAGACTCTACTTCGCCGCATAATAGTTGATAATATTTTTTAGAAACCCATATACCGTGATATTCCATCTTGAAACGGGATTGGTATTGTGCTAGCATCTGTGGACGCAGGGAAACAGGTTGGAGGGATCCAACTGGATTCATCAACGGTATTGATTTATTTACAGATATTTGCGATATGTTCTGTTATCATATTGATATATTATGTTTAGATGCCGTGATTGATGTATTGGTGCTGTTGCAGCATTGGGCTTATTTTTTTTTGGAGTTTCAAAATTGTTAAAGTAAGGATTTCGAATTTAGAAGGATTTTCAAGTGATTTTTGAAAGTATACATTTTATTGAATTTTGGAATTGATTCATTTTAAATAAATAAACGTTATAATTTTTATGTCATAAAAATTATGATTTTTGTGAAATATAACCGAAATGTGATCTTTGGAATAAGTAGTTGATTAATTTGTAAAATGTTTTAAATTGGGATTTTTGAATTATTATAAACGGTTTATATAAAAGATTTATAAAATTGATATTTATAAATAAAAATATTGGATTATAAAATGAGTTTTTATAAGTGTTAAAATGAAATATAAGTGGATTTCATAAGTGAATGAAATTTATAGATTTATAAATTGTGAGGTTATAAAATGATTAAATTTGGTAAAATAAAAGATTTATAAGTAATTAACTTATAAATTGGATTTTGGCATTTAAATGAGATATAAATAGAATTTGTTAATTAAGGGGTTTTATAAGCTGAAGCATTATAAAATATATTTAAATGTGAATTTATAAACATTGTTTTATAAAATTGACTTATTTTGATAAGTTAAATATTGTGGCATATTAAAGGAAGTATATTCACGATTTTGGACAGTGGATAATCCTTTAAAATAAAATGTGTAGGAATGTTGAATTTGGTTAACGAAGTATATTCATGATTTCGGACAATGAATAATATATTAAAGAAATGTTTTGGGGAAGTGATATTTTAAATAGAATTAAAAGGAGTTTTAAAGATGTTTTAAAATGTACTAAGTATGGAAACCATAGATTTCGACATTCATTGTTGAAATAGACGTTTTCGAGAAATAAGGAAAAGGTGGACTATAACATTGTTGTTATAGTAAATAATTTTCGAAAGGAAATGTTTTTGTATAGTATTAGGATTTATATATCTATCGTATTTTCGAATCCCTATGCTATTGATTTTGGGTTGTCGTAACGATGTTTTACTCAACATTCGTTTTGACTCAAATGAATGTTTTTAAGAGAATGTTTTCCTTAAAGAATATAATATATACTGAATCGTGATTTAAGTATTTGAATATTTTCCAAATGTTGAAAATAAATAGATTTGTGAATTACTTATTATTAAATAAGTATGGAAATGTTTTCTAATATGAAGTGAAATGTTTTGAGATTTTATCTTTTAGAGATAAATGGAAAGTGAATATTTGAAATCGATTTGAAAATCGTATATCAGTGGATATTTGGAAATTTAAATTCACCATAGAATTTATAAAGGAAAAGGAAATTTGTTTGAAAATAAACATTGATTTATTTTGAAGTGTGGAAAATATATCTTGTACGGATATTTTTGGAAAATAAATAATTTGGGAAATTATTTGGAATCGGGTGATGTTGTGCATATCTATTGATAGTTAAATAACCGACTATCAATATTTACCTTTAAATGGGTATTTGTTGTGATTTACTTGAATCTGAATGAACACTTATTTTTAAAAATAAGCGCTCGTTATTCAGTTTAGCCGGGTGAGGACCTTTAGGTCATAAATCCCATTCTGAATAGTGATTCGTCGTAATCGATAACATTTGAAGACCTGTGTTGAAGACCGGGTATTTGCAAGAGTGATAGGATGATCTATCGATTGTCTCTACACCGATAGCTACAATATGGTGATTTCCTTTGTGATGGGAAGTTCGATCGGGATTGTGAATACCCGGATCGCAAGGGCTTCTTCGGAAGTGCCTTCGGTTATGTTCGAACCCAGAACAGACTTGTATGGATTGTATATCTTACATTACATTTTGGGATATAAAGCAGATTTCTTTCAAATACATTTCTGTTGGTGGCGGAGAATTTATTCTCTTAGATTTACACCATTCTCTGAGACGTATGAGCTCAGAGGTTATGTAGTTGATGGTTATCAGTGATATACTCCCAAATTGGTAATGTGGCATGCTGAGTGCTGCTCATCATTTGTTGATCAAAGCGTGGCTTTTGTGAAAAGCGTAGCTTTGTGGACGAGACTTCGCCGAACCTCACAACCCGGTTGTGGTCGAAACAGGAATCGTAGCAGCAAGGTTATTTGAGGGTAGCGCCCTCTGAGGGTATGTCATTTCCTTCTGGATTATGAGTGGTATCATGGTATGGAGCCCAGATACTTACTTTGTGGTTGCTGCAAACTTATTACTTTATGGTTTTTGGTTGAGAGGATCCTCGGATAATGGTTGTTTACTACCGGGGGAAGGCATACTCGTGTCAGCAGTTACCTATTACAAAGATAACCCGGCCTTGTCTAGCAGAGATCCAGTTAGGATCCGGAGACGTCCCTCCATAAGCGTTCCATTTTACTTGGGAAGTTCCTTTGCCCAACCTTTTGTTGGAAATCCAATCAAAACAATACGTGTCTTGTACGGTTTTAGTTGTATAACCTGCCATATACTTATGGTGGCGCCCCACTGTTTAGATGGTAGCTATAGTAGGCACATAATACAGGTCGTATGTTGGCTAAGATTAATATTATACTTTCGAAAGGTTTTCTACACTTTGCACTTATAGTAATAATATCAAATAAATTTGCGTATCAAGCATCTTTGACTATCATAAGGAGAAATCTCCTCCGATTCTGCATTTGCATTGTGTGTGTGCGGGAGGCCTTACGGTAGTTGCATTTTCTAAAAAAAAAAGCATTGCGGATCTATTTTAAAAATATTTCTTTGTTTGTTCTGAAGATATAACTGTTTTAAGTTCTCACACCAGTCACATGACTGACCTGGAGTATATTGTCCCCTTCCTAAACTCTAGGTGCCCACCAATTTCCACATGGGTAGTCTAGTGTCAGGTTATCAGGTCATTCTGGAATTCAGGAGATGTTGCGGAGCTAAAGAGGCAAGCTGGATGGCATGGCGTATCAACTAGTATATAGTATTTTTTTCCGCTGTTTGTTGTTGTAAACTCTGATAATATAATGTAATGTGATGTAATGTAATAAGTTGATACAGTTCAATTGATTTAAAGATTATCCATTTATCTATTATATGTTGTTCCACTGCGATTGTGCGATTCTGTTATTGTTTCTGTTTTCTTCTTTCTTTCTTTCTTCTTCTACCTCTTCTTCTTTAACGCTAACAATTCAGGTTTTTCGGCCTTCGATTGCTCGGCAGTTGATACAGTGGACGTATTAATGTTGATTTTCGAGAGTCGAAAATCCAAATCGTTACAAATTTTATCGTTAAAATCGATATTTAAAAATAGCATTCTGAGGCACAGTCTTGAATTTTGACGAAACCAGTTCCATTGGATTCATAATATTATATTATAACCGGATTTCAATTTTCGTAGTATTTGGAGTTTACCGTTTGGTTGTACGATTGGTAAATACCTAGAATAATCTAATTGAATTTAAATGAATAGTCAAACCTTCTCTTATACGCCACTCCCCTCAACCTAAATTCGTTCCATCCTTATCTTCCTTTAGACGAGAAAATTATATATAAAAAAGGGATAAGATAATAGTTGCTCTTTCTTTTACATCCCAATTCGAAATTGAAATCTTTTCGTTCATCATCCTTGAATTTGACTTTGATTCTTATAACCGAACTCGGTGGGAACTCCTTTTCCTCTTCCTCATTTCGAATCGAAATTGAAAACCTCTCGGCAAACAAAGGGAGACAAAGGCCAAGCGTGAGGCTCGTACGCGTGCGCGAAGCAGGGCAAGAAGGAGCGGTGTTGCTGCTCGATGATGTGGGTCGCATGGATGTAGGCTATGTGTATCGATTCATGGATAGCTGGAAGGTGGAAGCGCAAGCGTGTGTGTGCAGATCGAATAGCGATGTCGGTGTCGAGCTCATAGTTGTGGAGTCGATCTTGAAGCAAGGGTTCTAGGTCGAGTTGAGGTGAGCGCGCAGGAGCGTGGCTAGCAAGAAGGAGGCCGATCGGTGGGAGTGGGATAACGTCGTGGTGGTGCGGTGCCTCCAATGGTCGGCGGACGGATGCAGCTTCTGTTTTAGGTAATTTATTGATTAGGGAATTTATTTAATTCATCCTTGTTGTCTAATTCGATATCAGAAGAGAAATGAATATATGACAGTAAACTATAACTTCTTCTCTTGAATACTTATATTGTAGAGGAATATAAATAAATTTATAGTAAAATATTTAAATACAGTTTATATATATGTATCTTCATTTTGTAATACGTAGATAAACAGAATATATTCCCATTTAAAAGAATATTGAATATAAACATGTTTGAAAACCTGTGTGAAGTTATAAATTTTTATTTTTATAAATAGATCTGAGATTTCCGAAATAAGAGTTTATATATAAAAAAAAATGTTTAAAGTAGCCTATTAATTATCTTAGTGACTAAATGATCTTCAAGGGAAATTTAGTTTAAACAAAACAATTAGTTAATTAAATTTATTGAATGGTAGTCGATTATTCAATCGGTTTAAATATTAATAAAATCCTATAATGCTTGTACAAGGTCAAAAATAATGGAAACAAGCCAAGTTGAATTGAAGTGGACTGCAAACAAATTCAAAGGTGGGTTAATCTCAATCATCTGGGTTGTTTAGATTTAAATAGTTAGGTTTAAATAATTGGTTGAATGCATGAATTGTTTTGTTGTGCTATATTATACATATAGTAGTATATAATATATCTTGGAATGATTGATTTCCCGCATTATATAGAGGATGAGACCCAATGCGTCGCATAATAGCGGATGATATTTTATTTAAAACCCATATACCATGATATTCCACCTTGAAGTGGAATTGGTATTTTATATCGTGCTAACGTCTGTGGATGGAGCGAAACAGGTTGGAGGGATCCAACTGGATTCGTCAAAATTATTTATATTGTTTAATATTATTTGTTTTGAATATTCGATATTCTGTGATGAATATTATTGATAATTGGATATTGAATGTTGTGGTTTACTTGAATATATTTCGGTACGCTGAGTTATCAAAATATATAGAATTAGATTTTTAAAAATAAAGGAAGAGAATTTGTAAGTGAAATAATTATAGAGAATTTAAATAAATTAAGAATGAACTGGATAAGAATAACTGTGATTTTAAAATTCTAATAAATAAATTCCGTATATGAAGAGTGGATTTTGAATAAACAGGAAAATAATGAATTTTAAACTTCAGTGTTATTATTTAAAAGAATAAAGCATTTATTTTAAATTTAAGACTTGAATTATTAAGAAATTAGTGGAAATTTGGAAAATCTGAAATCGGTATGTTTTAGTTAAAAGATTTAAAATCAAATGAAAAATAATAATAAGTCTACAAATTAATGGATTTTTAAATGAATTGAGTAAGTAAAGAAAATTATTTCAAATGGAGTAAATTGGAAATCAATTTGGAAAATTGATTTAAGTGATTGAAATTGGAAATTCTCCCTGGATAACCAAGTACATTTTCAATATAAATTTTTAAATATGAGTTAAGAGTTTTAAAGTTGTTTTAAAAAGCAAGTTTTGGTAATTTATTATTTCTAAAATATTTAAATTCTAAAGTAAGTATTTTCTTTTAATCTATCATGGTACTAATTATTTAAAAGTGACTTGGTATTTGTTTTAAAAGAGAAAATCTAGTTTTATATTTTATAAAAGTAACCTCATTTTTAAATATTCCTAAAGTATATATTTCTAATAAAATATTGAAGTAGCTTTTAATTTAAATATTTTAAAGTATATTTTCTAATAAAGTGTTTTTAAAACTGTTCTAAAATCTAAGTGTTTGTGCTTGGTGATTTCAATGGAGATAGAAAATATTTGGGAAAGTTTATTCTGTAAAAGGAAGGTAATTTGAAACTGATTTCAAAAGGGTTGAAAGTGGAAATATGTCTTGTGAAGATATTTTGAGAATAATAAATAATTTGGAGAAATTATTTATGTTGATGGATGTTGTGAATATTAATTGATAGTTAAATCACCAACTATCAATATTGGCCAATGCGCTGATCGTTTCGAAGAGACCGGGATCTATATTTATTTCTTGAAAACCACTTCGATCCGGTTTGTATGTTTTCGTGGGAATAACGAGTTTAGATTCGAAGATGGTGTAGTAAAGTGCAAGGGCTAGTCGCTACTAATCCTGAGGATATTTCTTAAATGGATGTAGTAGGAGTAGTGCCTTCGGTTCCGTTCGAACCCGGGACGGACTTGTATGGATGAATGCTTTCAGAACATCGTCGGGTGGATGATGAGCGTTCTAAGTGAAACGGTCTAAAAGGTAACGCTTAGCCTCAAGCCTCAAGAACCGAGAATGACTAAAAATCAGGGGTTATGCAGCAAGGCTAGGTGGGTAGCACCCACTTCAGGGTGAGGTCATTCCTGTCTAGATATCCCTTTTTATTTCGGCTTAGTGGTGCGGTTGTTGATCACAACAGTGGCGTGATCTTACTCGGGATTATCCAGTAAGGGATAGTCCTGATCTTGTGTTGCAGGGGGTCGGAAGTGATCCTCGGTACTGTAATCTAGGCCATGTACCGTGACAGGTGGTACCCCAGTGCCTAGTCATTAGTTGGAAATCCGTTCTCCCTACGTGCCTTTACGAGTTTTGTTTGTATTACCCACTTTGTGGCTAGTAGCTGGAATTTAATAATGTAACAATTTCGGCTATTTTAGTAAGTATTTGTAAATAGACCCTATTATAATATCTGAGGTTTTTTAAGAAAAAGTGTTTTAGCTATCGTAAGGTAAAAACCTGAAATGTTTATTTGTGGCGTAGTCTTACGAGATGCTTTTTTTTTCAAAAGGATTTTTGAAACTTTAAAAATCAATTTGAGTGTGATTTCTCACGTTGGTATTCCAGACTGACTCGGGTGTTATTTAACTATAATGCTTGGGTCAGACCAAGTATTATAGGATACAGGATATGATGCTGTAGAGCTCAGGAGACGAGCTGGATGACGATACGTACTTCCGTACTTGTTTTATATATTCCGCTGCATTGGTTAGCTGTGTACTCAGTTGTATGAGGACATGTTATGATTACTGTCTAATTGTGTGTTATGTGATTGATGTACTTTGATGATGTAATGTATAAACAGATATATTTGTTTTTGTGTAAAGATCATTTATTATATATTATATTTTATTCCGCTGCGATGGTTAGATTCTGATGTTGTTTTCTATTTTCTTCTTCTACCTCTTCTTTTTAACCCTATTGGTTCGTACTTCTGTTCCACTTGAGTTGATTGATGTAGAATAGTGTTGACTCAAGGGGTACGGATTTGCGGGTCGTTACAGAAATTTTACCATTATAACTTTTCATAAACTACCAAAAGTGTGATTGTGATGCATTTTCAATTACAAGGAATTATCTTTTTATATTTTTATTGAAATAGATAGTGCAAATTATAGGAAGACGTCCCTACTTTGCATATCCTTTTCATTTGGACATATTCTTTATTATTTCAAACGATGCACTTTTCATCTACAATTGTGAGGTTGGACAATTTATGGAAATTCCCATGGAGATTCTAAATTCCAATGAATTAAAATAAGAAATGTAAATCCCAAATTAAATTTAAGCATCTCCAATTAATGATTATCAATTTTAACAATTTACAACCCAATTAACATAAATATGGAATCAACTATGTAATTTTATTAATATTATATTTCATAAACTTTGGGGACTATTTTCCTTAACTTCCAAACTTAAGATGCGAATAAGATTTTCGTCAAAGTTAAACAAGTTACAGAATACCTAGGTAATAATTTCAAGTTAGATTCATTAATTTAAGTCTACCGTTCAAAGATCTTCGTATAGGTATAATGACAAAAATAGAATTCTAACGGTATGAATTTAGTATTATGTAAATTATATAATTTTCCACTCATCTTATGACTTTCAAATCTTCACATCCAAACCTATTTTTTTAGTTGGCTCATTTTCTTTTTCAACCAAAATGATGTATAAATACTATAACACACCGTAAAAATGAATAAGAAATCAATAAATGATAAGGCTAAAAGTGCAAATTTTGTAAATGCAGGAATTTTGCCACGGAATTTACACTATCGCATTCATGATAATTTTTTGATCAATTTCCATATATAAAGTTTTATAATCTGCTGTCAAATAGAAAAATTAGGAATATAAATTAGGAAATGATGTATAAAGTATGAATTCTCCTATTCGTAGTTTGCATTGCCTATTTTCATAGTCTAGTATGAATACCTTTTGATTTTATATGAAGAAATTGAATAGAGTGTAAAAGGATTTGAATTGCAAATTCTATTGATGTTGATTCTGTTATTTTAGTAGCAAACTAGTTTGCTATTTTCCTATACAAATCTATGGTTAGGCTAAGGATATTAGCTAATTTATATGTTCTGGTATGAAGTTGGACTTGTATAAATAGGAAGATTTGACATTTAAACGATTAGCATAGGTCGCAATCTATGCACGCTTAGGAATATTTTAGTTACGTGTATATCTGTGTATATGCGCGTGTGTGTATACATATGTATTTAAGCACATAAATAACATATAACTAATAACGTATCAATATCGTTATAAATAGGTTAGTAATTAGTCTTAAACCACATATGATAGAAGACAAGGACAATTATGATTTGTGGCAAAATAAAGAATCTTTCTTTGTAGTTTTAGTAGAATCCAGTGAGGTAGATGATAGTATGGTTAGTAAATAGTAAATTATGGCTGCTTTATGAGGATTTGAGGTTAGTCAAAAGCATATGAAAGTCTGCCTAGCTAATCAAGCTATCAGTAATGTGACTGGGGATGATGTGAGACATCGCTCATAATAAGTACCTATGGAGGACACGAGGTTAGTCCCAAGTTCTATAAGGTAATCCTGTCTAGTTAATTTGGTGACCAGTGCCTACGAATTGTTGGACTAATGTGAGACATCATATTTTAGGGTTACAGGTCATTATATGTAGGACATGCCTAGGGAATCGAGGGTAGAACGAGATTGTTATAGGGTTCACATCCTCTTTAATGAGGAAGTATTAAATGGCCGAGGTTAGCATTTAGGCATGGTAGTTGGAAATCTCGAAAGGGCCACTTCGTATTTGAGGTATTAAGTTGCTATTGTAGGGTCCGTCTCTACAATAAAGAATATTAAGTGGTCTGATGAGATTTCATACAATGTTCGCTAAATAGTGCAAGAGAGGGGTCTGCCTTGGGTTAAGTATTAAATGATAGGGACCTGCCAAAGATATAGGTATTATATGGTAAGAGTCTAACTAATTTTCATCAAAAAGGTATTAAATGACTTGAGTACTGTAATGACCCGGAATTTGACCACTTTGAAATATACTATTTAAAGTGATTTTAAATATGAATTAGGCAATGCTATATGATCTCAAACAATTTTGTATAGGATTTGGAAAGAGAAGTATACACAAAAATAGTAACATTTGCCTATATGAATAAAAGTGACAAAATGCTGATTTCAGATAAGTAAGTTTCCATGGTTAAAAAAATTATTTTAATTAATTTTTGAGTGTTTATATTTTTAAATAACATTATATAAATTTATTTTTAAATTTGGTTTACATAAATAAATAGTTTAACTAAAACGTTAAAATGACAGTAAAACATTTTGTCGAAAATCAACGTTTGGTCGATTAAAAGTTGTCGCAACGTTGTCATACCTTTATTTACTTATATAGGAACATATATTCAAATAGTATAAGTATTAATTAATTCATGAATCAAGTTTACTTTTATTAAACATACTAAGCAAATTCTAGAATGTAATTAACAAAGAGTAAGCATAAAAAGACAAAAAAAGTATAAAAGTCAGAAAATAAACATCAAATGAAACAAACATAATTGTTATATTCTTCACTTAATACTTAAGTCAAAATGATACAAAGTAATAATTTGACATTTGATTAAGTGTTACTTTGCTTAAAATATAAGTAAGGGTATTTTGGTCATTTTACATAATAATATTTTATTCAATGTTTTGTCTATAAATACCTACCACTTCTTTCACAAATTCCACACAATTTCGATTCTTCTTCTTCTTCCTTTTCTAAGCTCCCTTCTTCTTCTTCCTTAGAGCTTTAATGGTTTCTTCTCTTCCATTTCCTTATTATCTTTTTAAAACCATTTAATGGTTTCTTCCCTTCCATTTCCTTACTATCTTTTTAAAACCATATCAAACAAAGTCAAAACTCTATTAAACTTTGTCAAAGACCTTAGCATATCACCATAACATGGTTTAGCATCTAAGAAGTGAAGAAATGATAAAGGAAGGGGAGGATCAAGGTGTGGATGAGCCCTATTGCTATTGTTGTAAGTTTTGGTTGAGAGCAAGTGGAAGTGAGGTGATGACCGAGCACTAAAAAGTGAGGCGTTGTTGTTTAGGTGATGGTTTGGTGAAGTTAAGATGATTTAGTGAAGTGTTGGATTGAATGAATGTTGGTAGGAAGTTAAATGATTTGGTTAAAGCTGAGTACCCATATTTTAAGTTACTAATTCTTAAAAACTATTTCAAGTTAATTATATAATTTTTTTTATATCTTGGATGATTTAATGAATGATAACTTGGTTGAAATTATAGTTGATTATATGTTTGTGATATGGATGATAACTTGGTTTGATAAATGATAAGAGAAATGATTAGTAAGCATAGTTAATTAAATGAGAATTAAATCCATATAAATGTGTGTACGGAAATTATTTAGCCTCTTAATGATTTCAAAATATCTAAAAAGATTGAAAATGATATTATGATAATATGATATTATAATATGAAATGAAATGGAAAATGAGTTTGAAATGATGAAAATATTGTTTTAAATAAGTTAAAATAGTTTATATATGGTTTAAAACAAATTTGAAGTGTTTCAGATAAGTTCCGAAGCAATTCATAAAATTGGTCTAAATAGAGATTGTCGCAAGTGGTAGTTCGTAAATTTGGACCCGTAACTTCAAACTAATGTAGGGAATGATTTATAAATCGGATTTATTCGAAAAAAATTTATTTGGTTCACAATGATAATAGTTTTCTAAGTAAGAAATAAAATCAAGATTTTTTAAGTATATTTTGAAATATGCTCAAAACAATTTTCTAAAAACATCGCGGTTTTGCAGTTCGAAATCCAAAAAGGGATTTCATTAGAAATGATATATTAAATGTTTTAAAAAAGATGAATAAATTATAAAAATATTTAAAATGTTTTAAAAGAGATTTTAGTTAAAAAATGGATTTCTAAATGATATAAAAGTCATTTTGAAGAATATAGCTTTCAAAGCACTATTTGCAACATTTTCGCAACGCGTTTCGCAGCATTTATAAACAACCTTTGAAGTGGAGTTTTAAACTTAAAGATTCTTTCCAAAACTTTTGTGAACCATTTTTAAAGAATAATTAGGTATTTATGGATGGTTTGGAAGTTTTAATAAGAGTTTGAATAAATGGTTAAGAGAAATTGTTTGTAACACTTATGTAAAAAGTGAAAAATATTGAATATAATTACAAACTGAGTACGTGGAAATGAATAGTACATTTGTCCCGCCTGTGAGAGTTAAGCAGTAAAACAAGATGTGTAACTGAAATTAGGAATGGAGCAACCAGTGCCTGAACTTACCTGACCTTCGCTTTATCTTTTAGACGAGGGGTGGAACAAATCGAAAGGAAAGCTCGGATGCTCTAAGAGATCATAATTTAGTTTTTCCAAGATAAAAGTAGCAAATTCGTTGAATGTTAATTAACCACTTAACACGTTTTATTCGATGATTGGTACAAAAGAACCGGGATCAGATTTGGGTGATACCTATCTGTAAAACCCGGATCGGATTTGGGTGATTCCTATCCAAAAACCCCTTCAAACTAATTTTCGAAATAAAACATATTGAAGAAAAAGATCTTCATGATGTAGAATTACTTGCCACTAGTCCCCAAAGGTGAAATTTACCATATTTAGGGAGGCAGCGGTGCTCTGTTATGAAAATCTTCGATTTGCAAGGATATGATTTGAAGCTAAGAAATAAATCTTTGATTAAGATTTAATAAATGATTTGGAAATATTTTCCCCAAGTTAAAAGTCATATCTTGAATATAAGTAATCGTTGATTAAGATTTAATTAATGATTTGGAAAGGTTTTCCTAAGTAAAAGAAAAAGTGATTTGGAATTATTCTATGATTTAAGAAAGGTTTAAATAAGCCAAATGATTTGATAAATGAGGCTTAATGATTCCATATACTCTTGAAAAGAAAATGGAATAAACTGAAAAGAGTATATCTAAGAAAGATATTTGATTTAAATAAAAGAGGAAGTAATGAATTGATGATTGATGCACACATATGAACTTAACATCTTTTAAACGATGATTGGCTTTGAAGGAACCAGGGTCAAGTTTGGGTGATCCTTATCTGAAAACCAATTCAAACCAATGTATACGTTCGAAAGTGAAGACATGTTGAAGATGATGATTATTAAATACTGAGGATCTTCATAGCGTGAGGACTATTGGAAATTGGGGTGGCTACAACACAATGTTGGATCTTAAGGCTATTCAGACACTAGAAGTGGTGAAATGTGTATTAACTACTTACTTATGAATATAAAACTATATTTACTCAAATTGAAAATAGAAAGAAGTAATAAAGTAAAATGCAGTAATGTAAGTTACACCCGTATTTTTATACTGGTTCGGATTAACCAATCCGACATCCAGTCCTGCACCCTATCGTGCAGAATTCCATTATAATCGCTTTCTTTCCACGGGTGGCAAGAACACCTTTACAATCTTGGTTTCATGGGCTATAAGACACACCCTCTTGATTTCACAGGCTACAAGAATGCCTTCTCCTTATCACTAACAACAAACTATGTCAAGTAGTCGTATCTTTAATACAGAATCTTGTAGATTCGGTACAATGATCTTATAGACCTCCAATGGCAATATATCTTTGAATTCTTTAAGGAATAGGATGAAATCAAAGAGAGAATGGTGTGAATTAAAGTACAACTCTCTGATATTGTGTGGTTTGAAAATCAGTGAAGAATTGGAGTGAAACAATATTGATTTGCAAGGAGATTGAAAAAGTATGCAATGGATTTCTTTTGCAAATGTTTGGAGAAGGAGTAAGAGAAAATAAGAATTCTTGATGTTAAAATTCGTTTTCAGATGCCTTTATATAGTGTTTGAAGAGACATGTCTTTTGGTGAAGAGGTAGAGGGAAATGTCTCTTCATTTAAAATTTGAAATTATGAAAAACAGCTAGTATGTCAACAACCCCCTACCCCCCTTGCCGACAAGGGTTTGTTGCAAAATGAACAGCAACACTAATAAGTGTTGCGAATTTTTAGCATTTCAAATTACCTTATATTTGTGGATTTTTATGATTCGGTTTAGGCCAATGGTTGATGATCTTCAAGCATAATTGCCATGAGATCTTTAACAAGATATTCTAAGGCTTAACCAACTCCTCGTCACTTCAAACACCTTTACCTTCAGCATTCTTCTCTAATTGGGTTTTGTTCTTCAATTTCTCTGATTCACCTTCTTCTATAATTCATCTGCTTCCATTGTATTCTTGTTAGTCTCTGTAAATATCTCCATAATATATCTAATATGACTGCATAACTCGAAGATACGTTAGTAGTAATATTTATGTGGTTGCTGTCATCAAAATCAATACCTAGAGTATTAACAATCTCTCCCTTTTTGATGATGACAACCATATAAATATTTGAGAGATAAAATATAATACTCATTATTTGACTCCCCCTAACTCTATGCACTCCCCCTATCATTTTGCCTAGTATATTTATACCTTTTCTCCCCTTTTGTCATCGACAAAAAGGCGAAAAAGAGTCGCTTAAATCCTTGCTAAACAATATGTAGAGTTTGTATATAGAGATAAATTCTTATAAACATAATACTTGAGGGGAAACCAAATCAATTCAAAACATAAAATAAACTTACCAAATAATAAGACGAGTTTTTGTGTTATCGACTTTGCTGATGCCAATAACAAATCCTTTTCGTATTCATCCAATGTTCAATAGATTTCTTATCATATGCTTTGAGCATCTGCTATCTGATATACATTGTTTGGTACATGAAAAATTATAAAATATGCACACTGGTACCTTTTTATTCTGGGGTCCAAGGGGTTAAGTTTTGGAATGCCATACCCTAGAAGAGTTTGAATGTCGTTTCAAAATATAATCATTAGATGAATGAACCTTTTTAATAAAATTATCAATATATTTTTCTTTTTCAATATCATCCAACCTTTTTGAACCCATAAACTAATGAATTTATTTGGAGGCTTTAACTTTAATTTCCTAGGTTTTGGTTTGAACTTGGTAGTCTTAACAAACTTAGTATTTTGAATACTATTTTTCTTTGATTTAGCCTTAGGGGTGTATCCAAGTCCATGTTTATTCCTAGTGTGCTTAGATCCAGATAATAATTTTTCTAGGTTATCCTTCCCTTTGTTAAATTTATCAACATTAGTTTTCATTTTGTCAAAATCCTTATTATGGTTAAGAATAATATTGCCCAGAGATGTTATTGTCATTCAGATCAGTGATCTGCGACTTCATTGAAAGATTTCCTGATTTTAAGGATTCATTTTCATTTTTTAGTTTTGCAAAACTTCCAAGTGTCAAATCCTTTTCATCATTATACCTATTAAGTCTTGCAATTTCATCTCTAAACATTGTTTTTCTTTAGTTAACCTTTCAATAAATATTTTTAATCTATCTATCTCCGCTAAACTATTGTTGTATTCTTTCCTATATACTTTATACCCCTTATACATATCATTCAAAACATTAGTAATTTCTTTATTAAAATTCCATATGTGGTCATCCTTTGCCATGAAGCATATGTTAACATTTTTTGTTTCTGAATCACTATCACTTGCTGATGTATCTGAATCATCCCATTTTGCATTGAATGCCTGTTTCTTCTCCTTATTTAAAGTGTTTGACTTTGATTTCATCAGTTTGGAACAGTCTCTTTTCAAATGACCAGGTTTATCACATTCGAAACACTTAACAACATTTTCATTTCTAGAATTATTGTTTTTAGTTTTTCAAAGTTTGTTTGTTATCTAATACTTCAAGAATTTCTTGAACTTCTTGGTCATAAACTCGATATCATCATCATCTGGTTCATCTTTGTCAGTCATAGCATTGAGTGTTAGTGATTTCTTCTCATTTTCCTGATTCTATTCTCTAATCTGCAACTTTACTTCATAAAACATTAGGTTACCAATTAAATATTGTATTTTCATAGTACTAATATCATTGGCTTCTTCAATTGCCAGAGTCTTATGATCCCAATCACTAGGAAGTGAATTCAAGATCATTCTGACTTGGTCTTCTTCAGTAATTTTCTTTCCTAATGATATTAAGGCATGTACTATATCTTGAAATCTAGAATACATAGCAGAAATAGACTCATTTGGTTTCATCTGAAAGAGTTGAAACTGGTTCGTTAGCATAGATATCTTTGTTTTTATTACTTTATTGGTGCCTTCATGTGTGACTTGTAGAGTTCCCCAATTTTCATATGCATAATTACAAATAAACACTCGATTAAATTCATTTCTATCTAAGGAGCAAAATAAAATGTTCATGGCCTTGGAATTATTAGGTGCTTGTGTCTTTTGGTCTAGTGTCCATTTTGAATATTCAGTTTGAGGCTCTATGTATTCTATTTGGTTAATGTTCCAACTATCCAAACCATTAGACTACAAATAACATTTCATCCTACAAGCCAATATGCATAACTACTGCCATCAAATAGAAGGGGTCTAGTGGTAGATGCCCTTCTACAAAAGTGTTAAAAAATGTGTTACTAGTGTCATTAGCCATTTATACTTTTCGAAAACCAAGTTATGAAATTTTTAAAACCAATGCTTCGATACCAAATGTTGGAAACTGTGGTGGCTACAACACAATGTTGAATCTTAAGGCTATTCAGACACTAGAAGTGGTGAAATGTGTATTAACTACTTACTTATGAATATAAAACTGTATTTACTCAAATTGCAAACAAAAAGAAGTAATCAGAGAATACGTAAGTAATAAAGCAAAATGAAGTAATGTAAATAACATACGGATTTTAATACTGGTTTGGATTAATCGATCCTACATCCAGTCCTGCACTCTATCGTGCAGAATTCCACTATAATCGCTTGCTTTCCACGGGTGGAAAGAACACCTTTACAATCTTGGTTTCATGGGCTACAAAACACACCCTCTTGATTTCACAGGTTATAAGAACACCTTCTCCTTATTACTAACAACAAACTATGTCAACTAGTCGTATCTTTAATACAGATTCTTATGATTCGGACAATGATCCTACAGAACCCCAATGGCAATATATCTTTGAATACTTTGAGGAATAGGATGAAATGAGAGAGAGAATGGTGTGAATTAAAGTACAACTCTCTGATATTGTGTGGTTTGCAAATCAGTGAAGAATTGTAGTGAAACAGTATTGATTTGCAAGGAGATTGAAAGAGAATGCAATGGATTTCTTTTGCAAATGTTTGGAGGAGTAAGAGATAATAAGAATTCTTGATGTTAAAATTCATTTTCAGATGCCTTTATATAGTTTTTGAAGAGACGTGTCTTTTGGTGAAGAGGTGATGGGAAATGTCTCTTCATTTAAAATTTAAAATTTTGAAAAACAGCTAGTATATCGGCAACCCCCTACCCCCCTTGTCGACAAGGGTGTGTTGCAAAATGAACAACAACACTAATAAGTGTTGCGAATTTTCAGCATTTCAAATTACCTTATATTTGTGGATTGTTGTGATTCCGTTGAGGTCAATGGTTGATGGTCTTCAAGTATAATTGCTATGAGATCTTTAACAAGATATTATAAGTTTCAACTAACTCCTCATCACTTCAAATACCTTTATCCTTCAGCATTCTTCTCTAATTGGGTTTTGTTCTTCAATTGCTCCGATTAACCATCTTCTATAATTCATCTGCTTCCACTGTATTCTTGTTATCTCTGTAAATGTCTCTATAATATATCTAATATGACTGCATAACACGAAGATACATTAGTAGAAATATTTATGTGGTTGTTGTCATCAAAATCAATACCTAGATTATTAACAAGGACTGCTTGTTGACATGCTCTGGGTCACTCCCATTATAGAGTTATTTATAGCAGTGGTCTCCTTGTTTTGGAGATTTTTTCGGATGGCAAGGGCTTCTCGCCTAGTAATGGCTGAGGAAAGTGTCTTCGGTTTGGTTCAGTCTCAGAATGAACTTGTATGGATGTTTTTCTGATGTTGTATTCTAAATCACATTTGAGTGGTTTTTGTAAATGACATCAGTTGGTGGCAGAGAAGGCAACTTCTTTTAGCTTAATACCCTTTCTCGAGACATATGAGCTAAGGAAATTATGCTTTTCTAGAAATCAGTCATGTGACGTGGAATGACAATATGACATTCAAAGTGGAACCTATTATGATCGAAGCGTGGTTTTGTATGAAAAGCATGGCTTTATTTAAGTTGAGCATAGCCTCAATCCCAAGCCTCACATCTCGAAAATTATATGGGAATTATGTTACATATTTCAGGCTGAGTATGATGAGGGTGTTGTATGATTCCTCAAGGTAACTGGTGGCGTATGATCTATGCCATCAAGGTGTCCAGATGGGACCTTTGTTATATGGTACAGTGGCTTGAGAGTCCTTGCATGAGAAGCCGTCAAATATCAAAAGTGTGGAAATATGAGGAATAGTGATGTGTGAGTCCTTGCACAAAAAACCATCGGATTCCGCTTGCTATGCTTGGTTATCGAGGTTCCCTATCATGTTGGAAAATCCAATTCCAATACGAACTTTATGATTTTGATTGTATTCCCAAAATAGCTGTAATGACTTGCAAACATTTCATCTTTCCTTTTGGTATCATATATTTCGTTCGGTATATTCCATTGACCCAGTCTGGATATATTACCCTAGACTTAGTCCTGGTATTGATACCTTATTTGGATAAGTATATTTGAAAAGTTTTTTTAAATCAATGTCATTAAAAATAATATCAAGTGTATTTTGGTATAAAAGTGTTTTGGTTATGATAAGGTAAAATCCCATCTGCGTTTATGTGTGGGTGTGGTCATATGAGATACCCTTTTTTCAAAGGTTTTGATATCATCATCATGATCTATGCATTTAAAATTTCGAGTATCTCATGCTGGTTAATCAAGCCTGATTCAGATATATTTAATACTCGAGTCAGATCGAGTATTTTTAGGTTTAACTAGAGACGCTTAGAGTTTCCAGAAGAGAGCCGGGAATCTTCACCATCATATGGACGTATTCTATTATCCACTACATCTATTGCATTTGTTTTTTTTGTTTTCAGCATTTGTAAGGATAGGGGTTTATAACTGTCCAGGCTGAATCTAGGTTTGACTCTGATATTGTATTTTAAAATTTTCTGCTGTAAAGATTATTATTGAAATAATATATGTTATTCCATTCGTGTGAAATTCTGTTCTGCATTTATTTTCTTTCTACCCTTAATCATCTGTCTTTTCGTGCAATTTGAGTTAGATATGTGTGGTTTATTATCGATTCAAAGGGTATAGAAAAACGGGCCGTTACAAGTACTTTCTCTCACATTTTTAAGGACATGATTAATGGTATATGCATGGGATTGGGAAAGGCCTTTGGCCTACTGTTGAGGTAAGTTATAGAGTTGGATGGGAAGAATATAGGTTATAGAATTGGACTGGTCAGAGCATATAGTTCAAGAAATTATATATGGAATATAGTTATACATAATCTTATCCAAACTATACTACCCTAATACTATTATGGAAGCACTCGAGATTTTTATTTACTAGACATTATTGCTCTGACCCCCTCCTCATTACACCAAATGTTAGAGAATACAATAATGGTTTAGGAGATGAAGGCAGAGACAAAGTCTTGTAGTAGATATTTATCTACCTATGCTTTTGTTATATTTCGATATAGGCATGCAGGCATAATGTTATTGTATTTTGAGATATTCTACTATGGATTTTGAAATGCTATGTGATGAGATTTGAATTTCTATAAGATGGGCACTGTTTTTGATATTATATTTTATCCTTTTCGCCATAAGGTTCTGATGGTATTAATAGTTAGCTCCATGGTTGTTAATTATATCGGTTTTACCAACCAAAATCCAACTTTGGAATGGGTCTAATATTCGATGGACCATTTTTGGGTCGAAAATTAGGTCTGCTTTGAGGTAGGTTGTTTCATTTGGTATAAGATCTTAGGTTTTCCGATCAATGGGTATAGATATACGTATGAGCGTTTGCTTGTTATTTCTGGAAATATTTTTCAAATACCCTACTATATATATATGTCAACTATTTTGCACATATGCAAATATACTAGGTAAACCTTTAAGTTCAGCATATAATACTATCTTAAGAAATTGTATGTGATATCCCGGAAATTTGGGCAATATAAATTTAATAATCTATGTTATAAATTTAATCTTATTTGATAATTTTAATAACAAATTTGGAATTTGATTTAATAATCATGTTTTAATAAATATTTAAACTGAAAGATTTTACCCTTTTCAAATAAATAAATTGTTTTCTGTTTATAATATATAATTTTATATATTGTAAATTGATAAATTTTGATTTTTGAATTTAGTAAATAAATTAATTTTATAAATCTAATTTATATTTGCTAAATTGGAGATTTGATTTAAAATTAACATATAATTTTTCAAAGCTTTGTTTTATTTTCTTTTTAAAAAGTATTGCTTGAAAATGTTATATAAGAATTTAAAATACAAATTACATATGATTTTAACTTATTAAGTAATAGTAGTGATTTTATAATCTCTTTTATAAATTATTTAATATTTTTTAATTTGTTATTTTCAAATGATAATGATAATACTTAGTTCTTATAAACATAAATAAATTTTGTTAGAAATAGGATTTGTTATTTTAAAATTTAATAAGAGTTATATATGCATTTATATATATAACTTTATTTTTAAATTGGGTTTTATAATTTAATTTAAATTTGAATTTGATGTTGTGAAATTTAAAAGAATAAATACTTAAAAATATTTGAATAAGCTTTTATTTATAAATTGTTTTGTTTTTCTATAAAGAAATTCATTTGTTTATACATAAGAAATAATAAATTAAGGTTTACAAGTATTTATAAACAATTTTAAATTAAAATTAGAAAACTTAAATTACATGTGTAAGTTTATTAACATCTTAAAGGACATGTGTTAGGTTTCAAAGCTATCTAAGTGACAAATGTTGAAACAAAAACAAGTGTTTTTATTTTATTTTAAATTACATCAAAACCTTTCATTTAAACCTATCTCCTCTAAAAATTCATTTTTTTCATTCTTCTTCTCTTCAAAACTTAAGGAATTATTCAGATCTAAGATCTGAAATTCATTTAGCAACAATAAAATTCAATCTACACCAACATTCCAAGAACCAGAAATTAAATTAACCTGAAAATCATTTGCAAATCCCCTCAAAAATCCGCAGGCATGTGAAAATCATTCTGAAATTAAAGAACCTCTACATCTCTGTTTGAAAACCTCAATTCAAATGCCTGCAATCAATTTGCAAATTCTTTTCTGTTTTGAAGCATTATCAAGACTTGCAAGCAACATCCTTAAACCTGTAGCTCTTCCATTCCAATGCCTGAATTTCATAATGAAAATCAAAGTAACCTGAAGCTATATTCAATTCCCTCAACCTGAAATCATTCTGCAATTCAATTTTTGCAATATTCAAACCTACATGTTCTTTTCTGGAAACTTGTATGCATCTTCTCTCTGGAAGCCTGCAAGCGATCACCTGGAAACAAACATGCATGTAGATCAGGGAGCATATCAGTAAGCAGGATGGAAATTTCAAAAGCATTTGCAGTTTTCATAAAGCAATCTGAAGTTTAAAGCAAAAAATTAAAAATAAATCTGAAGATCTTCATAAATACTTGTGCTCTGCCCCTAAAACCCAAGTGAGTAACAATTTTTATTTAATAAACATAAGTATAAGTAGTTGTTTGTTGTTCTGAAATAAATGCATGACTGAATATGGTGAAATTTTGGAATGTATGTATGTTTTTATGAATGCATGTTTGCTGTGTCTTAAGTGTTTGTCCTGAGACTAGAATGTAAGTTTAAATCCTGATCTAGTTTAAGATCTCATGTTTAAACATTTCTATAGTTAAAGATTTAGACAGATTTGTAACAGGCTTAAGTTAAAAAAAAAAGAATAATGTTGTGATGACACAGAATAAACAAAATACAACGGAGTAAGATTTCTGCAATCAATATGAAAATGTTCCAGACTTATTTAGTTAAGCTTATAAACAAATTACTTGATTATTAACTTGATTTTTAAAACTATAATATGTTTTTTTTATTTCATTCAACTGAATATCTTTGGTTTAGCCTGAAAACAAAATTGGGGTTTGTTCTGCCAATCTAAGGAAGTGTAGATGCCTGAGTTTCTTTTGTTGTTGTAATGATGTGTGTAGATTATAGTAAAAATAATAGATGGTGGATTAAAGCATGAAGGCAGAAGTAACTTGGGTTTAAAATTTTGAACCCTAGTTTTTCTGTATTAAATGGATTTGATCACTGTGATCAAATTATGTGACCGAGTTCTCTCTGGTTCGAGTTGAGAATAGTAGAGGTATGGAGGAGGTTGTGACCGAAGTTAGAGATGTTCTGGTGGTCGGGAATATGTGGTTTTGGAAAAAAAAATCTGGTTCGACATTTTTTTCCAATTGAGCTTGAATGTTCAAATTTCAATTGAGGGTTCCTGAAGTTGAATTTATGGTCAAATTGGTGTTTGGTGAGGATTGTTGACTTGCGTGGGGGATCGCGATGGATCGGAGATGGACGCTGAGGTGGTGCAGGTGCACGATTTAATGGCGTGTCAGCTGTTTCTTTTTGGGGAAGAAGAAGCTTGTATTGTATCGGGAAGATTTGTGATGAGCTCGAAGTAGTTGGATATTGGTCTCGAAGAATTTGGGTAGGGAACTCGAAGCAAGGGAGATGGGGTATCGGGTTTTAGTTGTGTTTCAGGGGTTTGGGTAAAACCTGTTAGCACAGGTTTTATACAAACCAGATTTTATTTGGGATTTATTTGATTTTAAGATAAATTTTTAAAAAGAAATTTTTATACTAGTTACTCGAGATATTTTAGTTTAACTCGGATTGGTTGTTGAAGTTTGAAACTTGTCTTGTTTCAAAATTTAAAAATTTAATTTAAAACTAAATTTAAAAGAGGAAGCTAAAATTTAAAGTAAGTTTTAAATCTAATTTAAATTATAGATTCAAGTTGAATTGAATCATAAAGTTGGAAATGATTAATTATTTGAATTTTTTTTTTTTTGAGAAAAATGTGTGATCCTCTATCATGAGAGGAGAGCACACATGGAATACTATATATATAACTAAAAAATGGAGCTGCCAACATGCCTGACAGGTGGCAAGTCTAAAACAACAATAAAAATAAAGCAGTAGAAACCCCTCGAATGAGCTCCGGCAAAGCCACCGCCCATTACACCCTAGTATCGAGCTCCGGCAAGGCCACCACCCAATACTAAAGTGTTAGAGGTATCTAACAAAAGGAAGAGCACCAAACTGAAAATCAGAAGAAGACCAAGAGACAAGACAGGAGCAATCCGCGTCTCTGAGAAGAGCCATCCAGCAAGTCTGAAAAAGCTAAATGCTATCCAGCAAACCTGATAAGAGAAGAACCCGCATCCAACCTAAACAACACCTGAAATAGAACTAGCAAACAAATAAGAGAGAAACACATATATGTATATAAATAAAATTTATATACATATATGTGTGTATAGAAACCAAAAGAGAGAACTAAAGCTAGAATAATCAGACACAAACAAGAAACTAATTATGATCCTAGAAAAGAAAGAGAAATGTGATTTAAAGAATTATTAGAAACAGTATAATTGGAGTTAAGATTAAATGAGTTAATATTATTTCTAACCTTATTAAGATAGTCCTTAAAGCAATTATTTTTAGCTAATTTATATTTAGGATTAGAAATCCACTTTAAGCAGAAATTTGAGATTAAAATAATCAATTTGTTATTTTGTTGATAATTGTTATTAAAAATTCTTTGGTTTCTTTCAAACCAAATATACCAACAAGAAATAATGAATAAAGAATCAAGCAAATATCTAAAATCCTTATTAAACATGAATCTAAAAGAATTCCAATAAAATAAGCAATCAGAAATTCTAGAATTAATATGAAATTCAAAAATATTAAGGATCTTAATAAGAATAAAATAGGTATCCAAACAATCAAAGTAAATATGATTAATATCTTCAAAAAATGTGTTGCAAAAAAAACATTTATTGTCAATACTAATATTTTTCTTTTTTAAAAATTCAATAGTATTTAACTTACCATGAATGATGAGCCACATATGAATCTTAGATTTAGGAGGAGCATTAGACTTCCAAATGAATTTAAAACAATTGACAGAAACCCCCGAAAAGTTGATAAATTTGTAAAAGGAATTAGAAGTATATTTCTTACTCTTATCCCAATCCCAACTAATAAAGTCATTATCATTGTCAATATAATAAAGATTAAGTTTAGCATAAAGCAAGAAAAGATGTCTAAGAGTAGGTCCTTCTAAAAAACAATTAAAATTAAAAGTCCAAGGAGGATCACTATCAGAATTGAAAACATCAGAGATTAATGCAAATTTGAAATTACAAATATCATATAAATCTTTAAACTCAATCTTAAGAGGAGTAGTAGAAATCCAACTATCATGCCAAAAAGAAGTACAGTTACCAGAATGAACTATAATATTTAAACCCAAGTTAAAGATATTACTGCATTTTAAAATAGATTTCCAAAAACAAGAAATATTTCTAAAACTAGAAGAACTAATATGGTATAAATTATAACTACCATTGTAATAAAAATTAGATATAATATCTTTCCAAATGGCCTTATCACTAATGTCCCTGAATTTCCATAACCATTTACCAAGAAGAGACAAATTCATATTATGTAAATTAATGACTCCTAAACCACCCTCTTTTTTAGATTTACATACAGTATCCCAATTAACTAAACATTTAATACTACTATTGGGGTTATCACCGCTCCAAAGAAAATCCCTTCTAATTTTATCTATTTTATCTATCACCCAGTCGGGAAACAGATGCATAGACATCCAATATATAGGAAGTGCTGATAAGACAGAATTAATCAAAACCAATCTACCTGCTCTAGATAGAAATCTAACATTCCAATTATTGATCCTATTTTTAATCTTATCAATAATAATTAACCAATCATCATGTTTAAGTTTCGAAGGTCTAATAACAAAACCAAGATAGTCACCTGTTTCTTTTTAATGGTGTGTCAGCTGTTTCTTTTTGGGGAAGAAGAAGCTCGTATTGTATCGGGAAGATTTGCGATGAGCTCGAAGTAGTTGGATATTGGTCTCGAAGAATTTGGGTAGGGAACTCGAAGCAAGGGAGATGGGGTATCGGGTTTTAGTTGTTTTTCAGGGGTTTGGGTAAAACCTGTTAGCACAGGTTTTATACAAACCTGATTTTATTTGGGATTTATTTGATTTTAAGACAAATTTTTAAAAAGAAATTTTTATACGAGTTACTCGAGATATTTTAGTTTAACTCGGATTGGTTGTTGAAGTTTGAAACTTGTCTTGTTTCAAAATTTAAAAATTTAATTTAAAACTAAATTTAAAAAAGGAAGCTAAAATTTAAAGTAAGTTTTAAATCTAATTTAAATTATAGATTCAAGTTGAATTGAATCTTAAAGTTGGAAATGATTAATTATTTGAATTCAAATTATGTTTTAAATAACTTTGAAGAGTTCATTGTTTAAAATATTTTAAAGAATTTGAATTGAAATTGAAATATAAAGTAATGTTAAACAAAGTTTAAATTTGATTTAAATTTGGATTTGAATCTTTGGTTTAAAAATAAATTTAAGTTTATAAATTTAAGTGTTTAAACCAAATTTCAATGTTTATGTAAAAATTTAAATGGTTTTATTTTAAAAAGAAATTTATTTTAACTTTTGTAAATTTCTTTTATAATTAAGGAATTATTATCGATTAAGGGTTTTAGATTGAATTTAACTTGTTCAAGTTAATAATAATATAATGTTTGTTTTTCATTTAATTATTAGGGTATTAAATGAATAATTAATTTATTTAATAAATTAATAAAATAAATAATTATTTAAAGTAATTAAGGGTTTAATCTTTAGGGTTTAGGATTAATTATTCTTTGAATAATTAACTTGAAATAAGAATAATTAAATAAAATTAGTTTTTAATTAATGATTTATAATTAATTAATCAAGTAATAATGGATTTAATTATGTTTTAATTAACACTTAATTATTTAATTAATTAGGGGTTAATTAATAGATTAATTAATGATTAATTAATTTGTAATCAATAATGATTAAAATAAGTTAATTACTTTGGAAAATAATTAATGAATTAAATAATAGTTAACGAAGGTCATTAACTAAGGATTATTTAATAATTAATTAATGTGATTAATTTTAATTATTAATTAGATTAATTAGTTTAAGGATAATCAATTGTGTAAGTTATTAAGTATAATTACTTATGGAAGTAATTAAGGAATTAATTACTTATCGTAATTAATTGAATTTAAATTTGATTATTTTAAGTTAATTAATTCAGTTTAATTAATTTAAAATTAATCATTTGATGATTTATGGAGGATAATTACTTAATGTAATTAAATGAATAGGAATTACTTAGAGAAGTAGTTAATGTGTAATTACTATATGTAATTAATTGGAAGTGATTGATAATGAAGTTAATTGAGTATAATTACTTTGTGAATTAATCAAAGGATTAATTGGAGATAATTAATTAATGGGTAATTAATTTGATTGGTAAAGTAATTAAGGGTAGTTAATTACTGAATAGGTTAATCAAGGGTGATTAACAATTATGGTTTAAATTATGATTAATTTCTTAAAGTAATTAATTTAAATAAGGTAATTAATTAAAATATAATTAGGGATCATTAATTATTATAATTAATGATGTAATTAAGATTAATAGATCAATAATAAGTGATTAAAGGTAATTAACTAATGTAATTAGTTGAGGATTAATATAATTAATTATAATTAACTAATTAACGAAGTAATTAAAGGTTAATTACTGTATTTGGTTAAGCATAATTAAATTGAGAAATTAATTAGTAAATAATTACTTGAATGTAATTAAGAGTTAATTAATCAGGGATGATTAATTAAAATGAATAATTGCATGATGATTAATTATTTGATTGATAAATAATTAATATTGGTAAGCAAGGATGATATTGGTAAAGTAATTAATTTATTTTACTTTAAATTAATGGAATGATGTAATTAATTTAATTCATTTTAAATTAATTATATTTGGTATGGTTAATCATTGCTTATATGGTTGGATAGTGTTGTTTGCTTTGATTGGTTTGAATCTCAGACATGAGATAAATTACGTTGAGTGATTTGGATGCATTGGTTGCATTGTGACGTTGACATAGATTATCTTTTGGATAATGATAGTATGGTTTATCTGATATGATAATGTTGATTATCTGTGTGAATCTATGATTTATCTATCTGAGTATATATAGATAATTGAATTGTTTTAAACCTTTAAAACAACTTGGCCTTAAAAGACACGCTTTGGATTTCGATGAGACCGGGATCGGGTTTCCATATTTGGATATCCGAAAACCACATCGATTCCAAATAACGTTAGGTCGTGAATCTAAGTGGAGCAAGTGAAGACTCGAGGTGTAAGGGCTATATGTCAATATAACTCTGTGGGTGATTCCGTAATGAGTTTGACGGAATAGTACTTATAGATTCGAGATATAGGTTTAGAGTGCAAGGGTTATCGTCGTTAACTCTGTGGGTGATTCCGTAATGAGTGTAACGAGATAATGCCTTCGGTTTCGTTCGAACCCGGAATGAACTTGTATGGATTGAATGCTTTCAGAACATCGTCAGGCGGGCGATGAGCATTCTAAGAGATGTGTCCTCTAAAGGTAATCGTAGCCTCAAGCCTCATCAACCGGGAATGGCTAAAACAGGGAAGGTGCAGCAAGGCTTCGTAGGTCGCACCCACTGGAGAGCAAGATTGATCCCTGTCCAGAGGTCCCTTTTTATTCGGCTGTGTGGGCAGTTGGATGTACACCAACTGTGGGGTTGTCTTGTTCGGAACTGTTCAGTAAGGAACGGGTCCGGCTTTGTGTTGCAGGGGGCTTTGGGTGGCTCCTCGGTACGCTGATCTAGGCCACGTACTGTGACGGGCGGTACCCCAGTAGCCCTGCCATTGTATGGAGTCCAAAATCCAATAAGTGCCAAAGGTTTTGATTGTATTACCCACTTTTGTGGCTAGTAGATGGAATTTAATAGATGTAACAATTTCGGCTATTTCTTATTTACTTGAAAACCCTAGACACTATTATAATATCACTGGATTTCCTATCAAATGTTTTGGTTAGCGTAAGGTAAAAACTTTTCCATGTTTATGTGTGGGAAGTCTTATGTTATACCTTTTCTTTCAAAGGTTTTTCAAAATTAAGCAACTTTAACCTGTTACTCACACAAGACCCATGTCTGACCCGGAGTTTAGTTTTGTTTTTCATAAACTCTTGGGTACTCAAATTTTTACGAGTATCCAAGGGATTCAGGTTGGCTTTGACGAATATTGGAGGAGCAATGGAGCAGGAGGCTTCTGCGTTAGATATATATAGTATTCCGCTGTGTGTTTCTGTGCTGTCTCTGGGTTGTATTTTGATGTAAATACTAGACAGGTGTTTATAACTGTCCAGTATGTGATGTATATCTATGTACTCTGATTATGGTTGTAAACTATGTAATATTTTATGTTATTAATATAATTTATTCGTTCCGCTGTTGAGATTCTAGTGTTGTTTCTTCTTTCTCTTCTTTCTTTTCTTCTTCTATCCCTTTCTTTATTAATTGATGATGCGATTTTCTGGGAGTAGAAAGTTGGGTCGTCTCATTGTAACTAAAAGTTAAAACATACAGATAGTTGACAATGGCTGAAAATCGTTACTATGAGGCTGGGAACCCCTCTACCTAAGAGATATCCACTATCCATGGGATGCCCGTGTGATTCAAGTAATACCTGAGGATGTATGGCAAGTTCTCATTTCTCAACAAACCCACCAACCGCAATAGCTGCACACCCTGCTGAAGCAGTACCCCACCCTATAGACTTTCCTATAATGTGTAAGAACTTCCTGAATATTGGTGGAAAGGTGTGTATTGGAGTAAGGTTTTATGGAGATGAAGGCTTGGATTAATGGATATGAGCATATCTTTTGGAAGTTTGTATGCGAGGACCAAATTAAGAGGATAATGGTGGAACGACATATTAAAACAGAGGCCTGAAATTGGTGGACTGTTATGGTAGAGGAGAATGCCAAGAGAGTTATCTCTTAGGCCGTTTTTAGAAACTGCTTTGAGTCACGATTCATGTCTAAAGCTAAGGTGATTTTGCAATTGGAAAGGATTATACAATTTAGGCAGGTAGACTCCACTTTTAAGGAATATAACAGTAGGTTCACAGAATTAGCTAAGTTCGGAATGAGTTTGATCGCTATCCCGAAAGGATATCAAGTTTAAGATTAATTTAGAGAAAGATGTTAGACCAATCGCTCTGCTATTATGGCACGTGGCTACTAAAGAAAGGTAAGAATTGGATAAGCAGTTTTTGGAGTTGTTGCAAAAAGGATTTTTTTCGTCGATGTACTTCTAAATCAAGAGCACTTGTTGCCTTTGCCATTAAGGCAAATAGCTCATTAAGGCCATAAGTCAACCATAGAGGACTCAACAAGTTGACTAAGATGAATAGGTATCCTTTACCTAGAATAGATGATTTATTTGATCGGCATGTTGGAACCAATATTTTCCCAATTGGACTTAGTCACTGGGTTTAATTAATTTAGGATAGCAAGTAAAAGACCGCTTTTCGCACTCTAGATGGACAGTGTGAATGGGAAGTGATGCCTTTTTAATTGACAAATATCTCTGCATATTTTGTTGATTTGATGAGTAGAGTTCTTAAAGGGTAGCTGAACAAATTCGTCATAGTATTTGTGTATGATATCTTAGTATACCCCAAGAGTGAAGGTCAGTGTGATAATTACTTAGGGGAGGTACTAGGGACCTTTAGAAGACACAAACCTAAAGCCAAATTCTCATAATATCACTTTTGGAAGAAAGAAGTGAGATTTCATTGACACATCGTGCAACAGCCTTGGTTTTGTGATTACGTATGAAGATAAATTATAACGATGGTCATAATTTGAAATGGATAAAATAAAATAAGAATAGATAAATATGGAGATGGAGAGATTGTTGAAATTGTTTATTTTGAATAAACAATGTGTTTTGGAATATATAAATGGAGTTAAATTGCTTTGGTTGTAAATTAAATGAGAATAACAAAATTAAGTTGATTTAGAGGTGAATTAATTTAAATAAACGATAAAAGAATTTAATTCAACGGTAATTTGTTGTAAATTAATATTAAATGTAGGATACAATTATTTGGACAAGAGAAATAATTTTATGTAATTTTGTTGTTGAAATATTTATTTTTGAAAAAAGGGAAAATTAAAGCATTGAAGTAAAAATGGAATTTTAATAATGCAAATTAGTTTTAATAGTTAAATAACTTTTATATGTTGTTTAACAGTTTATTAAACATAAAACATGTAGTTATGTAAATTATTTGGTTTAATAAAGTGATATAGTGCAAATAACATAACTAAATTGGTTTAAATGTTAATTAATAATATAATTAGCATTATATTTTATCACGTGGCTTAGTGGGTAGGGTTATTAGGTTCAAACCCAAATGAAATTTCTAGAACAAGGTAGAAATGAGGTAGTCTTTACATACAATTTTCACTTCTCATTTCTTCGTCTTCCAAAAACAAGGTCAGTAATGGCTTCTTCTCCAAAGCTCTAAATCAAATTTCTATGCATCCAAACTAAATTAAAATATAAGAGAAATTAGAGAATTAACATCTCCTATGGGTAATCTCTCCAAAACCACAATCTATTTCATCCATTTTCTGATTTTAAAAAATTATTTACTGTAACTAGTTTTGTTTGGTTTGTATGTTCGTTTTCTCCTTCTCTACAGGTTCCTAGCTAACTATCTTCGCCTAAAGACTCCATCTTGCTTGCTAAATAGCTCAAAAATAAAATTATGTGAGTTTTAAACTCATTCTTCTAATCTAAGCAAGTTTTGGGTGATTCTGTTGTTGAATTTATACTTTATTTTATAAACTAGTGTAGTTTTTACAACAAGTATATAATTTCTGACTATCACTTCGCAATCAAATTTGTTGTTGAACCTTGCACGATATCCATGTCAGAATTCCTCTAGTTGTTGTGTATAATTGTATTTTCCTGCCAAATTTTACGTCTCAGTTTGCTCAGAAACTCTATCGAAATCCACTTAGAAAATTGAATCGGAGCACACAGAGATAGCCTGGAGGAAGATTGACCTCAGGTCGACCTTACACACACCTAGGTTGACCTTTAAAGTCAGCCTAAACCACTTGATGGTCGACTTCGAGTTCGACCTAGCCATGTCTTGGGTCGACCTGCTTGTCGATCCATCCGTGCCTTGTTCTGTGTCCTTTTCTGACCTTTTTTGTTGATTTTTGCTGCATTTTCCTGCTAATTTTTGTACTAAATTTTCAGGGCTTCGTCATGTGAAGGAGAAAGCTTACAATTAGTTATGTTTTCACATTGCAATACTGTTGATTACTTGAGTACGAAATGGGAAACTATGTTGAATTTAATGTTATTTCAATGATTTCGTGCATGAATTTTTATAATCGAATTTCAAAATGAATTTTCGATTTAAAAACCGGATTTGAAATAAATATTTTTCCAAATCTATCTTATAAGTATGAATTTATTTCCAAGCCTATTTTAAATATTAAATAATATAATTAACTATTTTTAAAGGGATTTAAAAGGAAATAATTTCCCAAATATTTTCAGAAAATCGTTTTTAACTCGTTTTCTCGAAGTAAATTATTTTTTATAAAATTACACGTTTTGTACTCTTTAAGAGAATGAGGAAGTGACTTAAACAATTTAGTAAAACATATGGTATGGGACACATTCGTTTACTTTATCGGTTAATTGTAGACTTGTTCGATTGAGGTCACACACAAGAGTGAAATTGACTACCTTATAGTAAATGATTAAGTGAGAACGTGTGATATGGGACGCACTGTTCTCACGAATTTGGTTACTATCTGGAAGTTGGTGACACTTTATGTTGGACTTTCGGGTATGTTGATTGCCAGTACTAGACCTTTGGGAAATTTGTTGGGCTTTCGGGTCGTTTGTTAGACCTTCGGATCATTTGTTGGGTGCCAAATTTGTTATTGATAGTACTTGGCAGGCTTCAGCAACATGTTCTTGATGCAAATGCGGCGTAGATTAGACACAGCATTTGTTGGCATCCACCTTTATGTTGTTGTTTTCAAGATTTCAATATTTTTTATTTCTAGAAATTGTTGATTTTCAAATGTTTTTACCATTTTGTTGGATGTTTGAGTTATACATAGCCTTTGTGCTATTGATGATGATGACAAGGTGATTACATTTTTGTAACTTCTAAAAAGTTCGATATGTTGAGGTTTATGTTGTTTTGGTGATATGGCTCTTACGCCTCATGTTGTTTTGGTGATATGGCTCTTACGCCCTATGTTGTTTAGTGATTTGACTTTTATGCCCCGTGTTTTATGTTGATTTGGCTCGTATGCCTTATGTTGCATGTTGATTTGGCTCATATCCTTATGTTGTTACATGATTTGGCTTATATGCCATATATTGATTTAAGAATATGGAGTTCATCTACGTAGCGAGTTATTATCCTCATTGTGTATCTTATCTTCTCCTATCATCTACTAACTATCTTGTTTAGGCTAGACTGACTCGTGTATTTGTACTTTTATATGATGTTCGAGTTAGACCGAGTCTTTGTAGGTCAGTAAATTGCAGTTTGACCACCTCCTTACTTTGCTCTAGTGTGATCTTTCCTCTTTAATGCTTAGTGTATGTTTTGATGTATCCCCATTTTGTTGTGGTACTCTAATGTGTATATTCTTTCATGACTCTGATGTTTATTTGGTTCATAAGAACCAAACTCATGTAGCATGTTGTGTTGTACTTTTGTTGATTATGTATATGTGTGTGTGTGTGTGTGTATGTGTGTTTGTGTGTGTGTGTGTATGTTCCTGTTCTACGATATGGTATTTGATGTTATTATATTTGTTATGAATACGATCCTTATCCCCCACAGTCTTGTGTTAAACCTGAATCGAGTATGCAGATCCTCTTAAGAAAGAAAGAAAGAAAGGAAAATATATACACTCAATCGACGTATTCGATACTCATTTAAGAAAAAACTCACGAATGGTCGCTCCTAACCTGCCCTATTTTCTACACTAGCAGACAGTGTTACCTGGTAATGCTCTTTGTTAGTGTGGGTCTCGGGATAGGCCGTCACACATTGTTTCCAAGAAGGGATTGTATGTAGACCCCATCAAAGTGGAAACTATTCAAGGTTGGAAAATTCCAACGAATGCCATAGAGGTTAGAAACTTTTTGGGATTGGCTGGATACTGTAAGAAGTTCATCAAGGAATTTGCGGAGATAGCAGTCCCATTAGCTCACTTAACTAGGAAGAATCTAGTTTTTCATGGAATGAGAAGTACGTTGAAGCATTTGAAAGTTGAAGGAGCTATTATCTAGCGTCGGTACTGACTATTCCCATTAGAATGAAGCTTTACACTGTTTACACTGATGCATGTCGTATAGGATTAGGAGCTATTCTTATGCAAGAATGTAGGATGATAACTTATGCTAGTAGACATTTTGGGCAAGATTTCTAGACGAGAACATTCTCCCCCACACCAGCAGATATGCAGTTGATGAATCATGATGTTCGAGGAGAGATAAACGCCTTTGTGTCCCTATGATTGAGGATGTTTTAGAAGAAGTGCATGTAGAATGTCACTATTCTAGGATGACTATTCACTCCAAAGGAGATAAGATGTATAGGGATATGTATTAGATTTTCTATTAGCTAGGGATGAAGAGGAGGGTAGAAAAATTTGTGAGGATCGTCCAACACTATCGACACCCAATATATCTGTATAGTGCGCTGTAACGGTGCTTGGCTGACCCATGGCGATCATCAACGGTTGTAAAGTAAATAAGCATATAGAATCTATCTTATATCTTATAGTGCATTGAATAAATTATAATAGTAAAACATCTCAAATATAAAACAGGCGAGATAGTAAATAATTGAATGAGTCACGGTATTAATGTATATAGATCCATATAGCAAATAGTGTAAGTAACAAAGTTACACATCAAATAATAACTCACAAAACTCTCTCTAAATAGTATAGTACTAGCAACCTCCATAGTGCTATGTAGCAGAATAGAAAATGAGTACATATAATAATATGAGAGAATAGCCTCCTGCATGCAACCTTTCCATCTCCATCTGCTCACTAGACTCGATATCCCTGATCTACTCATTTAAGAGTACCCAAAGTAATAGGAAGCAAAGCATAAAACTCCAGGCTAGAAAACAGTCTAGTGTGAGCGATAGAAATCTCAAATACTATAAAGGCAAAAAATTAGGAAAAATGGTATGGAAAGTTATACCTAACCTATCCTTGCATCTATACAGTTATCACACAAAAAGGTATATGCTACTTTATGATAACCATTATGGGTGTACAGTGTATCAAGCACAGTGTATCAAGGTACTAAGTTTGCTTAGACATCGGCATCGGTAACGTCTACATTATGTGACATTCCTAAGGTAATAGAATAATCAAACAAACATTACATCCATCATCCATCCTCACATTCACTCACCCAATGCATTGGATATATGATACTCATAAGACTCCACCATATAGTCTACAACTACTAAATGTTCCAGTTTCTTAGTACTTGAATCCATGCCACTCAAAAGGCCAGAATTTGGACTGCACACATCATAACAGTCTAGGATAAATGGATCATGCATCGTTTGATCTAGGACACATATCATACCCCTACTTTATGATTATACCTCAAAACCTACAAATATCAACGATCCATTTGCATATATCATCCACAAAAGAGCTCATCTCGGAATTATCCTTACAACTCTCGTCTGAAGTTGGCGCTATTGGGAATCACTCTAGACACCAACATAAGTCAGAGAGTGTCATCATGCATCCCGTAATCCGCCTAAATAGTCCCCTCAATCTGACCCGCAGTCGTCTACTCTACTTCTTGGAGTATAACTATCCATCATCAAATGACCATAACTCAAGCACGCCAACTCCAAATGATCTGAAACCCAAAACGAAGCCTTATGGGGCCTTCCTTGTCACCCTATGTTGATAACACAAAAGTTGGAATAAAATTTGTGGCCCATCACCGATCCATGAACATCGAACAATCCCCATCGATCCATGGCCAACGAACGAGCACTACCAACCCCACACTTCACCTATAAGTTCTTGCACATCTCCCAATGCTCCCTTATGGTCGCGCTTCAATTGAATCAAAATTCCATGACCAATCCAAGGAGCTTGACCAATTTTTTAGAGAACAACCATGGTTCGTCATCGACCCATGGGACGTAGCCAAATTTATTCGATATGGATCCACCGACCCATAGCTCTTGAAGATACACCAATTCATAGTCTTTGAAGATACATAGATCCACAACTCTTTGAGGCCATTCGAACCATAGAGCTTAGCTTCTCACTGATCCATATAACTTAGCTTCCTACTAATCCATAGAAATTAGCTTCACCAAACCATGCCCATAAGATACCATCGACCCATACTTTGGAGATGCATAACTCGATCACGCCAACCCCAAATGACTTGAAACTTAGTATACGAACTCATGAGGCCATCCTTGTTGCCCCTTATTGTTTGTGCCCCATTATAGTTAAATTTTATTGACCGCCATCAACCCATAACCCCAACTTATCTAATTCACCATTCGATTGGCATTTCAGCCATGCAAACATTGAGCACACATACATACATCATTCATAAACATTAATAATGGCCAAACAATCAAACATACCTTATTTGAAGAATCAAGCCTAAGGTAAGCAAATCAAATCCAAATCATCTGAAATTCACATATGTAGTGTAAAATGGTCTAAAAGAATTTTTAGGATTTTTAAATAATTTTTAAAACATCATTTAGTGTTAAATATCCAAGTTAGTAAGCAAGAGATCACTTGCTCACTTTAATCCAAAGAAATATTCAAAATTCCAAATACCAAGTGAACAGTAATAGGCACGAATCCCAATGATCCTCTAATAGGAAATCTCTAATCCCAAGTGTATATCTCACTTGTCTCCTCTTAATGATGAAATTTGGCTAATTAAATTATGTTTAAAGGTTTCTTTTTGGTCAAGAGAAGTTTAATGGAGGTTTCTATCTATTTTGGGAATAGTGAAACGATGCGATGAGGTCCCATCAGCCTCCACAAGTTCCAAACTCGAAATGTCATGGCAACAAGGTTAATGACCCTAATTACCCAATTAAGCTGCTTATAATCGAATAAAATTTCAAACAACCATAACTCCTAAACGGGAAGTCTATTTACTTAATATGACTACCCCATGGAATGTGAAACCATCATTCAGATCTAATGGAAGTGGTTTCACACCCTAACTCAGCTCCTATCAAAATTTATGGTCCATACAAGATTTAAAGCATCAAAATGGTCATATAAAAATTCATAAAAAATCATAGATGTGGGAAATGTCCATGAGAGCCATTTTCCAAAACAATAGAACTATACGACCTCATATGAAAATAATATAAATATTCTACAATCCTCTAAAACGTAGAATACAGATCATTACATTCTCCCTCCTTTAGGAATTTTGCCCTCGAAATTCCATAATTATGTCAATAAGGTCATCTGCATGCTTAACAATAATTATAACCATGGGCAACCATCACACATCAAACATGCATATATAGCAATAAGTAAAAAGAGAAAACATCTAAGCCTATCCTATCATGTAGGATAATATTTCATGGTATACTTCATAATATCATAAGTGAAGTAAAACAGATAAAAAAGAAAATCTTACCAAGTAAAGAGCTCCGGATATGCCGTCCTCGTGCACTCCGCGGTCTCCCAAATACAGTTGCCTTCACTATAACTTCGCTAGACCTTCACTAACGTCACCATCTTCCTCATAAGCTTCTTTGTATCATGTCCGACAATATGAACTTGCCTATGAGGTCTCAAAGCCTTCATTTCAATCTCGATATCACCTAGCTGATCCGGTGCGATAGTTAGGCTTGAGTCGTGCACAAATTTCCGCAAATGAGAGACTAACAGACGTTGTGCACTCCCTCCATTCTTTGAGGTAAATAACCTCTGTAAGCAAGGTTCCTAATCCTCTATAGTGTCAGAAATAGGCCAGTAAATCTCGGTGCCAACTTCCCTACACTCCCGAAACTAATTACATTCTTCAATAAAGATATTTGATAAATACTATGTCACCGGCAGAGAACTCTAAATCTTGACATCTCTTATTAACGAAGCTTTTCTGTTTGCCTTGGGCTATTTTCATCCTCTGTTGAATGATCCCGATCTTCTCGAATGTTTCTCTAACTATATTATATGTTTCTCTAACTATATTATATGTTTCTCTCCTACTTCCCACCAACACGAAGGAGCATTGCATGGTTGGCCATATAATGCCACGAATGGTGCCATACCAATGCTAGATTGATAACTAAAATTGTATGTGAATTCAATAAGATGTAAATTATCATCCCACGAGCCTCCAAAGTCTAATATGTAAGCCAACAAGAGATCATCTATGATACGATTCAGTCTCTCAGTTTTGCCGTTAGTTTGAGGGTGATAAGCTGTGTTGAGGCGCAACTCTGTACCCAATGCCTCCCATAAGCTCTTCTTAAACCTACTAGTGAACAATGGGCCTCGTCACTCACAATTCTCTTTGGAACACCGTCGATTCATGCTATGCATTTCATATATAGTTCGACTAGTTTGGCTGTCCTTCTACATGAATTGACGGGTACAAATTTGGCACTCTTGGTCAATTGATCGATAATGATCCAAATGCTACTGTACCATGCTAGAGTCCTCAGTACTCCATCGATGAAATTCATCGATACTTGTCCCCATTTCCACTCAGGAATTTCTAATGGTTGCATTAACCCACTAGGCCTCTTCTACTTCGCCTTAACCAACCGTCGGTCCATGAATTTCAAGATGAATGTCCCAACGTCTTTCCTTACCCCTTCCCAATAGTAGGTCTGCCTTATATCATGGTATATTTTATTACCATCGGGATGTACAGTCAATCTCGAATGATGGCACTCTATAAGCACCTCATTCCTCAACCCATCGACAACAGGAAAAAACGATCTCCCATCTTTACGGAGTCAACTGTCTCGGTCGATTCCATACTATCTCATATCTTTAGACTCTACTCTCGCTTCAATACTAGAAATGATATCGGCTAATCTGGCATCACAGCTTCGACTAGTACCAATCCTCTCAATAAGAGTAGGCATGATAGTCAAGCTCCCCAACATCTCTGGCTCTAGCACACGTCTATGTCAAAAAATATAACCAGCAATATATTCTAATTGCTCCCACTTTAGGAACATAGCTACCAAGACGGCATGTCTCTTATTCAAGGCATCAGCAACTGCATTACCTTCACCCAATGTATAAGCGTTGTCAAAGTCATAGGAGGCTATGAACACTAACACCACTGTCGTCGAAGATTAAGATCCTTTTGCGAAAATATGTATTTCAATGATTTGCGGTCAGTGAATCGCTTGAACCTCTCTCTTGAAAGATAGTGCCTCCAAATCTTCAGCGCAAACACTATCGCTGCTGACTATAAATCATAGGTCAGGTATTTCTTCTCATATGGCTTTCAGTTGTTGATTGGCATATGCAATAACATTGCCTTTCCGCATCAACACTACGCCCAAACTTTACCATGCATCGGTGTATACCATCATCTCCTCATTCCTTCTCAGAACAATCAATATTAGTGCACTCGTCAACTTTCCCTTTAGACTCATAAATGCTTGTTCACATCTCACAGCCCAAGTAAAAGTATGATTCTTTATCGTCATGTAAGTCAATGGTGCTGCTACCTTAGAGAAGACGTGAATGAATCGTCTATGATATCTAGCTAACCCAAAGAAACTTCTCACATCCGTAGCATTTTTGGGTCTAGTCTAGTCTTGAATTGCTATGACTTTTGCAGGATCAATGGTAATTCCCTGCTCAGAAACAACGTAACCCAAGAATCACACTTCCCTTCTCTAGAAATAACATTTATAAAACTTCACTTTGGGTTGCACTATGTCAAAACCTCCAATACAATCCTCAAATGCGTCTTGTGTTCCTCAATCCATGTGTAGATGAGGATGTCATCGACAAACACAAGCATGAATTTGTTTAGTTGACCCCTAAAGTTGCGGTTCAGGAGATCAACAAAGTACGCCATTGCATTGGTTAGCCTGAACGGCGTAACCAACCATTCGTAGAAACCTGATGGTGTATGGAGCACTGTAATCGACATGCCCTCATTTGCTACTCTCAATTGGTGAAATCCCATTGCAAGATGCAATTGAGAAAATACTCTAGTACCATGAAGCTGATCAAACAAGTCATCAATACGTGGGAGTAGGTACTTGTTCTTCTTCGCAACCTTATTTAGCTCACGGTAACTAACACATAATCTAAGGGAGCCGTCCATATTGTGTCGAATACTACTGGAGCTCCCCTCTTAGATATACTCATATGAATGAACCCTTTTTGCAAAAGGTCACTCACTTGTGCCTTAAGCCCACGTACTCTCTAGATGTTATCCTCCTCAATGACATCACTATCAGTCTAGCATCTTTAACTGAATCAATATTGAATTCGATCTCTCTATGCGGTGGGAGTCCGGTCACCTTCTCAAGCGTGTTTGGATATTCCCCAGCAATATGCACTGATGACAACCAGTCATGTGGGATATCGAGCATATATTAAGCTAACTATCATATCGTCATTTGCAAGCCAGCCTAACACTACAGTCTGCCCATTACATACCCTTATCATCACAGGTGACTTCTTACTATCCATCAACACTTTGTATCTATGAAGTCAGTCCATTCTTAAAATGATACCAAACCCAATGAAGCCAAAACAATCACAATCAAAAGAGCATTCATGAATCGATAAGACCAAACTACGACAAAACTATACACAAGCTAATGGAGCCTCAAATAGCGTTCATTACAATCAAGGGTCGGTCAAACTATTTCAAGTTCCAATCCTGACTTATCTACCAAGTCACTAAATATGAAGAGATGTGAAGCCTCGGTGTTAAATAAAAATCATATACAAGAAATCATAAATGGAAAGTATACCTTGGATAATGATGCTTTTCCCCTTCTCTTTCATCGGTGGAGCATTCGATGAAGTCAGAATGGCATTAGTAGCAAGTGCTTTAACCACTTTCTTCTATTTTAATTGCTGTAGATAGTTCTTTTTAATGTGTCCAAGCTTGGTGCAGTTGTATCATTTTCCCCCTCAGCTTTGAAGCCTCTAATATAGAAACCTTTCTCTCCCCAGTTATACTAAGTCGATCATAGACCGACATTCTTATTTTGGCCATCATTGTTTTGAAATTACTTCCTCTTTTTGTTCAATTTCTTCTTACCTTCCCTGCCCAATTACGGCTTTGGTTCTTCTTTAGGAACAATGATTGTCAACTTCAGATATAAATTTCATGCCTCAGGGCCTTCTCATCTATCATCTCAAGAGCCTCATCAATGTAGCCCATAAGTTGCTTCCCCAAGTGGCCATCCAAGCTAATGATAAATTTCTCATTCTTCTTTAATGGATTGTTAATGAATGACATCTCATATTTTGACAGAGCATCTAACTCAGCAACATACTCGAAGACAGTCATATTCCCTTACTTTTGATCTACGAACTTACGAAACAAAATTGAGCTGCAGGAACAAATTTTGCATCAAATCTAGCTTTGAATTAGTCCTAATTGAACTGATCCTCGAGAGTGGCTCCTCTTACTACATTCACCAGTTCATGGCTCACCCTTGAAGTTGTCGGAAAGCCAATCGTCTTTTCATAACATCATCCAGCTCCATGTCATTGAAAATCCTTTTGCAGGTATCAATCCAATCCCGCACTTCCATTTCCAAATCTGTTCCCTGGAATGGTTTCCACCAAGACTAGCAAAGTCCTTATTCAGCTTAGTGAAATAACCTCTGGGCACCTACAATGGAGCACCAACATTAATAGAAGCATTTGAAGATGCTACTCGAGCACTTTGCAGCAAGCTCCTCATCATATTATTAAGCACCATCTGCAAATCGAGATTAGCATCTCCCGCACCTGCTCCTTCCTCAACTCCAAAGATGGTGTTCCTAGCAATGTTCCTTGTTTGGTGATTCATCGTTTAATCTGTAATAAGGACGATCAATCTCTCTGTAAAGAATCTTGCAAAAGTAGATTCATCTGTGCAGTGCGACTTATATATTATACACTACAATATAGTTTTGAAAACCAAAATATATAACAAGTACATGCTCTTGTACACACACGCGCACGGTCGATCCAGTCTAAGTTGAGAACTCCTACCTAATCCCTACTGGATCATAGTACCCTTTAAGTTAAACAATGCAAACCAAGATTTGATACCAAATCTGATGAGCATTGTGCACCATCGACACCCAATATGCCAATATAATGCGCTGTAACGGTGCTCAACTGACGGTGTGATCATCAATTGTTATCGTTGGACTAAAAATGGTATAACATCCTAGATGCTAATAGTGACAAGTTAGCCCTTGACTTTAGCATATGTAGACAAATAATAGAATATTATTCATTAATGTCGTTGTCAAGTCACTAAGGTCGAACTTGTCATTATGAGAGTAAGTATATGATAAAATCATTAATAAGGATGAGTATATATCTTTGAGAGAAAGTATATGCTCACTTTTCATCTGTTGGTCGTTGGACTTATCATCCGAATTAAGGACTCGACTTCCTCTAAGAAAGTAAGGCTCAACGTCCAAAATAAAGATTCGACATCCCCCAAGGAAGTAAGGCTCGGCACCCCAAATAAGGACTCGACATCCTCCAAGGAAGCTTGGACGGTAATGTTGTGTTCACTTATGTGAAGTCTTAGATAAGGCATTTCTCTCAAAAACTTATGTTGCATTGTATGATCAGATGAAAATGTAAAAAATGTAGCAAGTTGTTGATGTAATCTATCAAGCATGATGATAGACCAAATTCCCCTTTTGCTCTCAAGTTCAAGAATCTTATGCTCATATAATCATGCATATTAAGGCTCTACATTGATTAAAACTCGACAAGATTGACCATGCCAAGGCCATGTATAGGTCATTGTTAGAGGATCATCGACAATGGTCACGTCGAGCTTTGAATTTTACAATATGTTCATCTCAGCTCAGAGCACATCGAGCTTATGGTCACATCGAGCTCTGAACTTCATAACATACTTGTCTCAGTTTAGACCTCGTCTAGGTTATGACCACGTCAATTTTCAAACTCAATGAGACTAAATATTTGCATGCCCAAGTAAGTAATGGTCAATAAAATCGCAACCGAAGTCCAAATATTAATCCAAGCCCTTAATGTTATTGATCAAATGTGATTAAATCAAAATTATTTTCTTTCTTCAATTCAATTTAAGGTTTGTTAGCGTGTGATTTGATTACGACAGAGAAATGAAGAATCATCCCCTAAATGATGACCCATGGGTTCCTTTTCATATAGTTGGAGGGTGGTCGGTGTTGCTAACCTTCAACTTCATCATTCTTCAGTGTCATCAAGTATTGATGATGGTGCTTTATCTCCCTTGAAATTGATGGCGTTGTCGAGCTTTTCATGATGAGACCTTGGCATGTTATAAATACTTGATGTCGTTCTTCCTTAATGATCTTTTGTGCTACTGAAGTGTGGCATCGATATTACCAATGACTGCTGACCAAAAATAGTTGTTGAGATTACTTGCATAAGGTTAATGTCATGTTACTTCTTAATCCTCAATGATGTCTATGATTCTTGATTCTCATCATCGATGTGAAGTTGCCTGTTTTGAAGAATCTCAATGCCTTTGAATAGGCACGATGTGGTTCTCTTTTTCACCATTTTTTTCTTCGAGGCCGATAAAAACTTGGACGTCAATATTCATCCTTGCATCTAAAGCTTAAAGCCTCAACATGAACCCTAGCTTTAAACCTCGACAAAAACCGCTAGGCTTGGCATTGATTCCTTGGCTCTTATTCTTTGAAGGTTATTGGGATAACATTTAGCCCCATCTTATTATAAGAGAAGCTTTATACTCTTTACGGTAAAACCTAGAATTCCTTTATGTTGTCCAATGTTAATAAGATTTCCCTGTTAGTCTCGTTTTCCTACAAAACATAAAGTTCAAGATAATATTTGTTATCAATTCTTCTTTTGAATTTTACTGAGTTATGTTAACATTCATTACCTATATTATTTTTGTGAATTAGAATGATAATTTTAATATATGAGAAAAAATAGTAAATAACAATAAGTTTTTAGGTAGAAGTCCAGAAGATTATCTGGTAATATCATTGGTGGGAGCACTAGATTTTTCTCCAGCAATCAATAGAAGTTTGGCAATAAAATATCGAAGGTTTATTTGATAATTCTATAACGGAAGACCAAAATCCCATCTAGTAATAATTAACAGATTAGAAACTTATATCTAGTAATGATAATAAACGAAGTTCGATAATTCATATTGGCTGTAACAGAAGACGAGTAGCACTCCGTTTGCTAAAAATAAGAGGAAGACCAAAACCCCTGTATGGCGATGGTAATAATAGCAAACCAGAAGTTCATATTTGAAAATAATAGAAGAAGACCAGAAATTCTTATCTAGTAATGGCAATAGAAGTCCATAAATCATCATATGGAAATAATAATAAAAGACCAGATAAAGGGAGGAGAGTATCGTGCTTACCATAAAGCCAACGACAACAAAACTGATGAATGCACGGTTTTGGCTGGCATAATTCAGAAGCTAATTCAGAAAGGTCATTTGAGGGAGTTTTCTCAAGATCTGCAGAAAATCCAGTGGATAGAAAATGGTCAACAGAAACATCCAAACAATGCTCTGAATATGTTGGAAGATGAGGACCCACTAAGCTTGTGCCCGCCAATCAATAGAATTGATGCATCCATGGTGGGCCCCATCCAGCAGGAAGCAGCAAGGGTACGCGAAGCTAAAGAAGGTAAAGAAGGGATCTATTCTGTCCAAGAAGAGCCCTTAAAGAAAAGCCCGCGCCTAACATTCAGGTGCTTAATCTAGTTACCACTCCACAAAAACTAAGAAAGGGGGTTCATCACCCTCATAATGATCCTCTAATGATTACTGCACAAATGAAGTTATCTATTGTCTCTAAAATTCTAGTCGACACGAGCAGCATAGTCAATGTAATCTTTATACATGCCTATGATCAAATGAGCATTCTAGAACATAAGATGGAGCTAAGCATAGAGCCTATATTTGGATTGAATAACAAGGGATCAACTCCAGTAGGACAGATAAAGCTGCTTGTACAAATGGGAGTGCCGCCAACATGGAGAACATTTGAAACTATTTTTGTGATAATGATCAACCCTCCTACTACAACGCCTTTTTTAGCAGGCCATCTCTTGATGAGGTCGATGCTTTTGTCTCTCCAAAATACCTCATGGTAAAATTTCGGACAAAGCGAGGTTGGGGAACTATTCGAGGAGAGCAGTCTAGCTCCCGTTAATTGTATTTTGCCACTCTTGATCAATATAAAAAGGAGTAATCTGCGTATTTTGATTCTTCTACTATTTTACAGCCTTTGGATGATGGATTTTCGCATCCAACTTTCGAAGCAAAGATTAAAGTTAATAAATCTAACAAGTGTATGTATCAAATGTACATTACCTCTAAAGGCAAGAGGAAGAGAATTAATGCAAACTCAGTAGAAGAAGTCCCAATGGTCATAGAATTTGACCGTCGAGAAGAAACGGAGAGGATAAAATCCATAGAGGATCTTGAGGAAGCGTACATTGACTCAAATGATTCTACCAAAGTGGTTAAGGTGGGAAAGGATCTTAATGGTGACTTAAAAAAGGATTTGTTACAATTTCTCAAGGTCAGCAAAAATGTCTTTGCGTGGTCACATTCCTATATGGTAGAAATTGATCCAGCAGTTATGTGCCATGCCCTCAATGTTAATGTAGAAGCAACCCCCGTAAAGGCAGAGAAAGAGACAAATGGACAAAGTTCGATCAGAGGCATTGAAAGAAGAGGTTAACTGTCTCCTTAAAAATGGATTTATTCAAAAAGTATACTGCCCAAAATGGTTAGCTAATCCACTACTTGTAAATAAATCAAACAGGAAATGGAGAACTTGCACTGACTACATGGATTTGAACAAAGCATGCCCAAAAGATTGTTTTTCATTGCACATGAATAGATCAATTAGTAGACACCACAAGCGAACACAAGTTGTTACCTCTCATGAATGCCTATTCAAGGTATAACCAAATCCCAATGTTCAAATCAGACGAGGAGAACATTAACTTCATATGAGTAGGGAATTTTTTATTACAAAGCGATGCCCTTTGGGTTAAAAAATGCAAGTGCAACATATCAAAGGTTGGTCAACTGAATGTTTAAGGAGAAAATTGGCTGGAACATGGATGTTTGTGTAGGCGTTATGCTGGTGAAGTTCGATGAACCCGAAAATCATCCTAAAGATTTGGAAGAGATGTTCAAGGTATTGTGGAATATAAATGTAGCTAAACCCACAAAATTGTTAATTTCGAAAAATTTCTAGGATACCTTATAAGTGCCAAAGGAATCGAAGGTAGTCCGGATAAAAGTCAAGCCACTAAGGACATGGCTGAACTTAAAACCAGCAAGGAAGTAATGAGTTTGAATGGAAGGGTGGCTGTCCTAAGCAAATTAATCTCTAAGTCTACCAATAAATGTATACCCTTATTTGATGTAATTAAGAAGAAGAACTATGAGTGGGGAGAAGTTTGTAGAAATGCATATCAGGAGCTAAAGAGCCAATAGGAAAAACCTCCAATACTTTTAAGTCCCGAGAATGTGAAACCTTGTACCTATATATGGAAGTTCCAACGCAGGTTAGTTCACTACCGATGTGACATCCCGGAAATTTGGGGCAATATCAATTTAATAATCTACATTAAAAATTAAATTGATTTGATAATATTTGTTAATAATATTTGAATTAATTTAATAATCTTTGTTTAAACAAATATTTAACGGATAATTTATCTTTTAAAAGCTAATTTAAATTGTTTGTATGCATATATGTATATAATTGTATATATTATAAATAGATAAGTTTTTGTTTTAAATTTAATAAATAACGGATAATTTATCTTTTAAAAGCTAATTTAAATTGTTTGTATGCATATATGTATATAATTGTATATATTATAAATAGATAAGTTTTTGTTTTAAATTTAATAAATAAAGTTATGGTTTCTGATTCTATTATTTTTGATAATTTGGAAATTTAATATTGAATAAATAATAATATGATTTTAAAAATACTCAAGATAAATTTAATTTGTTTAAAAATAAATTGTGGCCTAGAGTTTAAATAAAAAGTTTGTTATATAGCTAGATAAATAAGTATTTATATTTTAAAGAGATAGTTTCTTTTGAAAATTATCTTCAATGTAATAATGAGTTTTATTTAAACAACATTAATAATGCAATATCTTTACAAATAAATTTTAATATAAAAAGAATTTGTTATTTTAAATTTATTTATATACATGTATTTTAGAAAGCTATGATTTGTAGATTCAAAATAAAGTAAATTTTATAATTATTAAACTTAAGAATAAATTAATTGTATGATATTTAACATAAGTAAAGTTTATAAATAATAACTAGAATAAGCTAAGAACAAAAATGAGATATAACATGCAAGCAGAATATAAAGAAAGTAAACAAAATTACATTTGCAGGCAAGAAGAAATACAAAGCAACATGATGTAGCTATAAATAAATTAGGAAAATATGTAGCCTATAGGATTTGGAAATGCAAAGTAAAGTAAAAATAAAATGCAAAGCTAAGAAAAGAAACATGTAATCATATCTGTACGATAATTATGTTGGCAATTTAACAAAATAAAATAAACATATGCAAGTAGCTTGTTGATTAAGAGTAAGACAAGTATGAAGAACAAAGTAAAGTAAAGTAGAGTAAGTATGCACAGCTAAGTAAAACAAATATCTTGTGCATGATGGTTTGTAGAACAAGCCAAAGCAAGTTAAGAAACAAAATGTAGTCAACCTGTAAAAAAAAATTGCAAAACAGAAATATCTTTGTACAAAAAAAAGTAAAATAAAATAAGATTAGTGTAAACATAAAGTACTTAAAACAATAAATGCTTTCATTTCCAGCAGTAAACCTGTCCATATGAACTGGATGCAAAATCATTTCAGCCTCCAAAATAAATATCTTGCCTAATACAAACAAAATGAAATATTGTACCTGCATATTTGCCTAAACCCAGTAAACACCTACCCCTATAAACTTCTATATATACATGCCTTCTTATTTAGTTCGTTCAACATAGCATATCAAACCTGAAACAAAGAATTATTGGCAAACACTTCCATCTATACAACTATAATAGACAACTGAACATAAGCAAGAAGATTTAAAAGAAGAACAAGGTTGTAGCTTCCCAAACAAAAGTGCTCTGTCCCTATTTCCAAAAGCAAGGTGAGTAACATTTTTTTAAAATAACTTATGTTCAAACTTGTTGCATGTTAATATTTGAATGCTGAAAAATACTTGTGTGAATATTTATGTGTTCATTTCTCTTTGTATTTGTGAGGTGAAATATCTGCATGTTGTGCACCCTGTAAGACCATCCTGTTTATAATTCTTAAGTTCATACCTTACTTCAAGAATCATTACTGCTTGATCTAGTGATTGTTAGGACTTAGTATCTTAACAAGATATGTTTGTTTGATCATTAAGTAAATTCTAAATTTTGTATCTTAATTAAATAAAGTAGAGATGTTCTGTAAAAAGACTAAGAACAGTTAATGATGAATATGAGTGAAATTTAAATCATCCTAAATTATAAATTCAGGATTATAACCTGAATTCTTATCTGAAATTAGGATTTTTAAAAGTAAATTCACATTTTCTAGTTAAGTATTGTTTTGGCATTTCTAGTTTAATTGTTTTGGAGAGTATGGGTTGCCTCAGGCAATCCAGTTGACCTGGGAGTTTGTGGAGCTTCCTGGAGATGCTTGAGTGGTCGGGGTGTCTGGAAAAATTGGGTGGAGGATGATCAAAGGCATGTGGGGAGTGCGGTGGTGGATTCTTGGTTTTGAACCCTAGTTTTCTCAGGCTAGGAAAATTCGATCATTTCTCCTTCTACAGATGATCGAGTGTCATGGGGATTTGGGGAATGGTAGTCGAAGCACTGATGAAGCTATGGCCGGAGTCATTGATGATATGGTGGTCGGAGTTTGAGGAGTGGCGAATTTTTCCAGGTTTGAGGGGAAAGACCTGATCGCGTTTCCAGGTTTGGGCAACTAACTCGATTTTGATTCGGGATGTAGCAGTTGTTTTGGATGATCGTGAAGTCATCTGGGGATGGTTGCCGATGAGATGGAGCTTTGGTGGATGGCCGGAGATTGCCAGAGCCACGGTGCACGTGCACCGTGTCCATTGAAGTGCCGAGTTTTTTTTTTGTGGGGAGCAGGGTATTTTGACTCGGAAAATACACGAGTTACTCAAGTATGTGACTCGAAGTAGGGCGATGGAAAACTCGAAGCAAATCTGATTTCTCTCGAGTCAGTGTTGTTTCCAGTTTTTTTGTAAAACCTGGCAGTAGCATTTGGTTCTCTACAAATTCGAATGAAACCTGTTAAAAATAAATAGTGGATTTAAACTAAGTCCAAATTCAGTTTGCAGTAAAAGTTCAAACCTATATTTTGAAATCTAAAATAAAGTTTAGAATTTAAGTGAGTTTCAGGTGTACAAACTGGAAATTTTCCAGTTTGTTTTAAAAATTTAAATCTGAAATAAAGGCTCTAACCATAGTTTAAATTTGTATTTTTAAGGTATTGATTCAAATGAATATTGAAATAGATTTGGATGTGAAAATCGAGTTTCTAATTTAAGTTATTAAAAGAAAGTTTGGGTCAAAGTTTTAAAATCAAAGATAAATTGACGGAATTCAAGTTTACTTAGAATCCAAATCTAAAGCTTAAATCAGTTTTTAAATATGAATAAGTTTAAATAAAATAGTTTTGAAAAGTAAATTGGTTTCAATAAATATTTAACTTGAATTTTAAGATTCTTTTATTAAAGATTTTTGAATGAAAAGTAAATAAATTGTTTAACTTGAAATTACAAGTTAAAATATAAATGTATTTTGGGAATTTAAATTTAAATTAAGATTCAAGTAGTTTAATTTAAAAGATTTTCTTATATAAGTTCATATGTAAATAATAAATGTTATTTACATTTATTTAAAAGATTTTATTGAAGTTAAATTTGATAATGTATTAATAATAATCATTTTGAATCTTAAATTCAAATGATATTTGAATTTAAATTTAAAATGTAATGTTCATAAAGTCATTAATAAAGAAATAAAGTATCTTAAGAAAATAGGTTAATTAAGAAATGACTTATGTATTAAAATTTAGATTAATTTATAATTAGAAATTAATTACAAAAGTAATTTAAGTAATATTATTTGTTAATAAAGATAATTAACTAAAGATTACTAATAAATTAATCAATGTGATAAATTTTGGTAATTAATCAGATTAATTAGATAATCTATTGTAAATTGTTAAAATGAAATTATTTGATAAAAGTAATTAAAAGATTAATTACTTTTTGTAATTAATTTTGATTAAATGATTAATTTAAGTTAATTAATTTAGTTTAATTAATTTAAGAAAATCATTTGATAATTGATAAGTGTAATTACTTAGTGTATGCAATGGAGCATAATTTCTTGAACAAGTAATTAATGTTAATTACTGGATGCAATTAGTGAAAATGAAGTGTTGGTAAAGTAATTTGGATAATTAATTTTATAATTAACCTTGGGATTAATTAGTGGAGATAATTAATTATGGGAATAATTAATATATTTATATGAGTAATTAAGGGTGGTTAATTACTGGTTGATATTAATCAAAGGTGATTAATAATTGTGTTTAATTAAAGATTAATTACTGAATGTAATTAATTTAATCCAAGTAAGTTAATTTAAATCTAAATTAGAAATCATTAATTAATATAATTAATGATGTAAATTAAGAATTGGTTAATAGGAATACTTAATAATGTAATGATTAATAAAATTAATTAAGAATAAATATAATCAAATATAAATAAAGTAATTAAATGTTAATTACTATGAATGATTCAGGACAACTAATTTGTAAAACTAATTAAAGACTAATTACCTATTGTAATTAGAAATTGATTAAGCAAAGGTGTTTAATCAAGATGTATATTTAGAAGATGGTTAGTTAATTTGATTTGTAATTAATTAATGGTTGTATAAGCAGGATTTATAGATGAAGTAATTAATTTAATTTACTTTAAATTAATTAGAGATAGAAGTAGTCAATTTAATTCATTTTAAATTAATTACAAATGGTATGATTATAAATCATTGCTTATGGATGAATGATATTGATATTTCATTTGATGATTGTGATCTGGCATGAATAATATCTTTGTGTCATGGATGCTTGGTTTAAATATGATAATATTTGGTTATCTGTTTAGATAATAATATTGATTATCTGTTTATGAGATTATCTGTGATTACTTACTGTGATATTATGAATTATCCATCTGTGTGTATGTTGATTATATTGAATTAAACTGTTAAGACTAAATAGACAACTTGGCCTTAAAAGACACCTTTTGGATTTCGATGAGACCGGGATCGGGTTTCCACATTAGGAACATCCGAAAACCACATCGATTCCAAATTAACGATAGGTCGTGAATCTGAAGTGAAGATGGAGATTCAGAATGCAAGGGTTATCGTCGTTAACTCTGAGGGTGATTCCAAAATGAGTGTAACGAGGTAATGCCTTTGGTTTCGTTCGAACCCGTAACGAACTTGTATGGATTGAATGCTTTCAACACATCGTCAGGTAGGCGATGAGCATTCTAAGAAATATGTTCTATAAAGGTAATCGTAACCTCAAGCCTCATCAACCGGGAATGGCTAAAACAGGAGAGGTGCAGCAAGGTTAGGTGGGTCATGCCCAAGAAGGACAAGGATATTCCCCAGTCTAGATGTCCCTTTATTTTCGGCTGTGTGGGCGGTTGATTGCAACAACTGCCGGGGTTTATCTTGTTCGGGACTGTTCAGTAAGGAATGGTTCCGGCCTTGTGTTGCTGGGGATCGGGAGTGATCCTCGGTACGTTGATCTAGGCCACGTACTGTGACGGGCGGTACCCCAGTAGCCCTGCCATTGTATGGAATCCATAATCCAATAAGTGCCAACGGTTTTGATTGTATTATCCACTTTTGTGGCTAGTAGCTGGAATTTAATCATGTAACAATTTCGGCTATTTTCTATTTACTTGAAAACCCTAGACCTATTATAATATCACAGAATTTCCTATCAAATGTTTTGGTTAGCGTAAGGTAAAAACTTTTCCATGTTTTTGTGTGGGAAGTCTTACGTGATACCTTTTGTTTTCAAAAGATTTTCAAAGTTAAGCAGCTTTAACCTGTTACTCATACCAGACCCATGTCTGACCCGAAGTTTATTTTTGTTTTTCATAAACTCTCGGGTACCCAAATTTTTACGGGTAGCCAAGGGATTCAGGTTGGCTTTGATGAATTCTGGAGGAGCAATGGAGCAGGAGGCTTCAGCGTTATATATATATATAGTTCTGCTGTGTTGGTATCTCTGAGTCTTATTGTTTGAGCTGTATTGTATTGAGGTGTATTAACTAGACAGGTATTTATAACTGTCTAGTATGTGATGTATTATCTGTATAACTCTGATTGATGTTGTATATTATGTAAATATTTATGTGATTATTATATTTTATTCGTTCCGCTGTGAGATTCTGATGTTGTTGTTCTTTCTTCTCTATCTTTTCTATTTTCTCATCCCTTTCTTTCTTAAAGACGATACGTCTTCCTGGGCGTAGGAAGGCGGGTCGTCACAGTTGGTATCAGAGCGCTAGGTTGAGTGAATACCTAGGCTCTTGAGTAATTTCTTCTTGAGAGAGCGTATTTGTAATTTTGATATATATATATATATATATATATATATATATATATATATATATATATATATATATATATATTTGTTTCTACCTATTTGTTGGGCTACCTGTTCAGGTTTTCCAATGAGTAATAAAGGTAGATATGGTGGTGGTGTGTGTAACACAACTACCAATGGTGGGAATTTGAATGTTTGAGGTTGGAAGTGTATTTGTCGAGACTGTAGACCTATTACTGTCTCGAGAAAGTTTTGGATGATGTAAGAATTTCATTGATCTCTGAAGGAAACCTATTAAGGTTCGGAGTTTATCTTTTAAGGAGTAATTTGATTGAGCCTAAGTTTGGATCTATGGGTTGGGCAGAAGCAAGTTATGATATCTTGGTACATCAAGGTGTAGTAGCTGTGTGATAAGCCATAGTGACTATGGATGTCTCCGAAGACGTTTCTTTAAGACAAGTTAAGGAAGAGTGTCTGTTTCGGTGTGTGGTTGTGTTCAGCTGGGAGTTTCTATTTGGTTGGAGTCCGAGTTTCTCGAAGAGCTTTGGATTAGGAAGTCTTCTGGCTTAGTAGTTTTTCTTGAGGTAACTTCACAAGCAGCAGAGTAGATCCATTTCTCCGATGGATTGGCCACATAAGCGTAAGCTGTTCTGTTTGTTAAGAAAGAGCATTATCTTTGGAATTTGGCTGGATTGATCGCAAAAGTGACTTGCGATAGTTTGAGTGTTCTTTTGTGTTTCAGAATTTTTCTGGATGTCTTCAAGGAGTCAGAGTTGTGTCAGCGTCTAGAGATTGAGTTTGGTATCGACTGGATTCCAGGAATGGTACCGATGGATCAGCTTAGTAATAGGATGGTTTTTGAGTTGTGGAAGTAGCACATGTTTTGGAGAAACTGCGGAGTTTTCTTTTTGGATATGTGAACTTTATTTTTGGGAATGTGTTGACCAGTCTGTGCTTAAGTTCATCTTCAGCATTTTCATCTGTTCAGTTTGTTTCTAAGGAACATCAACAAGAGTTGAGCTGATCAGTAAGGATGTAGACGATCCAGGATCGTCCGAAGAGCTTTGTGGGTAAGAGACGGACGAATTTGGATTCCGAAGTTGGGACTTTGATTTTGGATAAGTGTGTGGTCTTCAGGATTGAAATGCTAGTTTGGATAACTGGAATTCGTTGTGTTTCACGTATCTCTGAGGGAGTACGTGTAAGATTTATTTCTGATTGTAGAATCAGCATTTCAGGGAGTCTTGGTTGTAGATTCAGACTTATCTATAGTCTGATATCCTATCTTGTTTTGTAGATCTAGATGAGTGGAAGTTCTGTAGCTTAGTAGTATTGATTGTTTGGATTATATAGAGCGAGTAACCCGGTATTTATACTTGGGGAAACTCGAGAAAATTCTATCCGGAATCTTGTCTGGATAGTTAGATTTGTTGTTTGGATAAATTGGTTGCTATGATTATTAGATTATGATTAATATATGATTGTGTTTTTAAAATTAAATATTTAAGTAGATTATTAAATTACCTCTGTTTAAATTTCGGCGACGAAATTCTTGTAAGGGGGGAAGAATGTGACATCCTGGAAATTTGGGGCAATATCAATTTAATAATCTACATTAAAAATTAAATTGATTTGATAATATTTGTTAATAATATTTGAATTGATTTAATAATCTTTGTTTAAACAAATATTTAACGGATAATTTATCTTTTAAAAGCTAATTTAAATTGTTTGTATGTATATATGTATATAATTGTATATATTACAAATAGATAAGTTTTTGTTTTAAATTTAATAAATAAAGTTATGGTTTCTGATTCTATTATTTTTGATAATTTGGAAATTTAATATTGAATAAATAATAATATGATTTTAAAAATACTCAAGATAAATTTAATTTGTTTAAAAATAAATTATGGCCTAGAGTTTAAATAAAAAGTTTGTTATATAGCTAGATAAATAAGTATTTATATTTTAAAGAGATAGTTTCTTTTGAAAATTATCTTCAACGTAATAATGAGTTTTATTTAAAAAACATTAATAATGCAATATTTTTACAAATAAATTTTAATATAAAAAGAATTTGTCATTTTAAATTTATTTATATACATGTATTTTAGAAAGCTATGATTTGTAGATTTAAAATAAAGTAAATTTTATAATCATTAAACTTAAGAATAAATTAATTGTATGATATTTAACATAAGTAAAGTTTATAGATAATAACTAGAATAAGCTAAGAACAAAAATGAGATATAACATGCAAGCAAGAATATAAACAAAGTAAATAAAATTACATTTGCAGGCAAGAAGAAATACAAAGCAACATGATGTAGCTATAAATAAATTAGGAAAATATGTAGCCTGTAGGATTTGGAAATGCAAAGTAAAGTAAAAATAAAATGCAAAGCTAAGAAAAGAAACATGTAATCATATCTGTACTATAATTATGTTAGCAATTTAACAAAATAAAATAAACATATGCAAGTAGCTTGTTGATTAAGAGTAAGACAAGTATGAAGAACAAAGTAAAGTAAAGTAGAGTAAGTATGCACAGCTAAGTAAAACAAATATCTTGTGCATGATGGTTTGTAGAACAAGCTAAAGCAAGTTAAGAAACAAAATGTAGTCAACCTGTTAAAAAAAAAATTGCAAAACAGAAATATCTTTGTACAAAAAAAAGTAAAATAAAATAAGATTAGTGTAAACATAAAGTACTTAAAACAATAAATGCTTTCATTTCAAGCAGTAAACATGTCCATTCGAACTGGATGCAAAATCATTTCAGCCTCCAAAATAAATATCTTGCCTAATACAAACAAAATGAAATATTGTACCTGCATATTTGCCTAAACACAGTAAACACCTACCCCTATAAACTTCTATATATACATGCCTTCTTATTTAGTTCGTTCAACATAGCATATCAAACCTGAAAAAAAGAATTATTGGCAAACACTTCCATCTATACAACTATAATAGACAACTGAACATAAGCAAGAAGATTTAAAAGAAGAACAAGCCTTTAGCTTCCCAAACAAAAGTGCTCTGTCCCTATTTCCAAAAGCAAGGTGAGTAACATTTTTTTTAAATAACTTATGTTTAAACTTGTTGCATGTTAATATTTGAATGCTGAAAAATATTTGTGTGAATATTTATGTGTTCATTTCTCTGTGTATTTGTGAGGTGAAATATCTGCATGTTGTACACCCTGTAAGACCATCCTGTTTATAATTCTTAAGTTCTACCTTACTTCAAGAATCATTACTGCTTGATCTAGTGATTGTTAGGACTTAGTATCTTAACAAGATATGTTTGTTTGGTCATTAAGTAAATTCTAAATTTTGTATCTTAATTAAATAAAGTAGAGATGTTCTGTAAAAAGACTAAGAACAGTTAATGATGAATATGAGTGAAATTTAAATCATCCTAAATTATAAATTCAGGATTATAACCTGAATTCTTATCTGAAATTAGGATTTTTAAAAGTAAATTCACATTTTCTAGTTAAGTATTGTTTTGGCATTTCTAGTTTAATTGTTTTGGAGAGTATGGGTTGCCTCAGGCAATCCAGTTGACCTGGGAGTTTGTGGAGCTTCCTGGAGATGCTTGAGTGGTCGGGGTGTCTGGAAAAATTGGGTGGAGGATGATCAAAGGCAGGTGGGGAGTGCAGTGGTGGATTCTTGGTTTTGAACCCTAGTTTTCTCAGGCTAGGAAAATTCGATCATTTCTCCTTCTATAGACGATCGAGTGTCATGGGGATTTGGGGAATGGTTGTCGAAGCACTAATGAAGCTATGGCCGGAGTCTCTGATGATATGGTGGTCGGAGTTTGAGGAGTGGAGAATTTTTCCAGGTTTGAGGGGAAAGACCTGATCGCGTTTCCAGGTTTGGGCAACTAACTCTATTTTGATTCGGGATGTAGCAGTTGTTTTGGATGATCGTGAAGTCATCTGGGGATGGTTGCCGATGAGATGGTGCTTTGGTGGATGGCCGGAGATGGCCAGAGCCACGGTGCACGTGCACCGTGTCCATTGAAGTGCCGAGTTTTTTTTTTGTGCAGAGCAGGGTATTTTGACTCGGAAAATACACGAGTTACTCAAGTATGTGACTCGAAGTAGTGCGATGGAAAACTCGAAGCAAATCTGATTTCTCTCGAGTCAGTGTTGTTTCCAAGTTTTTTGTAAAACCTGGCAGTAGCATTTGGTTCTCTACAAATTCGAATGAAACCTGTTAAAAATAAATAGTGGAATTAAACTAAGTCCAAATTCAGTTTGTAGTAAAAGTTCAAACCTATATTTTGAAATCTAAAATAAAGTTTAGAATTTAAGTGAGTTTCAAGTGTACAAACTGGAAATTTTCCAGTTTGTTTTAAAAATTTAAATCTGAAATAAAGGCTCTAACCATAGTTTAAATTTGTATTTTTAAGGTATTGATTCAAATGAATATTGAAATAGATTTGGATGTGAAAATCGAGTTTCTAATTTAAGTCGTTAAAAGAAAGTTTGGGTCAAAGTTTTTAAAATCAAAGATAAATTGACGGAATTCAAGTTTACTTAGAATCCAAATCTAAAGCTTAAATCAGTTTTTAAATATGAATAAGTTCAAATAAAATTGTTTTGAAAAGTAAATTGGTTTCAATAAATATTTGACTTGAATTTTAAGATTCTTTTATTAAAGATTTTTGAATGAAAAGTAAATAAATTGTTTAACTTGAAATTGCAAGTTAAAATATAAATGTATTTTGGGAATTTAAATTTAAATTAAGATTCAAGTAGTTTAATTTAAAAGATTTTCTTATATAAGTTCATATGTCAATAATAAATGTTATTTACATTTATTTAAAAGATTTTATTGAAGTTAAATTTGATAATGTATTAATAATAATCATTTTGAATCTTAAATTCAAATGATATTTGAATTTAAATTTAAAATGTAATGTTGATAAAGTCATTAATAAAGAAATAAAGTATCTTAAGAAAATAGGTTAATTAAGAAATGACTTATGTATTAAAAATTTAGATTAATTTATAATTAGAAATTAATTACAAAAGTAATTTAAGTAATCTTATTAGTTAATAAAGATAATTAACTAAAGATTACTAATAAATTAATTAATGTGATAAATTTTGGTAATTATTCAGATTAATTAGATAATCTATTGTAAATTGTTAAAAAGAAATTATTTGATAAAAGTAATTAAAAGATTAATTACTTTTTGTAATTAATTTTGATTAAATGATTAATTTAAGTTAATTAATTTAGTTTAATTAATTTAAGAAAATCATTTGATAATTGATAAGTGTAATTACTTAGTGTATGCAATGGAGCATAATTTCTTGAAGAAGTAATTAATGTTAATTACTGGATGTAATTAGTGAAAATGAAGTGTTGGTAAAGTAATTTGGATAAATACTTTTTTAATTAATCTTGGGATTAATTAGTGGAGATAGTTAATTATGGGAATAATTAATTTATTTATATGAGTAATTAAGGGTGGTTAATTACTGGTTGATATTAATCAAAGGTGATTAATAATTGTGTTTAATTAAAGATTAATTACTGAATGTAATTAATTTAATCCAAGTAAGTTAATTTAAATCTAAATTAGAAATCATTAATTAATATAATTAATGATGTAAATTAAGAATTGGTTAATAGGAATACTTAATAATGTGATGATTAATAAAATTAATTAAGAATAAATATAATCAAATATAAATAAAGTAAATAAATGTTAATTACTATGAATGATTCAGGACAACTAATTTGTAAAATTAATTAAAGACTAATTACCTATTGTAATTAGAAAATTCTTAAGCAAAGGTGTTTAATCAAGATGTATATTTAGAAGATGGTTAATTAGTTTGATTTGTAATTAACTAATGGTTGTATAAGCAGGATTTATAGATGAAGTAATTAATTTAATTTACTTTAAATTAATTAGAGATAGAAGTAGTCAATTTAATTCATTTTAAATTAATTACAAATGGTATGATTATAAATCATTGCTTATGGATGAATGATATTGATATTTCATTTGATGATTGTGATCTGGCATGAATAATATCTTTGTGTCATGGATGCTTGGTTTAAATATGATAATATTTGGTTATCTATTTAGATAATAATATTGATTATCTGTTTATGAGATTATCTGTGATTATTTACTGTGATATTATGAATTATCCATCTGTGTGTATGTTGATTATATTGAATTAAACTGTTAAGACTAAATAGACAACTTGGCCTTAAAAGACACGTTTTGGATTTTGATGAGACCGGGATCGGGTTTCCACATTAGGAACATCCGAAAACCGCATCGATTCCAAATTAACGATAAGTCGTGAATCTGAAGTAAAGACGGAGATTCAGAATGCAAGGGTTATCGTCATTAACTCTGAGGGTGATTCCAAAATGAGTGTAACGAGGTAATGCCTTCGGTTTCGTTCGAACCCGGAATGAACTTGTATGGATTGAATGCTTTCAACACATCGTCAGGTGGGCGATGAGCATTCTAAGAAATATGTTCTATAAAGGTAATCGTAACCTCAAGCCTCATCAACCGGGAATGGCTAAAACAGGGGAGGTGCAACAAGGTTAGGTGGGTCATGCCCAAGCAGGACAAGGATATTCCCCTGTCTAGATGTCCCTTTATTTTCGGCTGTGTGGGCGGTTGATTGCAACAACTGCCGGGGTTTATCTTGTTCGGGACTGTTCAGGAAGGAATGGTTCCGGCCTTGTGTTGCAGGGGTCGGGAGTGATCCTCGGTACGTTGATCTAGGCCACGTACTGTGACGGGCGGTACCCCAGTAGCCCTGCCATTGTATGGAATCCATAATCTAATAAGTGCCAACGGTTTTGATTGTAACACCCCCTTTTGTGGCTAGTAGCTGGAATTTAATCATGTAACAATTTCGGCTATTTTCTATTTACTTGAAAACCTTAGACCTAATATAATATCACAGAATTTCCTATCAAATGTTTTGGTTAGCGTAAGGTAAAAACTTTTCCATGTTTATGTGTGGGAAGTCTTACTTGATACCTTTTGTTTTCAAAAGATTTTCAAAGTTAAGCAACTTTAACCTGTTACTCATACCAGACCCATGTCTGACCCGAAGTTTATTTTTGTTTTTCATAAACTCTCGGGTACCCAAATTTTTACGGGTGGCCAAGGGATTCAGATTGGCTTTGACGAATTTTGGAGGAGCAATGGAGCAGGAGGCTTCAGCGTTATATATATATATATATATATATATATATATATATATAGTTCCGCTGTGTTGGTATCTCTGAGTCTTATTGTTTGAGCTGTATTGTATTGAGGTGTATTAACTAGACAGGTATTTATAACTGTCTAGTATGTGATGTATTATCTGTATAACTCTGATTGATGTTGTATATTATGTAAATATTTATGTGATTATTATATTTTATTCGTTCCGCTGTGAGATTCTGATGTTGTTGTTCTTCTTCTCTATCTTTTCTATTTTCTCATCCCTTTCTTTCTTAAAGACGATACGTCTTCTTGGGCGTAGGAAGGCGGGTCGTCACAACCGATTAGAGAAGGGAATGGGGCACAACTTCTACTATATTATGTAAGTAGGCGGTTAAAGGTTGCAGAGATCGAAACCTAATTATAGAAAAGTTAACATATTGCTCAATTCTCACAGCTTGAAAGCTTAGAGCGTACTTTCAGGCACATTTGATAAGGGTATTGACCAATTTCCCCCAAAAGCAAGTATTTATCTAACCATAAACTTCAAGAAGTTTGGTTAAATGGGAGATCAAACTTATTTAATATGACAAAGATTTTCAACCATGAGTTGAAATCAAGGTAAAACATTAACAGACTTTGTTAATGAGTGCACTAGCTTCATTAAGGAGCGATCAGAGAAAGATCAAAAGCCTATGTGGAAATCTTTGTTGATGGTGCATCAAATGATTAAGGGGATGGAGTAGGGTATGTAATCATAACACCAGATGGGCACCGTTTGCATTACCATGAAATTGGGATTCCCTACAACAAATAATGTGGTAGAATGTGAATCTATGGCAGCGGGACTAACCTTGGCGTTTGAACTAAAAATTCCACAGATACTAATCTTTAGTGATTCTCGAATAATGGTGAACCATGTGAACAAGAATATTAAAAACAGGATCCTGAGTTATCCTCATACTTAAAAAAGATACCGAGAATGCTTGTTTTATTCGAAAACTTTTCAGTACACCAAGTCCCAAGAGCAAAAAACTCACAAGAAGACTCCCTAGCAAAACTAGAAAACTCAAGGGGTCACGAGGAGACACGTATTATTCTGGTGGGATATTAGAAAATTCCATGTATTAAAGAACGGGCATCCAAATAAGGGATATAATTGTTTGTTCCAACAAGGTCTCAAGCAAAATCTCAAGAGGAAGAAAGAAGAGAAAGTGATAAGGAAATATAAGATAAAAGGGTCGACCAACCTAGTACAAATAACATATAAGATGATACATGAATGTCATCCATGTCGAATATCTTGTTAAAGGACCATCAGAAGAAGTTGAAGCAAGAAAATCAAGAGATAGGCTCCAACCTTCATAATAATGGATGGAATCCCATATAAAAGGGGATAAGCTCTTCACTGCTTATGATGTGTAAGCATGAATGAAGGAATAAAATTAATGGTTGAAGCACATGAAGGATTTTATGGGGATCATTCGAATGGAACAAAGTTGGCAAATAAAATAATAAGGCAGGGATTTTATTAGCCACATATGGTAAGCCAAGCCATCGAATATGTGTAAAGTTGCGAAAAGTGTCAGAAAAATTCATAGATTCCTAGATTTCCCCCAATTCAGTTGACTTCCATAACAAGTACATAGCCCTTTGATTTATGGGGAATAGATTTAATCGGCCTATTGGCAATTTCAAAAGGAGGGGCAAAGTATGCTGTAGTTGCCATTGACTATTTTACCAAATGGGTAGAAGTGGAGCCGATTCCAAAGATTACTTACGGAAAGTTCTTAGATTCTTCATTAAAAATATCATCACAAGATTTAGGATTCCCCAAAAGATAATTTTTGACAATGGGGCACAATTTGTGAGTGAAGAATTCTCCTGCATTTGCCACAAGAATGGAATCATAAATGTTACTCATCAGTCGCACATCCAAAAGCAAATGGGGCAGTTGAGGCTGTAAATAAAACCATAATGACAATTTTGAAAAACCGGCTAATTAAGGCAAAAGGAAATTGGATAGAAGAACTACCGTTTGTGTTATGGGCTACATCCCCAAAAATGGCAACGAGACATACTCCCTACTCTTTGACATATGGGTGTGAGGCGACGTTGCCAATTAAGATTGAGATAACCTCACACCGAATCGCCTACGCATATGATAAGAATGAAGAAATGAAAAAAGATTCCTTGGATTTAATACATGAATTGAGAGATGAAGCAGAGGTAAGAATTGCAAAATACCAAAGAAGAATCTCAAAATACTTTAACTCAAAAGTGAGAAATCGATCATTTCACGAAGGAGATTTAGTACTTCGAAGAGTGATGGAAAATACCAAAATCCCTATAGATGGATCCTTAGAGACGAATTAGGAAGGACCATTAATCATTTGCAAAATAATTTCCCTTGAAAGCTTGCAAATTATGCCGATCAGATAGCAATATGTTTCCGAGAACATGGAATGCCGAACATTTGAGGTCATATTTTTCAAAGATGAATGAATAAAGCGTCTCTTTCTTCAAAAAGAAAATTTACATGGTTGGGAGTGAAGTACTCCTTATATTTGGATACTGCCTAATTTGGTAGTCTACTTAAAATGGTAGAAACCTTCTGTCCACACCAAGATGACCAGGGCAGAGCACCTCCGGGAGGAAGGTTGGGTAAGACTTTAGCCTTGGCATAAGATGACTAGGTTAAAGCACCGAAAAAGCTCTTGGCCGCGCCACTTGTCAGGTCAAGGCACCTACTAGAGGGACGATGGAGTAAGCCTTTATCCACCACATAAGATGGCCAGAGCTAATCAAAAAATAAGCCCTTATCAATGCCACGCTATGGCCATGGTAAGGCACATCCTAGAGGGAGGATAGAGTAAGCCTTTATCCGTGCCATAAGATGGCTACGGTAAAGCACCGAACAAGCCCCTATCCATGCCGAAAAAGGGCCAAGGTAGGGTGTCTCATGGAGGGAGGTCGGTTAAGTCTTTGGTTCCAATCTCTAGGATGAACTAACCAAGAGCACCAGACAACAATGGACTAAGGCATCCGGTCCCCAGAAGAGGCCTACCAAACAATGGGCTAAGATGTATAGTCCCAAGAAGAGGCCCATAAAACAGTGGAATAAGATGTTCAGACTCAAGATGAGGCCCATCAAACAATGGACTAAGATGTCCAAGCCCAAGAAGAGGCTCATTAAACAATGGACCAAGACATCCGAGCCCGAGAAGAGGCTTATCAAATAATGGACTAAGATGTCCAAGCCCGAGAGAAGGCTCATTAAATCATGGGGTGAGATGTCCAAGCAAGAGGAATGGCATATCTACAAGAGACTAAAATATCCAAACCAGAAAAATGGTATATCTAATTGTGGACTAAGATGTCCAAACTCAGGAGTCAGCTAATCACATTATCTATATAAACATGACCTAAAGGGTTCATGCATCAAAGGAGTAGAACATAAATCAACTTATTAAAACTCGAATTTTGGTTTCGGGGCTTCTGTTTTAAGACATTATCTATTAAATACACGAATCTTGGTTTTGGGACTCTCACATCTGAATACCCGAATATGGATTTCAAGACATTCATTTCAGGACTTCAGTTACTAATAACCGAATCTGGGTATCGGGTCATTACCAATTACTAACTATCTATATTATACCCGAATCTTGGTACTGGAACATTATTAAACATCTACAGTTTTTATACTCAAATTTTGATTTCGAGACTATCATCTGATTTTTCCTAAATTCCTTAATTTGTGTTTGTGGCTTTTACTATAAGGATAATTCCAGTAGATCTCTGATTGTCTAGTATATGTCGTAATCTGGGGAAAGGCTTTCCATCTTGGCAACAATTACTATGGATGTCCGCTTACACAACATATGCCCTGATCTGGGCTCAAACTTGATATGATGGCTATATTTTTACCATAAAAACCCAAATCTGGGTTTAGAAGTGACAAACAGAGGACTATTTTAGGATTAGGATATTATGTAATAAGAGTTGAGATTGTTATAGACGAACGAAAGTTTCAAGCTGATCTTTTTAATACCGAAATAAGAGTTGATGTTTTACAACTCTAAATGATGCTCACTAATATCCGAATGAAGGCTTCATAATTATTCAAATTCTTTAGAAAGTTTCCAAATGCATAGTGAAATGGACGATAACAACTCACAACCCCCATTTGCAGCTATTGGCTATTTCCCATAAGGAATTCGTAATTCGTAAACTACATATATTTTATGCATTAGCAGCTATCGACTGTGCATCACATATCTAATGGATTAGGATTATGATTGTGATCGACTAACTATCCAAATATGGAAGCATTAATATGTAGATTTGTTATTATGCATGTAAGTATGATAACGTGCTAATGACAGCAAGCATCGCTAACTTTGAATTTTGTAGTAAAATATGATCAGCAAGAGTGAGAAAGTTATGAATTTTTTTCCTAAAGAACTAAAAGCTTCTTTCATATGGGGGAGAAGAATGTTAGTCATGAAATCTAGTCAAGAGCAGAAGTATGAAAGAAGTTTGATAAGAGGGAGGTCTCGATGAAGAAATAGACATAGGTTTCGCAAAGATCAAAAGAAGATGTTTCGAAGGCTTTAAGAGGTTTTCGAAGGAGTTGAAGGCACTAGCTACTCGTTTAGTTAAAGGCTTTCGACCCGGATAGAAACAGGCACACCTTCTGCCACTTTCAACCTTTTGACACAAATAAACAAGCAACGACAACCTCGAAACCCCCTTTCGAAGGCAATGGAAGATATTTTCTCGCCTACATGTTGAACTTGTTGAAACCAAAGGTTTTGCTCTTATCGTAACCCTTTTGAAAGTGTACACGAGCCTTTCGGACAAGTCAAGGCCAATAACATTAGGGGAAAGTTCCACCTCAGCTCTCAGGCATGCATTCGAAGGCTACTCAACATCATTGAAACCAATGGTACATAAGTATCTTCAAAACCAATATAAACAATCTATCGACAGAGTTGGAGGCTTCAATCTTACTTCCAGTAACAACAACAACAAGAAGGCGTGTATGGAAACCTTTCGACAACGTCGAAAGCTATTGTGGAGAAAGCAGTACTCAAAGATTAACAAATGCGAAAGGATAATAAAGGACCCTTTTGACTTAGTCGAAAGGTCTGGGAATTTATGAAAGAGGCGCAAGAGTAAATTAAGGAGAACAAAAGGATGCCTTTCGATAGCATCAAAAGTGGGTCATGGCTTTTCAACCAAGTCGAAAGGCTTGAAGCGGCAAATAAAAGGGGTCCTTTCGACCAGTTTGAAAGTAAAGGCGCGGAAGGTGGGTTGACCTACATCTATAAATAAGACGCGAGGGGCCTAGTTTTGAGGACCAAACTCTAAAATTATGAATTCATTACTTCTACTCTACTCTCTTAATTGCAATTAAAGCTGATAAATCTCTAAATCAAGTTGTAGGAAAAAGCTCTATTCCTTGTTACTCATTTTGGTTTATTAATAAAGAAGGAATGACTTATTCAACAAGGAGTTTGATGATAAGGAAGATCATTTAGATCATTAGCTAGTCTAATGATCAATGGTACCTGATTCTAAACTTTTCTCTTAATCTCCTTTTGTCTATTCAATGTATATGATCGACTTGGGAATCTTAGGTCGAAAAAATCATCATTGGAACCTATAATTTATCATCAGAAATAAAGATGGTGATGGGGTTTCGACCATGATGAATTATTAAACTAGGTAACACCCAGGTTAATCTTGTACAAGGAAACTGGAGTGAATTGTAGACAACTATGGGCAAGAACTGAAAGTGTGAAACCCCTTTCGTCACGGTCGAAAGGTGTGCTTCGAAGGGGATTCTAACTTATGATTAACTAATAGCTATTTGGAGAAGAACTCAATCAAAAGGTTCTATCCATAAATACATCAGTAACTCTTTCAAAGGGGTTCCAAATCATAAGTGGCAAAAAAATAAAGTCAGAAGCAACTGTGACTTACTAATTAAATGTGCATCTCTTTTGACATTATCGGGAGGACCAGAAAGGTGCCTTTCAACATAGTTGAAAGGAACGAAAATTATAGGAATGAATTTCTTTCGATCTACTGAAACGAAAGGATTCGAACATATGTTGTCTCTCTAGACTAATTCCACTAAGCTTTTCGACTAAGTTAGCCCAGTCAAAATGTGAAGATAGCTCTTTAGACCATTTCGATCAAACCAGCAGCTCGAAAGGATGTACAATCTTCTTGGACCCTTTCGTCTACGACTATTTGGTCCAAAGGTATGCTTCAAAAGAAGAGATCCTTCCGTCAGCATGGATTCATTTGAGTTTAACTACCTTTTACATGGCATCAGGAATGTTGACAAGTTTTCTTGTTAACGACACCTATTGTTGAGTACTTGGTGGAACAAGAAACTACCAAAAGACAAGAGAGAGGATAGAAAAATAAGGTGCTAAGCCTCAATTTTTAATATGGTGAACAACACACTATAAAAAAAGATATTCACTCCCTTACCTGAGATATGTTAGTACGAAAAATGGCTTAAGACTGCTAAGATAAGCACATATATGATACTATGGAGATCATTTTAATGGAACAAAATTAGCTAAAAAATTATGTGGCAGGGTTTCTATTGGCCTCAAATGAGTAATGCTTTAGTGAATTGCATAAACGGATGTGAGAAGTGTCAGAATTTTCGACAATTCCACATATGTCTTAAAGTGAATTAATCCCAATTTCAAGCCCACGACCCTTTGATGTATGGAGAATCGATTTAATTGGACCATTACTTATATTTAAAGGTGGATCTAAGATTGAAGTAGTAGCCATCGACTGTTTCATGAAATGGGTAGAAGCAAAACCATTACCAAATGTAACATCAGGAAAAGTGTTAAAGTTTGTGATTAAAAACATAATCACATAGTTTGGAATACCATATAAGATAATATCCGATAATGGAACGTAGTTTCAAAGTAAAGAATTCACCAGATAAGGATGGAATAATCAAAAGCTTTTCATCCATGGCTCATCCAAAGGCTAATGGAACCACTGAAGCAAGCAATAAAACTATCAAATCTATTATTAAGAAATGATAGGTCAAAGCAAAAAGAAATTAGGTAGAAGAACTATTGCTGGTGCTTTGGGGGTATAGAACTTCTATGAAGACTGCAACAGTACATACCTCTTTTTCTTTAAGATGTTAATGTAAAACAATACTTCCAATTGAAGTTAAGCTTCCATCTGATCGAATAATTACGTACGCATTTGATCTCAATCAAGAATTGAGGAAAGAATCCTTAGATTTAATCAGTGTGTTATGGCATGAAGCGGCCATATGAACGGTCGAATATCAACAAAGGATATCGAGGTATTATAGCTTCAAAATTAAAGGAAGATCATTTCAAAATGGAGATTTAGTAATATGAAAAGTCATGACAAATACCAAAATTCTGTTAGACGAACCACTCGGACCAAATTATGAAGTTTCTCTTAATATTCACGAAGTAATTCCACTAGGTACTTATCGATTATGTCAGCCCAATGGCAATGTAATAGCGTGAACATGGAATGCTGAACATCTAAGGCGTTGCTTTCCAATAATGGATGAATAAAGAAATCGAGTCATGCATATCTATGGAATCGATAATCAAAAGAAAATGATAAAATATAAGGAAAATCCTTTATAATTACATATTAGGTAATAAAGGGAGAAAGGAAAAACATTGATTCCACCACAAAGGCCGGGTAAAAGCATCTCCTGGAGGGAGGTCCAAGTAAGCCTTTGGTTCCACCTAAGATGACCCAGCCAAAGAAATTCAAGTCTTCAGTCTAGCCGAAGTGGCATGGCTGGAGCGCCTCCTAGAGGGACGATAGAGTAAGGTTTTGGTCCTGCATATATTGGCAAGGCCAAAGCACTGAACCAGCCTTGGGTTCTGCCTATAATTGATGATCAGAGCGCCTCCTAGATGGAGGATGGGTAAGTCTTTGATTTTGCTTATGATGGCTAATCAAACGCACCGACCAGCCTAAATCATTACCTATAAGGTAATAAGGGGCTCAAGCCTAAATAACCACACTAAGAGCAGTAAAGGGCGAAAGAAATTAAAGCCAAAATCATTACCAAAAGAGTGATAAGGGACGAAAGAGATTAAATTCTAAATCATCAACCAAAGATTGATAAGAGGCAAAAAAAATCAATCAAGCAAGTTCAAATCTACCCTAAAGATGGGTCAAAGCAATATTCTAAGGGAAGAAGAGTCAAAGTTAAAGTAACCTTCAAAAGGAAAGGTCGAAATCTATTTGAGGTTTCAACGCCAATAGGAGTGTCCGAGAAATTTCTAAATCTTATATGAGCCATAGGCTTCATTCCTAAGAAATTCGAGATTGAATCAACTCCCTATCTTCCTATCTTTTGTTCCTAAGATGAAACTTAAATTTTTATTGAATAATGAGAACCTCTATTACTACTCTCCTAGTCTTTCCATTGGGTTTTTGGTCTTCTATTCAGATAAAATTATGATATTATTTCTAAATGGATTTTTGTTTAAGTAGTACTATTGCTAGATGGATTTCTGGTCTTCTACACGAGTGGTATTAATGCCAAATGGGTTTCTAGTCTTCTATTCAAATAAAGTTATGGTATTATTACCAAATAAGTTTCCGGTCTTCTGTTCAAATAAAATTATGGTATTATTAGTAGATGGGTTTCCAGCCTACGATTCAGATGAAGTTATGGTATTATTATAAGAAGGGTTTCTGGTCTTCTATTTAGAAAAAGTTATGGTGTTATAACCAGATGGAAATTTGGTCTCTGTTCAAATAACATTATTCTATTATTACCAGATGGGTTTCTGATCTTCTATTCAAATAAGGTTATGGTATTATTACCATAGGGTTTCTGGTCTTCTATTAAAATAAAATTATGGTATTATTACTAGACAAGTTTCTTGTCTTCTCAGATAAAACTATGGTATTATTGTCAGATGGATTTATGGACTTCTATTCAGGTAATACTATTGCCAGATGGATTTCTAGTCTTCTATTCAAGTGTTACTATTGTCAGATGGATTTTTGGTCTTCTATTCAAGTAATATTATTGCCAAATGAATTTCTAATCTTCCATTCAAGTAATGCCATATGGATCCCTAGCCTTCTCACTGAAAGAACTTATGAATTAATGGATTGAATTTATGGACTTCTTATCAAATGAATCTATGGAATTCTTTGCAGATAAATTTCTAGTTTTTTATCAATAGAATTTATAGCCTTCTTATCATGAGAATTTTTGGTTTTCTTAGATTAACTTGGATTTACATTGAAGCACGAAGGCATTTATATAAAGAAGAGGACAAACTAATTTATATCTTTATAGTTCCAAGAGGAATCATTTAAAGTTCAATATAAAGTTGATGATGAAAGTCATCTTCATTTATTCTATGTTTTCTGGAAAATAGGATTGAAGAGAAAATCTCACCAAAATTTGGAAAAATGAGAAAGTACTTGGTTTTACAATAAGGTGTAACGGTCCTCTTTTATACAAGGAGAGGGAAAATGTTATCCATATATTTTCTGACTACTATGAATAGGAAGAGATGGAAATAATGGAAGATAGTGCCACGACAACAACATAGCAAGCATGATGATATTGAAAAACGAAGGATGCCAAATTTAAAGGCAAAATGGAAGTCAAGACTTCATAACCTATAGAAATAGTACTGAGCTCATAGACATAGAACTAGTTTCAAAGAGTGAAGGCGGTGAACTCCTACAACGATAGAAGGGAAGTTGGACTATTATAACAAAGAATGGGGATACTGAATATTACCATTAAAGGAAGATACCGAGCTTCAACATCTTTAAAGGTTTTCAAGTGTCTAAAGAAAATTGTGAAGCCAAGACTTCATAATAAATTTAGATTTCGAGCATTTAAACAAGACATGAAGGGGTGTCAAACCTCTATGGGATGATGAACATCAAGGTAAGGATAAGCATCATTAGGTAAGGCACGATGTCAGACCTTACCAATAAATAATGATGGTCTATTAAGGAAAGATAGTGTAACATTCCAAAATTTTGAATTTTAAATTCGGTAAATTGTTTGAACTTTTGAAATTTAATTTGAGAGGTCTCAAAGGAATAAAATTTTATTAATATTAATATTACAAAGATATATGGAAAAAGAAATATTTGGTAGTTTAAGTTTTAAATAAATAATTATAATAATGAATAAAATATGTAACAAACAAGAAATTGTACTAAACAATAAAATAAAATATATGTGATGAATTAAATATTGATAGTTAAACTTCAAATAGAAAGAAAAAATTCAAGATTATGTTTGTAATGAAATTATATGGTTATAACATGACATATGGAATACACATAAACTTGTATGAGAATTTTATAAACCAAGAAACAATAAAATAAACAATTGTATGCAAAACAAAACAAACCAGACAAGTTGGTTGTAAACAAAAATATAAACAAGGAAAAAAAATCTGCGAAGTAAAACAAAATTAGTACTAACAAAAAAATCAAATGGGATTGCATGTTAACTAAGATGGGAACACAAGCATTTAATGCTTTCTTTTTAAGCCTAAATCAAAATCATATCTGCCGAATTTATCTTGGCTTAGTCAATAAGAAAACAAAAACAAAAAAATCCGATCAAAGAAAATCATGCACCTGTAAAACCTCCCCTTAGAACAAACCTCTTTATATACACACACACACACATCCATATTCATTTTAGGTAATTCATAGCAAAGTCAGAAAGAAAGAAAAACATTAGTATAACTATATTTTTTTAATCTCAAGATCATTCAACTGAGTAAAACAGAAAAAAAATTTAAAAGCAGATTATCTGCAGTTCTTCAAAACACAAAAACAACTCTGTTCATCAACATTACTATGTGAGTAAACCTATTTTTTTATTTGAAATCTATATCTTTAGTTTATAAAAATCTTGAGATTTGCTGCATATTGAAGAAGACTTGTTCTGTATGTTTTTGTCTGTGATTACTGGAAATTTTTATACAGTTTGTTTTTCAATAGTTTGTTTCAGAGCAAAGTAAATTGAGAAAAAATTCAAATAAACTTCACACAATCCATTTTAGCTTAGAATTTTTGAATAAAACAAGTTTGTTTAAACTTGAATCACAGTTTAAAATTTGTTTCAAGCTTAAATATAAGGGTTTGTCTCTGTAACTTAAATTTTACAGTAAAAACAAAATCATGTGATAAATTCAAGTATGTTACATCAATGTTTTGATTATATAACCTGAATAAACACACAAAGAGATGATTTTTAAAATTAATATGATGTTTTTTCATTTAGTATTCCACGTGCAGTTCGTGATTGTGTAAAAATTATTATTTTCCCATTTTCTAGTGATCGATCAACTGATTGTTGATGAAAATTGGTTTGAAGCTAGGTTATCGGTTAAATACTTCAGGAAAATTGTTGAATTTTTTTTCTATTGCATAAATTGAGAAGTAGAGTTTGATTTAGGGTTATAGTTTGAGTTTTGAATGTATTTAGTGGGAAGAGGATTGCGTCCTCTTGGGTTGACCGAGCTTCTTGAGATTCAAGGAAATGAAAGAGAGGAGTGTTGACGTGATATAGCCGGAGTCGTGGATTTTATGGCGAACTACGCGAGGAGGACGAGGCAATTTGGTTTGGTTACGTTCGAGCTTCAGTTCAACGAAAGTGTGATTTTTGATTTCGCGATTTTTGTGATGAATCGAGCCTTGATTTTGTGTTCGAGTGAGTAGTGCGACTTTCCGAAGCTCGCGATGGCCACCAGAATGGCGGTGCGACACCGTGCACGTGCACGGCCTTGCGCGATGTGTCAGGGAATTTCCAAAGGAATAACTCGAGTTGATTCTCAAGTAAATGGTAAATCTGCTTCGAGTTGGTTTGGGTAAGTTAGTATGTTATCTTGTGTAAAGTTCAACATTTAAACTTAGCTGAAGCTAAAAATAAAAAATAAAAAAAAAGGGGAGAAGAAGAAGAAAGCGCGAGAGGAAGAGGAAGATGCTTCGGGGAAATGCTGGTGAAAATCAAGCGAGTACTCGAGTGAAACTTGGGAAGACTCGGGTTGTTTCAAAAAAAATAATATGAGTTTAGCGCAGTAAAATTTCAAGTTTTAATTAACCAGCAATATTTAACTATGTTTAAAATTTAGTTAATACTTTAGCTAAATAATTTAATTTAAGATAAGTATTAAAGTTAATTGACATTAGAGCTCTTTGTAATAATAATAAATTGATTTCGAAATAATTAAAGAAGATTATTTTTAAATGTTAATTTAGGTAAATAACTATTAACCAACTGTTTTGGAAAACAATCAAGAAGGATTAAAGTAATAATTATAATTAACTAAGTAGTTAAGGATTTATAATTTGTATTTAAAATTGGTTAATTAATAATTAAGTATCCAATTAAATTGTAAATTGTTAATTAGATAATTTAAATTAATCAATTAGTAGTGAATTGATTAAGAAATAATTAATCAACTTAATTAAAATCTAAATCAATTTATCCAAAATTAATCATTGATTTTAAAATAAGCAATAAAAATATTTATGTGGTTATCTATTAAATCACAACCACATTGGAAAATAATTAACTATTGTTGCGCACTAGATTGATATTTCTGTTCTGGTTGTAATACTGTGTGATGTGAATTTGTCTGTACGGCACCGTGACTTGTGATTTGTTCTGTATTGATGTGAAAACCCCTTTGCCCGTAAAACGACATTTAAACTTCTATGCGACAGGTAGTCAGATTTCAGTTAGTTATCTAAAACCCACAACGAACCTTGAATGTTAATCTTTGTGATTGATATGTCCACGTGTTTTGAAATTAAACGCTTACTATTCAATTTAGCCGGGAGAGGACCTACGTGTCATATAGCCCATTCCGAATAGTGATACGTCGAACTGGGTAGCACTTGAAGACCAGTGGTGAAGACCGGGTGTCTTTGAAAACAATAGGATAACCTATCGATTGTCTCTGCATTGAGTTGCTCCGGTATAGATTCCCTAAGTGATGGGAAGTCCGATCGGAATTGTGGATACCCGGATTTACAAGGGCTCCTTCCTTTATTAGACGAAGTGCCTTCGGTTCTGTTCGAACCCGGAATAGACTTGTATGGCTGTGTGTCTGACACAATATTTTGAGATATAAAGCAGATTTCTTTCAAATACGTATCTGTTGGTGGCAGAGAATTTATTCTCTTAGCTTAACACCCTTCTCTGAGACGTACGAGCTCAGAGATTATGTAATTGAAGGTTATCAGCGATATACTCCCAATTTGGTAGTGTGGCATGCTAAGTGCTGCTATGTGTTGATGATCATTTGTTAATCATTTGTGATCAAAGCATGATTTTCGTGTAAAGAGTAGCTTTGTGGACGAGACCTCATCGGACCTCACAACCCGAAAATGGTCGAAAGTGGAAAGATGCGGCAAAGTTATGAGGGTCGCGCCCTTTAGGGTATGTCATTTCCTTCTGGAAAAAGGTGATGTCATGGCATGGAGCCCAGATATTTACCTATGTGGTAGCTCCAATCTCATTTACTGTGTGTTTGTTGCTTTGTGATAGAGGGCCTTCGAATAAAGGTCCCAAAGGATCGGGGAGTGGCATACTCGAGTAGTAGTTACCTAGTTACGGAGGTAACCCGGCCATATGTTGGCAGAGAGCCAGGTAGGTTCTCGGGACGTCCCGCTAGAGGCATACCCATGTGGTAGTAGGAAGTTCCTTAGCCTGACCATCTATTGGAAATCCAATTCCCAATACGAGCTCAGTACAGTTTTAGTTGTATAACCTGCCATTTAGTTATGGTGGTCACCACTGTTTAGATGGTAGCTATAGTAGGCATAGTACGAAATGTCTATGTTGACTAAGATTAATATTATACTTCCGAAATGGCTTTCTACACTATGCACTAGTAACAATATCAAAGAACTTTTCTCGTATCAAGCATGTTTGACTATCATAAGAAGATATCTCCTCCAATTCTGCGATTGCATTGTGTGTGCGGCGGGAGGTCTTGTGGTAGTTTCATTTTCCAAAAGCATAACGATTTTTCCTTTATAAATCTAGTTTGTTTAAAAGCAACCATTTTTGTTTACTCATACCAGTCCTATGACTGACCCGGAGTTTATTGTTTCTTTCCTAAACTCTGGGTTCCCATAATTTCTACACGGGCAGCCTAGTAGCAGGTTTCCGTGTTCTGGTATTAGCAGTATTTTGGAGCTTTTGCTTTGAAGATATTTTAGAAGCTGTCGGGATCTCAGGTGTTTAGTTTTGGGAGTTCGTTATCACTTCATTCCTTTGAAGGCTTTTTGATATATGATCACTGTTGTATTATTATGATGTTTATTTGGAGTTGTGGTGTACGTATTAAAAATACTCTGATGGAGTTATGGATATTATGATGTTGTATCTGTGATGTATGCATGATATTCATTTTGTTCCACTGTTTTATGTACATCTGATGTTGTTATAAGCTTCGACGAACCAGATTCGATGTTTGGATCTGCGGCATTTAAATACGAGTGTCGTATTCGGTGCCGATTTTCGAAAGTCGAGTCAGGGCCGTCACATTTGGTATCAGAGCTGAAGGTTGAGTAAGAACTTTAGCTACGGGGTATAATGCATTAGACGACTCATTAAAGATAGGGTGTGAAGTATACCCTAGAATGAGTATAATTGAGACTGAAACCCCAAATTTCTCGGTCTATTTCTTTTAACTGCTGATATTCCTTACGATATCTCATCCGAATATCTAAATCAATTTTCTTACTAATTACAGATAGTAAGATAAGTGGACGAACAGGAAGGGCTAGGGGTCAAGGAAGTGCCACAGCACCTAATCAGGATCCCCCAACAGCAGTAGCAGCAATGCCCATCCAACAGCAGCCGAATCTGGCTGATTTGTATAAGAACTTTTCAAGGCTTGGTGGTAAGCCATTCACCGGTAAGGAGTCAATTGTTGAGGCTCAGGCATGGATCAGATCATGTGAGAAAATCTTTATAGGGCTAAAGTTGCAAGACGATCAGTAGCGACTCGTAGCTTCTTGGCAACTTCAAGAAGAAGCCTTAGCCTGGTGGGAGACAGTCACTGTAGATAAGCCCAAAGAAGAATTTACTTGGGAGAAATTTAAAGAAGTATTTGAAAAGCGTTATCTGCCATCGGCTTAAATTTCTCGAATGTACCAGGAATTCATGGACTTAAAGCAGGGAAGTTTGTCATTCGAGGAGTATCTCAATAAATTCAATGAATTGTCTCGTTTTGGTCCCGAATTGGTAAACACGCCTTCAAAGAAGAACGAAAGATTTATTCGTGGGATGAATATGAAGTTCCATGAAAGAATGACCGTCCATGTTAAAGAATCCTTTTCAGATTTGGTTGAAATGGGATACAGATATGCTACGCTCGATATGCAAGAAGCTCCGACAGAGAAAGGAAATTCAGGCAATCAAAATTGGAAGAAGAGGAAATTTGGAGGCAAGAGACCATGGAAGGGAAAAGAGAAAAAGAAGTGCATTCAAGGAAGAGAAGTAGAGAATGTCACTTGCTATAATTGTCTAGAAAAAGGCCATTACTCAAACAATTGTAAGAAGCCAAAGAGAGATCAATCCAAACAAGCGAAGCCCAGGAAATGTTATTACTGTAAAAAATGGGACACGAAGTTAAAGACTGTCCAGTTATGAAGCAAGCTCAGATGGCTAAGGTGTACACAGTCAAAGACCAACCTGCATCTTCCAAAGCAGAGAAAGGAAAAGGAGTTTTGGAAGGTAATCTCATTATTTATGATAGCATTGTTAGAGTTTTTTTTGACACGGGAGCTACACATAGTTTTATCTCTCAGCAAGCTATAAATGAACTAAATCTTGAACCTGATTTTGTTGATGAGCCTATATGCGTAAAGAATCCAGTTGGAGGTCCCGTGAATATTTGTCTTCGATGTAGAGACGTTCCTATCTCATATTATTGTTATCAATTTCCTATCGGTCTCTTTATTCATGATTTTAACGAGTTTGAAGTCCTACTCGAAATGGATTGATGAGCTAAATACGAAGCCAAATTGGATTGTAACAATCAATTGATTTCGTTTAAAACCGAATTTGGAGATTTCATCGGGATTTCTTGTGAGGTCCCTAGTCCTAAAAGGGAAGGGTTGATGTATAATTTGGGCTATCCTGAACCCAGTTTGGAGTCTATTCCAATTGTTAGAATTTTCCGGACGTGTTCGGATAAGTGAAATCTCTACCTCCACATCGAGAAATAGAATTCAGAATCGACCTAGTTCCCAACGCTCGTCCTTTCGTTCACGCAAGTCGTAGGATTGCACCCAGGGAAAAGGTTGAATTAGTTCAGCAAACCGATGATCTACGAGCAAAAGGATTAATTCGACCCAGTGTTTTTGAATGGGGTTTAGTAGTCGTGTTTATTGCTAAATCGGACGGATCTTTGAGATTGTGTATAGATTACCGCAATCTCAATAAGCTAACTCTCAAGAATAAATTTCCACTACCCAGAATTGATGATCTGTTTGATCAATTGTACGACGCTCATTTATTTTCGAAGATGGATCTAGCCCAGGGATTCCATCAACTACGAATCGCGGAAGATTGTGTTCATTTGACCACTTTCAGGGGTCCTAATATGTTCTATGAATGGTTAGTCATGCCTTTTGGGCTAAGCAATACTCCAACATACTTCATAGATCTTATGACCCGTGTGTTCCGGGAAGTATTGAATAAATTTGTGCTCGTGTTTATTGATGATATTTTGATCTATTCCAAGTCCGAAGAGGAGCATGCCGAGCAACTTAGAATCGTTTTGGAGATTTTGAGGAGAAATATTCTATTTGCAAAATTTTCCAAATGCCACTTTTGGGTCAAAGAAGTTAAATTTCTCGGCTATATTGTTAATGAAGAAGGAATTGCTGTTGATCCTAGCAAAATTTCCACTATTCTTGATTGGAGAAAACCCACCACCCCAAAAGAAGTTCAATGCTTTTTGGGTTTAGCAGGCTATTATCGAAAGTTTGTCCAGGATTTTTCTAAGATTGCTAGTCCATTGACTAAGTTAACGATGAAGGATGTCAAGTTCAATTGGACTCCGAAATGTGATGAAGCTTTTCAGGAGTTGAAGAGGAGATTAACTATTGCTCCTGTTCTCACTATCATTAATGGGAACCAAGGCTTATCAGTCTATACTAACGCTTGCAGTGATGGGGTAGGTGCAGTATTAATGCAAAATGGATGGTAATTGCCTACGCGAGTAGATAATTACGTCCGCACGAGAGAAACTACCCAACACATGATTTGGAGGTTTTGGTTGTTATTTTTGTCTTAAAAATCTGGCGACATTATCTTCTGGGTAAGAATCTTTTCAGCTTTCTTAACAATTTACGAATTTAACTTAACTTAATAAATATACTTAATTAACTCTCCTTCTCTAGGTGAAAAATTTGAATTATTCGCTGACCACAAATCTTTGAAATATCTCTTTACCCAGAAAGATCTAAATCTGCGACAACAATGTTGGTTGTAATTTCTGGCATCTTATGACCTGGATATTCTATATACGCCCGGAAAAGCCAATGTAGTTGCCGATGCTTTGAGTAGAAAGCATGGTATTCTTGCTCATCTTGATATCGCTCCTACTCTTTTTAAAAGGATTGCGAGATAGTAGAAAGAATATGAGTTTCTTCGGGGAATTTATAAAAGAATATGTCAAGGTGAAGATACTAGTTTTGAGATGGATAGTAGAGAAGTTATAAGATTAAAAGGCAGAATTTCTGTCCCTGACATTCCGGAATTGAAACATGAAGTTTTGGACGAATGCCACAAATCTAAATTCAGCATCCATCCAGGAGTTAATAAAATGTATAGAGATATTAAAAGAACTTTCTGGTGGGAGACAATGAAAACAGGCATATCCATATATGTGAGTCGCTGTGCTACTTGTCAATAAATTAAAAGCGATCAAAAGAAAGTAGCTGGTTTACTTTAGCCTTTGGAAGTACCAAAATGGAAATGAGATCAGGTATCGATGGATTTCATCGACGGATTGCCACGAACCAAGAAGGGAAATGAAGCAATTTGGGTTATAGTGTACCGTCTAACCAAAACTGCTCATTTCATTCTAGTGAAATCCACTCGGACTACAGTAGGCTTAGCAGGGTTATATATAAAAGAAATTGTTTGTCTCCATGGTATTCCCAGCAGCATAGTGAGTGATCGTGATCCGATCTTCACTAGTAGATTTTGGGAGGCATTCCAAGCCGCATTGGGAACAAATCTGAATTTCAGCACTGCTTATCACCCATAATCTGATGGGCAGACTGAGAGGATTAACCGAATTCTAGAAGACCTTTTGCGTGCTTGCATTCTCGACTTTGGTGGTTCTTGGGAGGACCATTTACATCTGGTCGAATTATCATATAACAACATCTATCAGGCCAATATAGAGATGGCTCCTTTTGAAGCTTTATATGGTCGTCCGTGTCGATCACTTGCATGCTGGATCGAATCAGGTGATAGGCTCGTCCTTGGGCCAGATATGATTAAAGAAGCCACGGAGATGGTTCATTTTATACGAAAGAAATTGAGGATGGCTTAAAGTTGTCAGAAGAGTTATTATGACCGCCGAAGAAGTGATTTGAAATTTCAAGTTGGAGACTCTGTTTTTCTCAAAGTATCTCCAATGCGGGGTGTACTGAGGTTTGGAAAAACTGGAAAGCTAGCACCACGTTATATTGGTCCTTTTCCTATTCTGGAAAGGATTGGTCCTCTAGCATATCGAGTGCAGCTACCCAGCTGGTTGTCTGGTGTGCATAATGTGTTCCATATTTCTAGTCTTCGAAAGTATGTGCGCGACCCAGATAGTATTATTGAGGAGGCAGCTCAACAAGGCCTTGAAAGCACTCCTCATACCGATAAAGATTGTAGATCGTGATGAAAAGCGATTGAGAAACAAAGTTGTGAAACTCGTTAAAGTTCAGTGGAGTGGCAATTTGAAGGATTGTACTTGGGAAACTTAAGATAATATGCAAAAGTCATACCTCAATTGCAGAGTGGATATCTCGGCTTAAATTGGTAGGCCACTTTCCTTAATTTTTCTGAATTCGTATATTATTTGTTTGCTTTCCTCTCTCTTTCAACTTTCAAGGAAGAAATTTTCTTAAGGGGGGATATTTGTAACATCCCAAAATTTTGAATTCCAAATTCAGTAAATTGTTTGAACTTTTGAAATTTAATTTGAGAGGTTTCAAAGGAATAAAAGATTATTAATATTAATATTACAAAGATATATGGATAAATAAATATTTGGTAGTTTAAGTTTTAAATAAATAATAATAATAATGAATAAAATATGTAACAAACAAGAAATTGTATTAAATAATAAAATAAAATATATGTGATGAATTAAATATTGATAGTTAAACTTAAAATAGAAAGAAAAAATTCAATATTATTTTTGTAATAAAATTATATGGTTATAACATGACATATGGAATACATATAAACTTGTATGGGAATTTTATAAACCAAGAAACAATAAAATAAAGAGTTATATGCAAAACAAAACAAACCAGACAAGTAGGTTGTAAACAAAAATATAAACAAGGAAAAAAAATCTACAAAGTAAAACAAAATTAGTACTTACAAAAAAATCAAATGGGATTGCAGGTTAACTAAGATGGGAACACAAGCATTTAATGCTTTCTTTTTAAGCCTAAATCAAAATCATATCAGCCGAATTTATCTTGGCATAGTCAATAAGAAAACAAAAATAAAAATATCTGATCAAAGAAAATCATGCACCAGTAAAACCTCCCCTTAGTACAAACCTCTTTATATACACACAGACACAGAGACATCCATATTCATTTTAGTTTGTTCATAGCAAAGTCAGGAAGAAAGAAAAACATTAGTATCACTATATTTTTTCAATCTCAAGATCATTCAACTGAGTAAAACAGAAGAAAAAAATTTAAACGCAGATTATCTACAGTTCTTCAAAACACAGAAACAACTCTGTTCATCAATATTACTATGTGATTAAAACTAGTTTTTTTTAAATTTGAAATCTAAGTCTTCAGTTTATAAAAATCTTGAGCTTTGCTGCATATTGAAGAAGACTTGTTCCATATGTTTTTGTCTGTGATTACTGGAAATATTTATACAGTTTGTTCTTCAATAGTTTGTTTCAGAACAAAGTAAATTGAGAAAAAAATTCAAATATAAACTTCACACAATCCTTTTTAGCTTAGGATTTTTAAATAAAACAAGTTTGTTTAAACTTGAATCACGGTTTAAAATTTGTTTCAAGCTTGAATATGAAGGATTTGTCTCTATAACTAAAAATTTACAGTAAAAACAAAATCATGTGATAAATTCAAGTATGTTAAATCATTGTTTTGATTATATAAGCTGAATAAAAACACAAATATATGACTTTTAAAATTAATATGCTGATTTTTCATTTAGTATTCCAAGTGCAGTTCGTGGTTGTGTAAAAATTGTTCTTTTTCCATTTTCTAGTGATCGATCAACTGATTGTTGATGAAAATTGGTTTGATGCTAGGTTATTGATTAAAGACTTCGGGAAAATTGTCGAAAAAAATTTCTATTGCGTAAATTGAGAAGTCGAGTTCGATTTAGGGTTACAGTTCGAGTTTTGAACGTATTCAGTAGGAAGAGGATTGCGTTCTCTTGGTTTGACCGAGCTTCTTGAGATTCAAGGAAATGAAAGAGAGGAGTGTTGACATGATACAGCCGGAGTTGTGGATTTTCTTGCGAACTACGCGAGGAGGACGAAGCAATTTGGTTTGGGTACGTTCGAGCTTCAGTTCGACGAAAGGGTGGATTTTTGATTTCGAGATTTTTGTGATGAATCGAGCCTTGATTTCGTGTTCGATTGAGTAGTGTGACTTGCCGAAGCTCGCGATGGCCGCCAGAACGGCGGCGCGATGCTGTGCACGTGCACGGCCTTGCGCGACGTGTCAGGGAATTTTCGGTGCAATAACTCAAGTTGATGCTTGGGTAGATGGTAATTCTGCTTCGAGTTGGTTTGGGTACGTTAGTATGTTATCTTGTATAAAGTTCAACATTTAAACTTAGCTGAAGCTAAAAATAAAAATGAAAAAAAGGGGAGAAGAAGAAGAAAGCGCGAGAGGAAGATGGTTTGGGGAAATGCAGGTGAAACTCGAGCGAGTACTCGAGTGAAACTTGGGAAGACTCAGGTTGTTTCAAAAAAAATGTGAGTTTAGCCCAGTAAAATTTCAAGTTTTAATTAACCAGCAATATTTAACAATGTTTAAAATTTAATTAATACCTTAGCTAAATAATTTAATTTAAGATAAGTATTAAAGTTAATTAACATTAGAGCTCTTTGTAATAATAATAAATTGATTTCGAAATAATTAAAGAAGATTTTTTTTAAATGTTAATTTAGGTAAATAACTATTAACCAACTGTTTTGGAAAACACGAATGATTAAAGTAATAATTATAATTAACTAAGTAGTTAACGATTCATAATTTGTATTTAAAATTGGATAATTAATAATTAAGTATCTAATTAAATTGTAAATTGTTAATTAGATAATTTAAACTAATCAATTAGTAGTTAATTGATTAAGAAATAATTAATCAAGTTAATTAAAATCTAAATCAATTTATCCAAAATTAGTCATTGACTTTAAAATAATTAATAAAAATATTTATGTGGTTATCTATTAAATCACAACCACATTAGAAAATAATTAACTATTGTTGTGCACTATATTGATATTTCTCTTCTGGTTGTAATACTATGTAATGTGAATTGCTCTGTACGGCACTGTGACTTGTGATTTGTTCTATATTGATGTGAAAACCCCTTTGCCCGTAAAAAGACATTTAAATTTCGATGCGACAGGGAGTCATATTTCAGTTAATTATCTGAAACCCACATCGAACCCTAAATGTGAATCTTTGTGATTGATATGTCCACGTGTTTTGAAATTAAACGATCACTATTCGAGTTAGCCGGGAGAGGACCTACTTGTCATATAGCCCATTCCGAATAGTGATATGTCAAAATGGATAACATTCGAAGACCAGTGGTGAAGACCGGGTGTCTTCGAAAATGATAGGATAACCTATCGATTGTCTGAGTTGCTCCGGTATAGAGATTACCTAAGTGATGGGACGTCCAATCAGGATTGTGGATACCCATATTTACAAGGGCATCTTCCTTTATTGGACGAAGTGCCTTCGGTTTTGTTCGAACCCGGAACAGACTTGTATGGCTGTGTGTCTGACACTACATTTTGAGATTTAAAGCAGATTTCTTTCAAATACGTATCTGTTGGTGGCGGAGAATTTATTCTCTTAGCTTAACACCCTTCTCTGAGACGTACGAGCTCAAAGGTTATGTAATTAAAGGTTATCAGCGATATACTCCCAATTTGGTAATGTGGCATACTAAGTGCTGCTGTGTGTTGATGATCATTTGTTGATCATTTGTGATCAAAGCATGGCTTTCGTGTAAAGCGTAGCTTTGTGGACGAGACCTCATCGGACCTCACAACCCGAAAATGGTCGAAAGTGGAAAGATGCGGCAAAGTTATGAGGGTCGCGCCCTTTAGGGTATGTCATTTCCTTCTGGAAAAAGGTGATGTCATGGCATGGAGCCCAGATATTTACCTATGTGGTAGCTCCAATCTCATTTACTGTGTGTTTGTTGCTTTGTGATAGAGGGTCTTCGAATAAAGGTCCCAAAGGATCGGGGAGTGGCATACTCGAGTAGTAGTTACCTAGTTACGGAGGTAACCCGGCCATATGTTGGCAGAGAGCCAGGTAGGTTCTCGGGACGTCCCGCTAGAGGCATACCCATGTGGTAGTAGGAAGTTCCTTAGCCTGACCATCTATTGGAAATCCAATTCCCAATACGAGCTCAGTACAGTTTTAGTTGTATAACCTGCCATTTAGTTATGGTGGTCACCACTGTTTAGATGGTAGCTATAGTAGGCATAGTACGAAATGTCTATGTTGACTAAGATTAATATTATACTTCCGAAATGGCTTTCTACACTATGCACTAGTAACAATATCAAAGAACTTTTCTCGTATCAAGCATGTTTGACTATCATAAGAAGATATCTCCTCCAATTCTGCGATTGCATTGTGTGTGCGGCGGGAGGTCTTGTGGTAGTTTCATTTTCCAAAAGCATAACGATTTTTCCTTTATAAATCTAATTTTTTTAAAAGCAACCATTTTTGTTTACTCATACAAGTCCCATGACTGACCCGGAGTTTATTGTTTCTTTCCTAAACTCTGGGAGCCCATAATTTCTACACGGGCAGCCTAGTAGCAGGTTTCCGTGTTCTGGTGTTAGCAGTATTTTGGAGCTTTTGCTTTGGAGATATTTTAGAAGCTATCGGGATATCAGGTGTTTAGTTTTGGGAGTTCGTTATCACTTCATTCCTTTGAAGACTTTTTGATATATGATCACTGTTGTACAATTATGATGTTTATTTGGAGTTGTGGTGTATGCATTAAAAATACTCTTATGGAGTAATGGATATTATGATGTTGTATCTGTGATGTATGCATGATATTCATTTTGTTCCGCTGTTTTATATTCATCTGATGTTTTTATAAGCTCCGACGAACCAGATTCGATGTTTGGATCTGCGGCATTTGAATACGATTGTTGTATTCGGTGCCGATTTCAAAAGTCGAGTCAGGGCCGTCACAGATAGTGTGTATCAACAACCTAAGAGATGGCGTGTATCCATAATCTAAGAGATGGTATGTATCTATAACCTAATAAATGGCATGTATTTACAACATGTTAAACCTCTATTTGAAGAATATCAAGCAACCGAAAGTGAAAGGTAATCTAAAGCCATAATAACAGAGGAACATGTTGAGTACATAACTTCAGGAGAGTATCAAACTTCTAAATAACTATAGGGATTACGAATGCTTAGAAAAAAGGAGATATGGAATCTCTATAGTCCAGAGGATGTCAAATCTTTATAGCCCAGAAGGTATCAAATTTCTACAACATAATGATGAAATCCATGAAACCAAGGATGATGGTGGCTACTTAAAGATGTCGTATATCTAAACACTGAAGAGGATATCAAGCCTTTGATTCGATTGCAGATGTCGAGCCTTTACAATAGCATGTGCTATAAAGCAACTCACACCAGGCAGTGGATGTCAAACGGCAAAGGATGTCGCATATTATCTGCACGGTGAGGAATTTCAGATGTTACAAGATGTCGAACGCTAATAGTTATGAAGGGTTTCGAGCCTTAAGAAGCATGGATGGTTGTCGAATATCAACGGTACATGGGAGGTTGTTGCATATCAGCAGTGTATAGATGGTTGTCAAATTTCAACTATACATAGAAAGTTGCTACATATTATTAATGCAATACATAATGCCAAAATTCTAGGATGCTGAAGGACATGTGATGGCCAGGTCGCCTACGTCCACCCCTATAAATATATACCACATTGCAACCTAGTTGTGGCAAATTTCTTTCTTTCTCTCCATGTTAAAATTAAAGAATTGTAAACCCTACATTAATTTAGGGCAAATTAGGAACTGATTGTAACTTTTGACACTTATGAATAAGGACTTGAACAAATGACTTTGCTTAGCCTATTTACCTTGATTGTGCAAATTTGACTACTACTGAACATGGACATGCATATGACTAATTTTTACATTCGGACATGACTCTGGGCCCTTATCTTGAACAAAGGTACTTAAGCCCTTGTCTAAATTAGTGTCTAGTTTACATAATAACTATTTTTCCTTTTTAAGATATGAATAATGGATTGTGGCTTATCTGAATTGTACATCTTACCGATTAACGAATGAATAATGGGCTATTGCCTATTCACACAACTTGCCAATTTTACCCTTAGATATGTGACATGAAGTTTCAAACACTTCCATATCAGAATTTTAGGGGCATCATGGGACCATTTCAAATAACATCTTCTTATACTATTTCTGCGTGATTAAGCCAATCTTTGGTTTATTGATGCCCTAGTGACCCATCGAAGCAATATCACTCTAAATGATATTATGAATGTTAGACTAATTTTGGGTTAATATTATGTATTATAAGTTGATATTTTTTGATAGACAGTTTTTGAAACGCGTACCATTTGTTATGTGAAAAGTTTTGGAAAAAGAATGTAATTTTGAAATGGTGAAACATTTTAAAAACAAAATGGTAGATGATTATTGGAAATCTAATGACTTGGAAAGTTGAAAAAAATGAGAAGAGAAGGTTTTCAATTGTTAACCTATCAATTTAAACTTCGTCGAAGTAACTTTTTTTTCAACTTTTGGATTCTTCGTTTTTGGATTCTTCTATTCTCCATATGATTTCTTTTATTTTATAAATTTTGAAGGCCAGTTCTTTAAAATTCTTTTTAAAAGGGTATGTAAATGGAAATGACACATAACTAGAATATGAAAATAAAAATAGAAGGATAAGAATATTCGACAAGCTAGGTAAGAGGAGTATTCCCATATAAGAAAATATGGAGAATAATAGCTAAAATTTAGGAAGTAATAAATTAGGAATTTTAATCCTGTGATAAATGATATAGTAGAGGACTAAAAGGAATAAGATAGAAGTTATTATTGCATACTCCATTTTTCCATCATTTAAAGTTATATAAGGTGTTTTCAATAATTGAATGGAGTTAAATGATGGTAATTAATGAATTGGATATTTTTGTAAAGCATTTATGTAAAGGTAAGAACTATATATAATTAATTAATGACTTGTGTGTGTGTGTTTTACCCATTCAAATTTGGGACTTGTGTGAAGACCCTTTTCTTCAACCCTCGAAAATAGACACCAATACATCCTCGTTATTCACGTGCCGCAAATCCGAGCATCGAAGAGGAGTCAGCTTAAGTGTAAAACGAAAAGACGATAGAATAGAATCTTATGCGAATGGAATAACATATATTATTTCATATATAAAATCCTTACAGTGGAAAATTTAAATACATTAATCAGAGTTAAATATAGATAGTTATAAATCTCTGTCCATACAAAATGCGGAATACAATAGTACACAAGTGTGGTGGAAAAAGAGGTAATCGTCTACTAAAGAATTTTCACTCCATGTTTTGAGATTTTCTAGATTCTTTTCTGACTAAACCTGACTATTACCCTGCCTTGAAAAATAGGATACCAAAAGTTAAAGGAAAAGGGTGTCTCGTAAGACCATGCTGCACATAAACACGAAAGTACTTTTACCTTATGAAAAATAAAACATTTTTACATGGAAATTTGGTAATATCATTTTTATTGACATTCTTTATAAATAATTGCAAGTGAATTATGAATCTTAGTCGAAATTGTTACCATATTAAATTCCCAACCTAATCATTTAAGGTTCTACAAAACAAAACCGAATGTGCTTATTGGAGATTGGATTTCCAACTAAATAACGAGGTAAGAGACTACCACCCGTATAGGGCATTCCTAGAGAAATATACCCGAGGCCCTTATGTTGGTCATCATGCGAATTTAGACTGGCCTATTCGCAAATAACACAAATAGCATCTAGCATAACATCACCCGACTGTTCCTTACTTATCCGAGACATCTCATAGAATACATTACATAATTTAAACCCGATGCTATAATAGTAGAAATTTTACCATTTATAAGGTGATTTCGTACCCTGATTGGTTGTGACCCAGTTTAGCCTGAAAGCATCCCTGTTTCACTATTCCCAGGTGTGAGGCTTTGAGGTAACAATTACCTTTTATATAGCACATCTTCCACTTTGAATACCGCTTTGCCATTTCACAATCACACAACTGATTTCTACAAATGTATAACTACTGAGCTCGTACATCTCAGGAAAGAGTGTATAGCTAAGTGAAGTTAACTTCTCTACCACAAAACAGATGATACATTCATAGAGATCAATTAATATGATCCTGAAATCCAACATCAAACATTCATCCATAAAATTTGTCCAGGAATAGAATAAACCGAAGGAACTCTCCTACCGCATCCTTTTGGGCATCACCCTTTGGATTGGTAGCGAGTTCGTGCTTAGATATGAAGATTCCAAAACAAAGGGACCACTGCTGTTTATCTATCTTGGGAGAAAATTCGAATATTATCAGTATGCAGTCCTTCCACTATGAATATCATCTCTTTAAAAATAAGGTCTTCAATATATATTTTCTTCACTTTTGAAACGTAAATTGGTTTGAAGTGGTTTTCAGATAGGAATTACCCAAATTCGACCTCGGCTTTTTCAAACCAATCATCGGTAAAAAGATGGTTTATAAATAGGCAATTTATTAGTTGATTTATTAATTTCTATTTATCAAAAAATTTCTTCGAGAGATATATATCTTTTAAAAAAATCTTGTTGGTATATATGTAATCAATAAACCTGTCTTTATTAATTTCTTTGGTTTAATAAACTTTGAATCATTTTACTTAAATGTTAAACAAGAATTCTTATTTTTGAAATGTAACTTTTTAAAAGTTGAAACCATGTTATTTAAGATGGTAAACCCGAATTGTTTAAATTTGGAAAATTTAATATTTTATACTTAACTCGTTTTCGACATTTCGACCTTATCTATCCCACGCCTAGGTGAGGCAAGGTGAGCTGGTGCACTGGTAGTGAAACACCTCGCACCCTTTATATCCTCAAAAAGGGAACACCAAAGGATGTGGTGTGTTATAGGTATAGCTAGAGCATCACAGAGACTAAGATTCATAAGAAAAATAAGTAAAAACAGCGGGAAACACTTAAAAAATAACTTATCATTCAAATTTAAACTTCATTTCAAAATAAGTCATAAAAACATAACATGTCTCAAAAAATGTCTTACGTCTCATGAAAATACATTTCAGTCTCATGAAATCAGAGTACAAAAATAACAATAATAACCCCTCCACAAGTGCCATAAGCCAAATGAAAAAGATAAAAAGTAGAAGAATACGTTTGAAATTAGAAAACTCAGAAAGTGAATCTTCAGGTAACCTGAATCAACTATCCACAACTCTACTGGCCTATTGGGGGAAGGGGGAAGGAAAGATACAAGAGTCGGTCAGACAATAAGTCTGGTGAGTGAAAGTAATTACTAGCATTTCTAAGGAAGATAAAGATAATAGACTAAGTAATAGTTCTGGCATGAAAGGAAAATGCAGAAAAGATAAAACTCACATCAAATACCGTTTCTGATTCTGTTTGACTATTTGCTTTAATTGTTTGCTTTGGTTGTTTGACTTGTCTTAAACTGCTATGATTAGGCTGAAACCCTAATCCTATCTCAACTGTTAATCTTGATTAGGCTGAAATCCTAATCCTACCCATTATCAGCCTTTCCCATCTCTGTTGGGCTACTGTGAGCCGATCCTGTTGATCCTACAGCAAAAGACACATCTTAGCGCTTAGGACACAGTAGTGAATTATTTACCCTAATCGATGTCGCATGCTCAGTCATCGCCGATACACACTACTATTTGACCCTTTATTTACCCTAATTAGCATAAGAGTGTCCAGCCTCAACAACGTGTGAGACCATCGGTCCTCGACCTGAAAAGAAATGCTACCAGTATTGGTCCTAACAAAAAATCTTCTAACTTTGCGCCCCTTGCCCAAATCCCCAAATTTGAGCCTCTATCTATTGGCCACTTATTTACCCTATTTAACATAAGCGTGCCCAGCCTCACCTACGTTTGAGACCATCAGTCCTAGACCTGAAAGGGAATGTTGCCGGTACAGTCCACTACTGCTATATTTGCTTATTAATTTAATCCAAGATCTAAGTTTTAAAATAAGCCCTTTCTGTTGTTTCTTTCTTTCTAATTATAACCTACGTGTTATAATTGTCCTTGCAACTATTACTCTTATATTTTATCTTTTTAGTTATAATTACTTATTATAATTATGCTTGCAAATATCTTAAATTTGCCTATTCAGTCCATCTCTATTTTATTTCATTTTTTCTCATTTTACATTTTATTTCTGTAGATTTAGTATTTTTCTATTTTATTCCATATTTGCGAATTCTTCTCTTTTTAATTTTTTATTCGTGTCAAAAGGATTAAATTTCTATAAGAAGAAACTACCATTTACAGGCTAAATTCCAATGTAAAACAAATGTAAATAATGGTAAATAATTGAATAAAATAGCTAAATATAAATAGACTGAAAAGAACTTCTGAAATTTAATTAAAAACTGACTGCAAATAAACTTGCATAAAAATTGTCTCAAAATTGTAGAAAAACTACAACTGTTGAGAACCCTATTTTTTTAAATTGCTTACAAATCTAAAACAAATACAAAACACTCATCTGTGCTCCTTAGCTCTAATCCTGGGCCATCCTGGTTCTACTTCTTGGGCTTAGAATATTTTTATTAAAAATATTTCCTCCCGAGAAATTTTTTCTATATAGGGTTCAGCCTTAGGCAATGAACCCAATTGGGAGAAAATCTGAACAAGAAAAATAGCTAAGCCTAGGGTTCCATTGATAGTGTGGCATTGGGATCTTAGACCGTTGGATTTGGAAATTGAATCTAGTGCAACCATGTCATAGGCAAACTAGGAAGCATCAGATGTATCTATGAATGCACAGAATTTCACAAAAATCAATTTTATGGTCTTTGGCACATACCTGGATGATCCTCCAGGTTGATAGGTGGGTCGACCTGGGCTAAAGGAGGGTCGACCTATGGGTCGACCCAACCATAGAAAGGGTCGACCTATGCCCTTTTTTTTAGTTTTTTCATTTAATTATAATATAATTCTTATTTCTTGTTTTCCTCGTAACTTCTTCATATTAGTTCGGATTTCGACAAGTTATGCATGAAAATTGCTCAAAAAATTGCCATGGACCCAATGGTGCAACTCCTATGGCTCAATTCTGACAATTTCCCAACCTTATTTTATTATTAAATTAATTTTTTAATTAATTATTTTAATCAAATTTTTCGGGTTGTTACATTCTCCCTTCCTCAAAGGATTTCTCCCTCGAAATCTCCAAAGACAGTAGAATGAAATAAATATTTTCATCCAAATTCCACAACCATATATTCAGCAATCATCCATTACATCTATTGTCCTTAAAATTTTTAATGCAATTTATGCAATAGTGTAGTGTCAATATCCCTAACAATTGCAAAAGATTAGACGGTCTACTAATTCAGTCGGCCTCCTTTTTATGCGCTCATGCGCGTGCCATATATCCAAACGAATGAAAATTCCCTAATGACAACTGATAATTCTATATGCATGCTACAATAGTAATCCAAATGCACTAATCATATGATAATCACCCATTTATAGCTACGATGAAATAAAAATCCAAGTGCACACATATCCATATGCATATGCTTTAACGACCTACTTAGGCCGATCTCTAAGAGATAATAGCGCCTATTGTGTGTATATGCGTCCATTAGCATCCACTAGCAAACACTTGCAACCACTTGTGTCCATCATACATAACATATAATACATTCAGTCCTACCATCCAAAGGTTAAATCCTATGATCTACCCTCCTAAATATACTAAAGGAAAGAACCTATGAAAAAATAAAGATGGAAATAGGAAATTCAGGGCGTACCATTGAAGAGATGCGGATAAGAGATATGTACTTTGTTCTCAGCCTCCCACATAACATCCTTAATACTATCTCCCACTGCACCTTAACCAATGGGACTTCCTTATTCCTAATCTTCTTGATATCATGCCCAACGATCGTCGTAGGAACGCAATGAACCGGTGCTTCTCTTTCAACTTCAACCTCCTTAAGTTGGCTAGGCTCCACTATCTTTGCTGAGTCATGTTAGCACTTTCTTAAGTGCGAAACTTGAAAAACATCATGAACTCCCACGAGCCTCTCCGGTAGATTTATCCAATACGCCATCTTCCCTACCCTTTCCACAATGGAGAACGGTCCTACGAGTCTGAGAGCAAATTTCCCACTTGATCCAAACCTCACTACTTTTCTTAGCAAAGACACCTTAATGAAAACCAAATCTCCTACCTCGAACTCAATATCCGTTCTCCGCTTACCTGCATAGGATTTCTGTCTATCTTCGCCCGTCTTCATTCTTCTTCTAATCAAATCAATCTTTTCCAAAGTCTCTCTAGCCATGCTTGGACTAAGTAGCAATATTTCGGTAGACTTTAACCAACATGAAGGCAATTTGCAAGGTCTTCCATCTCTCCTTAGCTACCCGTTACTATCGACGGAATAACATTGGAGATGTCTAGAGACCTCTCCTCTGCTAATCTTATCTAAAATATCCATAAGCTCTAAATCCTCTCACTACCTTGATCCAATCTGATCTATGAGGGTAGGCTTAACCTTAAGTGCTGCCAATAATCCAGGAGTAATGTCCGTAGTGGGCTTAAAATCAAAGGTGGAAATAAACTCTAGGCTTTTTCACTCGATGAACATAACACTAAGGTTTGTTCTCTTCCTACTTAATGCGTCTGCAACCATATTCCTCTTACCAGGGATGTAAGCTATCTTAAAGTCATTGATGCCAGAAACTCCATCCCACGCTGCTGCCTCAAGTTTAAATCCTTTCGTGAGAATAGGTACTTCAATTATTCATGGTCAATAAAAAGCTCGAATCGCTCTCCTAGCAAGCAATGTCTCCAAGACTTGAGCGCGAAAACTATAGCAGCCAGCTCCAAATCATGGGTAGGGTAGTTCTTCTCATGAGTTCTCAACTGTCTACTCCCATAGCATACTACCCTTCCCTCATGCATCAATACTGCCCCAAGGCTAGTCCAACATGCATCGGTGTATACTGTAAAAGGCTTGGCTCCATCAGCTAATACTAACACTGGTGCACTAGTTAGGGCCCTCTTTAGCATCACGAATGAAACCTCACAATCCTTTTCCCACACGAATGCCACAATCTTCTTAAGGAGGTGAGTAAGCGTTGCTGAAATCTTAGCAAAATCTATAATAAAATTCCTATAATAACTAGCCAAGCCTAGGTAGCTTCTAACTTCGGTAACGTTCTTAGGGGCCTTCCAAATTATGTACTTCTACTACCTTAGTGGGATCCATAGCTAGACCCTTTCTTGAGACTACTTGCCCCAAGAAGCGCACCTCCTCACATCAAAAGTGACACTTCAAGAATTTTTCTTTCAACCGATGAACACGAAGTGTACAAAGAACCTCCTCAAGATGAATAACATGCTCTTTCATACTCTTGGAAAACACCAAAATGTCGTTCCACAAACACTATAACGAACTTATTTATGACATCTCAAAAAAATAGCTCATTAGATCTACAAAATAGGCAGAGGCATTGGTCAGTCCAAATGGCATTTCCAACCACCCAAAGAATCCATCGGGTAAATGCTGTCTTACAGATGCTATCATCGGCGACCCTAAGTTGATGAAATCCAATGGCTAAGTCAAGCTGAGAAAATACTTAAGAGCCAACCAGCTGATTGAAAAGATGGTCCATCCTAGGAAGTGGGTAATAGTTCTTCTTCATGAGCTTATTCAACTCTCTATAGTTTACACAAAGTCGAAGGGAACCATCTGCCTTTGTAGCGAAGATGACTGATGCCTCGCACTTAGAGATGCATCTTCCGATGAAGCCTTTCTATAATAGCTCACCAATCTGCTTACTTAACTCCTTCCTCTCCGTAGGAGCCATATGTCTCACGGGCAATGCCACTTGCTTAGCATTGTCATTAAGATAGATCCTAAAGTCTATCTCTCTCTGTCCACTAACCTCCTCAGAAATGTATGGGAATTTTCTAACAAATGGAACTGAATCTAACTCTCCTTGTGATGAATCAAGGGAATAAAGGAAGCTCAACATGACTAACCCCTGCGGGTCACAAGAAACATCGAGTCCATCCGCTCCCTAGCCTAATGGCTCTCCTCTCGCAGTACAATATCACCCCATGAGTGGATAACCAGTCAATCATCAAAATCATCCCATATCTCGAAAATTCTAGTACATAGGGGTCACAATCAAACTCTACGCCTAGTATAAAATTTCCAAACCCCTGTAAATCATGGATAAATGTGCCGATCTCCCTATGGAGTTTGAAACAACTATAGGGTCTGCAACTAGAAATATCTAAGTGCAAAAATAATCAACAAAGGAACTAGAAATGAAAGAATGAGATGCTTTAGAGTGAAAAAGAGTCTGAATAGGAAAATCTCAAATAGAGATCAAATATTCTACAGAGACTTTCCTACCTCGGTCCGGTCCACTACTAGAAGGTGCTGCATCTAAAGCCTATACTTGCACCATAAGTACGCCTGCTTTCTGCCCTGCCCTTTGAGGACAAGCTCTATTAAGGCACCCAGGCTGCCCACAGCCATAACACCTCCCCTTCATCTTGTCCTTCTTACAGTCCTTTGAGTAATGCCCAACAATCCATAATTATGACATTTCTCGCCTTTCTTGATCTGTCCCTTTTGAGGTCCTCCTCCTTTCTTCTTGTCCTTATCCTTCTTATTCTTCCACCACTGCTTCTTAGAGTTTTCTGATTTAGAAACCTCCTTAACCTCTTCTTCCTTTGCAACATTTCATATGAGGGCCATTTCCACAAGTGACTCATACATCGCTCCCATAGGTACATGTGTCAAGCCAACCCTTGGAGGGGCTGGTTGGAACCCTTAGCAAACTTGGAGGCCTTCTTATGCGGTGTATTAACAAGTTCCATCCCGAACCTCGATAACTCATTAAACTGATTTACATACTCTTTCACCGAAAGACTCCTCTGCTTTAGACTAATGAACTTCTCCAACTGCATGCTTTCCTCGACTTGCGACAAGAACTTTATCTCAAAGCTTTTTGAAAATCCAACCCAACCAATGTCTCTACCATCCATCTCTATAATCTCCCACCAGTAAGAAGCCTCTCCCTTCAGCGGCAATTGTACTCTCTGTTAGTTTTTCCAATCCTAACAGCACAAATATCCGCTCCGTATTCCTCAACCAAGTTCGTGCCTCTACAAAATCCTCCATGCCATAAAACGACTTGCCTCCTAGATTGGCGAAGTCCTTGCATCGCTTAGAAAAAATGGCTATTACAGGTAGATTAACGGGATCTCCACCTTCCGGTGTTGCATTGGGCGCTTGCCATTGCACCTCTTATGCTGTAACTTGGCGGTACCTATAGAACCAGCTAGAGACTTCGGCACTCTAGAATATTTGGGGTGTCCACCATTGTATGCAAAGAAAAGAAAATTTAGGCTCAAAAGAGTCGAAAGAAGGATGAATTTGACTTTGAGCGGATTTTTATAAAAACTCGCTTATACTTGAAAACTATTTTTATAATATGAGTTTCTTTCTAAAAAGTACCATTAGTTGAAGATATTTTACCTTTGAAAAATACTTTACTTTTAAAACAAGTCTTTAGGAGTCCTGCAAACTCAGACAATGATATCAAATGAAACAACCCACACCCCTTAGTATCCTCAAAAAGGGCACACCAAAGGATGTCGTGCGTTATAGGTATAGCTAGAGCATCACAGAAACTAAGATTCATAAGAAAATAAGTAAAAGCAGTGAAAAACATTTGAATAATAACTTATCATTTAGAATTAAACTTCATTTTAAATAAGTCATAAAAACATAACATGTGCCAAAAAAATCTCTTATGTCTCATGAAAATACATTTCAATCTCATAAAATCAGAGTATAAAAATAACAATAACAATAATCCCTCTTACAAGTGCCTTAAGCTAAACGACAAAGATGAAAAGCTTAAGAATACATCTGAAATGGGAAAACTCTAGAAATGAATCTCCAAGAACCTTAGTCAACTATCCTCAACTCTGTTGGCGTATGGGGGGAGAAAAGGAAAGATAGAGGAGTGGGTCAGACGGTAAGTTCAGTGAGTGGAAGTAATTACTAGCATTTCTAAGCAAGGATAATAGACTAAGCAATAATTCTAGAATGAAAGAAAAATACTGAAAAGATAAACTCGCATAAAATACTGTTTCTGATTCTGTTTGACTGTTTGCTTTGATTATTTGCACTTGTCTTAAACTGCTATGATTAGGCTGAAACCCTAATCCTATCTCAACTTCTAATCTTGATTCAGCTAAAATCCTAATCCTACTAGTTGATTGGCCTTTCCTACTGCTGTTGTGCCACTGTGAGCCAATCATGTTGGTCCCATAGCAAAAGACACCTCTTGGCACTTAGGTCGCAAATTACTTACCGTAATTGATGCCGAATGCTCGATCATCACTGGTACACATTAACTGTCGCCAGCTATTTGACCCTTTGTTCACCTTAATAAGCATAAGCATGCCCAGCCTCAACTACATGTGAGAGCATCGATCCTCAACCTGAAAGGGAATGTTGTCGGTACTAGTCCTAACAAAAAATCTTCTAACTTTGCACCCCTTGCCTAAATCCCCAAATTTGATCCTCTATCTATTGATCACTTATTTACCCTAATCAGCATAACTGTGCCCAGCCTCACCTACATATGAGACCATCAGCCCTAGACCTGAAAAGGAATGCTGTCGGTACGGGCTGCTACTGCTATATTTGCGTATTAATTTAATCTAAGATCTAAGTGTTAAAATAAGCCCCTTCGGTTATTTCTTTCTTTCTAATTATAACCTATGTGTTATAATTGTTCTTGCAACTGTTACTCTTCTATTTTCTCTTTTTAATTATAACCACTTGTTATAATTTTGCTTGCAAATATTTTAAATTTGCCTATTTCAGTCCATCTCTCTTTTATTTAAGTTTATATTATTTGACATGTGACTTCTGTAAATTTAGTGTTTTTCTATTTTAATCCATATTTGCGAATTTTTCTCTTTTTATTATTTTATTCGCGTCAAAATATTAAATTTCTATAAGAATAAACTAACATTTACATGTTAAACTACAACTTAAAACAGATGTAAATAACTGTAAATAACTTAATAAAATAGCTAAATGTAAATAGATTAAAAAGAACTTTTGAAATTTACTTAAAAACTGACTGTAAATAAACTTACATAGAAACTGTCTCAAAATTGTAGAATAACTACAACTATTGAAAACCCTATTATTTCAAATTGCATACAAATCTAAAATAATTACAAAACTCCCACCTGTGGTCCTTAGCTCTAATCCTTGGCCTTCTTGGATCCTCTTAGAGGGTGTAGAATATTTTAACTTGAAAGATATCCTCCCATGAATTTTTTTCTATTTAGGGTTCAGCCTCAGGCAATGAACCCAATTGGGAGAAAATATGAATGAGTAAAATAGCTAGGCCAAGTGTCCTATTTACAGTGTGGCTTGGGGATCTCAGTCTGTTGGATTTGGAGATTGAAACTGGTGCAACCACGTCATAGGCTTACTAGGGACCATCAGATGCAGCTACAAATGCATATAATTTAAATTAATTTTATGGTCTTCGGCTCGTGCCTGGATGAAAAATCATGCAGGATGAGGCAGGTCCACCTAGGCTAAAGGCGGGTCGACCAATGGTCGACCCAACCCTAGCAAGCGTCGACCTATGCTCTTTTATTTTATTTTTTATTATTTTTCTTTTAATTACGATATAATTCTGATTTCTTGTTTCCCTCATAACTTCTTAATACTTGCTCGGATTTCGACAAGTTATATATATAAATTGCTCAGAAAATTTACACAGACCCAATTGTGCAACTCCCGTGGCTTAATTCTAACAATTTACCAACCGTATTTTATTATTCAATTAATTTTTTAATTAATTATTATTACCCTAATTTTTCGGATTGTTACAAGTAGCTCCTGAACTTCTCCTCAATTTAAACACCTCAACAAGATCCCACGAATAGAAGAACCTGGTGTACTCAATGGCTTATTAGAGTCAAGATTAACACATTTTGTTTGTTACAACTTTTCTTTAAATCATTTATTTAGATTCTTTTAAAAAAATTATAAAATATTAAAATCATCTTTGAAACACTTAATTATTATTTTAAAAACATTTATAAAAGATTAGGGATAGAATTAATAAGTTTAAAATTATATTTCAAAAGTTATTGAAAATCGATGTAAATAGTGCCACGAATAATGGTTTTAAAGTTGAATGATCAAAACGACTTTTCTATCTTTTTAAAAATTTATTTATATGATTCGAATCTCTTTTAGATCACTTTAAAGTGTTTATACGATTTTTTCCGTATTCTTAAAACATTTAAAAAATATATAATTTTTAGAAATCCCATTTTGAATTCTGAACTGCAAAACCACAATTATTTTGAAAACTTGTTTTACTTATATTTCAAAATCTACTTACTTAAATCTCAATCTTTTTCCTTTGTTTGAAAGCTATGGATATAATAGTTCAGAAAAATATAACTACAAAGAATTTTGAGCTATCTACAGTTTATATAATCATCTAAATTCTACGGTACGAAATCGCAAACTACCGTTACACGACGCAACTAATGTTGACTTGTTTTTCATTTCTTATTCAAACTCCTGCTAGAAACTTGTACTTTAATGTTTTGATCATGACAACTGTATGAGTAAATATTATGTAAATTAACCATATTTGTAGTAGAAGATACAATTCTACTCTACGATAGATTCTAGACCAGAATTCGGATCGAAGCTTCAATATTGTCTATGGTTTGTCCATGGTCTAGGTCTTGTAATTCAATTTTGTTAAAATATCTCCAAAGTGGTTATGCATGCATACGTACTTAAAAATCTTTTTACATCATTTTTCATATGCCAAAATTTTTACTACACAAGTTCACACACAGTGGAAATTTTAAAAACACTTCAGTATGGCAGAAAACATGATATTCAACCGATTGATATAGGTAGTTCATTCGACTGAATATGGTGTTTTTTTATATTGATTCCTCCCTGGTTCGAATTTTTATTATTCAACTAACATAATTCTTTTGTCCAGACAACTGAAATTGCATAACGACTATATTTCTAAAAAGACACTTCACTTCAACGAACAGAAACAACCATTGATTCAAGAATTATTTCCGTATCTTTTGATCGTTACTTTTCACGATGAGTTGAAACAATTAAACACTATATATAGCCTTTAAATCAGTTGTTCTAGTTACCTAATTTTTTCTATTCTATCTCATAGTTTTTATTATCTAAACTCTTTGCATTCAAACTTATTCATATCACTAGGACATTACGTTATCGACTTATCAGTGCTATTAAAGAGCATACTCAGTCAGAATCAATTTTCACTGTTTGAATTAGAAGTCCTGTTTGGCTGCTTAAGTAGTTCCATTTATGTTGCTTAGGCGGTTGAAGACCTATTCGATTGCTCAGGCGGTGTAATACTTGTTCCTTTGCGTTAAGACAGGATTGATAGTTAAATTTTAGAAGAAGTCTATAACGGAACGTAGAATGTGAACTTTGAACCATTATAAAAATCCTTGGTGTCATCTACTTTACTATTTACTGATATATTTATATTTCGCACTAGTAGATAATTTAGATAATATTCCATATTGCCATTCTTGTATACTTTCATTTGGTATCAGAGCAGGTCATCATATAACCATAACACAGTTATTTGATATTCAATTAATTTGAAAAATAACACTAGCAAAAGTTTTATTGAAGGTCAATCCACTGCACGACCACCATTATTTAATGGTTTGAATTACAACTATTGGTCAACTAGGATGAGTATTATATGCAAACAAATGGATATGATACTTGGAATATCATTCACAATGAATACACTATACCTACCACACTATATGCACAATGGTCAAAAAAAAAAAATAGATGCTACTTCAAATACAAAAGCCATGAGTATGTTATTTTGTGCTTTAGATAAGAATGAATTTAATAGAGTTAGTATGTGTAAAAGTGCTTATCAAATCTGGTGAATTCTTAAAGCTAAACATGAAGGAACAAACAAAGTAAAACAAAGCAAGATATCTATGCTTAAAAATCAGTTCCAAAATTTCAGAATAAAACCAGATGAAACTATAAATGACATGTAATCTAGATTCCAAGACATATCCTTCACTATTTTCAATAGGAGAAAAATATTCAGATTTTGATATTGTCTCGAAAATTCTAAACTCTTTAATGGATGATTGGGAAAGAAAAGTCTTAGCTATTGAAGAAGCTAATGATATTTCTACCATCAAACCTGAAGAGTTAATAGAAAATCTCATGTCATATGAAGATAATTTGTAGGCAAAATGAAATCAAGCCCAAGATAGAAAGAATATAGCTTTTCGACTGAACAAGAAGACTCAGACACAGATGAAGATGATACGACATTTATAGAAAACAATTTTGAAAAGTTTTTGAAATTTAGAAAGAACAAGAAATTCGAAAACAACAGGAGAGATAATACCAATAAACCGTCAACCTCAAATCTCAAATGTTATGAATGTTATAAGAAAGGCACATAAAGAAGGACTGTCCTGATAGAAAGAAAGACAGATATACGAATAAGAGGACAAGTACAAAAAGTAGCAAGCATTCTCAATTACATCTGATAATTCAGAATCGTCTTCATAATCAAACAGCTACATTGACAATGATTTTGAACAGGCCAATGTCTGCCTTATGGCTACGATTAATGATGTAAGTGATCTTACTTTTGATGATTTTATAGAAATAAACTCAGAGCTATTGAATAAACCAAAAGAAGTTAAAAGAAAGTATAAAGATTCTCTAGAAAAATTAAATAAAAATGAAATAGTAATTGATATTTTAAGAGATGAAAAGAAAATCTCAAAAGAAGAACTTGTTCAAACACAAGAATCTTTGTCTAACATTTCTTCTCAACTTATTAAACTATCAAATGAAATAGAAATGCGGAAAAAAAGAATATGACATTAGCTTCATAAAATCATGATTCAAAATCAAATGTCAAAATTCTAGAATTAAACAATACCAATCTCAAAACCGAGTTAGAGAATGTCATTAAAAATGTATCTAATTTTGATAAAGGAAGAGAAAATCTTTCTAAGATTATTGGTAATTCTTAAACTACTTTTAATAAAAAAGTTTTAGGATGTATAAATTCTTCAAAGATTAATTCAAAGAAGAATAACTCATCATATAAAATTTCAGTTTGCATAAGAATTTTGTAAAAGCAAAACAAAAGACCAAAGGTTTTCAGTCAAAAGAAAGAAATTTGCAACACAAATACTATAAAGATTTAGGTACTAAAAACTAATAGTTATTAAATCAGAAATAAGTATATTAAATCTTTTATAAATGCGGTTCATAAAAATAAATAATTTACTTATAAAGGGAATTCTAAACCCACTTGGGTTTGATTTTTTAGGATCTAACACTTAAGACCCTAATAAAAGATGGGTACCAACATCATTTCGATATTTTTTGTAGGTGCCAGCTATGAAAATGGGAAAGTGGATATCTGAAAGTGGTTGCTAAAAACATATGACAAGAAACAAAGAAAGGCTGATTAACATTATATACACAGATGCAGGATCTGTCACATTTGGAGATAATTCCTAAGGCTTTATCATCAGTAAAGATGATGTGAGTAATGATGGTACATCTAACTTACCTCTTATTACAATTTTTTACTAGTTAAGAATTTAAAACTTAAATTGCTTATTATAAGTCAATTATGCGATAAAGGTTTTAATACAACTTTTTTGGACAATGAATGCAACATATTTGATAAAAATAATAATATTATATTTGAAGGAATTAGAGAATGAAATATTTACACATTAAGTATGAAAGTTAATCATAATACAAATATGCATCTAGTAGCCAAAGAAAATGATCCTTGGTTGTGGGACAAAAGATTTTGTCATATAGATTTTAAAGCAGTAAGCAAACCATCCAAGAAAAATTTAGTTAAAGGTTTACAAAAAATGAACTTTAAAGAAAATAGTATTTATGATGCTTGTTAGTTAGGAAAATAAATGAAATCTTCTTATAAATCAAAGAATATAATTTCTGCAATACAACCAATTGAGTTATTGCAAATAGATCTTTTTAGACCAACTCAAGTTCAGTCTATAAAGCATAATAGATATGTTTTTGTAATTTAGATGATTTCTCAAGATTCACATTCACAATATTTTTGTAAAATAAAAGTGATACTTTTAAAAAACTAATTCAAAACGTTAAAATTTTTAAATTTTAAAATATTCAGAGTGATCGCGGTGGTGAACTAGAAAATGAATCTTTTGAAAAATTATTGTAATAAGAAAGGAATTGTTCACAAATTTTCATTTCCTAGAACTCCGAAAAAAAATTGAATTGTAGAAAGGAAAAATAGAACATTTCAAGAATGTGCTAGGACATTATTAAATGGAAGCACTCTAACTAAACACTTTAGGCAAAAACTGTAGCAACTACTTGTTATGTTTTAAGTAGAGTTTCCATTAGAACATTAACAAAACATACCAAATTTGAACTTTTTAATGGAATAAAGCCCAACATATCATATTTTAAATTATTTGGTTCAAAATGTTTTCTTTTAAATACAATAATACAATCTTGATAAATTTGATCCAAATCCGATGAAGGAATATTCATTGGATATTCGAAACGAAGCAAAGCCTATAGAACTTATAATAAAAGAAATAAATTTATCGGAGAAACACTTCATGTGTAATTCGATGAAAATTTCAAAATTAATCATAAAAATAAATATGATGAGATTATTACTAGATCATATAACAAAGAAGGTGATTTTGAAAATTTTCAAAATAATGTAAATAATAATTTACCAAATAATAATGAAATTCAAACTCCACCAAGACTTCTAAGAAATCATCATGTTGGAAATATCATCAGAGAAGTAAATACTAATGTAAGAACTCGAAATCAACTAAATCAAATGGGTCATGTAGCTTTTCTTTCAAACATTAGACCCAAAAATGCTAAAGACGCCTCAACTGATGATTACTGGATTATAGCTACGTAAGAAGACTTAAATCAATTTGAACGTAATGACGTTTGGGACTTAGTTCCTAGGCCAAGTAATCAAGCGGTTATCGGTACCAAATTGGTTTACAAAAATAAAGCCGACGAGCAAGTAAATATTGTTCGAAACAAAGCTAGACTAGTTGCTCAAGGTTATAATCAAGAAAAAGAAATAGTCTATGATGAAACATTTGCTCCTGTAGCTCATCCAGAAGCGATACATATTTTATTAGCTTACGCATGTATTAAAAATTGTAAACTATATCAAATGGATGTAAAAAATGCATTTTCAAATGGTTTTATAAAAGAAGATGTATATGTATAACAACCACCTTTTTTATCCATGGAAAATTTCCAAATCATATTTATAGATTAAAAATGGCTTTATAAGATTTAAAACAGTGCTTGGTATGACCATCTTAAAAATTATGTAATAAATTATGGTTTAAAAATTGGTAAAGTAGATCAAACTTGGTTTACAAAACAAGATAAAAATGATAGTTTAATAATACAAATTTATATAGATGATATTATTTTTGGTTCCATAACCGAAAAAAATATGTCAAGAATTTTCTGATATTATGATAAGAGAATTTGAAATGTCTCACATGGGAGACCTTTCATATTTTCTTGGTTTACAAATCAAACAATTAAGTAGTGGAATTTTTATTAATCAAGAAAAATATTGTAATAATCTTGTAAAATGGTATGGTATGGAAAACAATTCTTCTAAACCAATTCCTATGAGTACTACTGTACATCTCGATAGAGATGGAAATGGCAAAAGAGTTGTCCAAAAACTATATCATATTATGATTTGATCTTTATTTTGTTTAACTACTAGTTGACTAGATTTAATGATGAGTGTATGCTTGTATGCATGATTTCAAGTAAACCCCAAAGAATCACATTTGCGGGTCGTTAAACGAATTTTACGATACTTAAGCAAGACTGAAGACTATGGTCTGTTTTATCCAGAAGAATGTCACTTTGAGTTAATATAATACAGTGATGCTGATTTTGGAGGATATCCAACGGATCAAAAGAGTACAAGTGGTATTTGTCATTTCATTGGACAATCTTTAGTATCTTGATTTAGTAAGAAACAAAATTATGTTTTACTCTCTACGTGCAAAGCAGAATATATTTCAGGTGCTTTAGCATGTGCACAAGTAATATATATGCTGCAAACACTACAAGATTTTGGAATAAATCTTTCTAAATCTACAATTTATTGTGATAACACAAGCACAATTAATTTAGTGAAAAATCCTATAAATGACTCTATAACTAAACACATTGATATTAGGCATCATTTCTTCATGATAATATAGGAAAAGAAAATATATCGCTAGATTTTGTACCATTAGAAAATCAAATAGCCAATATAGTTACTAAACCCTAAAATAAAAATATTTTATTAAAATTAACACAAGAACTTGGAATCGTATCATTAAATGAATTATAATTTGAGATTATTTTATAAAAAAATTAAAAATAAATAATTTTAAAAAAATAAGAATATTGGAGCTGATGGCACTCGAATTCAGGTCTCTCGGGAGGAAGTTGCCTAATGTTCCAATGTACAAATATGTTTCATGATTCAAAACCATACTGTTAACAATAAATCTTGTCAACATCCCAAAAGTAGATATAAAAGACAAGGTCAATTCCTTTTGATTTCATTTATATTAGTTAAGGTGAATAAAATGTGTACTTATTTTGGTCTACTTTCGATCTAGTTGCTATAAAGTAGACTTGTTCGGATCGACCTTTCGATCCAGTTCAAACGGCCAGATTTTCAATTTATAGCCATTCGAGCTTGTTGAGATGATTTGAATATCCCTTCGAAAGCCTTCCTTTCGAAGTGGTTGTAAGACATAAATGGATCACTTTAGCAACCTTTAGATGTGGTTTATCTTAGTGGGTTTTGACCCAGTCGAAGGCTTAAGTTATAGAGTGGTTAGGGCTTCAATCTAGTATCTGAGACTGATGTTTCAACCTTGACAAAAGCTAAATCTTTAAGCACTTTATGTTAGGTTAGGGTTTTTAAGGTTTGAGTGGATTGATGTTTGGTTTCGACCCTATCGTAAGCAGTATTCTTAAATGTCTTGGCTTGGATTGGGGATCAAAGGGCAAAGGGCAAAGGGCAAAGCAATTTGGTATGTGGTTTCAACCTATTCAAAAGTAGAGGACTAGGGAAAGGTGGCCTGGAACAAATAACTTGTATTACTTGAGAATTTGTGGGTTTTGACCAAGTCAGAAGAGGCCTTTTAATACAATTGATACCTGTAACACAAGGTTAGAACAGATACAAGCTTGACTAACAATTAAGTAAATTGAAAAACTACAAACTTCCCTTCTCAACTAAAAGAAGACTTTATTACACAAAATCCCCAATTCGATTTACAAATTAGGGTTTCACAACTTTTAGACATAAGAGAATACAAGCTTGGAGTGATTGAATTCGGCCCCTTAAAACAAGACCCCATGGGTCTTATTTATAGATGTGGGTCAACAACTTTCGACCCGAATACTTTCGACCTGGTCGAAAGGTGGCTGCCATGTTGACACTAGTATGCTTCCGCCTTTGATGAAAGGAGCGGTTGCACTTCCTCCTCTATGTTGCTTTGTAAGAGATTTCGACTCTATCAATAGGCTTTATCCGATGGTTTCGAAGATGTTGAGATGTTGATGGTTTCGATGCTATTGGTTGCTTTCAAATTCTTGCATGTGACTTGATGCGGAACCTCCTTGGACAATAATGGCTTTGATTGGTTTTAAAGGCTTGGTTTAGCTTTCGAAAGGGTTATTCTGGCCCACACATGCTTTTGAGTGGTTTGAGTGGAGGTGAAACCTTTGGTTTCGAAAGGTTTGGTGCATATTTAAAGAGTTGTCCTTTGTTGTCTTCGAAAGACATTGCTTCATCTCATTTGAAAGGTCTTCATTCATATGGAATCACCTATTTTGAAAGGTAGTTACTTAAGGAGGAAGGGTGCTTTTGATTCCTTCGACCCCTTTGAAAGGTAATGAAGCATTTGGATTTTCGTTGTAGCATCTCTTCGACTCTTTTGAAAGGTTTGGTTGGAGTCTTTTCCTCTTGTTCGTCTTTATCTTCTGCTCAAACGGTTTTCGACTAAATTGAAAATATTTTTGGTAGTAACATTTGCCATCCCTTTGGAAGGGATGCACTTGATTTTCCAAATCAACTATGTTAAAAACTTGAAACTTCTCGCCTTTTGGCATTCCCACGTAAATTTTGGCCATTTATTTAAACCTGATCTAATGGCCTCCCGCTTTCTCTGACTTTTCTTATAAAGTATGCTTTCTTATTCTTCTTCACTTATCTACAACTAAACCAACTTCGAGAAAAAGTAAAGAGATTTCCAAAAAATTTCCAAATCACTTTTTCTTCAATCAAAGGAGAAAATCAGATCCAATGTAAGTAAAAAATCATTTTCACAAATCAATTTCTCCTTCTCTGTTTTTTATGTTTTACGATGAATAAGCCCTCAAATTTCACGATCGACATTTCAGTTTTTGGTTTGATTTGCTAAGTTTTATTTGATTTTTATGTTCCATTCTATCTTGGTGCTATGAAATTCGATTTTATGGATTGTTAAATTTGTTTTCATTATGTTTGCTTCGAACCCAATTTCGTTTTTCATTATCGCTATAACTTTTAAGAAAATTTGAAGTTTCGTTTCAGTGATTTTCAAAACCCAAAAGGTTGATTCAAGTTTAAATCTATCAATTTAATGCATTTAATCCATTTGTTTGTTTATTTTTTGAATCCAAGGATTTGAAGTCAGGTTTGGGGAAGAAAGGGTTCCATTTTTCTTTGGCCGGATGCTTTGGAATTGCTTGGATTAAAAAATTGGTGCAACAAATTTAATTTTATACCCCTTCAAAAGGGTTTAAGGAGGCAACTTTCATTTTGCTTTCTTAACCTCTTTCGATTGGGTCGGAAGGCATTGTGGTGCTAATTTGTCTGACCTTGTCGAAAGGCTATATAGTGAAGTGACATGTTGCTAACCCACTCGAATGAAAAATGTTTCGAACTAGTCGAAACCTTTTGTGTTGATTGTAAATTTTCTTTTTAGGATGCTTTTCGAAACCGTTGTGCTTTTTCGACCTTATCGAAACCTTCTATAAATTCATGAGTCAAAACCCTTTATAACACTTTTCTCTAGCATTGTCGATACGTTTCAAGTTTATATAACTTTAACTTAGGACCTTTTGACTCAATAGGTATATAAGGGTTTGACGGCATTCACATTTATCTTAGAAAACATAAGTTATTGGTTTCAACAGTGTCGAAAGGTCTTGTTATCTTATCTATTGAATATTAGTTGTATGAACTTTGTTCAAGTTTTTAAGTTAGAAATTTTCTTCTAACAACCTGATTCTTATTGAGCTTTCGACATTGTTGATGGGTGTCGATAGGATATATACTCCAACCCTCCCTTTTGACCTTGTGGAAAGCTTGGCGAATATTCATATTTAAGCTTTTTATATTGTCGAAACGTGTCTGCTAAACGTTAACTTTTCCATCCCTTTCGACTCCATTGAAAGCTCTTAGTTTCTGATTTTCTTTAATGTTAACATTCTTCCAAGACCTTGAAGTTTCATAATTGGTTTTATGTTTAAGTTGCAATAGTAGGTTTTTCTAGTTCCTGAAAGAATATTTAATTCATAATAAAATAGAAATTTTAAATTAAACGTTTTCACCTAGCAGAACCATGAGCTCTTCGAAGAAAGTTGAAGCCACTTCCAAGCATTCTCTCATATCTATACAAGACGAAGTAGGTGCCATCCTTATTGACTACAGAATTACTGGTGTGGAGGCCATTCTACATATGTAAACTTATACCATCGGCAACCCTCCTGAAGGTCTTTTTGCTCATAATGTCATCCATATATGGCATGAAGGGCTTCTCCCTTTTCCAGAATTCCTGTCTATCTCTAGGGTCGACGACATTGGATTTTGGCATCCTCTCTTTAAATGCCGAAGTACTGGACCACTTGTTCCGACTGGTCGAGCATAGCAGTCTATATACCTAGATCTTTAGGGCAAACCTCCCAATGAAGCTGATATCAGAGGGGGTTAACAAGTTTAAACACTGGGAGAACCAGTTCTTCTTCGTCAAGTGCTTCATAAATATCAGTAGGTCTTTCTTTACTCCTCGTAAGTTTAGATTTTCATTATTTTCCTTCTACTCAGTGGTTTCTCTTGTCCAATCATTGCTTTTATTAGGTGCCTCTATTAAAGAGCTAAATGAGGAAGATAATAGAATAGTAAAGCCTCTGATTACATATTCAAGCAAGATCGGGAGTAGATTAACGCTGTTATCTCCAAAAAATTTACAAAAGCACTCCCTTCAATCGACGGGCCAAAGGATCCTTAGCAATCCTCCTTCTGTCCAACATGCCTCTCGAAGAAAATGATTCGTTTCTCTAGGTGTCCCATCAAACTTCTCTCCCAAGTCACCAAAGTGTGCCGGCCACTCTGGTAAGTGATCAATGTTGCACTTGTTACGCATTGTTGTGTTATTTTTTCAAATTATTCTATTGATTTCTAATCTGTTCGAATTCTTTTTAGTTGCTTGCCAAGTTAAAAAACCTATCAATGGTCCAGCTCGTCCTCCTACAACTTCTCGTGCACCATCCATCGCTCAATCTCTTGCCAGAACTAAGATGGCAATCAAGAAGAAGATGACGCAATCTATAACATCCCCAGAATTATATAAATTTAAAATTTAATAATTTAAGTGAATTTTGGAACAAATTGTGGAATTAATTTGAATTTTTCTGTAACAACCCGCATATTTGTCGATTTTTATATTTAAATATTTTATTTAAATATTTTATCGTTAGTCGGATTTTAGTCCGAAAAGCTACTTTTTGCATACGGTCGAATTAGGACTCGGGACCACTCCCATTGAGTTTAAAATGCCGTTTGCGACCTTTTTGAGTATAAGCTTCGATATGTTTTGATTTTTGCTACTTTTCACTTTGGGTTTGGGTTTGGGCTCAGCCCTATGTTTAACTTATGCTCAAATCTGAGCCACTCTTCCCCATTCACCCTCATTCTCTTCTCTTTTCAGTTTATAAAGTATTAATGGTGGGAGAGATTGGAAATTAAAACTCCAAAACCATAGTTCCTTTTGCAACTTCAAATTCTTAGCTCCAAATTCAAGAGAACCCATTGGTAAGCATTCTCTTCTTCTTCTCCAACTTATTCTCTTACCAATTTCAGAAATTCCTAAACCTAATTTTGGGAATGATCTTGTTTTGAGCATAGATTCAAGCTCATTTGGGTTGTGTTGAAGAGAGGTTGTTTCTCCATTTGCTTTCAAGCTTCTTCTTGTTTGATTTTGTGAAAAGGTTAGATTTTTAATCTCACATCTAAGTCTATGAATTATCTTCGATTGTTAGGTATGAATTCCTAACACTTATTCTTGTGCAATTGCTTTTGATTTGGATTGCTTTTTGAGAATATTCCAATTTTAGTGTTTGAAAGCCAAAATCCTTAAAAATCATAGCTTTGAGGTTCAAATGTGTTTTTGGTGATGCATCGAGGAGCCAATAGGGCCGGGTAGCCGTTAGGCATAATTCCCTAGTGTCCGTGCTTGTCCGGTTGCGAATTGGTGGAGGTTGCATATCAATTTATGGGCATCAATTTGCAGAGCATCAGGTTCGGCCGACCGACCCCCCGGTCCGGTCGACCGACCTGCTGCCAAGTGCATAAGCACTCCCCTGTTTAAGGTTCGGTCGACCGAGTACAATGTAGCCGGTCGACCGACCTGCTGTCCCGAGAGTTTTTTAGAACAGGGTCCGGTCGACCAGCTCTGTAGCCGGCCGACCGACCTGATGATTTTTTGCCTACTTTGCCTAGTTGCTTGAATTTTCAACTTAAATCGATTCGTGTTGTTTCCTATTTATTGTTATCAATTAATATGACTTTGATGACTCCTTTTTTAGGGATTTTTGAATATCCATTTTGATGGATTCTTTATCGATTTCGTTGGATTTTTATTCACATCTCCGTATGTGAATTTTAGTGATTGATTGTTCTTACAATCTTCTTTGTGATTTGTCACTTTAAAAATATAAAGGTTTTCTATACTAGTAGTAAATATCTAAACTCTTTCCTCAAACGATTTCAATACTATTTTAATACCAAATTCGTTTATAAAACCGTTTTCCAATCTATTAGTATATACAAACCTTTACCTCACTCGTATGAGAAATCTAATTAAACGACTTAGTAAAACAAGTGGTATGAAACGCTTGCGTTCACTTTGTTGGTTAATTCTTGGACTTGTTCGATTGAAACTCTTGTGACAATTTTCTAGTGGAGATCTACAATTTGTTCGTAAATATTTAAGTTAAGCTAGTGGTTATGGGACATGATGCTAAGCTCATATATTTACTTGCTTACTGTAATCGACACTTCTCGTTGATCATGACGATCATCTTTGTGATTTAGACTTGCAATGTGCGATGTCTCTTTGTCTACGAGGGAGACTAAACCCCGTTTTGTGGAGTTTCGACTCAATTTGGTGGGGTAGCAACCCATGGTCTTCGGGCCGTTTGTGGAGCTTCGGCTCAATTTGTGATGGTTAGCAACCATGGAATTAGCGTTCCGTTTGTGATACACGTGTTGGTGGGCTTTATGCTCCCATTTGTGATAGGCCTCCCCCCCCTTGTGATTTTTGGATTTCTTGAGATGATTTCTAGAATTTGTGTTTCACCAATTTTCGTGATTTCCATTGATAAGTTTTATCAGTATTTGTGCATTGGTGAATTTGTGCGTCATTGACTTTTGTGATTTCTGGATTTCGCCTATTGAATTCTGGAATTTGTGTGTCATTGACTTTTGTGATTAACATGGATAAGTTTTATCAATATTTGTGCATTGGTGAATTTGTGCGTCATTGACTTTTGTGATTTCTGGATTTCGCGTATTGAATTCTGGAATTTGTGTGTCATTGACTTTTGTGATTGACATTGATATTATTGTCAATATTTGTGCATTGGTGAATTTGTGTGTCATTGACTTTTGTGATTGACATTGATATTATTGTCAATATTTGTGCATTGGTGAATTTGTGTGTCATTGACTTGTGTGATTGACATTGATATTATTGTCAATATTTGTGCATTGGTGAGTTTGTGTGTCATTGACTTTTGTGATTGACATTGATATAATCGTCAATATTTATCGTTTGGTGAACTAAATAAGGAGTATGACATTTCTTTGATTCTTGTGTAGATTTTGTGACATTGAATAATCCCTTGATGATTTTCAACTACTTATATATATATCACAGCTTGGCATTGTGATTATTATGTGTTTAGTCATATCTCTTATTCTATATTGTTTCATCTGATATCTATAGTTAGACTGATCCGTTTATTATTTTCTTATTAAATAATACTCGGGTCAGACCGAGATGTTACAGGTGCTTCTGCTTGACTTCTCTCTTGGGATTGATTTCTCTGACTTTTGGCTTACTACTTAGATTAGTAGTTTATTTTGGTGTATACATTCGAGATATAGACTCCATAATGTATACTTATTCTTTTGTGTAGTTCATGTAACTATTCTTTTGTGATATTGTGGATCTTTTTAGACCACTACTCTGATGTACACTTCCTAGTGTAATATTCATATCTATTTCTGCCTTTGTGATATGAATTGTCTGTGACTGATTTATGTTATGTTTATTTCTATATTTTTTTTCGAAGATATTATAGCCACCGTGTGATATCTTTGAGTTTGTGTCGGCATGTCGGATTTCCACTTAAAAAGAATTGCATGTTATACTATCTGACATATCGATGCTCGCATAAAGCAATTACACGGATGGTCACTCCTCAACAGCCTTATTCTCCGTGCTAGTTGACAACATTACATCGTAGTGTTCTTGGCTAGCGTGGGTATAGAGGTGGGGCGTCATAGCTTGGTATCAGAGCCAAACTTTGGAACAATATGGAATAATATAACAAGGATCATCGTCCTAAGTCCATCTTAGGAGTCGTGCTTTAGGATTTAATTCGAGTCTTCATACCGATTCATCCTATTTTCCTTATGGTTCCTTGTTTTGTCTATCAAGATTGCTTGATATTCAATTTGGTGAATAACCTTTTTCTTCTTATTATTTCTTTCTAAAGGGAGAGAAATGTCTAGACCAGGCCGCCCCAGAGCCGTACCGTCTAGCACTCCACCCCAAGATGGAGTTTTTATGACTGCTCAACAGCTTCTTGAATTAGTGACGAATGCTCAAGCAGCAGGAGCTAACCCGGAACCTACTCACCCAAAGTCGGGATTTGCACGCTTGTGCAGCGATTACACTAATTTGGGTGGGGAGCCGTTCAAAGGTTCCGAAACTATTATTGAAGTGCAAGCTTGGCTAAGGTCATGCGATCGAATCTTTTCTCGCATGAATCTTATTGACCTTCACCGAGTTCAGGTGGCCTCTAGTATGCTCCGAGAAAGAGCATTGGACTGGTACGAGCTTCTTATTTCTGAGATTAATGAAACGGATCTCACCTAGGAGCAATTCCGAGAATGCTTCGAATTAAAATTCGTGCCAGAAGCTGAGAAAGTGACGATGGCTCGTCGTTTCATTGACCTTGTTCAAGGCGATTCTTCCGTGACGGACTACGTTGCTTCTTTTGAATCACTTTCCAAATATGGGGTTGAATACATCAACACCCCTCTGAAGAAGAATCAGAGATTTGTTTATGGCTTAAACAAAAATCTCAAGAAGCCAATACTTCTAAAATTAGAGTTTCTTTCGACCAACTCATTGATATCACTCTTCGTCTTGAAGAGGCGGATAAGGAGAATGATGTTGAAGTGGTGGGTTCCAAACCAAACTTCAACAGCAAGAAGAGGCCCAGTAAATTCAAAGGACCTTATCCCAATAAGAAAGGGAAGCAAGCAACCTCCGCGGCAAAGACTTCTTCCTTTGGCCGTGGGGAATTCTATAATTGTGGTTCGAAGGACCATTATGCGAACAAGTGCCCACAGTCTCTCTCTTGTCGCTACTGCAAAGTTCCCGGTCATGTTATATCTTCATGCCCCAAGCTTCAGGGCAAGAAGGAGGGAAAGCTTAATGTTGCTCAAGCCCCTGGCAACACATCTCGTGGCCAAGGTATTTCTCATTATATTCTGGATGGAATTATTTTATTTCGTGATCATCCTATTCGAGTTCTTTTTGATACGGGTGCTTCCCATTCTTTTATATCAAAAGAACTTGTTGATACTTTTTCTTTGGATGTTTTGTGTTTAATGACTTCTTCGAGAATTGCGAATTCGGTTGGTGGATCCGCGACAATCGGTTTATTGTGTAAAGATGTCGAGCTTATTTTGTGTGATTTTTCTTTCCGAGCCGATTTGCGTGTCATGCGTTATTTGGGCTTTGGAATGATTTTGGGAATGGATTGGCTTAACAATTATGAAGCTCATATCCTATGTCCTGAGCGGACTATTCATCTTCGACATCGTCAATCTGTTAAACAGATTTCTGTTAGTCTTAAAGATTCAGATTCCAGCTTGGTTGCATCTTTATATTCTTTAAACCCTCGTGATGACGATGATGACGATGAGGGTGATATTATTTCTCTTATTCACGTCGTTTGTGAATTTTCCAACATATTCGAGCCCGTTTTAGGATTACCACCTAAGCGAGCAATTGAGTTCAGAATTAATCTATTTCCTGGAGCTCAACCTATCACTCGCCCTACTTATCGTATGTCCAATAAAGAAAACGAGGAGATGCGTAAACAATTATCCGAATTGGAGACGAAGCAATTTATTCGCTCTAGTTCCTCGCCTTGGGGAGCTTCGGCTATTTTTGTGAAGAAATCCGATGGTACACTTAGGCTTTGCGTTGACTACCGCAAGCTTAATGATCTTACTATCAAAAATAAATATCCTTTGCCTCGGATTGATGATCTATTCGATCAGTTTACTGGTGCTAGAGACTTTTCGCAACTAGACTTAGCTAATGGATTTCATCAGCTTCGTATTGCAGAGGATAGCATTCCTTTGACATCGTTCCGTACTCGTTATGGATCTTATGAATGGCTTGTTATGCCATTTGGTTTGACGAATGCTCCGGCGTATTTCGTTGACCTTATGAATCGGGTCTTCAAAGATTTTCTCGACCGATTTGTTCTCATCTTTATCGATGATATTCTTGTGTATTCTAAAACTGAGGAGGAGCATGAAAAACATCTTCGGATTGTGTTGGAAACTCTTAGGAGTAATCAATTAAAGGCAAAATTTTCTAAATGCCACTTTTGGCAATCTCGTGCGAAGTTTCTCGGTCATATTATTTCCGAATCCGGAATTTCCGTGGATCCTTCAAAGATTGAAGCGATTCAAGATTGGAAGAGACCGGAGAGTGTGACAGAGATTTGTAGTTTTCTCGGATTGGCGGGCTATTACCGCCGTTTTATCAAAGACTTTTCTAAGATTGTTGTGCCCCTCACTAGCTTAACGAAGAAAGGTGTTAAATACATTTGGTCGGACAAATGTGAAACGTCTTTTCAGAAACTAAAGGAGCTTCTTTCTAATGCTCCTATTCTTGTTATCCCCGAGGGGAATCAAGATTTCGTTGTTTATACCGATGCTTTTCGCGTTGGTTTGGGTGCCGTTCTTATGCAAAAAGAACGTGTTATTGCTTATGCTTCTAGGCAATTAAAGCCTGCCGAGACTAGATATGCCACTCATGATTTAGAGCTCGCGACTATTGTTTTCGCTCTTCGTATTTGGCGTCATTATCTTTTAGGAGAGAAATTTGTTCTTTATACCGATCATAAATCTTTGAAGTATTTATTCTCTCAAAAGGAACTTAATTTGCGTCAACAGCGTTGGCTCGAATTTCTTGCACCATATGATCTTGATATTCTTTACACTCCCGGTAAGGGTAATCGTGTCGCCGATGCTCTTAGACGTAAACAACAAGATGTTGTTTCTATGATGATATCCGAATGGAACGATCTCGAGATCTTATCCACTTGTGAGATTCGAGACCGCGTATCCGATTTATGCTCATCATTTGTTTTATGTAGCCTTGAGGCTCATCCTTCTCTTTTTGACCACATTCTTGAAGCTCAAAGGCTAGATCCTGAATTGGCTCTTCTCGGCCAAAATATTAAGGATAAAATTGATATTGAAGGTTTGAAAGACTTTGATATCGATTCTCGTGGCGGCATTCGGAAATTTGGTAGACTTGTCGTGCCAAGTATTGGTGATCTTCGTAAAGATATTTTAGAAGATTCTCATCATTCTAAATTTACCATCCATCCCGGTAGTAGTAAAATGTACGCGGATATGAAGCGACTTTATTATTGGGAGGGAATGAAACTTCACATCGCTAACTTCGTTAAGCGTTGCATGACTTGCCAACTCGTTAAGGCCGAAAATCAAAGGCCCGGTGGGTTATTGCAACCTTTAGAAATTCAAATTTGGAAGTGGGACAAAATTTCCATGGATTTTATAGATGGCCTTCCCCGTTCTCGTTCGGGTCATGATAGCTTATGGGTGATTATTGATAGGCTTACTAAATCTGCCCATTTTATTCCCGTTCAGTCTAACCGAACCGTTCCTCTTTTGGCCAAGCTCTTTGTTAAAGAGATTGTTAAATTACATGGAGTTCCTACTTCTATAGTTAGTGATCGTGATCCATTGTTTACTAGTGGATTTTGGAAGAGTCTTCAAAAAGCTTTGGGAACGAAGCTTAATTTTAGCACCGCTTATCATCCTCAGTCCGATGGACAAACCGAGCGTGTGAATCAAACTCTTGAAGATCTTCTTCGTGCTAGTGTTCTTGATTTTGCTGGAAGTTGGAAAGATCATATTTCACTTGTTGAATTCTCCTATAATAATAGCTTCCAATCTAGTATTGATATGGCACCTTTTGAGGCACTCTATGGAAGGCCATGCCGATCTCCTTCTTGTTGGCTTGAGGCCGGTGAGAAGCTGGTTTTAGGTCCCGATTTTATTCGGGATTGCACAGAGAAAATTGACCTTATTCGACATAGAATGAAAGAAGCCTAGAGTAGAAAAAATCCTATGCCGATAATCGAAGAAGGAAATTAGAATCTTCTGTTGGAGATCTTGTTTTTATTCGTGTTTCACCTATGAAGGGTGTTGTACGTTTCAGTCGATCGGGAAAGTTAGCGCCTCGATACATTGGACCATTTCCTATCGCTGAACGTATTGGTTCCATTGCTTATCGCCTTTTATTACCAGCTCAATTTTCTGCTATCCATGACGTGTTTTGTAACAGCCCGGGGTACTGCTGTTAATTTATCTACGTCATTAAGTGATTAATTTACTAGTTAATTGCTGTTCGAAGTTTTAAAACCCGGTTTAAATTAGTTTAAAAATTTTAATTAAATATTATGGGCTTTAAATTAACTCTCAGCCTATTATTCCCTTAATAAATTTGGTAATGTCATTCCCTTCTTAAAGAAATTCGACCGGTTACCTATTCTGGATTCACTCACTCAAAACCTAATTTTAGCAATCAAAAATGGTGGCGGCTCCCTCGTTCCTCTTTCACCAACTCAGGCATGCGAGCTTTTGTGAAGTCGCCGACCTCTGGTCACTCGTTCGCAAGCATCTTCGATCGACTGTCCTTGGCGTCTTCGCTTCAATCAGGTGAGTAACTTTAATTACTCACATCAGATTCAAAGCTCAAGTTGTAGAGTTTAAATTGTTGTTGAATTTGTTGATTCTCTTTTTTTTTGTGTGTTGTTCGACTTCATTGGTTTGCTTGAGATTTATCTGACTTCTTCACTGCGTATATATTTCGTGTGAACGATGTTGGTTTCTCTGTTATTTTTGTGGCTCTGAACTGTGATGTGTTTTGACTCCTCGATTGATTTGGGGTTTCTGGCACCGTTTTGTTTGATAAAAATTCTGGTGACTTCGGTTTGACTTTGATTTTTGTAAAAATATGAACGTGCTCTATTTCGTGGTTACTGATTTTGAACTATTCCATAACCTACATCGCTCATGGTTGATTTCAATTCCCTGTGGTAATTCTCGAAGTCTTCAAGAACTTAGTGTCGCTATTACCTTTCATCTAGTTCAACCTCGTTCCATCGGCTGTCAAGTTGACCTATGCTGCTGCTTTGATTTTTAGTTGAACAGTGAGTAGTTGTTGATTACATCACTGCGTATTCATTGTTGGCCACTTTGGCTACGCTGCACTTGCATCTACCAGAGGTACATGCAGTGCACTGATTGTCCGCCTTTTTGTCTTGATCACTTATGTCACTATTATTGCTTCGGCCTTAACTTGAATCATTTAAAATGACTTTTAAAACACGTGAGTGAAAAGCTCACATATCTAATTTAAAAATCTATGCTACCTGTTTTGATATTCTGTTTTTACTGATTATATTTTTACATTAAACTTGCATGCGTGTATAGGTGTTATTCAAGTCATTTTTTTTTCTTTTTTGTTGCATTCACGTGTGCAAGTGAAGCAGCTTCCTAATACCTGAATATTTGACTTGCTGTTTATGTCCTTCATCACCATCCATGTATAGTGGCATTGAGTATTTGTTCAATTCTGTATAAACCGAGTTTTGCTGCATATATGTTTGATGGTCTCAGAGTTGCATTTTTATTGCCATTGCATTTCTTGTTGCCAGTTGCATTTTTATTGCCACTGCATTTCATATTGCCAGTTGCATTTACTGTTGCCCTGTTCTGGTCACTCTTGTTGCCTTGGTCCATTTGCATACTTGTGGTGGTGCAGTTTGCATTTGTTGTGCCCCTTTGTATGTTTTGCCTTGTATCCATTTGTGACTGCAGTTTCGTTTTTTTTATGCAGTCTTGCTTTGTTGACTTGCGTACATTGATGAAATTGAATTTGTTTCTTTCTCTAATTTCACTTGAGTTGAATCCGATATTTCGGATTTGACCTTGTGCCCGTTTGTGTACATCATCACTGTAGTGGCAAGGCAGTGCACGCAAGCGTGAACTGCAGCCACACGGTATTGAGTTTTTGGGTACGACATAACTATAGTGGCAAGGCAGTGCACGCAAGCGTGAACTGCAGCCACACGGTATGGTTTTGTGATATTCTATTTTGTTTTGATTTATTAATCTTTTGCGTAGTTCATGTGCTGTAGTGGCGAGGCAGTACACGCGTGCGTGTACTGCAGCCCTACTCATCTTAATGTTTTAATTGATATTTCAATGGTTTGAACTGTTTGTTCATTTCAATTCGATATTCTGAATTGCATTCTGATTTGGTTTAATTACTGTCGTCTATTCATTATTTAATTATTATTGCTTCTGTACACTAATAACTGAGTTTGAATTAGACTGACCCGAGTATTATTTTCTTTTGAATTTAATACTCGGGTCAGACCGAGTATTTACAGGTTGTAGATATTCTGCTTTGGGTTGCTGCTAGAGCTATGAAGTTCTTTCATATCTTTTGGAGTAGTCGTCGTCATTTGTAGTAGTATGTAAAATTGTATAGGAAGATATGTATTCATGTATATTATATACGTTAATGTACTTGTATATGTAACTTCCTTAGTCGACTGTTGTAGTTGTATCATATGTACCGTGTGAATGTATTGTAACTGACATCAGTTATTATATATATATGAGACTTTCTGTTCCATCTGTGTTCCGCATTTATATTATCTGTGTTGTTATTTTATATTTACTGTTCTAAACTATTACGAACCATCGTAGTTCGTTTTATACTGGAATTGGGGTATGTTGATGGGAGAAAATAAATCAGAGATGAAAAATGAAAGAAAACATATTTATATACCACTCCCATTGAGATAACCAATACTAGTATAAGGCCTAACTATTGATGGTCGCTCCTCAACAGCCTTATTCTCCGTGCTAGTTGACAGCACTACACCGTAGTGTTCTTGGCTAGCGCGGGTATAGAGGTGGGGCGTCACAGCTTGGTATCAGAGCCTGGGGTTTAGAACAAATATAAAACATAACTTAGATAGTACATGTGTTACAACTATTTGTCGATGTTTTATTTCACATCTTTGTCTTAAGATCATCTTTGATTGTTAGGAATGAATTCCTAACGCTTATTCGTGAGCATTGCTGCTATTCTCTATCGCACTTGCTCACTTGAGTTTACACTTCTAAGTATCAGTGTATATATGCTCTACCAAGTGCATATTGCTGCAACTAGTACCCACTTCGATTCGAACTCGCATTGTTTATTCGAACTGCTATATATATGCATTCTTATCTCTGATTCGTGTACTTAATGCAGTTTCCATACAATTGGGTTTTGGGTATCAATCTTTGAGACAAATTGCATTCCAATTGTCGACTCTGTCTGTTTATCCATGGTTTGTTGGTTTTCATGTGCCTCTCTCTGATAGTTTTAAAATTTCTTTGGTATAAAAGAAATTGTCTTGGTCTTTGCCTTGTCGATATCGACGTTGACTTGACCTTTACTTTTGCTAAAGTCATTCAAGCATTTATACTCGTTCTGCTTTGTTTTTCCAATTGTTGATCGGTTCTTCTTTTCCGGTTAGTTGTTATCACCTTTGTCGACTTTGATAACTTCTATTTCAGGAATTTTGGGTATTCCTACTTTGATGGATTTGGAATCGAATTCTTTGTATTTTATTCACGTCTTCGAATGTGAATCTTAGTGAATTGATTTGGTTTTCGAATTTAATCGATTCTTGATTATTTCCCGATTTGTTGCTATCATTTATTAGCAACTTTGATGACCTTTTCTTCGGGATTTTTGTGAACATACCTTTCGATGAATTCGGTATCGATTTCTTTGGATTCTATTCACGTCTTCGTATGTGAATTCTTGTGATTGATTGTTTCTACAATCATTTTTGTGATTTGTCACCATAAAAATATAAAGGTTTCAATACTGGTAGTAAATATCAAAAACTCTTTTATCAAAATGTTTTCAACTCTATTTTCAATACCAAACTCGTTTTTGAAACTGTTTTCCAATCTATTAGTATATACAAATCTTTATTTCACTCGTATGAGAAATCTAATTAAACGGCTTAGTAAAACAAGTGGTATGAAACGCTTGCGTTTACTTCGTCAGTTAATTGTTGGACTTGTTCGATTGAACCTCTAGTGACAAATTTTATTAGTGAAGATTTACAGTTTGTTCGTAAATATTTAAGTTAAGTAAGTGGTTATGGGACATGATGCTAAACTTTTACATTTACTGACTTAGTGTAATTGACACTTCTCGTTGATCATGACGATCATTTTTACGGTTAGACTAGGCCTGATCGGTGTGATTTCGTCTCACACATATCTCTTGGGCTTTGAGGATTGTCTAGACACCACTTGTGTGATTTCATTCACACATACTTTTCTTTTGATTGTGAGGTTAGACTAGACACCACTTGTGTGATTCCACTCACACATACCTCTTTTGATTTTTTGGTTAGTCTAGACCTCAATCTGTGTGATTTCGACTCACACATGTGGGGTAGCGCCCCACGGTCTTCGGGCCATTCGTGTGTCAAAATTAATGGCTTGCAACCATGAGATAGCGTCTCGTTATGCGTTGCACGTGTTGATGATTTTTCATGCTCGCGGGTAGGTGAGATTCCGTGCTCCCGTTCTCGCTTTGCGTTGCACGTGTTGATGATTTTTCATGCTCGCGTGTAGGTGAGATTCCGTGCTCCCGTTCTCGCTTTGCGTTGCCCGTGTTGGTGATTTTCATGCTCACGTGTAGGTGAGATTCCGTGCTCCCGTTCTCGCTTTGCGTTGCACGTGTTGATGATTTTTCATGCTCGCGGGTAGGTGAGATTCCGTGCTCCCGTTCTCGCTTTGCGTTGCACGTGTTGATGATTTTTCATGCTCGCGTGTAGGTGAGATTCCGTGCTCCCGTTCTCGCTTTGCGTTGCCCGTGTTGGTGATTTTCATGCTCACGTGTAGGTGAGATTCCGCGCTCCCGTTCTCACTTTGCGTTGCACGTGTTGATGATTTTTCATGCTCGCGGGTAGGTGAGATTCTGTGCTCCCGTTCTCGCTTTGCGTTGCACGTGTTGATGATTTTTCATGCTCGCGTGTAGGTGAGATTCCGTGCTCCCGTTCTCGCTTTGCGTTGCCCGTGTTGGTGATTTTCATGCTCACGTGTAGGTGAGATTCTGTGCTCCCGTTCTCGCTTTGCATTGCACGTGTTGGTGAGTTTTCATGCTCGCATGTAGGTGAGTTTTCGTGCTCCCGTTCTCGTTATGCGTTACATGTGTTGATGAATTTTCATGCTCGCGTGTTGGTGAGTTTCCATACTCTCCTTTGAGTTTTCATACTCTGTTCGAGTTTTCATACTCCGTTTGAGTTTTCATACTCCGTTTGAGTTTTCATACTCCGTTCGAGTTTTCATACTCTGTTCGAGTTTTCATACTTCGTTTGAGTTTTCATACTCTGTTCGAGTTTTCATACTCCGTTCGAGTTTTCATATTCGCGTTCGAGTTTTCATACTCCGGTTCGAGTTTTCATACTCGCGTTCGAGTTTTCATACTCTGGTTCGAGTTTTCATACTCGTGTTCGAGTTTTCATACTCCGGTTCGAGTTTTCATACTCGCGTTCGAGTTTTCATACTCCGGTTCGAGTTTTCATACTCGCGTTCGAGTTCTCATACTCTTAGCTTGTGTTTTCTGGATTTCTTGTGAGGATTTCTAGAATTTGTGCTTCACCAATTTTCGTGATTTCTATTGATAAGTTTTATCAATTCTTGTGCATTGGTGAATTCGTGTGTTATTGACTTGTTATGAATACAAGTTTAGGGTATGATACCCCTTTCTATCTTTGAGAAGATTCTTGTGACTCTTTGGATGAATGAAAATCCACTTATCGAAGTTGCTTCTGATGTCGTTGTTTTAATCACATATTTTAAAAATTGTTTCAAAATATAAATCAAAATTGTTTTCAAATTTTTTACAGTTTACGCCTTCAAAAGAATGAGGAAGCGAATTAAACGTTTCAGAAAAATCGAGGACTATGACCCCTTTCTTTTACTGATTCGCTTAATTCCGGACTTGTCCGTTTGAGAACGTAAAATGTTATTTATTTAAAATACACAATTTAACACTTTCAAGGAAACGATGAAGTGAATTAAACGATTTAGTAAAACTCGTGGTTATGAGTCATGTGCGTTTGCTATTTCGGTTAATTTCGGACTCGTTAATTGAAAAATTTGTAATTTGAAATTTGATTACCGTTGTGGTAATTTCTGATTATCGTTTTGATAATTGGATGTTTATGATTTCTGATTTATCGTTTTTGATAATCAGATATTTATTGTTTCTAATTATCTATTGATAATTAGATATTTGAGATTTAATTGTCGTTTGTGATAATTAAATATTTGTGATTTAAGATTGATTTTCGATTTTGATAATCGAATACTTGTTGATTTGATTATCGTTTTAGATAATCAAATATTTGTGATTGAGATTTCTGAATTATCTATTGATAATTAGATTTTGTTGATAATTTGTGAATTTCTTTTATGAAATTAAAAGATTTCTTTGGCGTTTATATTGTATTACGCCGGTGTACCGACTCAATTTTCTGCTATTTATGACGTTTCCCACGTCTTCCAATTACGGAAATGCCTTTGGGATTTCCGATCCTTATTCTTATTCTCGAGACACCTTCTTTTCACATCATTGCTTCGGAGGTTCAGCATCCTCGAAATGAAGATGTTTTTCTCGTGAAAGCTCAGCGGTTCTCAAATCCTATGGATTTCACTTTGAAATCCAGAGAATTCATCGAGCAAACACGTTCAAGCTTACTCTTTCATGCTCTTATGGTTGTTACCTTTTGTCCATTTATTCCTTAAGATTGCGAGGACGCAATTTCTTTAAGGAGGGGAGTCTGTAACAGCCCGGGGTACTGCTGTTAATTTATCTACGTCATTAAGTGATTAATTTACTAGTTAATTGCTGTTCGAAGTTTTAAAACCCGGTTTAAATTAGTTTAAAAATTTTAATTAAATATTATGGGCTTTAAATTAACTCTCAGCCTATTATTCCCTTAATAAATTTGGTAATGTCGTTCCCTTCTTAAAGAAATTCGACCGGTTACCTATTCTGGATTCACTCACTCAAAACCTAATTTTAGCAATCAAAAATGGTGGCGGCTCCCTCGTTCCTCTTTCACCAACTCAGGCATGCGAGCTTTTGTGAAGTCGCCGACCTCTGGTCACTCGTTCGCAAGCATCTTCGATCGACTGTCCTTAGCGTCTTCGCTTCAATCAGGTGAGTAACTTTAATTACTCACATCAGATTCAAAGCTCAAGTTGTAGAGTTTAAATTGTTGTTGAATTTGTTGATTCTCTTTTTTTTTTTTTGTTCGACTTCATTGGTTTGCTTGAGATTTATCTGACTTCTTCACTGCGTATATATTTCGTGTGAACGATGTTGGTTTCTCTGTTATTTTTGTGGCTCTGAACTGTGATGTGTTTTGACTCCTCGATTGATTTGGGGTTTCTGGCACCGTTTTGTTTGATAAAAATTCTGGTGACTTCGGTTTGACTTTGATTTTTGTAAAAATATGAACGTGCTCTATTTCGTGGTTACTGATTTTGAACTATTCCATAACCTACATCGCTCATGGTTGATTTCAATTCCCTGTGGTAATTCTCGAAGTCTTCAAGAACTTAGTGTCGCTATTACCTTTCATCTAGTTCAACCTCGTTCCATCGGCTGTCAAGTTGACCTATGCTGCTGCTTTGATTTTTAGTTGAACAGTGAGTAGTTGTTGATTACATCACTGCGTATTCATTGTTGGCCACTTTGGCTACGCTGCACTTGCATCTACCAGAGGTACATGCAGTGCACTGATTGTCCGCCTTTTTGTCTTGATCACTTATGTCACTATTATTGCTTCGGCCTTAACTTGAATCATTTAAAATGACTTTTAAAACACGTGAGTGAAAAGCTCACATATCTAATTTAAAAATCTATGCTACCTGTTTTGATATTCTGTTTTTACTGATTATATTTTTACATTAAACTTGCATGCGTGTATAGGTGTTATTCAGGTCATTTTTTTTTCTTTTTTGTTGCATTCACGTGTGCAAGTGAAGCAGCTTCCTAATACCTGAATATTTGACTTGCTGGTTATGTCCTTCATCACCATCCATGTATAGTGGCATTGAGTATTTGTTCAATTCTGTATAAACCGAGTTTTGCTGCATATATGTTTGATGGTCTCAGAGTTGCATTTTTATTGCCATTGCATTTCTTGTTGCCAGTTGCATTTTTATTGCCACTGCATTTCATATTGCCAGTTGCATTTACTGTTGCCCTGTTCTGGTCACTCTTGTTGCCTTGGTCCATTTGCATACTTGTGGTGGTGCAGTTTGCATTTGCTGTGCCCCTTTGTATGTTTTGCCTTGTATCCATTTGTGACTGCAGTTTCGTTTTTTTTATGCAGTCTTGCTTTGTTGACTTGCGTACATTGATGAAATTGAATTTGTTTCTTTCTCTAATTTCACTTGAGTTGAATCCGATATTTCGGATTTGACCTTGTGCCCGTTTGTGTACATCATCACTGTAGTGGCAAGGCAGTGCACGCAAGCGTGAACTGCAGCCACACGGTATTGAGTTTTTGGGTACGACATAACTATAGTGGCAAGGCAGTGCACGCAAGCGTGAACTGCAGCCACACGGTATGGTTTTGTGATATTCTATTTTGTTTTGATTTATTAATCTTTTGCGTAGTTCATGTGCTGTAGTGGCGAGGCAGTACACGCGTGCGTGTACTGCAGCCCTACTCATCTTAATGTTTTAATTGATATTTCAATGGTTTGAACTGTTTGTTCATTTCAATTCGATATTCTGAATTGCATTCTGATTTGGTTTAATTACTGTCGTCTATTCATTGTTTAATTATTATTTCTTCTGTGCACTAATAACTGAGTTTGAATTAGACTGACCCGAGTATTATTTTCTTTTGAATTTAATACTCGGGTCAGACCGAGTATTTACAGGTTGTAGATATTCTGCTTTGGGTTGCTGCTAGAGCTATGAAGTTCTTTCATATCTTTTGGAGTAGTCGTCGTCATTTGTAGTAGTATGTAAAATTGTATAGGAAGATATGTATTCATGTATATTATATACGTTAATGTACTTGTATATGTAACTTCCTTAGTCGACTGTTGTAGTTGTATCATATGTACCGTGTGAATGTATTGTAACTGACATCAGTTATTATATATATATGAGACTTTCTGTTCCATCTGTGTTCCGCATTTATATTATCTGTGTTGTTATTTTATATTCACTGTTCTAAACTATTACGAACCATCGTAGTTCGTTTTATACTGGAATTGGGGTATGTTGATGGGAGAAAATAAATCAGAGATGAAAAATGAAAGAAAACATATTTATATACCACTCCCATTGAGATAACCAATACTAGTATAAGGCCTAACTATTGATGGTCGCTCCTCAACAGCCTTATTCTCCGTGCTAGTTGACAGCACTACACCGTAGTGTTCTTGGCTAGCGCGGGTATAGAGGTGGGGCGTCACATGTTTCACGTTTCTCAACTTCGGAAGTGTCTTCGAGATTCCGATTCTGTTCTTGAGCCCGGTGTTGTGGAAGAGATTGAAGTTTCACCGAATTTAACTTATGAGCAGCATCCTGTTCGTATTATTGCTTCGGAAGTCAAACGACTTCGAAATAAATATGTTCTGCTTTTTAAAGTTCAATGGTATTCAAATCCTAAGGATTGTTCTTGGGAATCTAGAGAGTTCATCGAGCGAACACATCCGGACTTACTTTCTCGTGCTCTTTGAGGTGAACTTCTTATTTCAAATTTCTTTTGTGTTGAATATGCTTTTATGGTTGTTACTATATATGTTCTTCTTAAATATTGCGAGGACGCAATTTCTTTAAGGAGGGCAGTCTGTAACAACCCGCATATTTCTCGATTTTTATATTTAAATATTTTATTTAAGTATTTTATCGTTAGTTGGATTTTAGTCCATAACGCTGCTTTTTGCATACGGTCGAATTAGGACTCGGGACCACTCCCATTGAGTTTAAAATGCCATTTGCGACCTTTTTGAGTATAAGCTTCGATATGTTTGGAGAAAGTTGATTTTTGCTACTTTTCACTTTGGGTTTGGGTTTGGGCTCAGCCCTATGTTTAACTTATGCTCAAATCTGAGCCACTCTTCCCCATTCACCCTCATTCTCTTCTCTTTTCAGTTTATAAAGTATTAATGGTGGGAGAGATTGGAAATTAAAACTCCAAACCCCTAGTTCCTTTTGCAACTTCAAATTCCTAGCTCCAAATTCAAGAGAACCCATTGGTAAGCATTCTCTTCTTCTTCTCCAACTTATTCTCTTACCAATTTCAGAAATTCCTAAACCTAATTTTGGGAATGATCTTGTTTTGAGCATAGATTCAAGCTCATTTGGGTTGTGCTGAAGAGAGGTTGATTCTCCATTTGCTTTCAAGCTTCATCTTGTTTGATTTTGTGAAAAGGTGAGATTTTTAATCTCACATCTAAGTCTATGAATTATCTTCGATTGTTAGGTATGAATTCCTAACACTTATTCTTGTGCAATTGCTTTTGATTTGGATTGCTTTTTGAGAATATTCCAATTTTAGTGTTTGAAAGCCAAAATCCTTAAAAATCATAGCTTTGAGGTTCAAATGTGTTTTTGGTGATGCATCGAGGAGCCAATAGGGCCGGGTAGCCGTTAGGCATAATTCCCTAGTGTCCATGCTCGTCCGGTTGCGAATTGGTGGAGGTTGCGTATCAATTTATGGGCATCAATTTGCAGAGCATCAGGTTCGGCCGACCGACCCCCCTGGTCCGGTCGACCGACCTGCTGCCAAGTGCATAAGCACTCCCCTGTTTAAGGTTCGGTCGACCGAGTACAGTGTAGCCGGTCGACCGAACTGTTGTCCCAAGAGTTTTTTAGAACAGGGTCCGGTCGGCCGAGCTCTGTAGTCGGCCGACCGACCTGATGATTTTTTGCCTACTTCGCCTAGTTGCTTGAATTTCCAACTTAAATCGATTCGTGTTGTTTCCTATTTATTATTATCAATTAATATGACTTTGATGACTCCTTTTTTAGGGATTTTTGAATATCCATTTTGATGGATTCTTTATCGGTTTCGTTGGATTTTTATTCACATCTCCGTATGTGAATTTTAGTGATTGATTGTTCTTACAATCTTCTTCGTGATTTGTCACTTTAAAAATATAAAGGTTTTCTATACTAGTAGTAAATATCAAAACTCTTTCCTCAAACGATTTCAATACTATTTTAATACCAAATTCGTTTATAAAACCGTTTTCCAATCTATTTGTATATACAAACCTTTACCTCACTCGTATGAGAAATCTAATTAAACGACTTAGTAAAACAAGTGGTATGAAACGCTAACGTTCACTTTGTTGGTTAATTCTTGGACTTGTTCGATTGAAACTCTTGTGACAATTTTCTAGTGGATATCTACAATTTGTTCGTAAATATTTAAGTTAAGCTAGTGGTTATGGGACATGATGCTAAGCTCATATATTTACTAGCTTACTGTAATCGACACTTCTCATTGATCATGACGATCATCTTTTTGATTTAGACTAGCAATGTGCGATGTCTCTTTGTCTGCGAGGGAGACTAAACCCCGTTTTGTGGAGTTTCGACTCAATTTGGTGGGGTAGCAACCCATGGTCTTCGGGCCGCTTGTGGAGCTTCGGCTCAATTTGTGATGGTTAGCAACCATGGAATTAGCATTCCATTTGTGATACACATGTTGGTGGGCTTTATGCTCCCGTTTTGATAGGCCTCCCCCCTTTTTGATTTCTGGATTTCTTGAGATGATTTCTAGAATTTGTGTTTCACCAATTTTCGTGATTTCCATTGATAAGTTTTATCAATATTTGTGCATTGGTGAATTTGTGCGTCATTGACTTTTGTGATTTCTGGATTTCGCGTATTGAATTCTGGAATTTGTGTGTCATTGACTTTTGTGATTGACATTGATAAGTTTTATCAATATTTGTGCATTGGTGAATTTGTGCGTCATTGACTTTTGTGATTTCTGGATTTCGCTTATTGAATTCTGGAATTTGTGTGTCATTGACTTTTGTGATTGACATTGATATTATTGTCAATATTTGTGCATTGGTGAATTTGTGTGTCATTGACTTTTGTGATTGACATTGATATTATTGTCAATATTTGTGCATTGGTGAATTTGTGTGTCATTGACTTTTGTGATTGACATTGATATTATTGTCAATATTTGTGCATTGGTGAATTTGTGTGTCATTGACTTTTGTGATTGACATTGATATAATCGTCAATATTTATGGTTTGGTGAACTAAATTAGGAGTATGACGTTTCTTTGATTCTTGTGTAGATTTTGTGACATTGAATAATCCCTTGATGATTTTCAACTACTTATATATATCACAGCTTGGCATTGTGATTATTATGTGTTTAGTCATATCTCTTATTCTATATCGTTTCATCTGATATCTATAGTTAGACTGATCCGTTTATTATTTTCTTATTAAATAATACTCGGGTCCGACCGAGATGTTACAGGTGCTTCTGCTTGACTTCTCTCTTGGGATTGATTTCTCTGACTTTTGGCTTACTACTTAGATTAGTAGTTTATTTTGGTGTATACATTCGAGATATAGACTCCATAATGTATACATATTCTTTTGTGTAGTTCATGTAACTATTCTTTTGTGATATTGTGGATCTTTTTAGACCACTACTCTGATGTACACTTTCTAGTGTAATATTCATATCTATTTCCGCCTTTGTGATATGAATTGTCTGTGACTGATTTATGTTATGTTTATTTCTATATTTGTTTCCGAAGATATTATAGCCACCGTGTGATATCTTTGAGTTTGTGTCGGCATGTCGGATTTCCACTTAAAAAGAATTGCATGTTATACTATCTGACATATCGATGCTCGCACAAAGCAATTACACGGATGGTCGCTCCTCAACAGCCTTATTCTCCGTGCTAGTTGACAGCATTACTTCGTAGTGTTCTTGGCTAGCGTGGGTATAGAGGTGGGGCGTCACATTTTCAAAATAAATGAAATAAGTGTTGAATTATGTTTATATATGTAAATAAGGTTGTGAAGTTGCATTTGAATTTAAAAATTCAAAAATATAAATATTTTTAAACTATTTGAATTTAAACTACACAAGTATATATATGAGTATAGGAATAAATATAAATGGATTATAATTAAAATTTGAATTTGAATTTAAAATTTAAATTAATGTCTTAGAAAAATAATTTGCATTTGAAATCAAAAATATGTAATTTATTTAATGTAAAAGATTTGTTAAAAAACACTCTTCTTTTAACAATGTATCTAAAAATAGATAGGAAATGTATTTGTTAATAAAGTAAATATGACATAGGTTTTATTTAAAAATATTTAACTCATATAAAAAACAAATGTCAAGCATGTAGTAAGAGAATTAAACAAGTGTTTAACATGTAGAAAGAATTAAACAGTGTCATTACATCATTTTCATTTTCATAGAAATTCATAGAAAATAAAATAAAATTACATAAGCGATTTTGTCTTCTTCCTCTTATCACTTTTTTTCATTTCTTAAGATGTACAAAACTTTAAGAACAGAGAAAATCATCAGTCATAAGTAATTACAAAATCAACTTCCTCAACTTTGAAATCAAGATCAAAATTCCAATAAAGAATCTGAAACTTTTTCTTCAAAATCTCAAGCCATAAAGGGAATTTCAAGAAAAATTTCAAGTCCTCAACAAATAATTCAATATCAGCAGGTGTCAACTTCAAGAAATAAATAAGAAGCAGGATCAACTCAAATATATTGCAAACTCAGGTTTCAAGTTACAGACCAAAGTTTCTCTGTTTCCTTAAGAACAAAACTGTTAGTAAGTTTGGATTTTATTTTATTGTTGAGAAATTAAGTAAGAAATCCATCAGAGATTAAGAAAATCTATGTTAACAAGTTGCAGATAAAAGAATTCAAGATCAATGAAGAGAAACAATTTCCAAGCTTTCAATTTTCAAATCCAGACAGGTTCTCTGTTTCAGTTGACAAGTGATTAAATCTTTGTAAGATCTGAATATTTGAATTTGTGTGAATTCATGCCTGAAAGTGAAGCTAAATTTGATTTGCATGAGTACAAATCTCTGAATATATGCATGATTTGGCTGTGCATGTTTAGAGAACAGGTTAATGCACCATTGATAAATTTGCAAGCATAAGGCCTGTACCAAAAAAAAGCAATAACTCCTCTTCTGGTCTTTATTTAACTGTAGGATCTAAATGAAAGTTGTGTGTTTAAACACTAGAAAGTAGAAAAATATTAAATTCAGTAAAATCAAACTAAAGCTTCCTTGGAAAATTTGAAAACACAGTCACAATTCAAACCATGTAGAAATTCAAATATCATAAATTTTAGTTTCAGGAACACTATCTGAATTGTTATCAAAAATAATTATTTTTGAAAGTTAAATCAAGATTTTTCATACAGTTTCGACCGAGAAATCTTAAGTTGATCAGGAATGGGTTTTTGCAAAACTTTGATGATCTGTGTGTTTGTGGGCCTCGAGATCGAAATCATGGCTAGTTGGAGGACCGTAGAGTTAGGAAAAAATGCTTGATAAAATTCTAGATTAACGTGGATGTTGTTTTTGATCGAGTCAGCGTTCATGGTTTAAAATAAGCCGAGGTTAGAAATGTGATCACTGAGTCGTCTTTTGGCCATCGGAGAGCATCAGACGGGGACCATCAGGAGCATGGGAGGCTGGCGGACTTTGGATGGTGTATTGTGAATTCTGATGATCAAAAGAGGGAGAGCGAGGCGATCGTTTGGGGCTCAAGTTTGTTCCGGATTTGGATCTGGTGGCTTGAATATGAAATCGTGATCGTTTCAAATTTTTGAGTGTTTATAAGGTTCGAGAGCATCGTCGACGTGTCGATGACCAAAGATTCGAACTGTAGCGGCCAGAGTGATTGTGCATGTGCATATGTATGGGGTTATGTCAGGAGGCAGCAGTTTGGGGAAGAAAGGGGAAAAACGAAACTACTCTCGAGAAATGAAGTTGATAGCTCGGGTACGGACTCAAAGTAAATTATGGGCCACACGGGTTTGCACTTAGGAAATTTGAAGTTTGAAAAAAAACAAACACACAAGTAGATTTCCGAGAAAACTTGAAGCAAGAAGGAAACTTTCTTGGGTGTGACTCGAAGCAGCCTCGGATCTGCTCCGTAAAACAGTTTTTACTTTAAATAAAAGAATTCAAACTTTTAAACTTTTTTAAAACATGTTTTCAAATGATGGTTTTGATTAAAAAGTTGAATCAATTAAGGATTTGAATAAGATATCTTTAAAGTAATTAAATTTTAATTTATTTAACTTTATTACATTATTAAATTATTTATGTTAAATAAATGATGTAATATAAAAGGATAATTAAGATAGAATGTTGTTTAAACTAATCTTAACCATTTAAATAACTAATGTGATAAAGATGATTTATTAAACAAGTTCTAAAGGAAAATCAAAGTAATTAATATATCTATTGATTTATTAAATAATTGAAGATTTTTTTAATATAATCACTTAAGAATTAATTGCTTAATTAATTATTTAATATTAAAGATTTATTTAATAAATAATTAAGGTTAATTAATTTGTAGTTAATTATTATTAAATTAAGGAGTAATTAATTAGTAAAAGTAATTAAGATTTATTTAATTAACAATTAAGGGGTAATTAATTAAGATAATTAATTAACGAATAATTAATTAATGAAGGAGATTAAGATTTAATTAATTTTAATTGAGGACAACTAATCATTGACTAAAGATAATTACTAGAATTAATTATGCGATTAATTAATTTAAATTACACGATTGATTCATCTTAATTGTAGATGATTGATAACTACTGAATGTTGTATACTGATTAATATCTCCGATATGTAATTGTGATGCTATGTGATATGAATTGCTTTGTGCTGAGCTGTAATTTCTGTGATGAATAGATATCTGTGTGAATATGAAAAAAACCTTTTGCCCGTAAAACGATGTTTGAATTTCGATGCGTCAGGGAGTCGGATTCCAGTTGGTTATCCCGAACCCACATCGAACCTATGAATCATTATGAATGACATATCCACATGTTTTTAAATTGACGCTCACTATTTGGTTTAGCCGAAAGAGGACCTTTGAAACGACCCGTGAATTTTAATAATTAAGTTGGTTATTTTAAATTAAAATTTAGTAATTAAATTTAGATGAAAAAAGAAAAAAAAACTTTATAAGTTAATATTAAAATGAACGCTGAAATAAAATATATTGAATAGTAGTTGAATGAAAATGTATGTGAAAAGGTTTATGCAAGTTGATAAGTAACGATATTTGTGCAATACCTATTAATTGGAAAATTTTGTAAAGAAATATTTGAGTGAAATTGTAAATTTAAAGTTAAGTAATAATGGACATAGTAAAGAAGGCAATAAAATCAAATTTTATCTAATTTTGAAGGTAATCAATAATTTATGAATTAAATGGTAACTAATTAGAATTAAATTCTATATTAATTTAAACCGAATGTAGATTTAATGTAATAACGTTAAGGCTAACTAAATTAGCGAATTCCAATTACGAAAACCAAATGTTAGAAACGTAATTTTAAATGGTCATTGTTGAAATTATATGTTACCTCAACGATTATTAAAAGGGTAACGGAGGTGAATGAAAAATTAATAGAAACAATGCAAATTTAAGGTTAATGATTTATGAACTTGCATAAAATTCCAATTATAGGAAATAATCTAAATGTATGTTTGGCTATAAATTGTATACAAGAAAATAAATGGATTAAGAATATAAATAGTATTTAGTGTATTAAAGTATAAGTGGCAACCGATTGCAATAAATATAAATAAATTATGACGTTAATGTTAATATAAAGTAATACTTGAAAATAATGTCAATTTCATTTATAGTATGAAAATTGGCTACTTTAAAAAATTGAAAGCTATATTTATTTGTTTAATTGAAAAGAAAAAAAAACTTTCAATAATTGAATTTATTGTGAATAAATGAAATATAAAAGTTAAATTTTACGTTAAAGGAAATGTAGAGGAAATCTAAGATAAAATAGGGATATTAATGCAATATGATATAAACCATGATAATTGTACCGTAAATTGAAATTTTGAATAGCTAAATTTGTGCATACCTAATTTATTGAAACAGATGATAAAGTTTAATTGATTGAAATCAGCAAATTGGAAAATAAATTCAATTGATGAAATAATACGCAATAAAATGTAATTTGACATAATCAATGTTAGGTAAGAAATTTTATTTTTGTCAATTGATAATAGGGTATGAATGGGAGTAGATTTGGCTTATTGTGGTAACTATTAATTGTTTACCTATGTATATAATTTTGTGAATTAAATATAAATCCATTGAAATAAACGTAATTAATCACTACGTTAATATAAATTTAGTTGATTACAGGAAAATATTAGGAAATTGGATTTACAGTAATGTAAAATGTACCCATAAGATAATGATTGACTGAATTTAAAAGAATGGAAATTTATGGAAAATAAATGAAATTTAACACTTAGTTATTATGTTAATAGAAAGTTAGATGGAATGTAAGAATATTATGGTAATAGTTCGCAAATTCAATGGAATTTTTTATCCGTTAAAGAATAGTGAAACGAATAATAGATATGAAACAAAATAATTATAGAATAAGAAGAATATATTGAAAATAAATGGAAATGTAACGACCCAGAAATTTTGAATAATTTAATAGGAAATATTTAATTAATTTTAAATATTTGAATGATGGTTTGACTTGAATTTCAAATTATCAGAATGAATTTGACGATTAAATTATAAAATTTAATCTATTGAGAGTTGAATAAAAATTTGAATCTTTGATTTTAAGCTGAATAAAAATATTTCAAAGGCTTGTAAAATTCATATTGATAATACTGAAGGTAATAGAAGCTTCAGAATTGAATTTGAAACTGCTTTGTTCAGTTTTGAAATTATATTGTTTGAATCGATATTTAAAAATAGCCGTCCGAGGCACAGTCTCGGAATTCAACGAAACCAGTTCCATTGGGTCCGTAATATTGAATCATTCTCGGATTTCAAATTTCGTATTTTTCGAAGATGTTATGTGAGCACAAGACGTGTAAACGCATTGAATTTTTATTGAGATTCAGTTTAAATTCAAAATTTAAATTGGTCAACCTCAGCACGTTCTACCTTTTCTCACACCTAAAATCATGCCGAGAATCACGAAAATAATCGTGGAAAGCATGTTTAATTCGACTGTAAACATCACATCTCCTCCCTTTCCAGACTTTCAAACTCAAAGAAAGAAAAAAAAATGGCCACTGCCTTAATTCGAAATCGATTAGTTCAAATTAAATGGCCGCACTTCCTTAATCTTAACTCAAATCAAATCCCGTGCTTCAGAAATTAAAAATTGAAAACCCCTATTCTCCCAGTTCGTTTGCCTCCTCCCTGTAATCGAAAACACATTCGTTTATATAAAAAAAAATCGACAAATCTCGAGTCGAGCTTGATTTCATCGGTACCTAGGGGGTCAAAGGAATTGTCGCGAACCAGATTTGGGGGGAGGGGACATCGCGCTCGCGTGCGCGAATATCTGGAGGGGCGAAGCAGCCTCGTGAGTGACGAGGTGCGGCGGCGACTAGGGGGTTCGAACCCGAGTTCGAATATGATGGAGATGTCGAGCAGCAGTTGTGGTGGTAGGTCGAATGCGGCAGTGAAGTTTCGAGCATGGGGCAGCGCGAGTACGTTGGGGCTTCGTTCGCGAGGTCGCGACTCAGTGGGGTGGTTCGCGGCAGAGAAGGCGGCACTAGGGTTTGGCAAAAGGCGACGCGTTGGTGATCGTGATGGTCGTAGGCTCGAGTTCGAGCTGATGATTTCACAGTAAGGTATTTAGCTTTTCAAATTTTCAATTTGATTTAAATCTGAAAAAAAAATATATGCAGTTTCAATTCTTTATGCTTGCAGTTGAAGAATTGGGAATTCGAAAAGATATAAAAATAAATATATATGTAAATAAGCACACTTCTTTAAAAAATAAAATAAATGTATAGATAGATTTTAAATCTACTAAGTTTATATTAAAATAATATATAATGAGGATTAATTAGCTTAACAAAATTTATCTGTTTATTTTAGTAACTAAAGGATATTTTATCAAAGGAAAATTAATTTAAATAAATAGTTAGTTAAGAAAATTTATTAAGAGAAATTTAGTTTTAAAAAAATTAAAATTCTTGTTAAGTAATTCTATTAAAAGAAATTCAATTTATTGGGTGAAATAATTTTTAAAAGGAAAATTTGTTAGGTAAAATGATTTATTTAAGGAAATTTATCAGAGGAAGAATAAATATGCAAGTATACATTTTTTAATTTATTAGTTTGGTTTAAATTAACTTATTTAATTTTTAGTGGTTAATTAATCTATTTTAAAAGGAAATTTATTTATAACAAATTTAATAGTTAAAACCAAAATTAGTTAGTTGATTTAATTAATAAAAAGGAAATTTAGTTCAATTGGAAATTTCTAGTTAGAATTATTTTAAAAGGAAATTAGTTAAAATAAATTTATTTAAGAAGAAATTGGTTTAAATAAAACTATTGATTAATTAAACAATCAAGAACGAAAATTGGTTATTGATTGGTTCGAATATTAATAAATTGTGTAAATATTTATATAAGGTCTAAAATGGTGAAAACAAGTCAAGATGGAAATGGATTGCTAATGAAAGCAAAGGTGAGAACTTCTCACTCAAAAATTTAAAGTTGGATTTGCAGTTATTTATTGATTGTTGTTTGGTTGTGATATTAGATATAGTAGGATATATCTATATATATAGCAATATATATATATTGGCATATGTATATATTGCAGTTGATGATTTCCCGCATTGTACAGCGGATGAGACCCTATGGCGCCGCCTATTAAGCGGATAATATTTATTAAATCCCATATACCGCGATATTCCACCTCGAAGTGGAATGGGTATTGTGCTAATGTCTGTGGATGCAGGGAAACAGGTTGGAGGGATCCAACTGGATTCGTCACAAATATTTATTGATTTTAGATATTGTGATATTTGATTGTTTATCATATCGATATATGATATTGGAAAGTCGTGATTGACTATTTGATGTGTTGCATCATCGGATCCAATTTTGAAGTTTAAAAATAGGATTTATGAAATTTGATTATTTTATAAATCAAAATGAGGAAATTATAAAGGAGTTTAAAGACGTTGTAAAAGAATAATATAAATTGATCCATATAAAAGATTTATAAATTGATATTTATAAATTTAAAATATTGGAATTGTAAAACGAGCTTTTATAAGTGTTAGAATGAATTTCGAATGAATTTCATAATTGAATGAAATTTATAGAATTATAAACAGTGAAGTTATAAATGGAATTTTATAAGCTGTAGGTTTATAAAATTTATAAAGTTACTAAAGGAATAGATTTGGATAAATAAATGAATCTTATAAGTTATAAGATTTAAAATTTGGGAAGTTTAAAAGAACGATTTTGTAAACGAATAAATTGTAAGTATTTAACTTATAATATGAACTTTTAGTATATCATTGAGATATGAAATTGAGTAGATTAATAAAGGAAATTTGTAAAAGGAAGTTGTAAATGGAGTTATATTTACGTTTTAGACAGTGAATAATACTTTAAAAACAAAATGTATAGAAATGATAAAATTATTTAACAAGTATATTCACGTTTTTAAATAGTGAATAATATATTAAAGAAAATGTTTTGGAAGTGATGTTTTAAATAGAATGAAAACGATCTAAAGATGTTTTGAAATGTATTAAGTATCGAAATCATAGATTTCAACATTCATTGTTGAAATAGACGTTTTCGAGAAATAGAAGGAAATGGTAGATTATAACACTGTTGTTATAGTAGATGATTTCCGAAAGGAAATGTTTTGTCTGGTATTGGGATTTATATATCTATTTTAATTTCGATTCCCTATACTAGTGATTTTGGGTTGTCGTAACGATGTTTTACGCAACATTCGTTTTGGCCCAAATAAATATGTTTAAGAGAATGATTTCCTTAAAGAATGAAATATATATACTTAATTTCGATTTAAGTATATTGAATATTTTCCAAGTATAGAAAATAAAAAGACTTGTGAATTACTTATAAATAAATAAGTATGGAAATGTTTTTCCAATGTGAAGTGAAAAGTTTAGAGAATTTATCCTTTGAAGATAAATTGAAAATGAATAATTGAAAACGTATATTCATAGTTATTTTGGAAATGGAAATTCAATATGGAATTTATAAATGAAATTGGGAAAATGGGTAAAAAAATAAATATCGATTTATTTTTGAAGTACTGAAAATATATATCTTGTAAAGATATTTTTGGAAAATAAATAATTTGGAGAATTATTTGGAATCTGGTGATGTTTTGCATATCCATTGATAGTTCAATAACCGACTATCAATATTTACCTTTAAATAGGTATTTGTTGTGATTTGCTTGAAATTGAATGTCACACTTATTTTTTTTTTAAATAAGCGCTCACTATTCGGGTTAACCGGGAAAGGACCTTGGGGTCGGTAACCCATTCCGAATATGTGATACGTCGTTATGAATTGCATTTGAAGATCGGTGTTGAAGACCGGATATTTTCGAAAACGAAAGGGTTTCTTTTTGATTGTCTCTGCACTGGCTGATCCTCGGTATAGAGATCTCCATATGTGATGGGAAATTCGGACGTGATTAGAGATTATCCGGATTGCAAGGACTTCTTTGTAAGTGCCTTCAGTTCTGTTCGATCCCGGAACAGACTTGTATGGATAGTATGTCTGACATTACAAATTGAGATATAAAGTTGATTTCTTTCAAATATATTTGCTGGTGGCGGAGAATTTATTCTCTTAGCTTAACACCCTTCTCTGAGACGTACGAGCTCAGAGGTTATGTAGTTGAAGGTTATCAGCAATATATTCCCAATTTGGTAATGTGACATGCTGAGTGTTGCTGTGAAATGATCATTGTGTTGATCATTTGCGATAAGATCATTTGTTTGATCGTTTATCTTTGTGATCATTTCTATGATCATTTGTTGACCCAAAGCACAGCTTTTGTATAAAGCGTGGCTTTGTGGACGAGACTTCGTCGAGCCTCACAACCCGGTAATGGTCGAAACAGGAATCGTGGCGGTAAGGTTTCAGGGATCGCTTCCCTAGGGTAGGACCATTCCTTCTGGAAATGGGTAGTATCATGGTATGGAGCCCAGATACTTACTCATGTGGATACACTATATCTATTACTGTGTGGTGTTGTTGGAATCGAGGCCTCGTATAAAGGTCCAAAAGGACCGGGGGTGGTATATCTGAGGTTTCTTACTCCCTGGGAAAGGGGTCGCCGGCCTTGTTTAGCAGAGATCCATTTGGGATGCTCGGGGACGTCCTTCTAGAGGCGTTCCATTTCGGGGTTTGGGAAGTTCCTTTGCCCGACCATTTGTTGGAAATCCATTCTTCAAATACGTACCCTGTACGGTTTTAGTTGTATAACCTGCTATGGAATGTGGTGGTAACCTGCTATTGAACATGCTAGCTATAGTAGGCATAGTTCGAAATGTCTATGTTGGCTAAGATTTATATCTTTACTTTCGAAATGATTTTTACTACACTATGCACTAGCAATAATATCAAATGTTTCTTTTTAATGCGTATCAAGCATCTTTGACTATCATAAGGAGAAATCTCATCCGATTCTGCGTTTGCATTGTGTGTGTGTGCGGGAGGCCTTATGGTAGTCTCATTTTTAAAAGCATTTCGAATTGAATTTAAAAATATTCCTCTATTTGATTTTAAAGATAAATAAACTGTTTTGAGTTCTCACACCAGTCACATGACTGACTCGGAGTTTATTGTTTTCCTTCCTAAACTCTGGGTGCCCACCAATTTCCACACGGGCAGTTAAGAGTTAGGTTTATCAGGATATTCTGGAATTCAGGAATTGCTGGAGGCAAGATGGATGGCATTGGCGTATTTACTAGTATATAGTATTTCCTTTCCGTTGTTTGTTGCTGTTTGTTGTTGTACACTCCGATGATGATGTAATGTATAAAATGTAATAAGTGATATAGTTCTTTGTTTAAAGATTATTCATTTATCTATTATATGTTGTTCCGCTGCGAATTGTGAGATTCTGATGTTGTTCTGTTATTGTTTTCTGTCCCGTTCTATTTTCTTCTATCTTTTCTCTCTTCTTCTACCTTCTTCTTTTTCTTTTCTTCTTCTTAAACCCTAACATTTCAGTTTTTCGGCAACGAAAAATCGCAATCGTTACAATGTGGTATCAGAGCTTATGGTTAAGCGACAACCATGGCTCTGTTGGGTGTTACTCATTAGAGATAGAGTAAACAGTACTCTAGAATGAGTTTGAGTGTAATAATAATAGATATGAGCGCGTATTTGTTAGTGAATATAAAATTGTTTTTGAATCGGGTGAATAAGATAATTTTGCCCGAAACTATTTTTTTATAGAAAAGAAATGGTTTTCTATGAATTATTATAGTATATGGTTGTATGGTTGTTGGGAAGTAATAATATTAAATTATTATCATTATTATATGGAATTAAGTAAGAAATAAAATGTATAACCAAAGATAAGAGATAAATTCATTTAACAAATGAAATTTATAAATATGAACTAAAAATATATATATATATATATATAAGGAAATGAATTCATATACAATTGGGATTTGTAAAATAATTTGTAAATAAATGAATTGGAAATGAATGATGAAATGAGATTTGATTTGATCAAATTGAATAAAAATCAAAACTTGGAGAAAATAAAATAAAATGGATTGAATTCAAGTAAACTAACTTGATAAATTCATGGACTAATGAATTGGAATTTGAATTGGTTAAATTAATGTTTAGTCGTGAGCTAAATTTGAAGATAAATTTGAATTTGTATATAAATTCAAGTAAGTAAAAGAAATAAATTGAAATTCCCTTTGTTAGTAATTAAGTAAATTCGAGATGAATTGAATATGGAAATTGAAATTTAAAAAGAATTAGTGAATGAAACAAATTTAAAGTAGTAATATGAATTAGTAAATGAAAGTTAATCGATAGAATTCGATATTTAGAATTGTGAATTGAATTCGAATGAAATTTAAATTGTGAATTGAATTCGAATGAAATTTAAATTGTGAATTGAATTCAAATGGATATGTAACTTCAATAGTGAAGTAAAAATGTATAAGAAGCATATATTGGAAATTTTGTAATGGAATTGGCAAAATAGTTTGAATGTTGGAATTGGATATTATGACTAGCACGATATACAGGTGTATTATTGGGATTTTGATTTCAAAGATAAAATTGAATTGCTCGACAAAAAGGTACGTATTTCAATTTCAGTATGAGATTTGATGATTTTCTTCTCCAGCCACTTGGCTTTCTCTTTTATTTTTGATTCTGAGGGGCCGTGGTGCCATTTTGTAGTCGTACCGAGCTAGCCGCGCAAAGGAGACGCTGGCGAAATTTTTCGAAAATTTAGGGTGTTAGAAAAATTTTGAGAAAATTTGGAAAGTTTGAAATTTAAATTTAAATCTAAATTTGAATTGTTAGGGAAACAATATTGTTTGGAACCTATAATTGAAGTTGGAAAGCTAGTTGAAATGATAATGAATCTCTAGTAAAAAGATTTAGGTTAGAAAGTTGATAAAACTATTTGGATTGTGAAAAATGATAGACGGGATAGGGGCATTCTTCTTAACTTGTAATTTCGGGACGAAATTCTTTTAAGGGGGGAAGATTGTAACGACCTAGAAATTTTGAATAATTTAATTGGAAATATTTAATTAATTTTAAATATTTGAATGATGGTTTGACTTGAATTTCAAATTATCAGAATGAATTTGACGATTAAATTATAAAATTTAATCTATTGAGAGTTGAATAAAAATTTGAATCTTTGATTTTAAGCTGAATAAAAATATTTCAAAGGCTTGTAAAATTCATATAGATAATACTGAAGGTAATAGAAGCTTCAGAATTGAATTTGAAACTGCTTTGTTAAGTTTTGAAATTATATCGTTTGAATCGATATTTAAAAATAGCCGTCCGAGGCACAGTCTCGGAATTCAACGAAACTAGTTCCATTGGGTCCGTAATATTGAATTATTCTCGGATTTCAAATTTCGTATTTTTCGGAGATGTTATGTGAGCACAAGACGTGTAAACGCAATGAATTTTTATCGAGATTAAATTTAAATTTAAAATTTAAATTGGTCAACCTCAGCACGTTCTACCTTTTCTCACGCCTAAAATCATGCCGAGAATCACGAAAATAATCGTGGAAAGCATGCATCATTCGACTGTAAATATCACGTCTCCTCCCTTTCCAGACTTTCAAACTCAAAGAAAGAAAAAAAAATGGCCACTGCCTTAATTCGAAATCGAGTAGTACAAATTAAATGGCCGCACTTCCTTCATCTTCACTCAAATCAAAATCCCGTGCTTCAGAAATTAAAAATCGAAAACCCCTATTCTCCCAGTTCGTTTGCCTCCTCCCTGTAATCGAAAACACATTCGTTTATATAAAAAAAATCGAAAAATATCGAGTCGATCTCGATTTCATCGGCACCTAGGGGGTCAAAGGAATTGTCGCGAACCAGATTTGGGGGGAGGGGACATCGCGCTCGCGTGCGCGAATATCTGGAGGGGCGAAGCAGCCTCGTGAGTGACGAGATGCGGCGGCGACTAAGGGGTTCGAACCCGAGTTCGAATATGATGGAGATGTCGAGCAGCAGTTGTGGTGGTAGGTCGAATGCGGCAGTGAAGTTTCGAGCATGGGGCAGCGCGAGTAGGTTGGGGCTTCGTTCGCGAGGTCGCGATTCAGTGGGGTGGTTCGCGGCAGAGAAGGCGGCGCTAGGGTTTGGCAAAAGGCGACGCGTTGGTGATCGTGATGGTCGTAGGCTCGAGTTCGAGCTGATGATTTCACAGCATGGTATTTAGCTTTTCAAATTTTCAATTTGATTTAAATCTGAAAAAAAATATACAGTTTCAATTCTATATGCTTGCGGTTGAAGAATTGGGAATTCGAAAAGATATAAAAATAAATATATATGTAAATAAGCACACTTCTTTAAAAAATAAAATAAATGTATAGATAGATTTTAAATCTACTAAGTTTATATTAAAATAATATATAATGAGGATTAATTAGCTTAACAAAATTTATCTGTTTATTTTAGTAACTAAAGGATATTTTATCAAAGGAAAATTAATTTAAATAAATAGTTAGTTAAGAAAATTTATTAAGAGAAATTTAGTTTTAAAAAAATTAAAATTCTTGTTAAGTAATTCTATTAAAAGAAATTCAATTTATTGGGTGAAATAATTTTTAAAAGGAAAATTTGTTAGGTAAAATGATTTATTTAAGTAAATTTATCAGAGGAAGAATAAATATGCAAGTATACATTTTTTAATTTATTAGTTTGGTTTAAATTAACTTATTTAATTTTTAGTGGTTAATTAATATATTTTAAAAGGAAATTTATTTATAACAAATTTAATAGTTAAATCCAAAATTAGTTAGTTGATTTAATTAATAAAAAGGAAATTTAGTTCAGTTGGAAATTTCTAGTTAGAATTATTTTAAAAGGAAAATTAGTTAAAATAAATTTATTTAAGAAGAAATTGGTTTAAATAAAACTATTGATTAATTAAACAATCAAGAACGAAAATTGGTTATTGATTGGTTCGAATATTACTAAATTGTGTAAATATTTATACAAGGTCTAAAATGGTGAAAACGAGTCAAGATGGAAATGGATTGCTAATGAAAGCAAAGGTGACAACTTCTCACTCAAAAATTTAAAGTTGGATTTGCAGTTATTTATTGATTGTTGTTTGGTTGTGATATTAGATATAGTAGGATATATCTATATATATAGCAATATATATATATATATTGGCATATGTATATATTGCAGTTGATGATTTCCCACATTGTATAGCGGATGAGACCCTATTGCGCGGCCTATTAAGCGGATAATATTTATTAAATCTCATATACCGCGATATTCCACCTCGAAGTGGAATGGGTATTGTGCTAATGTCTGTGGATGCAGGGAAACAGGTTGGAGGGATCCAACTGGATTCCTCACAAATATTTATTGATTTTAGATATTGTGATATTTGATTGTTTATCATATCGATATATGATATTGGAAAGTCGTGATTGACTATTTGATGTGTTGCATCATCGGATCCAATTTTGAAGTTTAAAAATAGGATTTATGAAATTTGATTATTTTATAAATCAAAATGAGGAAATTATAAAGGAGTTTAAAGACGTTGTAAAAGAATAATATAAATTGATCCATATAAAAGATATATAAATTGATATTTATAAATTTAAAATATTGGAATTGTAAAACGAACTTTTATAAGTGTTAGAATGAATTTCATAAGTGAATGAAATTTATAGAATTATAAACATTGAAGTTATAAATGGAATTTTATAAGCTGTATGTTTATAAAATTTATAAAGTTACTAAAGGAATAGATTTGGATAAATAAATGAATCTTATAAGTTATAAGATTTAAAATTTGGGAAGTTTAAAAGAACGTTTTTGTAAACGAATAAATTATAAGTATTTAACTTATAATATGAACTTTTAGTATATCATTGAGATATGAAATTGAATAGATTAATAAAGGAAATTTGTAAAAGGAAGTTGTAACTTGTTAATGGAGTTATATTCACGTTTTAGACAGTGAATAATACTTTAAAAACAAAATGTATAGAAATGATAAAATTAGTTAACAAGTATATTCACGTTTTTAAATAGTGAATAATATATTAAAGAAAATGTTTTGGAAGTGATGTTTTAAATAGAATTAAAACGATCTAAATATGTTTTAAAATGTATTAACTATCGAAATCATAGATTTCAACATTCATTGTTGAAATAGACGTTTTCGAGAAATAGAAGGAAATGGTAGATTAATACACTGTTGTTATAGTAGATGATTTCCGAAAGGAAATGTTTTTTATAGTATTGGGATTTATATATCTATTTTAATTTCGAATCCCTATACTAGTGATCTTGGGTTGTCGTAACGATGTTTTACGCAACATTCGTTTTGGCCCAAATAAATATGTTTAAGAGAATGATTTCCTTAAAGAATGAAATATACATACTTAATTTCGATTTAAGTATATTGAATATTATCGAAGTATAGAAAATAAAACGACTTGTGAATTACTTATAAATAAATAAGTATGGAAATGTTTTTCCAATGTGAAGCGAAAAGTTTAGAGAATTTATCTTCTGAAGATAAATTGAAAATGAATAATTGAAAACGTATATTCATAGTTATTTTGGAAATGTAAATTCAATATGGAATTTATAAATGAAATTGGGAAAATGGGTAAAAAAAATAAATATCGATTTATTTTTGAAGTATTGAAAATATATATCTTGTAAAGATATTTTTGGAAAATAAATAATTTGGAGAATTATTTGGAATCTCGTGATGTTTTGCATATCCATTGATAGATCAATAACCGACTATCAATATTTACCTTTAAATAGGTATTTGTTGTGATTTGCTTGAAATTGAATGCCACACTTATTTTTTTAAAATAAGCGCTCACTATTCGGGTTAACCAGGAAAGGACCTTGGGGTCGGATAACCCATTCCGAATATGTGATACGTCGTTATGAATTGCATTTGAAGATCGGTGTTGAAGACCAGATATTTTCGAAAACGAAAGGGTTTCTTGTTGATTGTCTCTGCACTGGCTGATCCCCGGTATAGAGATCTCCATATGTGATGGGAAATTCGGACGTGATTAGAGATTATTCGGATTGCAAGGACTTCTTTGTAAGTGCCTTCGTTTCTGTTCGATCCCGGAACAGACTTGTATGGATAGTATGTCTGACATTACAAATTGAGATATAAAGTTGATTTCTTTCAAATATATTTCTGTTGGTGGCCGAGAATTTATTCTCTTAGCTTAACACCCTTCTCTGAGATGTACGAGCTCATAGGTTATGTAGTTGAAGGTTATCAGCAATATATTCCCAATTTGGTAATGTGACATGCTGAGTGTTGCTGTGAAATGATCATTGTGTTGATCATTTGCGATAAGATCATTTGTTTGATCGTTTATCTTTCTGATCATTTCTATGATCATTTGTTGACCCAAAGCATAGATTTTGTATAAAGCGTGGCTTTGTGGATGAGACTTCGTCGAGCCTCACAACCCGGTAATGGTCGAAACCGGAATCGTGCCGGCAAGGTTTCAGGGATCGCTTCCCTAGGGTAGGACCATTCCTTCTGGAAACGGGTAGTATCATGGTATGGAGCCCAGATACTTACTCATGTGGATACACTATATCTATTACTGTGTGGTGTTGTTGGAATCGAGGCATCGTATAAAGGACCAAAAGGACCCGGGGTGGTATATCTGAGGTTTCTTACTCCCTGGGAAAGGGGTAGCCGGCCTTGTTTGGCAGAGATCAATTTGGGATGCTCGGGGATGTCCTTCCAGAGGCATTCCATTTCGGGGTTTGGGAAGTTCCTTTGCCAGACCATTTGTTGGAAATCCATTCTTCAAATACGTACCCTGTACGGTTTTAGTTGTATAACCTGCCATGGAATGTGGTGGTAACCTGCTATTGAACATGGTAGCTATAGTAGGCATAGTTCGAAATGTCTATGTTGGCTAAGATTTATATCTTTACTTTCGAAATGATTTTTACTACACTATGCACTAGTAATAATATCAAATGTTTCTTTTTAATGCGTATCAAGCATCTTTGACTATCATAAGGAGAAATCTCCTCCGATTCTGCGTTTGCATTGTGTGTGTGTGTGGGAGGCCTTATGGTAGTCTCATCTTTAAAAGCATTTCGAATTGAATTTAAAAATATTCCTCTATTTGATTTTAAAGATAAATAAACTGTTTTGAGTTCTCACACCAGTCACATGACTGACTCGGAGTTTATTGTTTTCCTTCCTAAACTCTGGGTGCCCACAAATTTCCACACGGGCAGTTAAGAGTTAGGTTTATCAGGATATTCTGGAATTCAGGAATTGCTGGAGGCAAGATGGATGGCATTGGCGTATTTACTAGTATATAGTATTTCCTTTCCGTTGTTTGTTGTTGTTTGTTGTTGTACACTCTGATGATGATGTAATGTATAAAATGTAATAAGTGATATAGTTCTTTGTTTAAAGATTATTCATTTATCTATTATATGTTGTTCCGCTGCGAATTGTGAGATTCTGATGTTGTTCTGTTATTGTTTTCTGTCCCGTTCTATTTTCTTCTATCTATTCTCTCTTCTTCTACCTTCTTCTTTTTCTTTTCTTCTTCTTAAACCCTAACATTTCAGTTTTTCGGCAACGAAAAATCGCAATCGTTACAGGAAAGCTAATTTCATTGTAAATTTTGGAAGATTATTGTATAATCTATAAACAATTGAAATAGAAGTTAAAGCTTTGAAAGTGTGGAATTTGCAACATCTAATCCATATGAGGAAAGTTTAAATTAAAAGGAAAGAGAAGTTAATTGAAATTATGACATTTATTATAAGAAACACACATTTTGGGTTAGGTAGAAAGAGAATTTTTAATGAAAATAAAAGAACGGTTTGAGAAAAATAAAATGAACGTTTCATTTTAAAGATAAGTAAAATTTTATAAAAATGGAAAATTTTGAATTTTGAAACAACATTTTACATTCATTTTATAACAATCAGAGGCAGTATAGAAGTGATTTTAATGCTAACCTTATATTTTAAAGTAAATTAAATATTTTGAATCGTGATTGCGCGTTGAGAAAAACACCGTTTTTAAATTTGAATTTCCAGTCTCGGTTCATCTTTTATCGTGTGCAGCGGCGGTCCCCAGTGGCATTAATTGGAGTGTTACATTTTATCTAATGTGTGTTAATAAAATTTAATTGGGTGTTAATAAGGTGCATATTTAGGGTTAATAGAAATTAATTTAGCGGAGTAGATGTTTTGAAATTGGATATCAAAGTTTTAGTACAACTGGTCCATTTTTTACTTTATATTTATTATTCGTTACCACCTCTTTGTTTGCAATGTATAAATTTTCATTTTTGCTACCTGAAGCATTTATTTCATTGGTTCCATCCTCCTTTAGCCTCATTTCAATTTTCCAACCTCACTGAACTTCATTAGGCAAACATGACCCTATTTCATTTTCTCCCTCACCTTCTTGCAACAATTTTTCCTAATCCTTCTTGAAGCTTTGAGTTGCGTGAAAGCCACTCCACCTCACCCAAGCCTTGCTACCACCTTGTTAGCAGGTACCCTAGTCTCCTCATCCCAAAATGTGAAATTTAGTATTTATTTTGTTTATTTTAATATCACTATATATACACTTTATTGTGGCAATATTCATCTTATAACTTGAATAAATTTCACATACAATGTCCGATTTACGCACGATTTTTTTTGTTAGGATCGTATTGAGATTTATGACATTTTGAAGCTAGTTTGGGCAGATTCTGAGGCTGTTGAATTTTTGGGTTTAAATTGGATTTTAATTCAATTTAAATTCAAAAGTTGTGTGTTTTAACCCACTCACAACTTTTAAAAGTTCTTATGTTTGTTAAATTTATTTATGATATGAGTGAAATTTATTTACAGCTGTTTGGCATATATTTAATCATCATTTCAGTTAGATTGCATTCATTTAAATTACATGGTTATTTACTTTTATTGCATATTAACTGCCAGTTGAATTTATATTTATTTTGCCAATAAACTGCCAATTTACAGTTATTAAATTTATTTTTTTGATATAAACTGATAATTGATACCAGTTGTTTATCACCTGATGTATTGTTAGAATTTGGATGATGATTGTGATAAATGGATGTATGATTTTGATGGATGAATGGATGTTTATTTATATTAACTGCAAGATGTTACGCATTTCATTTCATTCGGGATTGTGGTTTGAAATAATATATAACCGTAAAATTTTATTTTAATTACGGATTAAAATGATAAATATCTGTATCACTTGACCATAGGATAGAAAATTATATACAGGCACCGCGGTCTATATATAAAATTATTTTGAAATGATTTCTATGGTTTGGATAGGATACGGTTTAATAAATATTAAATTTTGATCTTATATGAAATCGTATTTATATATACATATATAGTTAAATTTTTGAATTCAAGCTATGTATAAATTTGTTAAACAAAAATGAATAAGTTGAAAAATGAAGTTTAATAATTTATATTTTTGTTTAAGTACAGGTTTAAATTTTGTATATATAGAGTTTTAAATGATTCAAATCAATTAAGATTGGAAGATAAATTGGAAATTTATTTGGAATTGAGCTTATTTAAAAATTAAACTCCATAAGTAGATGTAAACTTATTTAAGTTTGGAAATTTAAAGGTATGATATTTATAACTGGACTTTTATTCAAGATAAATTAAATGAATATTTCTAGTATAAATAAATTGAAGGAAATATTTAGTTGTTAGTAATTTGAGTTTATTTTTAATGATTTAGGATTCATTATGTAAATATTTCAAACTAAATAATAGGACAATAAATTGTTCAGTAGAAATTTCCAACCTTAGTTTTTAAATTGTTAATTACTCAAAGTTTGAAATATATTGGAATCGAAGTGTTTTTATTGAAACTGGAAGTGAATCCAAAAATTTATGGGTTTAGACTTAATTTGAAGCGAATAATGGTAAAGGCGTGGAAATTATTTACCTTATAAAGTAATTTAAAATCAACTATTTTACATACTGTTGAATATCCAAACCATTTAAGTTTTGAAAGTTATGGTTTTAAAGCTACAAATTTCGTAGTTTTATGTTTGAAAGTTATAATTCAAATGTTTGGTTTCCAGTTATTATAAATTTTAAAGTAATATGATTTTGGAAAAGGAATATATGTGAAATAAAACGATATTATATTAATTTGGGTTTTATAAAAATAATATCAAATGAGTTTGTTTTGAAATGGATATCGTATTTACATGGTTTTGAAATAGATATTATATGTTGGTTTTGGAAGTAAAATTATTTTTAAATGACCGCGGTGTTATAATAACGTTTGGTTGTTAAAGAGACCGGGATCGGAAGTTGTCATACTCTCTGCCAACTCTGAAAACCACTTTAACAGCCGTGTACACGGTGGAGATTCCAGAATGTAGTAGGTTGATGCGGCGTTTCCTGTAAGGTAAATACGCGGACCCAACTCCAGTGAGTTGGCATAAGGTGGCTAAAACAGGAGCGATCGACAGGTTAATGAAGTAGCACCTCTGATTGACACTTCCCTTCGATACTATACTCCAACTTTTGATTGATTCGGTGGCCACCTTCACTTTTGATTTCTTTGATTTGGGGAGTTTGTTCGAGGTGGGAGGTAGCTGCACGCTACGCTTTACCACCGACCGGGAAGCGTAATTGGTATATCTATCCTGGGGTTGCCTAGTTGTGCCGTGTCACCTACCATACCGAGTCTTGTACGAGTTTGGATTTCTCCCGTAGCCCGTGTGGTATCCTCTGGTGTCTTCCCGATCAGGAGGGACTATGATATTGGATGGACTACTGGGATTATTACGTGTTAAGGTGGAAAATGTAAAGCCTTAATGCTATTTAAAAGTAAGTTTATTTTACTAATAGACACTATTATAATAGCGAAATATACTACATAGTAAATAGTTTAATGGATCCTTAGAAGATGTAAATCCCGAGCATCTCTTGAGTTACTGCACTCATATTTATTTATGTTGATTTAACTTACATAAGATCTTTTAGTTCTGACTCGAGTGTTTTGTCTTTTCAATTCGCTTGGGTCAGTCCGAGCATTTCAAGATTTCGAAGACCTTAGCTCTGGAGGACGAAGACGGAGATTTATTATTATTATTATTAGTCCACCATACTACTACTGTTCCGCTGCATTGATATTGGTATATGTAACTCTGATAAATGTTGCAAGTATTTGGTATTATTTATTTCTTGATTTTTTTATTTACCCCATAAAAATCTGCCCTTCCAGATGTTTTGAATTGGCACGTGTGTCGATTTAAAGCGTATGAAAAAGCAGGTTGTTACAACGTTTGTGTCATATAACCCTTTCCGAATGGTGATATGATGAAACGGTTAGCATTTGAAGACAGTGGTGAAGACTGGGTGTCTACAAGAACAATAGGATAACCTGTCGAATGAATCTGCACCGAGTTGCTCCGGTATAGAGATCTCCATATGTGATGGGTAGTTCGATCAGGATTGGGGATGCCTGGATTGCAAGGGCTTCTTCGGAAGTTCCTTCGGTTCTGTTCGAACCCGGAACAGATTTATATGGTTGTGTGTCCGACATTACATTTTGAGATATAAAGCAGATTTCTTTCAAACACATTTCTATTCGTGGCGGGGAATTTATTCTCTTAGCTTAACACTCTTCTCTGAGACGTACGAGCTCAAAGGTTATGTAGTAGAAGGTTATCAGTAATATACTCCCAACTTGGTAGTATGGTATGCTAAGTGCTGTTGATCATTTGTTGATCAAAGAATGGCTTTTTTGAAAAGCGTAGCTTTGTGGATAAGACTTTGTCGAACCTCACAACCCGGTAATGTTCGAAACAGGAAGGATGCAGCAAGGTTATTGGGGCTAGGGCCCCTTATGGTATGTGCATTTCCTTATGGATAGAAGTGGTATAATGGTAGTGCCCAGATACTTAACTTATGTTGATTTATGGAAGTTCATTTTGTTTCGTTGTTTTATATTCATCTAATGTTGTTATAAGCTCCATCCGAACTGGAGTTCGACGTTCGAATCTCCGACAGTCGAATACAAGTGAGATATCTGATGTCGATTTTTGAACGCTGAATTTCGGATCGTGACAAGTGGTATAAGAGCTAAAGGTTGAGTAAGAACTTTAGCTACGTAGTATAGCACATTAGGTGGCTCGTTTGAGATAGGGTGAAGTATACCCTAGAATGAGTATAACTCGAGACCAAAACCCTAAATTTTCTTGGTCAATTTCATTTAACTGCTGATATTCCTTAAGATATCCCGTTTGTATATCTAAATCAAGTTTTCTTACTAATTACAGATAGTAAGAATGAGCGGGCGAAAAGAAAGAGCTAGGGGTCAAGGAAATGGAACAACAGTTGGTCAAGTTCCCCCAATAGAAGAAGCAGCAGTACCTGCTCAACATCAGCCGAATCTGGCTGATCTGTATAAAAGTTTCTTGAGACTTGTTGGTATGCTGTTCATTGGTGAAGAATCTATTGTTGAAGCCCAAGCCTAGATCAGATCAAGTGAGAGAATTTTTAAAGTGCTAAAGTTAGAGGACGACCAAATGCGACTTATTGCTGATTGGCAACTCCAAGAAGAAGCCTTACCCTGTTGGGAAACAGTCACTGTAGATGAACTAGAAGAAGAGTTTACTTTGAGTCGATTTAAGGAGGTGTTTGAGAAGCGCTATATACTGTCGGCAGGAATTTCCCGAATGTACCAAGAATTTATGGACTTAAAGCAGGGTAGCTTGTCATTTGAGGAGTACTTAAACAAGTTTAACGAACTATCTCGTTTTGGCCCAGAATCGGTGAACACGCCTCTAAAGAAAAATGAAAGGTTCATTCATGGGATTAATAAGAAATTCCACGAAAGGATGACAACACACGTCGAAGAATCTTTTTTCTAATCTCATTGATATGGGGTATAGGTATGCTACCCTAGATATGCACGAAGTCCCGAGGGAAGGTGGAAATACGAGTAATCAAAATTGGAAAAAAAGAAAGTTTGGGGGCAAGAAAACACATCAAGGAAAGGATAGGAAGAACAATCAAGGAAACGTGGCTAGAGGTATAACTTGTTACAATTGCCAAGAAAAGGGCCATTATTCAAACAGCTGCAAGAATCCAAAAAAGCAAGTTAAGAAAGAACAACCTGTGAAGACTAGTCAGGGAGTTAGACAGTGTTATTATTGACATAAGCCCGGACATGTAGTTAAGAATTGCCCAGCGATGAAGCAAGCACAAGAGGCAAATGTCTATGCGATAAAGGAAAACCCTTCAACTACGAAAGCAGATAAAGGAAAAGGTGTTCTGGAAGGTAACCATACTATTTATGACAAAGTTGTTAGAGTTTTGTTTGGCATGGATGCTACACATAACTTTATCTCACAACAGGCCGTAAACGAATTAAAACTTAAACCAAATTTTGTCAACGAGCCCATTTGTGTGAAAAACCCAGTTGGTGGTCCTGCAAACCTTTGTCTAGGATGTAGAGACATTCCTACCTCATATTCTTGTTACCAATTCCCTATCAGTCTCTTTGTCCTTGATGATAATGAATTCGAAATTTTACTCGAAATGGATTGGCTAACAAAGCACGAAGCCAAATTAGATTGTAACAATTGAACGATCTCGATCAAAAAATACCTTGGGAATTTTGTTGAAATCTCTTGTGAGGATCCGAGTCCTAAGATAGAAAAATTAATGTATACTTTTGGATATCCTGAACCCAGTTTGGAGTCTATACCTATTGTTCGGGAATTTTCCGATGTATTTAAAGAAGTAAAATCCTTACCTCCACACAGAGAAATAGAATTCAAAATTGACTTAGTACCCAATGCTCGTCCTGTCGTTCACGCAAGCCATAGGATGTCACCCATGGAAATAATTGAATTAGACAATCATACTCGAGATCTGCTAGGAAAAGGATTGATTCGCCCTAGTGTTTTCGAATGTGGTTCAGCTGTGGTATTCATAGCCAAATCGGACAGATCTTTGAGATTGTGTGTTGACAACCGCGATCTCAATAAACAAACTATAAAAAACAAATTCCCTTTACTTAGAATCGACGATCTATTCGATCAACTTCATGGCGCTAGATTCTTTTCTAAGATGGATCTAGCTCAGGGATTCCATCAGCTACGAATAGCCGAAGACTATGTTCACTTGACCGCTTCCAGAGGTCTAGACATTTTCTGCGAATGGTTAGTCATGCCTTTTGGACTAACCAACGCTCTAGCATACTTCGTAGACCTAATTACCCGTGTATTCTAGGAATTGTTGAATAAATTTGTGATGTTGTTTATTGATGATATTTTAATCTATTCCAAAATCGAAGAGGAGCATGCAGAATATCTAAGAATTGTTTTGGAGATATTAAGAAGGAATATCCTATTTTTTAAATTTTCAAAATGTCACTTTTGGGTCAAAGAACTCGGATTTCTTGGCCATATTGTTAATGAAGAAGGGATATCTGTTGATCCAAGCAAGATTTTTGCTAATCTGGACTGGAAGCGACCCACTACTCCTAAAGAAGTTCGAAGTTTTTTGGGTTTAGCGGGATATTATAGAAAGTTTGTCCAAGATTTTTCCAAGCTGGCCTGTCCAGTGACTAAGCTAACAATGAAGAACACGAAATTTGATTGGACTCCAAAATGTGATGAATCTTTCCAGGAACTGAAAAAGAGATTAATTACCGCTCCCGTTATCTCTATCATTAATAGGAACCAAGGGTTATTTGTCTATACTGATGCTTGTGGATATGGTTTGGGTGCGGTACTAATGAGAATGGGAAGGTAATTGCCTACACAAGTAGATAATTACGCCCGCATGGGAGGAATTACCCAACTCACGATCTCGAGCTTCTAGCTGTTATTTTCGCTTTGAAAATCTGGCGAAACTATCTTCTGGGTGAAAAATTCGAATTATTCACCGACCACAAATCTTTGAAATATCTCTTCACCTAAAAAGATTTAAATTTATGACAACAACGTTGGTTGGAATTTCTGGCATCTTATGACCTAGACATCCTGTATATGCCTGGTAAAGCCAATGTAGTCGCTAATGCTTTGAGTAGGAAAGACACTATTCTCGCTCATCTTGTTATCACTCCTACTCTCCTTGAAAAGATCGCCAGAAAACAGAACGAAGACGAGTTTCTTCATTAAATTTATGAGAGAATACATCATGGTGAAAATACAAGTTTTGAAGTCGACGACAATAAGGTTATAAGATTGAAAGGAAGAATTTGTGTCCCTGACATTCCGGATTTGAAACGTGAAGTTTTAGATGAATGTCACAAGTCTATACTCGGTATCCATCCAAGAGTTAATAAGATATATAGAGATATCAAAAGAACTTTCTGGTGGAAGACAATGAAATGGGACATATCTATTTATGTGAGTCGTTGTGCTACCTGCCAATAAATTAAAAGTGATCAAAAGAAAGTAGCGGGTTTACCCCAGCCTTTGGAGGTACCCAAGTGGAAATGGGATCAAGTATCGATGGATTTCATCGACGGGTTGCCTCGCACTCGAAAGGGAAATGAAGCAATCTGGGTTATTGTGGACCGTTTGACTAAGGCAACCCACTTTATACCAGTGAAATCTACCCGGACAACAGCAAGTTTAGCTGAGTTATATGTGAAAGAAATTGTCTGTCTCCACGGTATACCAAGAAGTATAGTGAGTGATCGTGACCCGATCGTCACTAGTAGATTTTGGGAGGCATTCCAAGCTGCATTGGGAAAAAAACTGAATTTTAGCACTACTTATCACCCACAGTCTGATGGGAAGATTGAAAGGATAAATCGAATATTAGAAGATCTTCTGCGAGCTTGTATTCTCGACTTTGGTGGTTTATGGGAGGACTATTTACATTTGGTCGAATTTTCATGTAACAATAACTATCAAGCAATTATCGAAATGGCTCCTTTCGAAGCTGTATATGGTCGTCTCTGTCGGTCATCGGCATGCTGGATTAAATCTGGTGATAGACTCGTTCTTGGACTAGATATGATTAAGGAAGCCACTGAAAAAGTTGATTTTATTTCAAAAAAGTTAATAACTGCTCAAAATCGCCAGAAGAGTTATTACAACCGCAGAAGAAGAGCTTTAGAATTTCAGGTTAGAGATTCTGTTTTCTTGAAAGTGTCTCCAATGCATGTTATGTCAAGATTCAGGAAGATTGGTAAGCTGGCACCACGGTCCTTTTCCTATACTAGAATGGATCGGTCCTTTGGCATATCGAGTGCGGCTACCTAACTGGTTATCTAGCGTACACGATATGTTTCATGTTTCACATCTGTGGAGATACGTGCACGATCCAGACAGTATTATCGAAGAGGCAGCTCAACAGGATCTCGAGAACACACCAAATCTAACAGTTAAAAGAAAACCAATAAAGATTGTGGATCATGATGAAAGTCAATTAAGAAACAATTTGTGAAACTGATTAAAGTACAGTGGAGTGGTGATTCAAAGGACTGTACTTGGAAAACTGAAGATAGCATGCAAAAATCATATCCCAATTGCAAAATGGATATTTCGGCTTAAACTGGTAAGCCACTTCTCTATCTTTTTCTATATCCTTATATCCTTTGTTTGCTTTTCTCTCTCTTTCAAATTTCGAGGACGAAATTTCCTTAAGGGAGGGAATCTATAACATCCCCAGATATATCAATTCAAAATTTAATAATTAATGTGAATTTTGGAACAAATTGTGGAATTAATTTGATTTTTTCAAAATAAATGAAGTAAGTGTTGAAATATATTTATATATGTAAATAAGGTTGTGAAGTTGCATTTGAATTTAAGAATTCAAAAATATAAATATTTAAAAACTATTTGAATTTAAATTACACAAGTATATATATATATGCGTATAGGTATAAATACAAATGGATTATAATTAAAATTTGAATTTGAATTTGAATTTAACATTTAAATTAATGTCTTAGAAAAATAATTCGCATTTGAAATCACAAAATGTGTAATATATTTAATGTAAAAGATTTGTTAGAAAAACATTCTTCTTTTAACATTGTATCTAAAAAATAGATAGGAAATGTATTTGCTAATAAAGTAAATGTGATATAAGTTTTATTTAAAAATATTTAACTCATATAAAAATACAAATAAGTGTTTAACATGTAGAAAGAATTAAGCAAGTGTCATTACATCATTTTCATTTTCTTAGAAATTCATAGAAAAGAAAATAAAATTATATAAGCCATTTTATCTTCTTCCTCTTATCTCTTTTACTCATTTCTTAAGCTGTACAAAACTTTAAGAATAGAGAAAATCATCAGTCACAAGTAATTACAACAACAACTTCTTCAACTTTGAAATCAAGATCAAAATTCCAGTAAAAAATCTGAAACTTTTTCTTCAAAATCTCAAGCCAGAAAGGGAATTTTGAGAACAATTTCAAGTTCTCAAAATATAATTCAACATCAGCAGGAGTCAACTTCAACAAATAAAGAAGAAGAAGAATCAACTCAAATAAATTGCAAACTCAAGTTTCAAGTTACAGACCAAAGTTTCTCTGTTTCCTTAAGAACAAAAATGTGAGCAATTTTGGATTTTAGTTTGTTGTTGAGGAATTAAGTAAGAAATCCATCTGAGATTAAAAAAATCTATATTAACAAGTTGTAGATAAAAAAATACAAGATCAAGTAAGAAAAACAATTTCCAGGCTTTCAATTTCCAAATCTAGACAGGTTCTCTGCTTCAGTTGACAAGGTGAGTAAGCCTTTGTAAGATCTGAATATTTGAATTTGTGTGAATTCATGCCTGAAAGTGAAGCTTAAATTGATTTGCATGAATATAAATCTCTGAATATATGCATGATTTGGCTGTGCATGTTTAGAGAACAGGTCAATGCATAATTATATCAAGCTTACAAGCATAAAGCCTGTACAAAAAAATAAATAACTCCTCTTCTGGTCTTTATTTAACTGTAGGACTAAATGAAAGTTGTGTGTTTAAACACAAGTAAGTAGAAAAATATTAAATTCAGTAAAATCAAACTAAAGCTTCTCTGGAAAATTTGAAAACATAGTCACAATTCAAACCATGTAGAAATTCAAATATCATAAATTTTAGTTTCGGGAACACTATCTGAATTGTTATCAAAAATAATGATTTTTGAAAGTTAAATCAAGATTTTTTATACAATTTCGACCTAGAAATCTTAAGTTGATTAGGAAATTGGTTTTTTCAAAACTGTGAAGATCTGTGTGTTTGCGGGCCTCGAGGTCAAAATCATGATTAGTTGGAGGACCGAAGAGTTAGGTAAAAATGCTTGATAAAATTCTAGATCAACGTGGCTGTTGATTTTGATCGAGTTAGGGTTTAAGGTTTAAAATGAGCCGAGGTTAGAAATGTGATGACTACGCCGTCTTTAGGCCATCAGAGAGCATCGGACCAGAACAACCAGGAGCGTGGGATGCTAGCGGAGCTTTGGATAGTGTGTCGTGAATTCTGATGATCGAAAGAGGGAGAGCGAAGCGATCGTTTGGGACTCAAGTTTGTTCCATATTTGGGTATGGTGGCTCGAATACGAAATCGCGATCGTTTCAAAATTTTGAGTGTTTGTAAGGCTCGGGAGCATCGTCGTGGACGTGTCGATGACCACAGATTCGAAATGTAGTGGCTAGAGTGACTGTGCATGTGCACATATATGCGGTTGTGTCAGGAGGCAGTGGTTTGGGGAAGAAAGGGGAAACTCGAAACTACTCTCGGGAAATGAAGGTGACAGCTCGGGTATGGACTCGAAGCAAATTATGGGCCACACGGGTTCGCACTTAGGAAATTTTAAGTTTGAAAAAAAATAAGCACACGAGTAGATTTCTGAAAAAACTCAAAGCAAGAAGGAAACGTTCTCGAGTGTGACTCGAAGCAGCCTCGGGTCTACTTCGTAAAACAGTTTTTACTTTAAAAAAAAATTCAAACTTTTAAACTTTTTTTAAAACATGTTTTCAAATGATGGTTTTGATTAAAAATTTGAAACAATTAAGGATTTAAATATGATATCTTTAAAGTAATTAAATTTTAATTTATTTAACTTTGTTACATTATTAAATTATTTATTTTAAATAAATAATGTAATATAAAAGGATAATTAAGATAGAATGTTGTTTAAACTAATCTTAACCTTTTAAATAACTAATGTGATAACGATGATTTATTAAACAAGTTCTAAATGAAAATCAAAGTAATTAATTCATCTTTCGATTTATTAAATAATTGAAGATTTTGTGACGCAGCGGATTAACAAACCTTGACGTGCTAGTAATGTTTGATACAAATTGATATAATTTCTTCCTCATGAAATGATTCGTGTCAAGTAAAACAAGATAAATGACCAAATCCGTTGATCTTTCGAGATACCGGATTCTAGCTATCTTCAACACGTTGATCGTTCACAATGCCATGTTAGAAGATCTACGATTCTTCGACGTTGATCTCACGCACGATATTCCATGAATCGGCTTCAAATCCGTTGATTCAAGCGCAATCGAATAACAGGAGATAGAGAAAGGGCTTACACTCAACTTCCAATTTTTAAAGAGGCACAAAGCACTCAACAAAATTTTATTCAAAATCAACCTAACTTTACAACTGGCAACACAGCCGTATTTGTAAAGATTTTACAACTCAGCAGACTGACCTAACTACAACATACAAGTTAACAACAGGTGCTCGCGACCTACGACTCAACACGGGTCATTAACGACCTAATACAGACGACTTACACAACACTTACAACACGAGTTACAACATGAGTTAATATTACACGACCCAACAAAATACAGTATTACGCGACTTAACATCATAAGCGACCTAAGCTTCAGCGACCTAAGGATACAGCACGGCTTCGTAAACTAGCGACTTAACACTGGAGCGATATAAGAAGATAAGCGACCTATCCATGGAGCGACTTAAGGAAACTTGGGGGCATAAGATCTGACATAACTCGTTAGGTCGCGTGCGACTTAAGAACAAGAGAGCGAACTTGAAGAATGCGGCCTCGGATAAGGTTGGCGATTTAACATAGCTCGCTGGTTGGCATAGCTCGTTAGGTCGTTGATCACTAGGTCGTAGCTCGCTGTGTGACTTATCTCTTATCTCGCTAGGTCGTTCGCGACTCACAACCTTGCTAGGTCGCTGGTGACCTAAGACACACGTAGATTGCGCTGCATCATCCTCCCCAGGTTGGAAAGAATTCGACCCCGAATTCACACTTTCCTCTTCCTCGAGAAGCCCGTACTCTTGATACGGAATCATGTGTTTGACGTTGAAAACGTCTGCAGTATGGATATGATCCGGAAATCTTAACTGATAAGCATTATCATTGATCTTCTTCAAGATTTCTACTGGACCAACCTTTCGAGCTTTCAATTTGTTGTAAGTTCCAACTGGAAAACGATCTTTCGTCAATACTGCATAAATAAAATCACCCTCTTTGAAGTCCACACTCCTTCGCTTCTTATCTGCCAGTTGCTTATACTTCTCATTTGATTTAAGCAATCGTTCACGAACAATCCTGTGACATTCCTGCAACTCATTCACGAAATCACAAGCTCGTTTAACAACCCCTTTCTGACGTGGAACCGTCGACAAATCCAATGGTCCTTTCAGAATGGATGAATATGCTACTTGAAAAGGACTAAATCCAGTACTTCGATTAATGGCATGATTATGTGCGAATTCTGCCTGACACAAGTTCACATCCCAGCTCTTCAAATTATCCTTCACAAGACATCTCAACAAGTTTCCCAAAGATCTGTTCACCACTTCCGTTTGTGGATGATAGGCGTTACTAAAATTCAGCTTAGTCCCAACCTTCTTCCACAGACTTAACCAAAAATGACTTAGAAATCGAGTATCCCGGTCAGAAACAATGGTCTCAAGTAGCCTATGTAGTCGATAAACCACTTTAAAGAACAATTAAGCAACACGGACTGCATCAGCGGTCTTTTTACAAGCTATGAAATGTGCCATCTTCGAAAATCTATCCACCATAACATATATAGAATTATTCCCTCGTTGAGTTTTTGGCAAACCCAAAACAAAATCCATGCTAACATCAACCCATGGTCTAGTAGGCATGGGCAATGGCATATACAATCATGCATTCGTAGCTGTCCCTTTGGAAACTTGACATATGTGACATCTCTGCACAAATCTTTCAACTTCTTTCCTCATGGAAGGCCAAAAATATGATTGAGAAATCAACTAAAAGGTACGATCTCTTCCCACATGACTTTCTTCATGCAATTCCTTCACAATCTTCATTCGCAAGCTGCACTATGGTATACACAACCGATTTCCGTTGAATAGGAAATCATCAACCAACGCATACTCATCTGTCTTCCCTTTCTCGACTTTATCTACAATCTTAGCAAAGTAAGGATCCTCAACAAACAATTTTGGAAATACATCAAACCCCGTCACATCAACTCTCATCGTAATCAACAAATGATTTCTTCTACTCAATGCGTCTGCCACACGATTTGTAACTCCCGACTTATGCTTTAAAACAAATGTAAACTGTTGCAAGTATGCGACCCATGAAGCATGTCTGGCTGTAATCTTATCATGTCCCTGCAAATGTTTCAATGCTTCATGATCAGTATACAACACAAACTCTTTATAAAACAAGTAGTGTCTCCAATGCTTTATGGCTTGGACAATATCATAGAACTCCAAGTCATAGGTATTGTATCTTGTCTTGGCTCCAGAAAGTTTCTCGCTAAAATAAGCAATTGGACGCCCCTTTTGACTTAACACCCCACCAATTCCAACATTAGACGTATCAGTATTCAGCTCAAAGAGTAACTGAAAGTCCGGGTATGTAAGAATCGGTGTTGTAGTCAAAATTGCCTTGATCCGTTGGAAAGCATAATCATCCTCTTCAGTCCACACAAACTGCTTTCCTTTCATACAATCTGTCACTGGTGCCATCACGCTACTGAAATATGGAATAAATCTTCGGTAGAATGATGCTAGACCATGGAAACTTCTCACTTTAGTTATAGTCCTGGTTTGTGGCATATCCTTGATTGCTTCAACTTTACCTTGATCCACATGAATACCTTCCTTGGACAATACATGTCCCAAGAACAAAATACTGTGTGTCATGAACATGCACTTATTTGTTGCCACGTAAAATTGCTCCTGACGAAGTATCATCAACACTTCCCGCAAGTGTTGTAGATGTTCTTCTATGCTTCCACTGTATATCAATATATCATCGAAGTATACCACCACAAACTTTCCAATAAACGGGAGAAAGATCTGATTCATCACTCGCATAAAAGTACTAGGTGCGTTCAAAAGACCCAATGGCATGACCAGCCATTCATACAACCCCTCCCATGTCCTGAAGGTTGTCTTACATTCATCCCCTGGTCGAATTCAAATCTGATGATGTCCACTCTTCAGATCAATCTTTGAAATGATAGCAGCCCCACTCAACTGATCAAACAAATCGTCCAATCTTGGCAACGGAAATATGTACCTCACTGTAATCTTGTTTAGTGCTCGACTATCTGTACACATTCTCCAAGTTCCATCCTTCTTTGGCACTAACAAGGCTGGTACTGCACAAGGACTTAAACTTTCTAATACGCGCCCTTGTTCAAGTAACTCCTCCACCTGCCTTCTCAACTCTTCGTGCTCCCTTGGACTCGTTCTATAATGTGGTCAATGTGGTACACAGCTCCCGGAACAAGATTAATCTGATGTTGGATGTCCCTCAACGGTGGTAACTCTTTTGGTAATTCTTTAGGAAATACATCTTCAAATTCCTTCAACACTGGCTTAACTTCCTCAGGAATTTCAACCGTTTCACTACTTTCACGTCTAATCAATAGAAATACTTCAGGTCCATCCTCTACTTCTTTGACAAACTCCTTAAAAGATAACAGAGTTTTTAGTTCCTCGATTTCCTCCATCTTGCTTTCAATTTGTTGTCGCCTTTTGGGAACTAAAGTGATTCTAGTGCCATTGAACATGAAACTATAGCAGTTAGTTCTACCATCGTGTTGCACGACTCTATCAAATTGCCACGGTCTTCCCAACAACAAATGACGTACATCCATATCCAGCACGTCACACCAAATTTCATCCTTATGCTTCTTTCCGATGGAAAAAGTTACACAAGCTCTTCGACTAACCTTCACTTCCCCACCTTTCCTCAACCAAGCCAATTTATAGGGTTTGGGATGCTTCTCTGTCTTGAATGCTAGCTTCTTTACAGCTTCTGTAGAGATGATGTTATCACAACTTCCTGCATCGATAACAGACTTACAAACCATTCCCAAAATAGTGCACGTCGACTGAAAAATATTACTCCTCAGCCAGCTAGTCTCCTCTTCCTGCTTTGGCGTCAAGAAAGATCTCCTCATCATTAAATAATATCCCTCGTCTCCCGCCAATAATTCTTCTTCATCCTCAACATGTGGTGAATAGGAACACTCTATTTCTGCATCCTCATCCTCAACCTCAGCAACCATCGCTCGCTTCTTAGGCCTCGGGCATTCATTGCTCTTATGACCAAACTCCTGATAATTATAACACTTGAAATTGTTGTTGACCTTGGTCTTAGCAACTTCATTGACGACCGGTTTACTAACAGCTTTGGTAACATTAGTATTGCTACTAGCCCCTTTCACCTGATTGAACGAACTTGTAAGCGCACCTCCTCCTCTTCTACCTTGCTTCTCCCAAGCTAGAGCCTTCTGGTGTGCTTCAACAACGGATCTTGGATCAAACATATTTACCATATCCTGAATTTGCATTCTCAATCCTCCAACAATTCTAGATGTCAACTGTTACTCTGTTTCCATGATATCATTTCTAGCAATCAGTTGGTAAAGTTCATCTGCATAATCATTTACCGACTTTGTCCCTTGTCTCAAATTCTGTAAGCGCTGATACATAAGAGACTGATAATTATAAGGCAAGAAAGTAGCCTTCATCAACTTCTTCATCTTTTCCCATGAAACAATCTTCGACTTTCCCATTCTGTCCCGTGTAAGTATAGTTTGTTGCCACCATGCCACCGCTCTACCCCTCAATCGCGTTGCAACCAACTTAACTCTACGATGCTCGGGTACTTTCTTGAAGTCAAAAATTTCTTCAACATTTGATAACCAATCCATAAATTCTTCCGCTATCATTCCTCCTTTGAATTATGAATCTCTGTTTTCATCTCCGACTCCCATCGGCGATCATCTTCAAAATCTCTATTTCGACTTCGTCTTTGGCCACGGTTTCGAAAAAAACTACTATCACCATCACTGGATTCTTCCAAATCTGACGGAAGTCGATGTCGATTCTCACCATCAACATTTCTGCTACCACGCACGTCTCTTTCTCCCGAAACTGATGGTGAAACTCTGTTTCCACTATGGTGCGAAACTGGTGAAGTTCTCCTTTGACTTGATTCATTCTCTCATCAACTTCTCTAACTTTCCAATACCTTCATCGAACTTTTCATTGATACGCTGCTCCATCTACTCAGCTTCTTGTCTTCTATATACATCTTTAACATTTTGAAATTGATTAGCACGTCTCGGAGGCATGATCTTCAAACAATCTCTTTTCCGATCGAACTTTGATATAGTTCGACTTAACTTGACTTAGCTCGGCTACGTCTAACTTAGCTCGGCCTTGATCTCAGTTAGCTTCAACTTAGTTCTTAAAGATCTTCAAGCTCTGATACCAAACTGATGCAGCAGATTAACAAAGCTTGACGTGCTAGTAGTGTTTGATACAAATTGATGTAATTTCTTCCTCACGAAATGATTTGTGTCAAGTAAAACAAGATAAATGCCCAAATCCGTTGATCTCTCGAGATACCGGATTCTAGCTATCTTCAACACGTTTATCGCGCACGAGATTCCGTGAATCGGCTTCAAATCCGTTGATTCGAGCGCACTCGAATAACAAGAGATGGAGAAAGAGCTCACACTCAACTTCCAATTTTTAAAGAGGCACAAAGCACTCAACAAAATTTTATTCAAAATCAACCTAACTTTACAACTGGCAACACACCCGTATTTATAGAGATTTTACAACTCAGCAGACCGACCTAACTACAACATACAAGTTAACAACGGGTGCTCACAACCTACGACTCAACACGGGTCATTCAAGACCTAACACAGACGACTTACACAACACTTACAACACGAGTTACAACATGAGTTAATATTACACGACCTAACAAAATACAGTATTACGCGACTTAGCATCATAAGCGACCTAAGCTTCAGCGACCTAAGGATACACCACAGCTTCATGAACTAGCGACTTAACATTGGAGCAATATAAGAAGATGAGTGACCTATCCATGGAGCGACTTAAGGAAACTCGATGGCATAAGATCTGACATAACTCGTTAGGTCGCGCACGACTTAAGACCAACTGAGCGAACTAGAAGAATGCGACCTCAAATAGGGTTCGCGATTTAACATAGCTCGCTGGTTGGCATAGCTCGTTAGGTCGTTGATCACTAGGTCATAGCTCGCTGCATTACTTATCTCTTATCTCGCTAGGTCGTTCGCGACTCATCACCTTGTTAGGTCGCTAGCGACCTAAGACACACGAAGATTGCGCTGCATCATTTTGTTAATATAATCACTTAAGAAGTAATTACTTAATTAATTTTTTAATATTAAAGATTTATTTAATAAATAATTAAGGTTAATTAATTTATAATTAATTATTATTAAATTATGGAGTAATTAATTAATGAAAATAATTAAGATTTAATTAGTTAACAATTAAGGGGTAATTATTTAAGATAATTAATTAATGAATAATTAATTAATGAAGGTGATTAAGATTTAATTAATTTTAGTTGAGGATAACTAATCATTGATTAAAGATAATTACAGGAAGTAATTATGTGATTAATTAATTTAAATTACACGATTGATTTATCTTAATTATAGATGATTGATAACTATTGAGTGATGTGTACAGATTAATATCTCTGATATGTAATTGTGATGCTATGTGATATGAATTGCTTTGTGCTGAGCTGTAATTTCTATGATGAATAAATTTCTATGTGAATATGAAAAAAAACTTTTGCCCGTAAAATGGCTTTTGAATTTCGATGCGACAAGGAGTCGGATTCCAGTTGGTTATCCGAAACCCACATCGAACCTGTGAAACTTTGTGAGTGACATATCCACATATTTTTAAATTGACGCTCACTATTCAATCTAGCCAGGAGAGGACCTTTGTGTCATATAACCCATTCTGAATAGCGATAGGACGAAATGGATAGCATTTGAAGACGGTGGTGAAGACAGGGTGTCTTCGAGAACGATAGGATGACCCGTCGAATGACTTTTCACTGAGTTGCTCCGGTATAGAGATATCCATATGTGATGGGGAGTCCGATCTGGATTGGGGATGCCCGAATTGCAAGGGCTTCTTCGGAAGTGTCTTCGGTTCTATTCGAACCCGGAACAGACTTATATGGTTGTATGTCTGAAATTACATTTTTAGATATAAAGCAGATTTCTTTCAAATACATTTCTATTGGTGGCGGAGAATTTATTCTCTTAGCTTAACACCCTTCTTTGAGATGTAAGATCTCAAAGGTTATGTGGTTAAAGGTTATCAGTAATATACTCCCAACTTGGTAGTGTGGCATAATGAGTGCTGCTGATCATTTGTTGATCAAAGCATGGCTTTTGTGAAAAGCGTAGCTTTGTGGACAAGACTTCGTCGAAACACACAACCCGGTAATGATCGAAACAGGAAGGATGCAGTAAGGTTATTACGGGTAGCGCCCCTTAGGTTATGTGCATTTCCTTCTGGATAGAAGTGGTATCATGGTATGGAGCCTAGATACTTAACTTATGTCAATTTATGGCAGTTCATTTTGTTTCCATTGTTTTATATTCATATAATGTTGTTATATGCTCCATCCGAACTGGAGTTCGACGTTTGGATCTCCACAGTCGAATACAAGTGAGGTATTTGATGTTGATTTTTGGACGCTGAATTTCGGGTCATGACACAATCAAATGATGTGGAACCACCTTTGAAGATTGCTAAGGCAGTTGAAGTTCCTGATTCAGAAGCGGATGAATCGTTATCTCTTAATAAAGCATCGAAGATCCCATCTGTTAAAGCCCCTTATGATAAATCTAAGCTGACTCCATCCGCAATTGATCTTCTTTCATGCATCACTGTTTCAAGCTGTCCGGTCGCACTCGAAAAGACGCAACATGCTTTGGAGATGGCCCTCACTCAGAAGCGCATTGCTCCAAAGCCAACATCTTCTTCACCTTTCAATAATTTTGAAGAGATAGCCCAGTCAATCTTAAGTTCTAAGTCATTTGCCTCCATCCACCCGCCTTCCTCCATTTCTATCTTGGCTGGTCATTATAGTTCTCTGATAGAACAATAAATCTTGGTAAGTTTCACTTCACTTGACTTTTTCATTACTGGTTTTCTCTAAATCTCTAACTTTTGCTGCTTTTCTTCTTCTAGGTTTCAAAAAGAGTTGGCTAGTTTTCCACGAGCAAACATCTAAATCTTCTAGTGTGTCCTTCAAGTTTTAGGAGGAGATTTCTGCTTTAAAAACCCAAATTTCTTCTTTGTCTACAGCAAAAGATGAAGCAACCTAAGAAATTGAGCGATTGATAACTTCTCCCACCCGGTCAAAATCTATTATTGCAGAAGAAAGGAAGGCTCGCCATGTAACGACCCAGGATTTTTTTTTATAAATTTAAATTGATAATTTAAATGAATTTTTGAATAAAAGATTGTAGAATTAATTATAAATGGAAGCGAGTTTCCTCGATTCAAATAGAAAATATATTAAGTCAAATTGATTTGAAAATTTGCATATATGCATATATAGGAGAATATATATATATATATATATATATATATATATTTGAGCATATATGAGTAAATTTAAAATTTTATATATATATATATATATTTGATTTGAATTTAAATACTATATATGTATGTGTATATAGAAAAATATAAAAAAATAAACAAATGCATGCATATAAACATAATTAAAATAGAAATTTTTGCAATACAAAGTAAACTAAACAAAACCAAAATCTAAAGCAATGTAAATAATAGGATTAAATGTATAGGCAAACAAAGAAATAAAAGTAAGTATTAATAATAGATATAAATCTAAGAAAAAAAATGACAGTAAACAAAACAAAACAAAAGACAAAAACAAAAGAAAAGGTAACAAATCAAATACAAGGGCTTGTAAATTAAATCAAGCAAGTTATAATTTATCTTAGTAAACAAAATAATTAGAGTTAGAAAAGCAAAGGCAAGTAAGTTATGTTATGTACATATAGGAGTAAAAACAAACCTGGTAATGCAAATAAATAAAACAAGTACAAGCAAAAGCAACATGCTTCTGTAACGTAGCCGAGACAAAGGAAATAAAATATGCCTTTAAAACAAATACAAAAAAATAATCCAAACCATACCTTTACATATTTGTACAGCCGAGACAAGAAAGAAAGAAAAAGTAAAGTAAACAAATGCATAACGAAGTATTGATGCATTTAATGTTTACACCTCTAGCCTATAACAAAAAAATACTATCACTTGTACCTGCACACCTCTTTCTTTCTATATGTGTACAGCTTTAGTGCACAAGGCTGAGCATACTTGTAAACATTTTCTCAAATTCTTCAAACATTTTCAAAGCTGAAATAAGTATCAAGCATGCAAAGAGTTCAACTTCATTAGCAAAGCAAAATTCCAAATTTACAAGTTCCAGGGAAATAGAAGAAAAGCTTCAGATAAACCAAACTCTAACTTGTAAACTCCTGGATTTAAGCAATGATTTGGAAGGTGAGTATCATTATTTTAAAATTATAAGTATATGAATATGGATTTAATGGTTAAGCTCTGAAATAAGTATGCCTTGCCTATATGTATATTTCTGTGTATATGTGAATGGATGTTTGGTTATTTGTTGTAACCTCTGTAACAATCTGTTTCTTTCTTCTGGTTTCAAAGAGTTTAAAACAAACAAACAAAAAAAATTTCAAACTCTCCATTTAATCACTGCGAAACTATGGCGTTTAAAACCAGCTAGTTTAGTTTTAAACATTATCTAGTTTTTAAAACAAGTTATGGTATTCTAAGTTTAGAAAGGTACTGGAAACAGGAAATACAGTTAAAACCTTAACTATGTGATAAATTCAAACATCATGAATTGTCGATTCAAGTTTACAAACTGGTTGCTTAATCAAATTTAGGATTTTTAAAACTCGAATCATATTTTTTTGTAATAGAATGAGTGGGCATTACTGTGTTGAACGAAAAATGGGTTTTGGTCAAGATAGGGTGGTCGGAAGCACTAGGTTGGTCGGGGCTGCGTGAAGTGGTGGAGGAGCGTATGGAGGTGCTAAAAAAATGGGTGGTGGCGTCAGTGATGAAGGTGGTGGCGATGGCCATGGTTCAAAGTTTCTAAACCTAATTTGGACGTGGGGACTTGATTTGATTCGTTCGACCTTTGCGGTCGACCGAGTGCAACCGAACGTGGGTGGTTGATAGAGGGGAGACAGTCGAGTTCGTGGCCGGTGGTGGAGGTTTTCTGATGGTCGGTGGAGGGAGCAGCTGCCGTTGACAGGTTTGGACCGAGTTGCAGTGCTGAGTTCCAGGTTTCGAGTTTTAAACTCGAATTCGATTTCGAGTTGCTGTTGGAAGACTAGTGGTCGTGATGTGTTCATTTGATGATCGGCGACTGGTTGAAGTGCTAGTGGATGGCCGGAGATGGCCAGAGCCACGGTGCACGTGCACCGTGCATGTTGAAGCACTGATGAACTTTGGGTTTTGGGGAGAAGGTGCACTCGGGTTGAGCTCGAGTTATTCCAACACTTGACTCGAAGCAGGAGATGGAAAGACTCGAAGCAATTTGCTTTGCCTCGGGGTAATTTTAACAGGTTTCAGGTTTTTGAAACCCTGACTGGAATGTGAGAAAAAAAAAATTTAAAACAAGCTTAAAGTCAAAGTTCAAAACAAAGTTAATCAATGGATTCAAGTTCCTTTGATTTCAAATTTGTGACTTAAATCAGTTTTTTTTTATCTGAATATTTTAAACAAGTTCAAATCAAACAGCCTTTTAAAAGTAAATTGTTTTCAAATAAATATTTGAATTGATTTTTATAAAGTTCTATGATAAAAAGGATTTTGAATAAAGAACTAAAAACTTGAATTTTTGCAAGATAAAATAAAATGTAATTCAAAAGCTTAACTTCAAAATAAAGATGAAGTAATTGAGTTTAAAGGTTTTTTTTCCCCTTATATAAGCTTCCTATAAAAATAAATAAATAAATAAATGTTCTTTACATTTATTCTAAGGTTTATAAAATGATATTGAATTTGATTAATGTTTTAGATAGTTAATCAAATTTGAATCTTAAATTCAAATGGAATTTTTATTTTTATTTTAAAGTGTAAGGTTAAAAATACACTTAAATATTTATGAAATCATAAATAAAGAAATTAATTGTCTTAAGGATAATTAAGGCAATCAAATAATTTAATTTATAAAATAATTAAAGAATGATTAATCAAGGAGTTTAAGTATAATTACTTGATATAATTAAATTATGATTTATTAAAATAAGTGATTGGGATAAGCACTTATTGTAGCCAGTAAAGGACAATTAATTGAATGATATTAAATTAAAGATTTATTAATGAATGAGATATAATTAATTGAAGATTAATTAATTGTAAGTGGTTAATTATTAAAGTTAATTAACCAAGTGATTAAGATAAAATTACATTTAATGTAATTAGAATGTTGATTTATTTATAAAGACAATTAATTATTTTAAAATAATTATTTAATGAAATAAATTTAGGTTAAATAATTTTGTAATTAACCTAAGGTTAATCTAATTAATTTATTAATTAAGGATAATTAATTAAAGTGTTGATAAATTATTTATATCAAATTATTTGTGATTAATTTATAAATCAGAATTAGATAATAAATTCATATGTAATTAATTTACTAGGAAATAAATTGAATTGATTAGGATTGAACGAATAATTAATCCTGTTTATAAATGTTTATCAAATGCTTGACCTTACTTATGAATGATTGTATTGTATGAGATGCTTCGAATTGATTATCCTATCTGATTTGTGATATTTTGTTCTGTAGATTGAGCAGTGTATATTTATTTGCATTTGTACATTATCTGTGAATCTGTGAATGGACGATGAGCGTTATAAGTTTTATATCGCTTATCAACTATATTTCTATGTTCTGATCTGTGATGATTGAAATGATGTTGCACTATTGTGTTAAACCCCTGGACCACACTTATACACACACCAATATGGATTTCACGAGGAAATCAATTAAGTCACAGATTTTTGAAATAGTTTTAAATTTGAATATTTGAATTCAAATGTTTTGGAAATGGATTGGGTTTAAAGTGAAAAGCTTTTGAAATGGAATTTCATAAATGAAATTTATTTTGAATAACTCGATAAAATATGAAGTTGAATAATTTTGATTTGAACTTAAATTCAAGATTTGAAATTGAATTCTATGATTTAAAACTAGGGATTAAAAATGTTATACCAGTTATATACGGGTTAAACTATTTTAAAAGTATTGATTTAGGAATGTGAATATAATTCAAGAACTTTAACTCGTGTAAATTAATTGGATTTCTCTGAAACGAAAACTGTTTGTTTTCTCATAATAAAATCTTTCACATAAGAAATGAACTTCCAATTTGTGTTAAAAAGATTTCTAGTTTGAAATGAAGATGATTTCCAAGTTATAGAAACGATTTGAAAACTATAAGTTAAATCTTTGATTTAAAGATTTAACGGGTTAATCCTATCGAAATGAAATTGTTTTGGAAATCTATGAATGGATCATTTTGAAATAAATCTTTTTGTTTAAAGATTTGAAATGGTAATTGATTTAAACCATTTGGAAGAAAGTTTTGGGTAATAAGTTGTGACTTAATTGAAATCCCAATATCCATATATTTCTTGTAAATATTGCGCTCACTATTCGGTTTAGCCGGGAGAGGACCTTTGTGTCATATATCCCATTCCGAATATGTGATATGTCGTTATGGATAGCATTTGAAGACCGGTGTTGAAGACCGGATATTTTTGAAAGCGAAAGGACAACTCGTCGAATGTCTTTGCATCGACTGGTCCCCGGTATAGAGACTCCATATGTGATGGGGAGTCTAAACGTGATTTGTGAATATCCGGATTGCAAGGACTTCTTTGGAAGTGCCTTCGGTTCTGTTCGATCCCGGAACAGACTTGTATGGATAGTATGTCTGACATTACAATTTGAGATATAAAGCTGATTTCTTTCAAATATATTTCTGTTGGTGGCGGAGAATTTATTCTCTTAGCTTAACACCCTTCTCTGAGACGTACGAGCTCAGAGGTTATGTAGTTGAAGGTTATCAGTGATATATTCCCAAATTGGTAATGTGATATGCTGAGTGTTGCTGTGAAATGATCATTGTGTTGATTATTTGTGATAAGATCATTTATTCGATCGTCTATCCTGGTGATCATTTCTACGATCATTTGTTGACCCAAAGCATGGCTTTTGTATAAAGTATGTTTTTGTGGACGTGACTTCGTCGAGCCTCACACCTCGGGAATGGTCAAAACAGGAAAGATGCGGCAAGGTTATGAGGGGTAGCGCCCTTTAGGATATGTGCATTTCCTTCTGGAAAAGGGTGGTATCATGGTATGGAGCCCAGATACTTACTCATGTTGAAAACACTTTATGATTATGTGAATTGATTGCGAGCGCTCGGTGAAAGGTCCCAAAGGACCGGGGGATGGCATATTCGGTCAGTTGTTACTCAGTTAGGGGTAACCCGGCCTTGTGTTGGTAGAGATCCGGTTTGGTTCTCGGGGATGTCCATTCAGAGGCATTCTCATGTGGCAATGGGAAGTTCCTTGGCCTGATCATTCGTTGGAAATCCAAAGGAACAATACGAACCTTGTACAGTATTAGTTGTATAACCTGCCATGGAATGTGGCGGTAACCTGCTATTGAACATGGTTAGCTATAGTAGGCATACGATAATGGTCGTATGTTGGCTAAGACTTATATTCTACTTTCGAAATGAATTTTTCCTTACACTATGCACTAGTAATAATATCAAATGTTTCTTCTAATGCGTATCAAGCATCTTTGACTATCATAAGGAGAAATCTCATCCGATTCTGCGTTTGCATTGTGTGTGTGTGCGGGAGGCCTTATGGTAGTCTCATTTTTAAAAAACATTGCGAATTGACTTTGAAAATCTTTTGTTGAATGTTTTAAAAGATAAACTGTTTTTGTTGCTCACACCAGTCCCACGACTTACCGGAGTTTATTGTTTCTTTCCTAAACTCTGGGTGCTCATTATATTTATACACGAGCAGTCTAGAGTTGGGTTTTTATCAAATAGTCAGGTTTAGTAGATTATCTGGAGTTAGTTCAGTCTTTGGATCATACCGGACTTACTAAGCTTGGTGAATCGTTATTGGGGGTTTGAGCTATTGCTGGATTAGTTCTTGGAGATGGAGTCCAGATTTGGAGTTCTTCCTTGAAGACTTTTTTTTAGAGTTATTTGTTCCGCTGCTAGATGTAATCTATCGTTTTCTTTTCCGCTGCTGTTTTATTGTATCATATCTCTGATGTATGTTGATATCTATTGGATCACCTGTTGTATCTGATATTGTATCAAAGCTGTATATCAATGTATTATTCTTTTATTCCGCTGTGTTATTTACTTAATGTCGTTATAAGCTCTGGCGAATCGGATTTGAACGGTCGAATCTATGGCATTCGAATACGATTTGAAGTATGGATGTCGATTTTCGAGCGGGCAAAATCCGCGTCGTTACATTTGGTATCAGAGCCAAGGGTTGGAACTTTAGCTCAGGAGTATAACACATTAAGTAGTTCATTAGAGATAGGGTGAAGCATACCCTAGAATGAGTAATCCCTAAGATATCCATTTGAACGACTCAGTAAATTCTCTTACTATCCACTGATAGTGAGTATGAGTGCAAGAAGAGAACGAGATAGGGGAGAGGGAAATACGACTATAAATGGTCAATACCCTGTGACAGTGGAAACAACTTTCTTATCAATTTTCTTTGATTCGTTCTGAATTCTTTTGATTGCTTCGGGGCAGCTCCAGAAGAAGTTTCGATATGATGTGGCTCTACGATTCGTTATAGAAAATCCTTATCTTTATCGATTTCTTATCAATTTCTGATTTAAACTTTAATGAATTTGAAATTTAGAATTAAAATTTTGAACAAATTGGAAATTTGAAATTGAGTTAAATTGATTAATAGAAGAAGAAGCTAAATCGAATTGTATTGATAAAACGATTTTGGTTGAGAACAAATTTTGAATTTCTGTTATAACTTCTTGGGTAGAATAAAATATGAAATATAAACTTTGATGTATTTCTCAACATATAAAATTCTAAACTTAAGATCTTAATATTTGGATTTTGATTTTAATTGTAGAGAACAAATAGCGTTAGCCGAGGAGGAAAGGTCAGGAGAGTGGGTGATTATGCTTCATCCAGTAGGGTACGAGATGATGAAGGTGAGTCATCAGTTCATAGGGAATTCCCAGTGGAGCCTATAGTGCAACCCCAACCACCAGTAGAAGAAGAAGAAGTGGAGGAATTCGAAGAAGAGTTCGAGGAAGAATTCGAAGAAGAAGAGTTCGAGGAAGAATTCGAAGAAGAAGTTGAGGAGGAATTCGAGGAAGAGGTTAAGGCGGAAGAAGAACCTGACGTGGAGGAAGAGTCCGAAGGTGACGAAGCAATTCATTGGGATTTGGATAATGCCGTGGATGATGATGATCCCATTGAGGACGAGGAGTTAAATGGTGGGTATCTTATTCTGGAAGAATCTGATCAAGAGGAGATTTTTGAGACAGATGATAAGGTTGAAGTGATGGACCTGTCAGGGCCTGAGAGGGAGGGTTCTGACAGTGAGGATTGGTAGTTGGTCGGTTTGACTTATTTTGGGGTATTTATATAGGTATTTTGGACTTGAGATCGTAGTAAGGGCGGATGTTAGTGGGTTATGTATGACTATAACTCATGTACTAATATTTTGAGTAGTGTTTAATATAAAATATATTATGAATGGCCTGAAAACATCCATGTGTTACTAGTATAATTTGAATTACCGTTAGTCTATTTTGTGTGTGTATAATTCGAGAGACGAGCTGTACAATTTCGAGGACGAAATTCTTTTAAGGGGGGAAGTCTGTAACGACCCAGGATTTTTTTTTACAAATTTAAATTGATAATTTAAATGAATTTTTGAATAAAAGATTGTAGAATTAATTATAAATGGAAGCGAGTTTCCTCGATTCAAATAGAAAATATATTAAGTCAAATTGATTTGAAAATTTGCATATATGTATATATATGAGAATATATATATATATATATATATATATATATATATATATATATATATATTTGAGCATATATGAGTAAATTTAAAATTTTATATATATATATATATATATATTTGATTTGAATTTAAATACTATATATGTATGTGTATATAGAAAAATATAAAAAAATAAACAAATGCATGCATATAAACATAATTAAAATAGAAATTTTTGCAATACAAAGTAAACTAAACAAAACCAAAATCTAAAGCAATGTAAATAATAGGATTAAATGTATAGGCAAACAAAGAAATAAAAGTAAGTATTAATAATAGATATAAATCTAAGAAAAAAAATGACAGTAAACAAAACAAAACAAAAGACAAAAACAAAAGAAAAGGTAACAAATCAAATACAAGGGCTTGTAAATTAAATCAAGCAAGTTAAAATTTATCTTAGTAAACAAAATAATTAGAGTTAGAAAAGCAAAGGCAAGTAAGTTATGTTATGTACATATAGGAGTAAAAACAAACCTGGTAATGCAAATAAATAAAACAAGTACAAGCAAAAGCAACATGCTTCTGTAATGTAGCCGAGACAAAGGAAATAAAATATGCCTTTAAAACGAATACAAAAAAATAATCCAAACCATACCTTTACATATTTGTACAGCCGAGACAAGAAAGAAAGAAAAAGTAAAAGTAAACAAATGCATAACGAAGTACTGATGCATTTAATGTTTACACCTCTAGCCTATAACAAAAAAATACTATCACTTGTACCTGCACACCTCTTTCTTTCTATATGTGTACAGCTTTAGTTCACAAGGCTGAGCATACTTGTAAACATTTTCTCAAATTCTTCAAACATTTTCAAAGCAGAAATAAGTATCAAGCATGCAAAGAGTTCAACTTCATTAGCAAAGCAAAATTCCAAATTTACAAGTTCCAGGGAAATAGAAGAAAAGCTTCAGATAAACCAAACTATAACTTGTAAACTCCTGGATTTAAGCAATGATTTGGAAGGTGAGTATCATTATTTTAAAATTATAAGTATATGAATATGGATTTAATGGTTAAGCTCTGAAATAAGTATGCCTTGCCTATATGTATATTTCTGTGTATATGTGAATGGATGTTTGGTTATTTGTTGTAACCTCTGTAACAATCTGTTTCTTTCTTCTGGTTTCAAAGAGTTTAAAACAAACAAACAAACAAAATTTCAAACTCTCCATTTAATCACTGCGAAACTATGGCGTTTAAAACCAGCTAGTTTAGTTTTAAACATTATCTAGTTTTTAAAACAAGTTATGGTATTCTAAGTTTAGAAAGGTACTGGAAACAGGAAATACAGTTAAAACCTTAACTATGTGATAAATTCAAACATCATGAATTGTCGATTCAAGTTTACAAACTGGTTGCTTAATCAAATTTAGGATTTTTAAAACTCGAATCATATTTTTTTGTAATAGAATGAGTGGGCATTACTGTGTTGAACGAAAAATGGGTTTTGGTCAAGATAGGGTGGTCGGAAGCACTAGGTTGGTCGGGGCTGCGTGAAGTGGTGGAGGAGCGTATGGAGGTGCTGAAAAAAATGGGTGGTGGCGTCAGTGATGAAGGTGGTGGCGATGGCCATGGTTCAAAGTTTCTAAACCTAATTTGGACGTGGGGACTTGATTTGATTCGTTCGACCTTTGTGGTCGACCGAGTGCAACCGGACGTGGGTGGTTGATAGAGGGGAGACAGTCGAGTTCGTGGCCGGTGGTGGAGGTTTTCTGGTGGTCGGTGGAGGGAGCAGCTGCCGTTGACAGGTTTGGACTGAGTTGCAGTGCTGAGTTCCAGGTTTCGAGTTTTAAACTCGAATTCGATTTCGAGTTGCTGTTGGAAGACAGGTGGTCGTGATGTGTTCATTTGATGATCGGCGATTGGTTGAAGTGCTAGTGGATGGCCGGAGATGGCTAGAGCCACGGTGCACGTGCACCGTGCATGTTGAAGCACTGATGAACTTTGGGTTTTGGGGAGAAGGTGCACTCGGGTTGAGCTCGAGTTATTCCAACACTTGACTCGAAGCAGGAGATGGAAAGGCTTGAAGCAATTTGCTTTGCCTCGGGGTAATTTTAACAGGTTTCAGGTTTTTGAAACCCTGACTGGAATGTGAGAAAATTTTTTTTTAAAACAAGCTCAAAGTCAAAGTTCAAAACAAAGTTAATCAATGGATTCAAGTTCCTTTGATTTCAAATTTGTGACTTAAATCAGTTTTTTTTTTATCTGAATATTTTAAACATGTTCAAATCAAACAGCCTTTTAAAAGTAAATTGTTTTCAAATAAATATTTGAATTGATTTTTATAAAGTTCTATGATAAAAAGGATTTGAATAAAGAATTAAAAACTTGAATTTTTGCAAGATAAAATAAAATGTAATTCAAAAGCTTAACTTCAAAATAAAGATGAAGTAATTGAGTTTAAAGGTTTTTTTTCCCTTTATATAAGCTTCCTATAAAAATAAATAAATAAATAAATGTTCTTTACATTTATTCTAAGGTTTATAAAATGATATTGAATTTGATTAATGTTTTAGATAGTTAATCAAATTTGAATCTTAAATTCAAATGGAATTTTTATTTTTATTTTAAAGTGTAAGGTTAAAAATACACTTAAATATTTATGAAATCATAAATAAAGAAATTAATTGTCTTAGGGATAATTAAGGCAATCAAATAATTTAATTTATAAAATAATTAAAGAATGATTAATCAAGGAGTTTAAGTATAATTACTTGATATAATTAAATTATGATTTATTAAAATAAGTGATTGGGATAAGCACTTATTGTAGCCAGTAAAGGATAATTAATTGAATGATATTAAATTAAAGATTTATTAATGAATGAGTTATAATTAATTGAAGATTAATTAATTGTAAGTGGTTAATTATTAAAGTTAATTAACCAAGTGATTAAGATAAAATTACATTTAACGTAATTAGAATGTTGATTTATTTATAAAGACAATTAATTATTTTAAAATAATTATTTAATGAAATAAAATTAGGTTAAATAATTTTGTAATTAACCTAAGGTTAATCTAATTAATTTATTAATTAAGGATAATTAATTAAAGTGTTGATAAATTATTTATATCAAATTATTTGTGATTAATTTATAAATCAGAATTAGATAATAAATTCATATGTAATTAATTTACTAGGAAATAAATTGAATTGATTAGGATTGAACGAATAATTAATCCTGTTTATAAATGTTTATCAAATGCTTGACCTTACTTATGAATGATTGTATTGTATGAGATGCTTCGAATTGATTATCCTATCTGATTTGTGATATTTTGTTCTGTAGATTGAGCAGTGTATATTTATTTGCATTTGTATATTATCTGTGAATCTGTGAATGGACGATGAGCGTTATAAGTTTTATATCACTTATCAACTATATTTCTATGTTCTAATCTGTGATGATTGAAATGATGTTGCACTATTGTGTTAAACCCCTGGACCACACTTATACACACACCAATATGGATTTCACGAGGAAATCGATTAAGTCACAGATTTTTGAAATAGTTTTAAATTTGAATATTTGAATTCAAATGCTTTGGAAATGGATTGGGTTTAAAGTGAAAAGCTTTTGAAATGGAATTTCATAAATGAAATTTATTTTGAATAACTCGATAAAATATGAAGTTGAATAATTTTGATTTGAACTTAAATTCAAGATTTGAAATTGAATTCTATGATTTAAAACTAGGGATTAAAAATGTTATACCAGTTATATACGGGTAAAACTATTTTAAAAGTATTGATTTAGGAATGTGAATATAATTCAAGAACTTTAACTCGTGTAAATTAATTGGATTTCTCTGAAACGAAAACTGTTTGTTTTCTCATAATAAAAGCTTTCACATAAGAAATGAACTTCTGATTTGTGTTAAAAAGATTTCTAGTTTGAAATGAAGATGATTTCCAAGTTATAGAAACGATTTGAAAGCTATAAGTTAAATCTTTGATTTAAAGATTTAACGGGTTAATCCTATCGAAATGAAATTGTTTTGGAAATCTATGAATGGATCGTTTTGAAATAAATCTTTTTGTTTAAAGATTTGAAATGGTAATTGATTTAAACCATTTGGAAGAAAGTTTTGGGAAATAAGTTGTGACTTAATTGAAATCCCAATATCCATATATTTCTTGTAAATATTGCGCTCACTATTCGGTTTAGCCGGGAGAGGACCTTTGTGTCATATATCCCATTCTGAATATGTGATATGTCGTTATGGATAGCATTTGAAGACCGGTGTTGAAGACCGGATATTTTTGAAAGCGAAAGGACAACTCGTCGAATGTCTTTGCATCGACTGGTCCCCGGTATAGAGACTCCATATGTGATGGGGAGTCCAAACGTGATTTGTGAATATCCGGATTGCAAGGACTTCTTTGGAAGTGCCTTCGGTTCTGTTTGATCCCGGAACAGACTTGTATGGATAGTATGTCTGACATTACAATTTGAGATATAAAGCTGATTTCTTTCAAATATATTTCTGTTGGTGGCGGAGAATTTATTCTCTTAGCTTAACACCCTTCTCTGAGACGTACGAGCTCAGAGGTTATGTAGTTGAAGGTTATCAGCGATATATTCCCAAATTGGTAATGTGATATGCTGAGTGTTGCTGTGAAATGATCATTGTGTTGATTATTTGTGATAGGATCATTTATTTGATCGTCTATCCTGGTGATCATTTCTATGATCATTTGTTGACCCAAAGCATGGCTTTTGTATAAAGTATGTTTTTGTGGACGTGACTTCGTCGAGCCTCACACCTCGGGAATGGTCAAAACAGGAAAGATGCGGCAAGGTTATGAGGGGTAGCGCCCTTTAGGATATGTGCATTTCCTTCTGGAAAAGGGTGGTATCATGGTATGGAGCCCAGATACTTACTCATGTTGAAAACACTTTATGATTGTGTGAATTGATTGTGAGCGCTCGGTGGAAGGTCCCAAAGGACCGGGGGATGGCATATTCGGTCAGTTGTTACTCAGTTAGGGGTAACCCGGCCTTGTGTTGGTAGAGATCCGGTTTGGTTCTCGGGGATGTCCATCCAGAGGCATTCTCATGTGGCAATGGGAAGTTCCTTGGCCTGATCATTCGTTGGAAATCCAAAGAAACAATACGAACCTTGTACAGTATTAGTTGTATAACCTGCCATGGAATGTGGCGGTAACCTGCTATTGAACATGGTTAGCTATAGTAGGCATACGATAATGGTCGTATGTTGGCTAAGACTTATATTCTACTTTCGAAATGAATTTTTCCTACACTATGCACTAGTAATAATATCAAATGTTTCTTTTAATGCGTATCAAGCATCTTTGACTATCATAAGGAGAAATCTCCTCCGATTCTGCGTTTGCATTGTGTGTGTGTGCGGGAGGCCTTATGGTAGTCTCATTTTTAAAAAGCATTGCGAATTGACTTTGAAAATCTTTTGTTGAATGTTTTAAAAGATAAACTGTTTTCGTTGCTCACACCAGTCCCATGACTAATCCGGAGTTTATTGTTTCTTTCCTAAACTCTGGGTGCTCATTATATTTATACACGAGCAGTCTAGAGTTGGGTTTTTTTCAGATAGTCAGGTTTAGTAGATTATCTGGAGTTAGTTCAGTCTTTGGATCACACCAGACTTGCTAAGCTTGGTGAATCGTTATTGGGGGTTTGAGCTATTGCTGGATTAGTTCTTGGAGATGGAGTCCAGATTTGGAGTTCTTCCTTGAAGACTTTTTTTTAGAGTTATTTGTTCCGCTGCTAGATGTAATCTATCGTTTTCTTTTCCGCTGCTATTTTATTGTATCATATCTCTGACGTATATTGATATCTATTGGATCACCTGTTGTATCAGATATTGTATCAAAGCTGTATATCAATGTATTATTCTTTTATTCCGCTGTGTTATTTACTTAATGTCGTTATAAGCTCCGGCGAATCGGATTTGAACGGTCGAATCTATGGCATTCGAATACGATTTGAAGTATGGATGTCGATTTTCGAGCGGGCAAAATCCGCGTCGTTACAGGCCAACTCCCTGCCGATGAAAACTTTGCCATGCAACTAACCATAAAAGATTCCAATGAGGAGAAAGTCCATATGGCAGCAAAGAACGCCTCTTTGAAAGAGAAGTTAAAGAAGAACAAGGCTTCTTTGGATGTGGCAGTCAATACCTTTTCAGATGCTAAGCAGCGAGTATCCCAATTTCTTGATTCTACCCTTGAAGAGATCATGATGAATTCTTTCGAGGAGCTCTTGATGCTTGCTTATGCCGATAATATTGACAAGTGCCCTAAGCTAGGCTTCCCCTTGCTCGATTTTGCCCTTGTTGATAGAGTAATGGGCAAGATTAACCTAATGAAGCAGGGGATTGGTGCTGTCGAAGAGGAGGAAGTCAACGCCACCAAGATTCTTTTCTTTGAAGTCCCTACATTGGAAGTCGAATCTGACTCAATAGATGAAGGTGACAAAGATAATGCTACCGAGGAAGAGGGGAAAAATGATGATGATGATAAGGACAACGATAATGATGATGATGATAATGTCATTGGCGGCCAAGGTTTAGGTGGTGACGGAGAAGGCCATACTGAGTCTTCTAACAAAGATAGAGACAGCAATATAAGAGCTACTAAGAAAGAGCCATCTCCTTACATTGTAGTCCCACCTGAATCTGTTGCCCCCTCTGTTATCAAGAGTATCCTGCTTCTATTATTGTCGAAGAACCAAGAGAAAAAGAGTAGGTTACTCAAACTTCTGTCCCGATATCTCAGGTACGGGATTCTCTATTTAAACAACATTTACTTCGAATGTATTAATAGTGTAAATCATTTATTTTAGATAAGGAAGAAATCTGTCCTCTCCTATAAAACCAAACTTAAAAGAAAACAAGCAGAGGTAAACATATTATATAGCTAGTTAGATAGGCAAATAAGGGAGCACAATGTAATTTTCGATAAACATCATAGGCTTAATAGAAGTGCATAGTGCTGGTGTCTTTTAAACATCAATAACATGCCCCCTACTAAGGAGAGCGCACATTCCTTACGATGCTCTCCTAAAAGAGAATTGGGAGTTAATCACTTCATTTTGGATGTTGATTGCAGAGGAAATTTTTGTCAACTTTCTAGATAAGGCCTATTGTAGACACCCAATTGTTGACTTTTCATATTCAGGTGAATTTAGAGGGGCTCTACTTAGACGCTTTCATAAGAGCTACTTGGATGAATTCGGATCGGACCCGCATCCTGGAGCTTGTTGGAACTTACCACGAGTCGGATCCAATCCCCAAGATCTTTCTCCTAAAAAACTTATGTATTACAAGAACAAATTTGTCTCTGAATTATTTTCTATTTCTATCTTGTATGAAACAGATGAATAACTGTAAACATGCAATAATATGTGGATTTGCAAACATTTGTTTTAGTCTTTGTAAGATCCTGGTATTTTTAACCATTCGCATCCACACATGCCGGATTTTAATTGCTCAAAATGCCTGATTGTTAATTTATATTTGGAAAAACTCAACATATACAATATATAAATAAATCATAGAATCGCAAACATAGAGTAATATACAATATGCAGTGGAAACAAAAGAATAATAGTTCATGAAGCTAATATATATATAACAGAGTTAAATAAGATACAACATAAGTCTCAAATACAATAGTCAAATACAAGATCAGAATATATCACAGGAATCAATTGAATAACTGCAAGCTGAAAAGATGTAGATGGATCTCCAAATGAAGTCCAACTCCAAAAGTGAGTCTTAAAAGTTGTATCACTCAGTCTGACCCAAGTGTAAAGCAAAACACAAAACACTCGAGTCAGGATTTACATTCTTATATCAGTAAATCCAACTCAAGTGTAATATCAACTGAAATACAAGTAACTTAAATGATGTTTGGGAATCCATCCTCTAAGGATCCGTAGAACTATCTACTATCTAGAAATATATGCTATTAACAACCAAACGTCATTATAGCACCATGGTCATTTCAAAATAATTTATACTTCAAAACGAAAATATCATATCCATTTATAAACTATATCAAAACAATATCATTCTTCACTTCAAATATTATCTATTTCCAGAATCATAACATCTTCAAAGTTATAACACTTCCGAAATTATAAAGCATAGAAATTATAACATTTTGGAAATCACAATATTTAATAACATAATACTGTGAAATTCATAAGTTTGAAATCATAACTTCCCACTTGAGCCATTTAGGTATAGAAAAATAGTATATACATAATAAAATAGTCTATAAATAAAATAGTTTATATGTAAAATAGTTATAATTAAAATAGTTTATATTAAAAATATCCTATAAAGTAAAATATACAAATAGTTATAAATATAATTTAAAACACTTTATATAATAAATAGCTTCCTCAATTTCACAAATTTATTCAAATCAACTCGAATTCCAAATTAAAATTTAATTCAATCTCAATTCATCAATTTTAACTCAATTCAGTTTGTCAATAAACCATTTCAAATTATATTGATTTCAAATACATATCTTTAACCACAAATAAACCATTTCAATTTCAATATATTTCAAAGCTTTAAATATTCAAACATTTCAAAACTAGATTTGAAAATTTCATATATATATCAGATTCACTTTACTATTATTTATTTTTAAATATTTACTTAATCTTTCAAATAACATTTATATAAAGTACAAATTTCAAATTTAAATAAAACTAGATATACCATATCAATTTGTGCAAATTTGAAATATTCATTTAAATCATTTTTTACCAAAATCAAGTTATAAAATCATATCTTTAAAATCCAAATTTAACAAATTTCAAAATCAAATTTATTTGAGTATAATTCTTAAATAAAGTGAATTTCAAACCAATTTCTATTTCTCTTTCCATCCTCAATTTTAATAAAATCATTATAAACTCTATATTTAAAAATATAAATTTAAATAAATACTTAAATATATTATATATTTTAATTAAATTCAACTTTGTTAAGTCAACTTTAACAAATCAAATCTTATTATTAAACTTATTTATATATTTTTCAAATAGTAAAATTGTAAGTAAAATCTTAAAATTAATAATTCCAAAACTAACTTATAAATTTAAAATTTCCAAACAAAAAATTTTAAAAATCAAAATGTAACCTTTATAAAAATAACATATATATATAGACACACACACACACACACACATATATATATATATATACATCTTAAAGTCAATATTTATTAAAACGAAAATAATCATTTTAAAACCTTGGAAATCATTTCAAAATATATATATATATTGACCAGCAGTGTTTGTATGTACTTTTCTATCCTATGGTCAACTGATAAGGATATTTATCATTTCAATCTGCAATTTAAATATATGTGGTTATATATCATTTCAACCTGTAATCCCAAATTCAATTCAATGAAAATCGCATAGGTTTATCATTTTAACCCATAACGATTTTTTCATATTCTACAGATCGTTTGGGTATGTATCATTTCAACCCATAGGGAGTTCCAAACTAACAGGGAACTTGCAGAGCGAAAACAAATGTGATAATAATATAACATGCATATATCAATAATATAAATAACAGATAATGGTGGTTGATGTCACACATGAACAGATACAGCTAATAACACACACACACACACACACACATATATATATATATATATATATATATATATATTAATGTGAATAACTAACAGCAGCATATTTCAATTGTCGTTTCAACTGAAATCAAATTTAATAAATATAATAAAGTTTATCGTTAGGGATTGCTCACCTTTCGAGACTAGAGATGAACGAGAATGAGATGAGTTACAAATCCAAGCACAAAATCTCAAAATAAGGCAAGATTGAATAGACGAACGAAGCTGATAAATAGGAATTGACGAAAAGAAATCAGAACTGGATCGATGGAGATAAATAGTATAAGTGAACTTATATATATACACAACTAGTTATAACTATTTACATATATAAAACATATCCTAAATACAAACACATTTTAAATTGAATATATATATACATTTAAAAATCATTGCTTTAAATAATAAAAAATAAAACAAACATATCTACATAATTAAATTTGAAAAAAATACAGATATATATACACCAATTATTGAAGAAATCTTCATCAAAACTTATATAAACTTTATACATATACTAACATCTATAAACCTGAAACAAAATTATTCTTATATATATATATACTTTCATACAGCATATATATTATAAAATCAACAATGTAGACTTATAAAATATACATCGTTTTTATATAAATCATGAACAACTATATACATAACAGCTCATTTTATATAAACTGATATAATACCCATATAGACTCATATAAAAAAATTGCTTAAAATACACATATTTAAAATCAATCTTTAACTTACATATATTTTTTAATATTTTTATGTTAAACTTATAAACACATAAATCAATAATTTAATAACAATCAATATTTAAGGTTATATACACTTAAATAACTCGCATGCATATACTTCAAACTCATCATAGATATATATACATGTACATTATTAACTAATATGTAAACTGTTATTGCAATTATCTATACTACTAATAAAGAAAATTCATTGAACTAATCTACTCGGTGTCTTTTTGAAATTTCGAAACTGCCGTTACCCGTGTGTGAAGCACGGTCCCATACTAGTATATATAAAATAAAGCCGTGATAGCAGAAAAAATCAAAGCCAAGCACATCACTAATATAAGTAATCAACAATATATGTACATATATTTATGTAATTTTTTTTTCAATACTAAACCAATATCCTCTCTATACTGAGGCAAACATAAAAGTACACTGGAAAAATATCTATATTAGTACTATATATAAGCTTTATACACAAACAGATTGATCATAAATTTTTATATAACCCTTATAACAGATAAATTAAGAATCAAAATCTATATGTGTCATATTTGAACCACTACAAAATCACTTCATATACTACTTAGGTCGATAAACACTTATAACTGCAATATAGACACTTATTTATACTATAACTAAATATAAAAAATATATACGAAACTGTTATATATACATAACTATAAAAAAACTGACATAAAAATATCATATACAAATCTGATCTTAACAAAATATGTACCAGCAACACAACTATATAAATATGTATAACAAAGAGGCTACAGCGAATATATATAATACATATGTGAACTCAAACCGACCATATAACTTATACAAACTATATAAACTTTATATACGAAACAAATAATACTATATATACACTGCTTACAAACTTAATAATATAAGTACATATTATATTATATAAACGCTTATCTATCAAGGGGGAGGCTAGATTTCCTTTCATTGGGATTGCGAAAATGAAATTTACAGCCGAAAGAAAAATTATATATTTTTTTAACAGAAGATTGAAAATGGACGAAACAAATTATATTAATAGGTGGGAAGAGAAAAAGACAATAGCTACATTAATAAATGTTGATGGCTATTGGATTAGTGTATGGTGAAAAATGAATGGTCACTGAAATACCAAAAGCCAAAATTTCGGTACTGATCCGTTTGACCGTTTCATGGTGTCTGCAACATATCAGACCCAAAACACACAGACAAATAGACTACAGAGATTAGCATGACAAGATGATCAAAACAATATATGGATATCAGTAGTACAATCATCTGGTCAAAAGTCGATAATCGATACCGAAAATGCTGCTAATCCGTCAAAAATAAGATAAACGAAGCAACAACAGTCCAAATTTGGAGAAGTAAAATATGAGGTCTCACTCAAAAGGTGATTTAAAAATTTATTGTACAAAAATATTTAGGTTTGGAAACATTTTATTATCATCATTTTTAACTGATTTAAATTTAAATAGAATTTTCACAATAAAATAAACTTCCATATTTTCTGATGAAAATTTACCATTTGTTATGTTTATATATACGTATTCAAAATATTAAATTTTTATTTCCAAATTCAAATATTTAAAACTTCTCAAAATTTCAATTAATTACATAAATGAAATAAATAAAAATATACGGGTCGTTACACTCTCCCCCACTCAAAACTTTTCATCCCCGAAAAGGAAGGTGGTAGGAAAATAGGAACAGCCAGAAAGAAAATTAAATAGATTGAAATACAAAAGAAATAATTAATTTAAACCATATAAGTTTCAATTTAAATTAAAATATATTCAATAATTGATTTCAAAATCAAGGTATTTCATTAAGTTGATTTAATTTCAATTTATTAATTCCCTCAAAACAAAATTTATTTTATTTATCCTATTTATTTATTATCTCAATATCCTATTTATCTTAATTAACATTTATATAATCATAAATTAAACATTTATTTATAACCACTCAAGTTTATTTATAAAATCATTTTATACTCTATATTATCCAATTACATATTCAACGTTTGAATAATTAGGTAAGTTATATTAGAATGAAATTAGGCATTTTACAAGTAAAATCTTTTTCTCTAACTCAATTATTTCAAGTTTTAAATATTTATTCAAAATTTTGGCTTCATTTTATAATTGAAATCATTTCTTAACACAAATTTTGGAATTAAATTTCTAATTAATTTCAAACTATTTAGAGATAAATATATATATTATATACCAAATCAAATTTAATATCATATACCTATACATATATAAATCAAATCATACTTCAGAAATTCAAATCAACTTCATTTCCCAAAGTAAAAGTGTAGCAAAGCTACAGAATGATCTCTCCAGTCTGAAACTCAAAAATGAATGTCAATGATGTTGGACTCATCACCGAAATTATTTTTCAGCGACAATGAAGAGAGTACAGATTTAAAACGTTTAAAAATCCAATGGAAATGATTTTCTGTTTGAAAATACTTCAAATAATAACATCTTAAAAAACTTTAAAACAAAAGTTTTGAAATCATCGAAAATTGAATTCTCAAATTATTAATTTATATTAATTTAAATTCCAAACCAATTTATAAACCATATTGTACATAAATCGACGGTATTTAAAACATTTTAAAGTATTTATAAAAAAATATCCTTTATATAATACTTTATCAAAATACTTCTATAACTCGATGTCTTAATAGGTTTATCCTCGTTCTTGCAGATTCTAGTCATGCCTTGATCAGACGCAACGCTAGAATTCTACAAGTACTTAGTAGACCTGTTTCAACACCCAATGAAAAATATTTAAAAATAGGTATGAGATATATCGCTCAAAATCCAATGTCAAATGATAATAATACGATAACAGTGGCCCGCTGTTGATCTAGTATTTACGCAATGGGCACAAAACTTTCCAGAAGATCTTTCTACCTTTTGGATTCTAGAAAAATATCGTAGCCATTTCGTAAACAAGGGACCATCGACCCCTGCTGCAGTGGTACGCTGCTGATTCAATGATTTACGCAATGGATGCACTTCGTTCCCAGAAGATCCATAAACAACAGATCCTTGGATCGAAAGTGCCATTATTGGGTATACTAAAGAACCGTCTACTCTGGAAAATAAATCGAGGAACCCATGAGTTTACGTCCGGACAAACATATCAGTTCGAATCCATTTCTGAATTCACCCGTCCACTAGGGTTTATTAATCGAATCCATTCCTGGATTCTCCAAGTCCATCTGGGTCGAAGCATATCATACTATACTTCTCTACGGAGGGTACTTCCCCATACCTCTTACTTCAAAATATAACATACGATATATTGTACCCTTTCAAAATCATAACTTCAAATACCCCATCTGTATAAATTCCACTATATATAAGATTTCTTTTCAGATAAAGTACTTTTCAAAATCGATAATCTCAAATATATCAAATAATTCTTATATAAATTTCGTTATATATAAGATTTCATTTCTTCGGATCGATTACCTTCAAAAATTAACGATTTCAAAGCTAATTTTACTTATATAAACTCCATATTATACAAGAATCAAAATTTTCCAAAATCAATTTCGTTGTATGAAAAGCCATATGAGGTTAAAAATTAGAGGTTTCCTAATCGAAGAGAACTCAAATCAAGAAACAGACTCGGTAGTTAGATATGATAATTAAATTACAAAAGGCGAAAATGGATAGCCTTATATTAATCGCGGGTGACCTTAACCGAGTCAACCGTGACTTCAAGAATAAGATCGATGTAGAATTATAAGGCAAATAGGCACTCGATCGCAAGAGATAGAATTCAGGCATAAATATAGCAGCATCTAAACTAAGGATATAGAAATCTTCGGTAAATCAATGCCCATTGTAAAGGAGTTTCACTCCTTTGCAAATCATTCTAAGATTGGAGGGACCGCCGATTCATTATAGAGATCAACAGGAGTGGAGTTATAGGATACTCCAAAATCAAAAGAACACGAATAGGAAGATAAAGTTGGATTCCAGAACAAAAGTGGAGTCCCGAATCAAACAAGAAGATATTCAAGCTCGAACGAAAGTAATTCTGTAATTAAATTTACTCTATATGCTAAGTTTTGCCTAAAACCGGAGCTCTGATACCAAATGCAACATCCTGGTATTTTCAACACTTCGCGTCCACATGCCAGGTTTGAATTGCTCAAAATACCAAATTGTTAATTTTATTTGGCAAAACTCAGCATATACAGTAAATAAATAAATCATAAAATGACAGATACAAAGTAATATACAATATGCAGCGGAAACAAAAGAATAGTAGTTCATGAAGCTACTATATATACAACAAAGTTAAATAAGATACAACAGAAGTCTCAAATACATTAGTCAAATACAAGATCAAAATACATAACAGGAATCAACTGAATAACTGCAAGCTGAAAAGATGTAGAAGGATCTCCAAACGAAGCTCCAACTGTAGAGGTGAGTCTCAAAAGCTGTATCACTCAGTCTGACCCGAGTGTAAAGCAAAACACAAAACACTCGAGTCAGGATTTACATTCTTATATCAACAAATCCAACTCAAGTGTAATATCAACTGAAATACAAGTAACTTAAAGGATATTTGAGATTCCCGTCCTCTAAGGATCTGTGGAACTATCTACTATGTAGAAATATACGATATTAACACCAAATGTCATTATAACACCGTGGTCATTTCAAAATAATTTATACTTCAAAACAAAAATATCATATCCATTTCAAAACATATCAAAACAATATCATTCTTCACTTCAAATATTATTTATTCCCAAAATCATAGCATCTTTAAAGTTATATCACTTTAAAAATTATAAAGCACAGAAATTGTAACATTTTGGAAATTACAACATTTAATAACATAATACTTTGGAATTCATCAGTTTGAAATCATAACTTTCCACTTGAGCCATTTAGATATAGAAAAATACTACATATATGATAAAATAGTTTATAAATAAAATAGTTTATAAATAAAATAGTTATAAGTTAAAATAGTTTATACTAAAAATAGTTTATAAAGTAAAATATTTAAATAGTTATAGATATAATTTAAAATACTTTATATAATAAATAGCTTCCTCAACTTCACAAATCGATTTAAATCAACTCGAATTCCAAATTTAAATTTAATTCAATCTCAATTCATCTATTTCAACTCAATTTAGTTTCTCAATAAATCATTTCAAATTATATCGATTTCAAATACAGATCTTTAACCACAAATAAACCATTTCAATTTCAATATATTTCAAAGCTTTGAATATTCAAATATTTCAAAACTAGAATTGAGAATTTTATATATATATATATATATATCAAATTCACTTTACTATTATTTACTTTGAAATTTTTACTTAATTTTGCAATTAACATTTAAATAAATTTCAAATTTCAAATTTAAATAAAACTAAATATACCATTTCAATTAATTTAAATTTGAAATATTCATTCAAATCACTTTTAATCAAAATCAAGTCATAAAATCATATCTTTAGAATCCAAATTTAGTAAATTTCAAATCAAATTTATTTGAGTATAATTCGTAAATAAATTCAATTTCAAACCAATTTCTATTTCTCTTTCCATCCTAAATTTTAATAAAGTCATTATAAACTCTATATTTAAAAATATAAATTTAAATAAATACTTAAGCATATTATATATTTTAATTAAATTAAATTTATTTAATCAACTTTAATAAATCAAATATTATTATCAAACTTATTTATATATATTTTTGAAATAGTAAAATTGTAGGTAAAATTTTAAAATTTATAATTCCAAAACTAACTTATAAATTCAAAATTTCCAAACAAAAAATTTTAAAAATCAAAATTTGACATTTATAAAAATAACATATGTATAATATATATATATATATCTTAAAATCAATATTTATTAAAACAGAAAATATTCATTTCAAAACCTTGGAAATCATTTCAGAATATATATATTGACCAACGGTGCCTGTATGTACTTCTCTGTCCTATGGTCAAGTGATACAGATATTTAATATTTCAATCTGCAATTTAAATATATATGGGTATATATCATTTCAACTCGTGATCCCAAATTCAATTCAACGAAAATCGCTTGGGTTTATCATTTCAACCCATAATGATTATCTCCTTTTCTACAGATCTTTCAGGAATGTATCATTTCAACCCATAGAGAATTCTAAACAAACAGGGAACTTGAAGAGTGAAAACAGAAGTGATAATAACATAACATGCATATATCATAAATATAAATAATAGATAATGGTGTTAGATGTCACAGCTGAATAGAATAGCATATATATGTCAATGTAAATAACTAACAACAGTATGTTTCAATTGAAATCGAATTTAGTAAATATAACAAAGTTAATCGTGAGTGATAGCTCACCTTACGAGGCTAGAGATGAACGAGAATGAGATGAGTTACCAATCCAAGCACGAAATCTCAAAACAAGGCAAGATTGAATCAAAGAACGAAGCTGATAAATAGGAATTGACGAAATCAAATCAGAACTGGATCGATGGATATAAATAGTATAAGTGAACTTATATATATATATATATAACTAATTATAACTATTTACATATATAAAACATATCCTAAATACAAACACATTTAAAATTAAATATATTTATACACACATTTTAAAATCATTGTTTTTAATAACACAAAATAAAACATACACATCTACATAATAAAATTTGAAATAGATACAGATATATATACCAATTATAAAAGAAATCTTCAACAAACTTATATAAACTTTATGCACGTACTAGCATCTATAAATCTAAAACAAAATTATTCTTATATATATAATTTCATACATCATATATATTATAAAATCAACACTGCAGACTTATAAAATATACATCATTTTTATCTAAATCATGGACAACTATATACATAACAACTCATTTTGTATAAACTGATATAATGCTCATACAAACTCATACAAACAAATTACTTAAAATACACATATTTAAAATCAATCTTTAACTTACACATATTTCTTAGTATTATTATGTTAAAGTTATAAACACATAAATCAATAATTTAATAACAATCAATATTTAAGGTTATATACACTTAAATAACTCACATACATATACTTAAAGCTCATCGTATATATATACCTATATATTATTAACCAATATGTTAACTGTTGTTGCAATTATATATATAAAATAAAGCCGTGAAAGTAGAAAAATTTTAGAGTCAAGCACAACATTAATACAAGCAATCAACTATATATGTACATATATTTATGTAATTTTTTTTCAATACTATACCAATATCCTCTCTATACTGAGGCAAACATAAAAGTACACTAGAAAAATATATATTAGTACTATATATATAAGCTTTATATACAAACAGATTGATCATTAATTTTTATAAAAGCCTTATGACCCTTATAACAAATAAAATAAGAATAAAAATCTATATGTATCATACTTAAACTACTACAAAATCACTGCATATACTACATAGGCCGATCAACACTTATAGCTGCAATATAGACACACACACACACATACATACTATAACTAGATATACAAAATATATATGAAACTGTTATATATATTTTGTTATAAACAAAATGAGATAAACATATCATATACAAATCTGATCTTAACAAAATATGTACAACAACACTACTGTAACGAACTGCAAATTTTAATAGTTTTATTTATTTAATTTATTTAATTTTTTGAAATTTTAAATAATAATATTTTGAAATAAAAATTTAATATATAGAATGCGTCTATTTAAACATAGTAATTGGTAAATTTTCACTAGATAATATTGAAGTTTATTTTATTGTATACTTTTATTCAAATTCAAATAAGTTAGAATTTGATAGTAATAAAATAATTTCCAAACCTGAATATTTTTTTATAGAAAATTTGTAAATCATCTCCTGAGTGAGACATCATATTTCATTTCTCCAAATTTGGACTTCTATTGCTTCATGCATCGTAATTCTGGAAAAATAGTAGCATTTTCGATTATCGACTTTTGATCAGATGATCTCCACTGATATCTACATACCGTTTGGATTATCTCGTCGTGCTGATCTTCGCAGTACATTCCTATCTGTGTTTCGGTATTCAGTACGCGACGAAACCATAAAAAGGTTAACCGGATCGGTGCACGTTTTGAACCTTTTGTTTCTTTGTAACCATTGGGTATCTATCGTGAACTGTGTCGCCTCTAGCCCTTTGATTTTCCTAGAAAATATAATGGTTGGACTTCGAAAATTCTATGGTTTCAAGCTATTACCTACCGGTCCATTTGTAGTTTTATTTTCCTGGCCAAAAACTCACGTGCATCCTCTTCTTTATTCTCCCAAAACCAGAACCTTATTTTTCACGTCCATTCTTCTTTCCCATACGCCAACCTTATCTTCTCCATCAGGCGACCATCGGCCTCCTCCTCATACACATTGCCACCTAGCTTCCCACTTTCTTTTCGCCACGTGAAGCCATCACCCGACCAACAATAGTCCACCTAAGCCGAACCTATGCTAGATTTGCTCACCACCTTCCCCTGCCATGCCGCCTTCCTCCTTTCCCTTTAGCTCCTACCGAACTTTTTGAGACCCACGACCCTCTCTATTGAATGCCAAGCTTCTTTGTTTAAGGTATGCACTAAGGTATATTATTTATTTATATACGTATATAGTTTATATAAATGATAGTGATGTAAGTTATGTATCTGCTGTATGTAAGAATATGTGGAAAACCTAAATGAATATTTCTACTATCGGTTGTATAAAATTTTATTTTATATAGGTTGTAAAGGAAAATCTATGCTGATTTCTATATGTTATATATAGTAATATTTGTACGGTGGATTATGTATATAAGTTAGCTGGCCAGTATATATAAATCATATTATATCGTAATATATATGTTTGTTGAAGGCCAGGTGTATAGTTCGTGCCTTGTATGAATTTTTAAACCTGTGATATATACATATAGTATATATATGTATTTAAACTAACATGTAAATCTATTAATAGTGTTGCTAATATCTTTAAAATAGAATTACATATTTTAATATAAAAGAGCAGTGTATTTTATTATAGATGTACAATAATGTTGTCTCATGTTCTAATTCAGTCTGTAAAATTTTGTAATCTAATTTATATGTATATATATAGTCTATAATTATATCATATGTCAAATATTCTTTTCTATAGAGAGATATATGGGTTTTAGTTTAATATATGTCTTGACCTGATATACATATTTATATATATTAAAGCTTAAGATGTGTTTTGACCTTGAAATGTGTGTGTGTGTGTGTATATATATATATATATATATAAAGTTATTTTGATATCAGCCTTGAAATATATGTATAGTATATTAGTCTATTTACATTTGAATATATAGTATATACAAGCTTATAATCGGTCTGGTTTATATTATTATAGCTTTTTATATATGCTGTTGTAGATATATTTATGACAATATTCGTTAAAGATGTATGATTGTATATAAGACTATATGGGTTTAAATATATAAAAGTTAAGCTTTGGGTTTTATAATACGTTGTTGTGGATATATGAGTTCATAGCAGTATATTGAAAGCTGTTAGAGCCCACAATTATTTAGTTTATGTTAATCTTATTTTAAATATCGATTTTAATGATACACTACATACGTAAGATATATATATATATACGTACATACATACATACATATATATAGTGGTTTGGTTTGCTGCAAAGTGAAGAATTATGTATAATAGTTTGATTTTAAATTTATTTATGAATACTTTGTTTACGTGTTTTGATTTGATATTAATTTGAAATTTCGTTTAAATCGACTTTTGAATATATATATGTATTGATTATGTATATATATAATGAGTTTAATAATTATGTTTTAATTTAAAACAATAATTTTGAAATACACATCTATTTAATTTAATGTGTATTTGAAAATTTTGAATATGATTTTTATATAAATAGTTTTATTTGGATATACATAAGTTCACTTATACTATTTATGCTCATCGATTTCGATCGGATTTGATTTCGTCCATTTCTATCTATCAGTTTGTCTGTCGAATTCATGCCAATCTAGTGTTGCTTTGGATTTCATAACTCATTCCATTGTCGAATTTCTCTATCCTCGAAAGGTGAGCAATCACTCACGATTTACGTTTTTATATTATTAAAATTGATTTCAATTGAAAAGACAACCGAAATATGCTGCTGCTGGTTATTTACATTATTATTTATATGCTATTATTTGTATTTGTTCACTTGTGACATCTGACACCATTATTTGTTATTTATATTGATGATGTATGCCTGTTATATTATTATCATATCTGTTATCACTCTGCAAGTTCCCTGTTAGTATAGAATTCACTATGGGTTGAAATGATACATACCCGAACGAACTTTAAAATAGGAGAAAATCGTTATGGGTTGAAATGATAAACCCAAGCGATTTTCATTTAATTGAATTTGGGATTGCGGGTTGAAATGATATATACTCGTATTTATATTTAAATTGCGGATTCAAATGATAAATATCTGTATTACTTGACCATAGGATATAAAATTAAATAAAGACACCGCTGGTCTATATATATATATATATATATATATATATATATATTGAAAAAGTTTTCTACGGTTTTGGAAAGAAATATATGGTTTTATATAATATTGATTTTTGATATCATATAAATGTTATTTTATATATAGTCAAATTCTTGATTTAAGCTATGTATAAAAAATTTTTAATATAGAATAAATTTAATAGTAAAATTTGATTTTATTAAAGATAATATGGTAAATTATATTCTACTATAGAGGTTATAATGATTTAAATAAATTAAGGTTAGAAGATAAAGTTGAAATTGATTTGAGGATTGAATTTATTTCAGAATTAAACTCAAATAAGTTTGATTTGAAATTTATTAAATTTGAGATTTTAAAAGATATCATTTTTATAACTTGATCTTAGTTTAAGATGATTTAAATGAATATATCAAGTTTAAATAAATTGAAGGAATATTCAGTTATTTGAAGTTTAAAAGTTTTATTTAAAGGATATTGGATTTATTAAGTAAATATTTCAAATCTCAAATATATTAAGTTTTATTTAATGCTTTGAAATATATATATTTTGAAATGGTTTATTTGTGTTCAAATTTGTATTTGAATCGATATAATTTGAATGCTTTATTTAGAAGCTAAATTGGAATTAATGATTTGAGATCTGATTAAATTCGAGTTTTGGAATTCAAGTTGATTCAGAATTAATTTGTGAAATTTGAGGAAAACAATTTTATTATATATATACAATTTTAATATTTAAGTCGGTTAAGTGGGAAATATCATGATTTCAAAGTATTATGTTTCGAAAGTGTTTAACTTCAAGTCTTAAGTTTTGAAAAGTGTTATAACTTTGAAAAACGCTATGATTTTGGAAAAAGATATATTTGAAATGGAAATTTTATCTTATTTGGTTTTGAAATGGAAATGATATCGTATTGATATGGTCTTGTAATGGCAATGATATTTTGGTTTTGAAGTATAAACTATTTTGAAATGATCGCGTGTTATAATAGTGTTTGGTTGTTAAAAAGACTGGGATCGAAAGTTGTCATACTCTCTGCCAACTCTGAAACCACTTTAATAATTGTGTACACGGTGGAGATTCCAGAATGAAGCAAGATGATGGCAATGCTCTATATGAGGTATATACGTGGACCCGACTCCCGTAAGTTGGCATAAGGTTGCTAAAATAGGAGTAATCGATGGGCTAATGAGGTAGCTCCTCTGATCGGACACACTCCTTCGATACCATTCTATTACTTTATGATTGATTGGGCGCACCTTTGATTTTTGGGAGTGTGGCTCGAGGTGGGCAGTAGTGGCTACTACACCTTACCACCGATCCGAAAGTGTAATTGTAATATCTACCCTGGCATTGCCTAGTTGTGCCATGCCACCAACCCTAGCGCGCCTTGTACGAGTTTTGATTTTGTCGTACCTATGGAGTACTTATGGTAGCCTCCCGATCGGGGGTACGATGGTACTGTATAGGCTATTGGCACTATATATGTGTTAAGGTGGAAAATGTAAAGCCTTAACGCTATTTTTAAGTAAGTTTACTTTACTATAAGACATTATTATAATAGCGTATATTACTATATAGTAGATAGTTTAACAGATCCTTAAAGGATGGTTATCCCAAACATCCTTTGAGTTACTTGTATTTCAGTTGTTATTTCACTTTAGTTGGATTTATTGATATGAGAATGTTAATCCTGACTCGAGTGTTTTGTGTTTTGCTTTACACTCGGGTAAGACTGAGTGGTTCAGCTTTTGAGACTCATCTTTGGAGTTGGAACTTCGCTTGGAGATCCAACTATCTACCCAGCTTTCAGATATTCGGTTATTCTAGTGATGTATTCTGATCTTGTATTTGACTATTGTATTCGAGACTTCTGTTGTTTCTTATTTAACTTTGTTGTATATATAGTAGCTTCATGAACTACTATTCTCTTGTTTTTGCTGCATTATTGTTATGTTACTCAATGTCTGTGATTCTGTGATTTATTTATTTACTGTATATGCTAAGTTTTGCCAAATATAAATTAACATTTTGGTATTTTAAGCAATTCAAATCCGGCGTGTGTGGATGCGAATGGTTGAAAATATTAGGTCGTTACAGTTGGTATCAAAGCTTTGGCTCTAGGCAAACTTAGAATGTATGGTAAAAAATTATTTGTCGAATCACTTTTGTTCGAGCATGAATTCTTTCCTTTTCGATTTGAATTTCCTTTTAATTTTGGAACATTCCCTCGGCTTCGAAATCCATTCTTGTCCCTCACTATTCGTGTTCTTCTGAATTCTGGAGCATCCCATAGCTGTACGATATGTTTTGTAAAGGGATCATATTTCTTTACAACTGGCATTGATTCACCGAAAATTTATGTATCCTCGGCTTACGATGCTATCTATCTCCTGCTATGAGTGAATTCTATCTCTGGCGATCGAATGTCGATTTGCCTCAGAATTCTGCATCAACCTTAACTTTGTAGTCATGGTTGACCCGGTTAAGGTTGCCCACGATTTATATAAGCTTATCCATCTTCCTATTCTGTTATTTAATCATCTTATCTTTTGTATCGGACTTATCTTCGAATCAAAATTCTCTTTGATTTGAGTCCATCAAAAATTTGAATCTCTATCCTTGCTTTGAAAATCCATTCTTGTATCATCGAGCGAAGAAGTGTATTTGTAAATTAATATTTAAATTGTTGTAATATATATTGTGTTATTTGAGTTGTTGATGCTGATTTTGGGTTTCCTATCGAATAGTCTGATCAACGCTATCGATAGGATTTCTAAAGCACTTGAATAGAGCAAACTAACACAATTGTTTTCAAAATGAAATAAATATTGTGTAATTATATTATTATTTTGTAAATTTTGATAGTTAGTTGAATTGGTTGTTAAGAAATAATATTTGATTTTATATATAGCTTGTAAACCATTGGCTTTCGTCTCATATATATAAATAGTTGAACTTTTATAACGACCCTGACTCGACCTTCGAAAATCGGCACTGAATACGTCACTCGTATCCAAATGCCACAGATCCAAACGTCGAATTTGGTTCGCCGGAGCTTATACCCATTAAGTACAACAATACAGCGGAAGAAAATGAATAATATCATTGATATGCAACATTTAATTATAATGATACAATCGAATATACATCGTAAATACAAGAATAACAGTGGAAGAAAATCTCCAAAAGATAATATCTTCATAACTCAGCAAGATAGATACTCCAACATATAGCGACTCCATAGCTAAAGCTCCAAAGCTAGAAAAAATCCAAACTAGAAATAGCTCGAACTCCCACTCAAGTTGTACTAAGCAAGGTCAGCCATGAATGCTGAAGTGTAGCAAACCCAATCCCCAAATCCAAAGGCTTCGAAGGCTATTGAATCTATACCTACTATTTGATTATCTGAAAAACCCAACTCTAGACTACCCGTGTGGAAAATTGTGGGCACCCAGAGTTTAGGAAAGGAACAATAAACTCCGGGTCAGTCATGGGACTGGTATGAGCGAACAAAAATAGTTTTTTTCTTTTAAACAAACAACAAAGATTTTAAAAGTTGAAATCCGCAATGCTTTTTGGAAAATGAAACTGCCATAAGGCCTCCCGCCACACACACAATGCAAGCGCACACTTGGAGGAGATTTGTCCTTATGATAGTCAAAAATGCTTGATACATGAAAACCATTTTGATATATTATTAGTGCATAGTGGAAAACATTTCGAAAGTATAATATTAATCTTAGCCAGCATAGGTACCATTATACTATGCCTACTCCACCACTTGAGGTGGCAGATTATACAACTGTAATCGTAAAGGGCTCGATTGGATGATTGGATTTCAAATAAATGGTCAGGCCAAGGAACTTCCCTTTGCATATGGGTACGCCTCTTAAGGGACGTCCCGAGAACCTACCCGACACTGTGCCAACACAAGGCCGGTTTACCCCCTTCCCACGGGTAAAACATAAGATATGCCATCCCCGGTCGTTTGTGACCTTTATCCGAGAGCTCTCAACCACAGCCATCACGCAGTAATAGGTTTAAAGTGTCCACATTAGTTAAGTATCTGGGCTCCATACCACGATACCACCCTTTTCCAAAAGGAATGGACATACCCTAGGTGCGCGACCCCTCCAACCTTGCTGCATCTTTCCTGTTTCCACCGTTTCCGGGGTGTGAGGTCCTGATGCAGTCTCGTCCACAAAGCTGCGTTTTTTCACAAAGCCATGCTTCGATTAACAAATGGCCAGCAACACTTCGTATGCCACATAACCAAATTGGGAATGTATCACTAGTAACTATCAACTACATAACCTCTGAGCTTGTACGTCTCAAAGAAGGGTGTTAAGCTAAGAGAACAAATCTTCGCCACCAAACAGAAATGTATTTGATAGAAACCAACTTTACATCTCAAAGTGTAATGTTAGACACACATCCATACATGTCTGTTCCGGGTTCGAACGGAACCGAAGGCACTTCCGAAGAAGTCCTAGCAATCCGAGTATTCACAATCCCGATCGGACTCCCTATCACATATGGAGATCTCTATACCGACGCGACTCAATGCAGAGACAATCGACGGGTTATCCTTTCGTTCTCGAAAATACCCGGTCTTCACCACCGGTCTTCAAATGCTATCCATAACGTCGTATCATTATTCATAATGGGTTATACGACATAAGGTCCTCTCCCGGCTAAATAGAATAATGAGCGCAATATTTGAAAACATATGGATAATGGGATTTTAGTTAAGTCCCAACTTTAAAACCCAAAACAAATGGTTCAAACAAATTACCATTTTAAATCTTTTTTTTAAAGAAAAAAATTTACTTCACAAAGTTCATCCATCTTTCACAAAGATTCATTCATAGCCTTTCAAAACAATTCCATTTCGAATTGGATTATGACGCAGCGGATTAACAAACTTGACGTGCTATTAATGTTGGATACAAATTGATGCAAATTTCTTCCTCACGAAATGATTCGTGTCAAGTAAACAAAGATAAATGCCCATATCCGTTGACCTCTCGAGATACCGGATTCTAGCTATCTTCGACACGTTGATCGCGCACGATGCCGCGTTAGAAGATCTACAATTCTTCGACGTTGATCTCGCGCACAAGATTCCATGAATCGGCTTCAAATTCGTTGATTCGAGCGCACTCAAATAACCGAACATGGAGAAAGGAGTTCACACTCAACTTCCAATTTTTAAAGAGGCACAATGCTCTCAACAAATTTTTTTATTCAAAATCAACCCCCTTTTACAAACGACCAACACCCCTATTTATGGAAGTTACAACACATACTTGTGACTTAGCAACAGTACAAACGACCTATGTCTTAACATCACAGATGACACGCGACTTAACATATCAACACGACTTACGACCTAAGCACAAATGACCTAAGAGAGTACAACAATATGTTACAACATTATGCGACATAAGCACAACGACATACGACTTAAGAAATTACAACATATAAGCGACTTAACAAATTAACAACAAAACATCTTGAGCTTCTTCAAGTAAGCGACTTAACATCAAAAGCGACCTATGACATAAGCTTCACGCGACCTAAGAAATCAACTGCCTAAGCTTCAGGAGCAACCTAAAATGAAATGAGCGATTTAAGTGAAACCACGCGGCACACTTGAACGTCTTAACTCGCTAGGTCGTAGCTCGCTTGTGAGCGACCTAAGGCATAGCTCGCATAGCTCGCATAACTCGCTGGCGACATCTGAAGACAGGCGCGATTCAAGGCTAAGCTCGCTAGGTTGTAGCTCGCTAGTGATCGACCTAAGGCTTAAGGCATGGTGCGCTGCATCAGATTGACTTATCCAATCTTTAAATCAAAGATTCAATTCATCGTTTTCAAAACCATTTCCAATTCAAATCTTTTTATATAAAAGAAACACCATTTTAAAATCCTCTTCAATTTCAAAATAAAGTTCAACAATCTTTCACAAAGATTAATTCATAGCTTTCAAAACAATCCTAGTTCAAATTTGAAATCTTTTCAACATAAACTGGAAATCCTTTCTTTATATGTAAGCTATTGTTATTTGAAAACAAATAGTTTTCATTTCGAAAAAATCCGATTACATTTGTGCAAGTTAAAGCCCTTGAGTTAAATTCAAATCCCAAATCAATACCTATAAAATGGTTTAACCCATATAAACACATTTATAACTTGTATAACATCTTTAGACCATACTTTCCAAACATAGAATTCAATTTCAAAATCTGAATTCAAATTTAAATCTAATTATTTAAATTTCAAAACTTTATCAAGTTATTCAAAATAATTTTTATCTTTTAAAACTTCTTTTCAAAAGCTTTTCATATTAACCCAATTATATTTCCAAAATCATTTGAATTCAAAATTCACTTTTAATACCATTTCAAAAATCCCGTGACTTAACCAATTTCCTCGTGCAACCCATAGTTGTGTGTGTAAGCTATAGTCTAGGGGTTTTGCATAATAGTGCACAACATCAATAATCACAGATTCAATCACATAATATCGATAAGCGGTATAATCTATAACGCTTATCTTCATATATAGATTCACAGATAATATAAATTTATCATGGATAAATAAACAAATTACATTCGTCATAGATAAATTTCATTCATTACATCTCAAATCAGTACAATTCATATCGCACATCAGGGATATCAAACAGATCAACATTCAATGGTATCCAAACATCCATAAGTAAGACTAATTAATTATCTGATTAATTTAAATCAGATTGACCACTAATGCTTGTTAACTAATATTAATAAATTACAAACCTTAATCGTTAATTAACCTTTAATAATTTAGTAATTAACCTTTAATAAATTAATTATCCTCAAATTAATTACTTTAATTAATTAATCATATTAATTAATTATCTTTTCATTAATCACTTAATTAATCAACTTCAAATCATTAATTGATTACTTTTGATTAAGTAATTATCTTAAAATAATTAATTTCTCTTTAATTACTATCATTAACTAATCAACCATTAACTTAATTAAATTAAGTAATTATATTTAATTAATTTCATTAAGTAATTAACCTTCAATTACCCATTATTATTTAATCATCCATTTACTAAAGTAATTATACTGAAATTAATTGATAAATTAACCACATTAATAAATCAACAATTGATTAATTACTTTAAATAATTTAACATCATTTTAAATTTGATTAAGAAATTACTCAAAACTTTATATAATTTAAAAGATAAACTATTTATCTTTATTCATCAATTAATTTCATTCTAGTTTATTTGATAAACCTTTGCAATAAACTTTCATAATGCACAATTCAACTTAAACACTTTAAGCTACTTAAAGCTATTCCATATCATCATTTAATCTGATTTGAAAAAAAATTAAACTTAAATAATAGGTATGTAATAAAATATCTTAAATTTAATAAATTTAAAATTATTTATTTTTAAATCCTTAACCAGTTCCAAAACCCAAAATAAACATTTATTATATTTCAAAGAATTGAACAAGAAATTATTTAAACTCGATTTAATAAAATCTTGTTAAATTTAAATTTCAAAATTAGTACATATCTAAACTCGAAACACTTCGGGTCTTCACCCGAGCTATTTTTCCTAATTCCCAAGCAACCCTTCGAGTCTCCCACTTTCTTTTTTAAACTTTCTTTTATTTCAAATCTTTAAACTGTTATTAATGCACATATCAAACCAGATTCAACCCGAGGAACACCCCGAGTTATCTATCCCAAATCCCTGAGTACAACTTCGGGTCATACCCTTATTCCCCAAACTCAACCATTCCTAACACCATCGTACACGCGTACACATGCACAATGACCATGGCCATCTACGACCATCGTTACGACCACCCACATGTTGTTGATGAACTATCCAAACCTACTTATCACCCAGATTTGTGAATCGACTTGGAAATCAAATTCGAACCAAATGAGCCATACTGGAAACCAACCTAAATCAACTAAAACGCCTTGCGCCGACGATCGCTACCACCTGCGACCTCACCACCTTGACCAGAGTAGCTTCGTTCGTCAATGCTTCGATTTCAATCGGTTCGGCGGCACCCGATCCACCCATGACAACGACCTCGCCACGTTTCCATAATCAATCAAATTTGGTTGTTAAACCCTAGATCTTTGTCCATATGCTACTACGGTGGATTAAAAATCCGCTATCTATTTTTCTGACAAAATCCCTCACCTCAGCCACCTCCAGGCTAAAGCTCGACACACATAATCTTCCAGATCGACGGCAATTGACAAAAAGGTCGAAACCGTTCAACTCTCACTATCTCGATGATTTCACCCTTAAAAATTATGAAATGATTTTCTAAATTCATGTTTTTGGAATACAAATTTATTTATATGATCGAAACTTGAAGATTTAAAAATCAATTCTTCGATCTGAATTCATTTGTACTGTCATTATTGATTTCCAGAAATTCTACTTATTTCTTCTATTTAATAATACTTTTTGAAAATAATGTTATACTGATACTAACATGTCTTCTCTAGAAAATTTAACTTGAATTTGATTTAAATGGGAAGGTATGAATTTCTTTCCCAGTGAATTGAACCTGATGTTATAACTGAGAATCATATAGACAGATAGACAATCATGCATTCACATCCATTCATTCTCATAGGCAAACCAAAATATGCATATGGGTTTGAGAATTTTCTCACCCTGACATGTTGACAGGTTTTAGCTTAGGCCTAGAATTTGTATTTTTATTTGATCTGAAGATGATCTGTTAGATTGTAGAGTTGCCTGAAGCTTGCTTTTATTTGAATTTGCTCTGCCCTCTGATCTTTGCTTTATCTTTAAAACTTGAACACTTGCTTGTCCTTTACTTGATTACTGGTTTATTTTCAAGTTGAGATGTTTTCTATTTTCCAGTTTAAACTTGAATGTAATATTATTTGACTCAGCTTGAATTTAAATCTGTTACTTTGATTTTCATTCAACTGGTTTTGATTTTGTGAAAATCTGGTTTTCTTTTATTTTGAATTACTACTGTGTTTGATGTTCTTTGTTATCAGGTTTTACAAAACTGAGAATAGCCTAGTTCAATAAATTCTTTTTTTTTGTATAAAATTCATAGTCAAAAGAAAAAATAATCTTGCCACTTTATTATTTCAGCTAACACTTGTAAATTGATGTTGTTTCTTATTAAACATTTGTCAATCCATGGATTATATGATTTACAATTGTCAAAATTACATATTTTTATGTTTTACTCCTTTGTTTTATTAATTTGTTAATATGAAAACAATTTGTGTTTGAACCCTTTCTTTATTAACATTTATAAATTTTGTAATATGTTTTCTCATGTTTATATTCTAAACACCTTAAATCTTCATGTTAATAACATTTAAATATAACTTTATATCATATTTCCTATTTAAATAAATACATTTTTTCTTTATTAAAATTTGTATAACCTTTTAATGAAATTGATTTAAAAATTAAATTACACAGGTATGTATAGATTATATATATGTCATTAAAATAATTTTTTTCTTTAAACAACTTTCTGAAATTATTTTTATATCAAATTAAAATTTAACTTTCAAATATCTTTTAAAAAATTTACAATATTGAATTCCAATACAACTTTCAAAATATATATTACATATGTATATTATAAATTAGACAACAAATTTCTTTAAATTCTGAAATAGAGCTTTTCAAATATATTATTCAAAACATTTATTTTTTAATTCCAAATTCAAAAATTAATATACAATCAATTTTTATTTATAAATGAATTAACAAATATCTTTTATAAATGTATATTTTATTCCACAATTTCAATTTGATAATTTAAATTCATAATTTAATTGAAAATTTCATATTAATTACCAAATTAATTCTTAATTTTAATCAAAAAATCAAGAATGTTACAGATTCCCCCTTAAGAAAATTTCATCCTCGAAATTTGCCGAGCAGGGAGACAACAAAGGATATAGAAAGATAGAGAGGTGAATCACCAGATCAAGCTAAATATCTATTCTGCATTTGGCTTGCCAGATCAGAATATCAACAATAGATACAAGAACGAATCCATTTAACTCTTTACAAGATACTCGGTTATCCAGATCTCCGAAGTATGCAAGGGCATTGGTTAGTTTGAAGGATAACAAACCATTCGTAGAACATATCGAAACCCAATAAAACGGATTAATGGATTCAATCTTCCATAATTCTCAAGCATTAGATATGGATCCAAAACACAAGCCGGAATACTCCAAACATATATAACTTGTCCCTCTTCGGACCTTGATACTCACAAGAAATTACGATAGAAATTCGAATTTGGTTATAATCGAAATCGTTTTATCAACACAAATCTTGATATTCAACTTCATATTTAATTTACCCATTTATTTCAAATAGAATTTCAAATTCATTAAAGTTAAAAGCGAAAAGCTGATAGAAATTTGACGAAGAGAATATGAGATAGCAACTTATCTACACGGTTCGCAGGGCCATCATCATTAAAGCTTCTTCTGTATTCGCCACGAAGCCATCAAAGAATTTTGAAATTGGATGATTAACAAAGGAGATTGATATAGAAAGTTATTTCCTTGTTGTTGCAGGGCATTGACCATTTGTACTGGTATTCCCTTGTCCCCTACCTCGTCCTCTTCTTGCACTCATACTCACTATCAGTGGATAGTAAGAGAATTTACTGAGGCACTCTGACGGATATCTTAGGGATATACTCATTCTAGGGTATACTTCACCCTATCTCTAATGAGTTACCTAATGTGTTATACTCCTGAGCTAATGTTTCAACCTTCAGCTCTGATACCAATTATAACGACCCTAACTCGACCTTCGAAAATCGACACTGAATACGTCACTCGTCTTCAAATGCCGTAGATCCAAACGTCGAATGTGGTTCGCCGAAGCATATAACACATTAAATGCAACAACACAACGGAAGAAAATGAATAATATCATTGATATACAACATTTGATTACAATGATACAATCGAATATACATCAGAGACACAAGAGTAACAGCGGAAGAAAATCTCTGGAAGATAATATCTTCAGAACTCAGCAAGATAGATATTTCAACATATAGCGACTTCATTGCTAAAGCTCCAAAGCTAGAAAAACTCCAAACCAGAAATAGCTCGAACTCCCACTCAAGTTGTACTAAGCATGGTCAGACATGAATGCTGAAGTGTAGCAAACCCGATCCCTAAATCCAAAGGCTTCGAAGGCTATTGAATCTATACCTACTATTTGATTATCTGAAAATCCAACTCTAGACTGTCCGTGTGGAAAATTATAAGCACCCAGAGTTTAGGAAAGGAACAATAAACTCCGGGTCAGTCATGGGACTGGTATGAGTAAAAAAAAAATAGTATTTTTCTTTTAAACAAACAACAAAGATTTTAAAAGTTAAAATCCACAATGCTTTTTGGAAAACGAAACTGCTATAAGGCCTCCCACGACACACATAATGCAAGCGCACACTTGGAGGAGATTTCTCCTTATGATAGTCAAAAATGCTTGATACGCGAATACCATTTTGATATTATTATTAGTGCATAGTGGAAGTATAATATTAATCTTAGCCAGCATAGGTACCATTATACTATGCCTACTATAGCTGCCACCTGAGGTGGCAGGTTATACAACTGTAATCGTAAAGGGCTCATATTGGATGATTGGATTTACAACAAATGGTTAGGCCAAGGAACTTCCTATTGCCACATGGGTACGCCTCTGGAGGGATGCCCTAAGAACCAACCCAGCTCTTTGCCAACAAAAGGCCAGTTTACCCCCTTCTCGGGGGTAACACCTAAGATATGCCACCCACGGTCGTTTGCGACCTTTATCCGAGAGCTCTCAACCACAACCATCACTGTGACGCCCTACCTCTATGCTCACAATAACAAAGAGTATTAAAAGGAAACACTGTATGTTATTACGAAGAATAAGGCTGGATAGGAGCGGCCATCCATAGTCAGGCCTTACACTAGTATTGGTTACCTCGATAGGAGTGGTATATATATTTATTTTTCTTTCATCTCTTTGTTTATTTACTCCCATCGACATATCCAATTCCATTATAAAACGAACTATGATGGTTCATAATAGTTCAGGACACATATATAATAATAACATAGATAAGCTAAACACAGAACATGGATAATATCAAATCTCATATATATATAACGAAAGTCAGTTACAATACATGTGATACAATACATCTTTCAACACTGGAAGTTACATATACAAGTACGTTATTGTAAATAATATACATGAATACATATCATCCTATAAATTAACACTGACTACTCCAAAAGACATGAAGAGACTTCATGGCTCAAGCAGCAACCCAAAGCGAGATATCAACAGCCTGTAATAACTCGGTCTGACCCGAGTATTAATTCAAAAGAAAATAATACGCGGGTCAGTCTAATTCAAACTCAGTTATTAATGCATGGAAGCAATAATAATTAAATAATCAAATCGACGACAGTCTCAATAAATCTCGTATATCCAATCCTTCAATAAGAGAATTGGATAACGGTAGATATAACACGTAACAGCAATAAACAGCGGATCATCAAATCCAAATCATCAATAAAGATAAATAGAAAGGTTATCAATGAAGATAATTTAGAAAACAACAGAATTGCCAAAACAACAATTAACAGCAAGTGGTCAAAGCAAAACCCAAGCCAGTGAAACAGCATAAACAAAAAAAATCTAATTATCGACACGATAATTAGAAAACACATAATCTAATTATTTAGTAGATAATTAGATAGCAACAAAATAATCACATTAAACCAAATCACAAATACAATTTCAAAATATCGAATTGAACATACGAAACAATTCAAGCAATTGAAATATCAATCAAAACATCAATTATGATAGGGCTGCAGTACACGTTCACGTGCACTGCCTCGCCACTACAGCATATGATATCATCATAACTCCAAATATTAACAGCAAGTCGAAATTACAAAGCCAAATCATTAACAAAGTGCAAAGGTCAAGTCACTACTATCATGACTCAACACAATTGCAAGACCAAACCAAGCTAACAGCAATACCAAGAAATCACACAAGGTCAGGTCTGGGCAACAATGAATGACCAATAAGTTCACATCACTGCCCATATGTATCATGAAACAATAATGTCAAATGCCTCGAATGGTACAAACTACAGCAACCAAAAATTGAAGCAACAAATATATGATGCAATGCAAAGCAACCTGAAATAGTAACAAATTAGGTTGAGCACTGCAACAGGTCAAAGATGTGCACCAAACAAAGCACAACTCAAAAGTTCTCAAGCAAAACCGAGGCAATGCTCAAGTACTACCAAAACTCAATGCAACTCAGAATCCAATCAAATGCACTGCAGCATGAGTACAAGATACATGCACTAGTGGAACAAAAATGTCGCAGACTGTACACGAATCAAATAACAAAACGGAGTGCAATCACAAGTCTCGACTAAAACTCCAAAGTACGCATGAAGTATACAAGCAACTACATGAAACAAATATCCAAACTGCTTCAAATGGTCAAGACAGCTACCATGAAGCTGCATTAACTCCACGAATACAACAGTTCAAGTCAACGCTAGAAAGAAATATGCATGAAAGTGAAACAGACCAGAAGTGAGAACAAAACAACATAACCGCACATGTATGAACTTCACTGGAAAGAAGCAACAATTCCAAATCAGCAGGAACTCACAAACCAAAAGGCAAATATATATATATATATATATATATATATATATATATATATTACAAGTTTAAGCAGTGGTCAGGAGCATCAATCAATCCAGTTAAAACAGATTCATACGTCACAATTCAAAGCAGCAGGAACAAGCAAGCACAGTTGAGATGAACAATCACAGAGCAAAATCATGTTCAGGGTCGAGATGTACATTTGTACAAAAATAAAATTATATACAGTATCTTGAATGAATTCCAGAAAACCAAGTGTTGATGAATATTAACAACGCATAGGATTAAATTCACAGAGAATCCAAACAGCACAAAGTTGAACAAAATATTAGGTTTTACAATCCTATTTATTTCGAGTAACATCGTCGGCAAATTCACAGATTCGAAAACAAGAAAGAAAGCATAAAAGCAAATCCCCAAATCAATTTTCATCTCAAATCAAATATTCGAACGCAAAAACACCATAAGTGATACTTACAAAGAAGTATAGAGTTCGAATTAGCCGCAAGCTCAACCAGCAATCATCATTCAAAGTTCGATTTTTGATAGCAGCGGCAACCATCAACGAAAACCCAAATTGAGTTCGCAAAGCAAAAAGGAGGCTGAAGCCAAAATACTTTCACAGAATCAAAGTGACCGAGGTCAAAGTACCAGAGAATTCAAAGCCGTGGAAATCAAAAAATCACAAATATACGAAATTGAATTAGAATTGCGAGTGGAAATCACTCACCTCATTTCGAAGCAAAGACGAACTCAATCAAGCTGCCGCAAGCATCTCAAGAGACGATAAACTAACAAGCAAGGAAATCGAGTTTGAATTGAGCATTTGTAATCGGAATCATCAATTACCGAAAACCCTAATTTCTGAAGAAAGAACGAGCGCAACTATTGTCGTTTGTTTATTTTAGGGCTTGCGAAAATGAATCAAGGGAGGAAGGGTAACCGATATTTACTTAATACAACCCAACACCAATAATAAAACGCAGGCCAAAATTTTATTTAAAGCACACACAACATTTAACAAATTTTTGAAAAGAAAACCCGATTCAAAACTCCCAACAGCAATTAGCCAACAGAATTAATCGTCTAATGACGATAATTAACTGGTGCAAAACCCCGGGTTGTCACAGACTCCCCTCCTTATAAAAATTGCGGCCCCGCAATTTTCATAATTAAAGTCGTCAATAGCAATTATTTTTCTAACATAAACTGGTTAAGCTAGAAAAATAAAGGTCTAGAATACGTACGCCAAGAGATCTTTTAATTTCATAAAATAAATTCACAAATTCTCACAAAATCTAGTTATCAAATAGATAATCAAATATCTAATTATCAAAAACGATAATAAAAAAAACAACAAATATGTAATTATCAAAAACGATAATCAGAAAACTCAAATATCTAATTATCAAAAACGATAATTAGAAAACACAAATATCTAATTATCAAAAACGATAATAAAAAAACTCAAATATCTAATTATCAAAAACGATAATCAGAAAAAGCAAATCAACAAATATTTAATTATCAAAAACGATAATCAGAAAACACAAATATCTAATTATCATAAACGATAATCAGAAAACACAATTATCTAATTATCAAAAAACGATAATCAGAAAACACAAATATCTAATTATCAAAAACGATAATCAGAAAACACAAATATCTAATTATCAAAAACGATAATCAGAAAACTCAAATCAACAAATATCTAATTATCAACAAAGATAATTAGAACTCAAATCAACAAATATCTAATTATCAGCAAAGATAATTAGAACTCAAATCAGCAAATATATAATTATCAACAAAGATAATTTAGAACTCAAATCAACAAATATCTAATTATCAAAAACGATAATCAGAAAACACAAATATCTAATTATCAAAAACGATAATCAAAAAACACAAATATCTAATTATCAAAAACGATAATAAGAAAACGCAAATATCTAATTATCAAAAACGATAATCAGAAAACTCAAATATCTAGTTATCAAAAACGATAATCAGAAAACTCAAATCAACAAATATCTAATTATCAACAAAGATAATTAGAACTCAAATCAACAAATATCTAATTATCAAAAACGATAATCAGAAAACACAAATATCTAATTATCAAAAACGATAATCAGAAAACTCAAATCAACAAATATCTAATTATCAACAAAGATAATTAGAATTCAAATCAACAAATATCTAATTATCAACAAAGATAATTAGAACTCAAATGAGTAAATATCTAATTATCAACAAAGATAATTAGAACTCAAATAAACAAATATCTAATTATCAACAAAGATAATTAGAACTCAAATCAACAAATATCTAATTATCAAAAACGATAATCAAAAAATGCAAATATCTAATTATCAAAAACGATAATTAGAAAATGCAAATATCTAATTATCAAAAATGATAATCAGAAAACGCAAATATCTAATTATCAAAAACGATAATCAGAAAACTCAAATATCTAATTATCAAAAACGATAATCAGAAAACTCAAATCAAAAAATATCTAATTATCAACAAAGATAATTAGAACTCAAATCAACAAATATCTTATTATCAAAAACGATAATCAGAAAACACAAATATCTAGTTATCATAAACGATAATAAAAAAACACAAATATCTATTTAACAAAAACAATAATCAGAAAACACAAATATCTAATTATCAAAAACGATAATCAGAAAACTCAAATCAACAAATATCTAATTATCAACAAAGATAATCAGAATTCAAATCAACAAATATCTAATTATCAACAAAGATAATTAGAACTCAAATCAGTAAATATCTAATTATCAACAGAGATAATTAGAACTCAAATCAACAAATATCTAATTATCAACAAAGATATTTAGAACTCAAATCAACAATTATCTAATTACCTGCAGATAATTAGAAACAATAAATATCTAGAAATCAATTAACATAATATAGAAAATCAATATAAAAGATGGATCGATCCCAACAAATAGCGAGTTTTAGCTACGCCGCACGTTCATCAACATATGGCCGAAGCCTACCAAGTGCTGTATTTTTGGCGCCCAACAAATGATCCGAAGATCTAGTACTGGTATTTGATCCGAAGGTCCATCATATGACCCGAAGGTCCAACGTAGTGGCTCGAAAGCCAAACAAAATCATCAGAATCATAAATATTTCAATTAACGAGTCCAGAATTAACCGAAATAGTAAAAGTGTGGCTCCATACTCCGCCTTTTTGCTAAGTCGTTTAAATCTCTTCATCGTTTCCTTGAAAGGGCAAAATCGTATATTTTAAATAAATTACATTTTACGTTCTCAAACGGACAAGTCCGGAATTAAGCGGATCAGTAAAAGTAAGGGTTCATAGTCCTCAATTTTGCTGAATCGTTTAAATCGATTCCTCGTTATTTTGAAAGCGTAAACTGTAAAAATTTTGGAAACAATTTTTATTACAAAACGATTTTTGAAAACACGTCATTAAAACAGCAACATCTATAGCAATTTCGACAAAGAAATTGCGCTTCACAAAACATCGTAAAACCGGATATCAAATCACCGTTGCGGGATAACCGTTTAAAAATTCACTTTAAAATTTGACGGTTACTGAAGTCAAAACAATAGTAATTTTTATACGTCAAAATCTCATCAAAACAATTTGCATCAAAATATAATACCGGTGTAAAAAATCCAATTATAAAAATACCGGCAACAAAATACGTCTAAAAACCTAACACCGGTTCAACGTAAAATTAATGCAGTAACGTGCAACTCATATTTGCACGCACACTACAAGATGAGCAAAGAAATCACTCGATTATATCTTCAATGAAGATAATTTAAAAAAGAAAAAATCTCGACAAAATTACATAACTGCAATCGCTTTGGATCCTCAAATCGGATTCGAAATTTTCAAAGAAAACAAAATAAACACATCCATGTAACAGCACAATGAAATTTATTTCATTTTCATATTTTGATTTCTAAATCAAAAGAGTTATTAGCTGTAACGACCCAGAATTTATATTAATTAAAATTTGAATATGTAATTGAATTTAAATATTAATAAGTGAAATTTATAAGTCGAATAATTTATTTTTCGAATATCTGGATTTAATTGGATAATTAAATCGATTATTTAATAGTTGAAATTACAGAAATAATTGAAAATCGAGTTAAATATGAATAAAATTGATTTGTAAAATTTAATTTAATCATATTGGAGTTATAATGATGTTACAGAACTTTTAAAATTGAATTTAAAGTATATTTGTGAAAATTGAATATTTTAATATTTAATCGACTAGTGAAATTAGCCATTTTTCGAACAGTGTCAGAATTGGACGAAACTAATTCCATTGGATCCGTAATAGTTTGTTATTATCGGATTTAAATTTTCGTTGCAATTGGAATTTTTGTTTGACCGTGGCAGCTCGAAACGCATCGAAATTGTTTTAATATTAATTTGACGAGTTAAAATAGTCATTTTTCAAACAGTCTCGGATTTCGACGAAACCAGTTTCATCGGATCCGTAATGTGATATTATTTTATGATTTCAAATTTCGTGTCAATCGGATTTACCGTTTGTCCGGGGCAAGCCAAAACGCATAGAAATTAGTTTAAATCGATTTAATTTAAATTTGATCGTTTTTTTCCGTAACTCGCACATACGATGGAATTAGCCTCTGAAACACATTCCATTGTGTTTGAAACGCGGGGTAAATCCTAGGAATGCCAGCCGGCATGCTTCGTTTGGAGTTTGGAAAATTTCGGATGAATAGTAATTTGGCAATTTTCTATAAAAGGACCTTCACTCTCTTCATTTTACAAACCCTAACCAGAGCAAACCCTAGCCGCCACTAACACCATACACAGCCAGAAATGCTCGATTTTCTTCCTCGTTTTCCTCTCAATCCATCAACAATTAGCAAAAACTCTCAAATAAAGATCTAGCTATCCAACGGTGGAGATCGGAAACGGAGCCACGGATCGATAGGAAATCACGTTCAAAGCTACTGCGTTTTTCATGCAATTCGAGGCAGAGGGGGAGGCCGAGCTCTGCCCTATTCCAGTCGATGATGGAGTTGATGAAGGCCTTCGAAGTGGCATCGTCTTCAAACTGCACATGGAGGTCGCGATAATTGGTTGTTAGGTGGCGGCTATGGGTTCAAATGGACGTGTTTTCACCTGGAAGCATGCATGTGGGAAGAAAATGGAAGCAAGGGCCAAGATTCTAGGGTTCAAGATCCAACGGCTGAGATTCATTAGGTTTTAAAATTAAAATAGAAATTGTAATTTATATATATATATATATATATATATATATTAATTCGTGTAAACTTTAAAATGCTCTAACTTTGGCATACGAGGTTGAAAACGCACGAAACAAGTTGTGTTGGGTTCGTATGGATGAACACTACGCAATGGAGCTGGTTTGGAGTCGTTTGGAGAAAGTGAGAATTTTGGGTAAAATTAAACGCTCGTTTAATTTTATTCGAAATAAACGCGGAAACTAAATTGGAATCGAGGTGAGAACTTCTCACTCAATCGAATAGTTTCGATTTAAATTTTAAATAGTTAGATTTAAAATTGATGATTGTTGCCTAGATGATAAATTGTTATCTATTGATTGTTAAAATAGACATTATGCGCCGTTAGTAAGAGGATGTTATTTATTAAAAACTTATACCGCGAATATTTCACAGTACAGTGAAATTGGTATTATTTATGTACTTGGAGTTGATTTTCCCGCATTATATAGCGGATGAGACCCAATTGCGCCGTCTATTAAACGGATAATAATTTATAAATCCCATATACCGCGATAATTCCGTACTGGAACGGAATTGGTATTGTGTTAACATCTTTGGATGCAGGGAAACAGGTTGGAGGGATCCAACTGGATTCCTCAACTATATTGACTTATTTACAGATATTGTGATGTTTATTGATTATCATATCGATATTTGATATTTGGATGTCGTGATTGACTATTTGGTGTTGTTGCATCATCGGATCCATTTTTGAAGTTAAAAAAAAATTATTTTGATTTTAAAAAGAATTTTAAAGTGATTTTTGAAAGTATACGTTTTATTAAATTTTGAATTGTTAAAATAAATAAATGTTATAATTTTATTTTCATAAAAGTTATAATTTTTGGAAAATAATACTTAAGTATGATTTTGAAGTATATAAGCTTTAAAAAACGATTTGTAAATTATTAAAAGAATAAGTTTAGTTAAATTGGGATTTTTGAATTGTTTTAAAAACGAGCTATATAAAAGATTTAAAATTTGATATTTTATAGGTTTAAAAAATATTGGAATTATAACATGAGTTTTTATAAGTGTTAAAATGAAATAAAAAATGGATTTCATAAGTGAATGAAATTATAAATTTATAAATTATGAAGTTATGAAATGAATAGATTTTGTAAAATAAAAGATTTATAAATAATTAACTTATAAATCGTATTTTGGGTATAAAGTTGAGTTATAAATTGAATTGGTTTACAAAAAGGGATTTTCTTATAAATCGAAGTTTATAAATAGAAATGGAATTTGTAGACATTGTTTATAAATTCAAAATCAATGGATTTTGATAAATTGAATATAGATATTTATTAAAAGAAGTATATTCGGGATTTTGGATAGCGAATAAATTCTTGAAATAAAACGTGTAGTAAATATTGAAATTGGGTTAGTGAAGTATATTCACGATTTTGGACAGTGAATATATTATTAAACAAAATGGATATGTTTTGGGAAAACGAATATTATCAAATGAAGTTAATTTTTTTAAAGATGTTTTAAAATGGATTAACTATCGAAACCATAGATTTCAACATTTATTGTTGAAATAGACGTTTTCGAGAAATAAGGAAATGGTGGACTATAACACTGTTGTTATAGTAAATGATTTCCGAAAGGAAATGTTTTGTATAGTATTGGGATTTATATATCTATTTTAATTTCGAATCCCTATACTAGTGATTTTGGGTCGTCGTAACGATGTTTTACGCAACATTCGTTTTGGCCCAAACAAATGTGTTTAAGTGAATGTTTTCCTTAAAGAATGAAAACTATACTTAACTGTGAAATAAGTATATTGAGTGTTGTTCAAGTGTTGAAAATAAATGGATTTGTGAATTAATTATTATTAAATAATTGTGGAAATGTTTTCCAATATGAACTGGATATTTTGAGATTTTATCTTTTAAAGATAAATTGAAAATGAATATTAGAAATCGATTTGGAAATTGTATATTCATAGATATTTTGGAATTGTAAATTCACTATGGAATTTGTAAAAGAAAGGAAAATTTGTTTAAAAATAAACGTTGACTTATTTTTGAAGTGTGGGAATAAATTTGCGGATTTGGAACGTAAATATAAAGTAAATCAGTAAGGATTTATTTAATTGGTTTAAATGAACCATGTTGAAATGAAAGTATTTCCGCGTAAGGAAAATGTTTGAAATTGTTTTCAAAGGTAGCAAAGGTGAAAAGTGATTTGAAAATTTGTTTTCCAAAGATTGGAGTGTGGAAATTATATATCTAGTAAAGATATTTTGGAAAGTAAATAATTTGTGAAATTATTTGGAATTGGTGATGTTGAACACGCCTATTGATAGTTAAATAATCCGACTATCAATATTTACCTTTAAATAGGCATTTGTTGTGATTGCTAGAATTTGAATGCCACACTTATTTTTGAATAAGCGCTCACTATTCGGGTTAGCCGGGAAAGGACATTGGTGTCATATAACCCATTCCGAATATGTGATAGGTCGTTATGAATTGCAATTGATGACCGGTGTTGAAGACCGAATATTTGTGAAAACGGAAGGATTAACGTCGAATATTTCTACATCGGCTGATCTTCGATATAGAAATTTATTATCCTTTGTGATGGGAAGTCCTGTCGTTATTAGTAAATATCCGGATTGCAAGGACATCTTTGTAAGTGCCTTCGGTTTCGTTCGATCTTGGAATGGACTTGTATGGATGTGTGTCTGACATAACAGTTTGAGATGTAATGCTGGTTTCTACCAAATATATTTCCGTTGGTGGTAGAGAATTTATTCTCTTAGCTTAACACCTTTAGAGGTTATGTAGTTGATGGTTACTAGTGATACATTCCCAAATTGGTAATGTGGCATACGAAGTGCTGTTGAGCATTTGTGAATTTAAGCACAGCTTTTATATAAAGTATGGCTTTGTGGACGAGACTTCGTCGGACCTCACACCCCGAAAATGGTCAAAACAGGAAGGATGCGGCAAGGTTAATAGTGGGTAGCGCCCCTTTAGTGTATGTCATTCCTTCTGGATAGAGGTGGTATCATGGTATGGAGCCCAGATACATAACCTATGTTGTTGCTGCAAATTTATTGCTTTGTGGTTGTTGGAAATCGAGGATCCTCGGATATAGATCGGTTATGATCGGGGAATGACATATTCGTGTAAGTAGTTACCCAGTTAGGGGTAACCCGGCCTTTTGTTGGCAGAGATCCGGTTTGGTTCTCGGGTCGTCTTTCCAGAGGCATACCTATGTGGCAATGGGAAGTTCCTTGGCCTGACCATTTGTTGGAAATCCAAAGAAACAATACGAACCATGTACGGTTTTAGTTGTAGAACCTATCATTCACTTATGGTGGCGCCCCACTGTTTGGATGGTAGCTATAGTAGGCATAAGTGCGGAATGCCTATGCTGGCTAAGATTTATATCTTTATTTTCGAAATGATTTTTCCTACACTATGCACTTGTAATAATATCAAATGTTTCTTTTTAATGCGTATCAAGCATATTTGACTATCATAAGGAGAAATCTCCTCCGATTCTACGTTTGCATTGCGTGTGTGTGCGGAAAGCCTTATGGTAGTCTCATTTTCTAAAAAGCGTTGCGAATCTATTTTAAAAATTATCCTGTACTTTGTTTTAAAAATAAACCGTTTTAGTTCTCACACCAGTCACATGACTGACTCGGAGTTTATTTTTTTCCTTCCTAAACTCATGGTGCCCACCAATTTCCACACGGGCAGTCAAGAGTCAGGTTTATCAGGATATTCTGGAATTCAGGAGTTGCAGGTGGCAAGTTGGATGGCATGGCGTATTCACTAGTATATAGTATTTCTTTTCCGCAGTTAGTTGTTGTTTGTTGTTGTACACTCCAATGATGTAATGTAATAACTGATATAGTTCTTTTGTTTAAAGATTATTCATTTATCTATTATATGTTGTTCCACTGCGATTGTGAGATTCTGATATTGTTCTGTTATTTCTTTCTGTTCTGTTCTATCTTTTTCTCTCTTCTTCTATCTTTTTCTTTTTCTTTAACCATAAGGGTTCGTATTTCCGTTCATCTTGAGTTAATCACTGGAGATTAGTGTCTGTTCAAGGAGTATGGATTTACGGTTCTTTACATTTGGTATCAGAGCATATGGTTAAGCGACAACCATGGCTCTATTGGGAATTACTCATTAGAGATAGAGTCAGTAGTACTCTAGAATGAGTGTGAGTGTAATGATAGATACGAGCGCGTATTTGCTAGTGAATATAAATTGTTTTGTATTGTGTTGACTTATCGGTTTATTGTTTATGAACTCTGGTTGGTGCGGGAATTACAACCGTGATCGATAGGGGTTTCTAAACTCTTAAATTAGATAAACTGACACAGTATTGTTTTAAATTGGGTAAATGAAATAATTTTACCTTGATTATATTTTATATATAAAGGAATAATTTTCCAAAATTATTAAAGTATATATGAATTGATTGTTTGGTTGTTGAATAAGTTAAATAAAAACAACAGCTGTAAAAGAATAATTGTATAAGCAATTGAATTATAAGTATGAAATTATAATTAAAATGATTTACACTTGTGAAATAATCTTATATATAAGAAGTGAAATTATATAAGTAAAAGACTTATAAATGTGATTTAAAATCTAAAAATAAAAATTCCAGAGGGATATTTGGAAATGTTTTTAAAGGGTTTGCAATCTGGAAAAGATTAAATTCTTTGAAGTTTGAAAATGGTTTTCAAAGGTTTGGAAAATTGTTTTAGAGAAATTAAAGCTATAACCTCTTTTCGGTCGCTGGAAAATAATTCCGATGATGATTGCAACATCATCGGTGTTCATTTTCGTTTTCCAAAAGAGGGATTGCTGCCAAATATTTTAAATGAAAGTTGTTTGAAAAATTTGGATTCGGGTTTTGAAATTCAGAAGATAATTTGAATTGATTTCAAAAATAGTTTTGAAAGATTGAAAGACTCTGGAATCCTATTTAAAATATTTATGGGAATGATAAATGAGTTGATAACTTATACAATTGGAATTTTGATAGAATAAATTTGACTTAAAGGATGGAGTTAAATTAAAGTAAGTATAAGTAAATCAATAAAATCCAAGCTGAAATAAATTTGAGTTGTCATCAAAGACACGTGATTTGAAATTTAACAAAAGGAAAGTTAAATAAATTGATTTAGGATTAGATAAGACGTTTGAAATGGAATATAACTTAAGTGAAGTTGAATAGAGTTGATTTTGGTATCAAAGTAAAATTAATAAGTGAATTAATGAAATGAAGTCATTAAGAATTTGAACTTGAGTTATATGAATTAAATTCAACTTTATAGTGTTAAAAGAATTAGCAATTGAATTAATTAATGGATTGAATGTATATCAATTGAATGCAAATAAATTGATATGGAATAAGAATGTAAGTGTTAATTCATTAAAAGCTAATGGAGTTGAATAATTGAATGAAAGTCAATTTAATATAAACCAATTGGAATTAAAAGTGTGAACCAAATTGAATGTAAATTAAATAATTTGGTTCTGTTGAATATACATTGGTTGTTATTTGATTGTTAATTGATTGTATATAAATTTATTAAGTGTTAATGAAAGTGAATTAGCGAAATTGGAAGTTAAAGAAAATGAATCCAACTTGGAAGAAAATGAACTTGAATAGAATTGAAATTTGATTTGGAAACGAACCAACTTGAATGTAAATTAGTAAATGCAAACTAATTGAAATTGGATATGAATAAATGTTAGTAAAATCCAATGTTAATGAAGCAAATGTGATTAAATTGGAAAACCAATTCAATGAATATTGATAAGAAATGAAAGAATATTGATTTGGTTATTAATTTGTTGGATGTTATTGGATGATAGTTGTTTGATGGTTGCATTTGTTGTTTTGTTGCATTCGCTATATTGGCATATGTAGTTGTTGTAGTGATATATGATGTATATTGATATTAATTTCCTATATGCATGTTTCTCATGTTGTTGTTGAGTGTTTAGTAGGTGCGGATTGCGCTTGCTTCGCATTTGGAGCTCGCTTTCGCGCTATATTAGCCGTATATGCTCGCTAATAAAATATAAGGTACATATCTCGGATTAAATATCGTACTTTTAAACTTTTTCCCTGCGGGATGCCTCATCACTTGATGAGATGTATATTTGTGATATATATATATATATATTGTCATTTTTTTCGGATCGAGCCGCGTAAAGGAGACTCTGGCGAATTTTTCAGAAAATTTAAGGCGTTAGAATTTTTTTTTGAGAAAATTGAAATTTTTTTGAAAACTAAGTTTGGATTTGGAAACTTAGTAAAGTATTGTAATAGGTTTAACTATGAATTTTGGGAAAGTTAAACACTTAGGAGATTTGAAAAATTCAATTTGAATGGTTTGTTTTGGGAAAGTTAATGGATTCTGTAACTTTTTCTTACTTGTTAATTTCGAGGACGAAATTCTTGTAAGGGAGGAAGTTTGTAACGACCCAGAATTTATATTAATTAAAATTTGAATATTTAATTGAATTTAAATATTAATAAGTGAAATTTATAAGTCGAATAATTTATTTTTCGAATATCTGGATTTAATTGGATAATTAAATCGATTATTTAATAGTTGAAATTACAGTAATAATTGAAAATCGAGTTAAATATGATTAAAATTGACTTGTAAAATTTTATTTAATCATATTGGAGTTATAATGATGTTATAGAACTTTTAAAATTGAATTAAAAGTTTATTTGTGAAAATTGAATATTTTAATATTTAATCGACTAGTGAAATTGGCCATTTTTCGAGCGGTCTCAGAATTGGACGAAACTAGTTCCATTGGATCCATAATAGTTTGTTAATATCGGATTTCAATTTTCATAGCAATTGGAGTTTTCGTTTGACCGTGGCAGCTCGAAACGCATCGAAATTGTTTTAATATTAATTTGGCGTGTTAAAATAGTCATTTTTCAAACAGTCTCGGATTTCGACGAAACAAATTTCATTGGATCCGTAATGTGATATTATTGTATGGTTTCAAATTTCGTGTCAATCGGATTTACCGTTTGTCCGGGGCAAGCCAAAACGCATAGAAATTAGTTTAAATCGATTTAATTTAAATTTGATCGTTTATTTCCGTAACTCGCACGTACGATGGAATTAGCCTCTGAAACACGTTCCATTGTGTTCAGAACGTTGGGTAAACCCTAGAAACGCCAGTCGGCAAACTTCGTTTGGAGTTCGGAAAATTTCGGATGTATAGTAATTTGGCAATTTTCTATAAAAGGACCTTCACTCTCTTCGTTTTGCAAACCCTAACCAGAGCAAACCCTAGCCGCAACTAACACCATACACGGCCAGAAATGCTTTATTTTCTTCCTCATTTTCCTCTCAATCCATCAACAATTAGCAAAAACTCTCAACTACAAAGTTGTAGAGGACATCAAGATCTAGCTATCCAACGGTGGAGATTGGAAACGGAGCCACAGATCGACAGGAAATCACGTTCAAAGCTGTTGCGTTTTTCACGCAATTCGAGGCAGAGGGGGAGGCCGAGCTCTACCCTATTCCAGCCGATGATGGAGTTGATGAAGGCCTTCGAAGTGGCATCGCATGATCGTCTTCAAACTGCATGTGGAGGTCGCGATAATTGGTTGTTAGTGGCGGCTATGGGTTCAAATGGACGTGTTTTCACCTGGAAGCATGCGTGAGGGAAGAAGATGGAAGCAAGGGCCAAGATTCTAGGGTTCAAGATCTAACGGCTGAGATTCATTAGGTTTTAAAATTAAAATAGAAATTGTAATTTATATACATTAATTCATGTAAACTTTAAAATGCTCTAACTTTTGCATACGAGGTCGAAAATGCACGAAACAAGTCGCGTTGGGTTCGTGTGGATGAACACTACGCAACGGAGTTGGTTTGGAGTCATTTGGAGATAGTGAGAATTTTGGGTAAAATTTAACGCTCGTTTAATTTTATTCGAAATAAACGCGGAAACTAAATTGGAATCGAGGTGAGAACTTCTCACTCAATCGAATAATTTCGATTTAAATTTTAAATAGTTAGATTTAAAATTGATGATTGTATGCCTGGATGATAAATTGTTATCTATTGATTGTTAAAATAGACATTATGCGCCGTTAGTAAGCGGATGTTATTATACCGCGAATATGTCACAGTACAGTGAAATTGGTATTATTTATGTACTTGGAGTTGATTTTTCCGCATTATATAGCGGATGAGACCCTATTGCGCCGTCTATTAAGCGGATAATAATTTATAAATCCCATATACCGCGATAATTCCGTACTGAAACGAAATTTGTATTGTGCTAACATCTTTGGATGCAGGGAAACAGGTTGGAGGGATCCAACTGGATTCCTCAACTATATTGACTTATTTACAGATATTGTGATGTTTGTTGATTATCATATCGATATATGATATTTGGATGTCGTGATTGATTATTTGGTGTTGTTGCATCATCGGATCCATTTTTGAAGTTTAAAAAAATTATTTTGATTTTAAAAAGAATTTTAAAGTGATTTTTGAAAGTATACATTTTATTAAATTTTGAATTGTCAAAATAAATAAACGTTATAATTTTATTTTCATAAAAGTTATGATTTTTGGAAAATGATATTTAAGTATGATTTTGAAGCATATAAGCTTTAAATAACGATTTGTAAATTATTAAAAGAATAAGATTAGTTAAATTGGGATTTTTGAATTGTTTTAAAAACGATTTATATAAAAGATTTAAAATTTGATATTTTATAAGTTTAAAATATATTGGAATTATAAAACGAGTTTTTATAAGTGTTGAAATGAAATAAAAAATGGATTTCATAAGTGAATGAAATTATAGATTTATAAATTGTGAAGTTATGAAATGAATAGATTTTGTAAAAAAAAGATTAATAAATAATTAACTTATAAATCGGATTTTGGGTATAAAGTTGAGTTATAAATTGAATTGGTTTATAAAAAGGGATTTTCTTATAAATCGAAGTTTATAAATAGAAATGGAATTTATAGACATTGTTTATAAATTCGAAATCAATGGATTTTGATAAATTGAATATAGATATTTATTAAAAGAAGTATATTCGCGATTTTGGATAGCGAATAAATTCTTGAAATAAAACGTGTAGTAAATAATGAAATTGGGTTAGTGAAGTATATTCACGATTTTGGATAGTGAATGTATTGTTAAACAAAATGGATATGTTTTGGGAAAATGAATATTATCAAATGAAGTTAATTGTTTTAAAGATGTTTTAAAATGGATTAACTATCGAAACCATGGATTTCAACATTTATTGCTGAAATAGACGTTTTCGAGAAATAAGGAAATGGTGGGCTATAACACTGTTGTTATAGTAAATGATTTCCGAAAGGAAATATTTTGTATAGTATAGGGATTTATATATCTATTTTAATTTCGAATCCCTATACTAGTGATTTTGAGTCGTCGTAACGATGTTTTACGCAACATTCATTTTGGCACAAATAAATGTGTTTAAGTAAATGTTTTCCTTAAAGAATGAAAACTATACTTAACTGTGAAACAAGTATATTGAATATTTTCCAAGTGTTGAAAATAAATGGATTTGTGAATTACTTATTATTAAATAAGTATGGAAATGTTTTCCAATATGAACTGGATATTTTGAGACTTTATCTTTTAAAGATAAATTGAAAATGAATATTAGAAATCGATTTGGAAATCGTATATTCATAGATATTTTGGAATTGTAAATTCACTATGGAATTTGTAAAATAAAGGGAACTTTGTTTAAAAATAAACGTTGATTTATTTTTGAAGTGTGGGAATAAATTTACGGATTTGGAACATAAATATAAAGTAAATCGGTAAGGATTTATTTAATTGGTTTAAATGAACCATATTGAAATGAAAGTATTTCCGCGTAAGGAAAATGTTTGAAATTGTTTTCAAATGTAGCAAAGGTGAAAAGTGATTTGAAAATTTGTTTTCAAAAGGTTGGAGTGTGGAAATTATATATCTAGTAAAGATATTTTGGAAAGTAAATAATTTGGGAAATTATTTGGAATTGGTGATGTTGAACACGCCTATTGATAGTTAAATAATCCGACTATCAATATTAACCTTTAAATAGATATTTGTTGTGATTACTTGAATTTGAATGCCACACTTATTTTTGAATAAGCGCTCACTATTCGGGTTAGCCGGGAAAGGACCTTGGTGTGGTATAACCCATTCCGAATATGTGATACGTCGTTATGAATTGCAATTGATGACCGGTGTTGAAGACCGGATATTTGTGAAAATGGAAAGATTACCGTCGAATGTTTCTGCATCGGCTGATCTCCGATATAGAAATTTATTACCCTTTGTGATGGGAAGTCCGGTCATGAATAATAAATATCCGGATTGCAAGGACTTCTTTGTAAGTGCCTTCGGTTCCGTTCGATCCCGGAATGGACTTGTATGGATGTGTGTCTGACGTTACAGTTTGAGATGTAAAGCTGGTTTCTATCAAATATATTTCTGTTGGTGGCGAAGAATTTATTCTCTTAGCTTAACACCCTTAGAGGTTATGTTGTTGATGGTTACTAGTGATATATTCCCAAATTGGTAATGTGGCATACGAAGTGCTGTTGAGCATTTTTGAATTTAAGCACAGCTTTTATATAAAGCGTGGTTTTGTGGACGAGACTTCGTCGGACCTCAAACCCCGGAAATGGTCAAAACAGGAAGGATGCGACAAGGTTATTCGGGGGTAGCGCCCCTTTAGTGTATGTCATTCCTTCTGGATAGGGGTGGTACCATGGTATGGAGCCCAGATACTTAACCTAAGTTGTTGCTGCAAATTTATTGCTTTGTGGTTGTTGGAAATCGAGGATCCTCGGATATAGATCGGTTACGATCGGGGAATGACATATTCGTATCAGTAGTTACCCAGTCAGGGGTAACCCGGCCTTGTGTTTGCGGAGATCTGGTTTGGTTCTCGGTTCGTCTTTTCAGAGGCGTACCTGTGTGGCAATGGGAAGTTCCTTGGCCTGACCATTTGTTGGAAATCCAAAGAAACAATACGAACCCTGTACGATTTTAGTTGTAGAACCTATCATTCACTTATGGTGGCGCCCCACTGTTTGGATGGTAGGTATAGTAGGCATGAGTGTGGAATGCCTATGCTGGCTAAGATTTATATCTTTATTTTCGAAATGATTTTTCCTACACTATGCACTAGTAATAATATCAAATGTTTCTTTTTAATGCGTATCAAGCATCTTTGACTATCATAAGGAGAAATCTCCTCCGATTCTGCGTTTGCATTGTGTGTGTGTGCGGGAGGCCGTATGGTAGTCTCATTTTCTAAAAAGCATTGCGAATCTATTTAAAAAATTATCCTGTACTTCGTTTTAAAAAAAATAAACTGTTTTAGTTCTCACACCTGTCACATGACTGACTCGAAGTTTATTGTTTTCCTTCCTAAACTCTGGGTGCCCACCAATTTCCACACTGGCAGTCAAGAGTCAGGTTTATCAGGATATTCTGGAATTCAGGAGTTGCGGGAGGCAAGTTGGATGGCATGGCGTATTCACTAGTATATAATATTTCTTTTCTGCTGTTAGTTGTTGTTTGTTGTTGTACACTCTGATGATATAATGTAATATGATGTAACGTAATAACTGATATAGTTCTTTTGTTTAAAGATTATTCATTTATCTATTATATGTTGTTCCGCTGCGATTGTGAGATTCTGATATTGTTCTGTTATTTCTTTCTGTTCTGTTCTATCTTTTTCTCTCTTCTTCTATCTTTTTCTTTTTCTTCAACCATAAGGGTTCGTATTTCCGTTCATCTCGAGTTAATCACTAGAGATTAGTGTTTGTTCAAGGAGTACGGATTTACGGTTCTTTATATTAGCTGTACTCAGCGAAGGCAGTCTCACTGTTTCCGCTGCGCACTCTGATAAACAGAATACAAATTAATCAATCACCAAAACACAATTTCACTTTTATTTTTAGATAAGGATATCTCAAAATTTCATCATAATTTCAAAACTTTAGTTTTGACTCAAGGCACAAATAAAACATCAACTAATAGTTGTAACACATGTTTCATCCAAGTTATGTTCTATATTATGTCCATAAACCCCTCGCTCTGATACTAACTGTGTCGCCCCACCTCTATGCTCACAATAACAATGAGTATTAAAAGGAAGCACTGCCTGTTATTACGAAGAATAAGGCTGGATAGGAGCGACCATCCGTAGTTAGGCCTTACACTAGTATTGGTTACCTCGATAGGAGTGGCATATGTATTTATTTTTCTTTCATCTCTTTGTTTATTTACTCCCATCAACATATCCAATTCCAGTATAAAACGAACAACGATGGTTCATAATAGTTCAGGACACATATATAATAATAACACAAATAAGCTAAACACAGAAAATGGATAATATCAAATCTCATATATATAACCGAAGTCAGTTACAATACATGTGATACAATACATCTGTCGACACTAGAAGTTACATATACAAGTACATTATCGTAAATAATATACATGAATACATACCATCCTATAAAATAACACTGATTGCTCCAAAATATATGCAGTGACTTCATCGCTCAAGCAGCAACCCAAAGGGAGATATCAACAGCCTGTAATAACTCGGTCTGACCCGAGTATTAATTCAAAAGAAAGTAATACGTGGGTCAGTCTAATTCAGACTCAGTTATTAATGCACGGAAGCAATAATAATTAAATAATCAAATAGACGACAGTCTCAATAAATCTCGTATATCCAATCCTTCAATAAGAGAATTGGATAACGGTAGATAACAGCAATAAACAGCGGACCAGCAAATCCAAATCATCAACAAAGAAAAATAGAAAGGTTATCAATGAAGATAATTTAGCAAACAACAGAATTGCCTAAACAGCAATTAACAGTAAGTGGCCAATGCAAAACCCAAGCCAGTGAAACAGCATAAACAACAAAATCTAATTATCGATATGATAATTAGAAAACACATAATCTAATTATTTAGTAGACAATTAGATAACAACAAAATAATCAAATTAAACCAATTCAAAATACAATTTCAATATATTGAATTGAACATACGAAACAATTCAAGCAATTGAAATATCAATTAAAACGTCCATTCTAATAGGGCTGCAGTACACGTTCACGTGCACTACCTCGCCACTACAGCATATGATATCATCACAACTCCAAATATTAACAGCAAGTCGAAATTGAAAAGCCAAATCATTAGCAAAATGCAAAGGTCAAGTCACTACTATCATGACTCAACACAATTGCAAGACCAAACCAAGCTAACAGCAATACCAACAAATCACACAAGGTCAGGTCTGGGCAACAATGAATGACCAATAAATTCACATCACTGTCCATATGTATCATGAAACAAAAATGTCAAATGCCTCGAATGGTACAAACTACATCAACCAAAAATTGACTCAACAAATATATGATGCAATGCACAACAACCTGACACAGTTATAAACTAGGTTGAACACTGCAACTGGTCAAAGATGTGCATCAAACAAAGCACAACTCAAAAGTTCTCAAGCAAAACTGAGGAAATGCTCAAGTACTAACAAAATTCAATGCAACTCAAAATCCAATCAAATGCACTTCATCACGAGTACAAGATGCATGCACCAGTGGAACAAAAATGTCGTAGACTGTACATGAATCAACTAACAAAACCGAGTGCAATCACAAGTCTCAACTAAAATTCCAAAGTACACATGAAGTATACAAGCAATTACATGAAACAAATATCCAAACTGCTTCAAATGGTCAAGACAGCTACCATGAAGCTGCATTAACTCCATGAATACAACAGTTCAAGTAAAAGCTAGAAAGAAATACGCATGACAGTGAAACAGGCCAGAAGTGAGAACAAAACAACACAACCACACATGTATGAACTTCACTAGAAAGAAGCAACAATTCCAAATCAACAGGAACTCACAGACCAAAAGGAAAATATATACATATTCCAAGTTTAAGCAGTGGTCAGGAGCATCAAGCAATCCAGTTAAAACAGATTCATACATCACAATTCAAAGCAGCAGGAATAAGCAAGCACAGCTGAGATGAACAATCACAGAGCAAAACCATGTTTAGGGCCGAGATGTACATTGTACAAAAATAAAATTATATACAGTATCTTGAATGAATTTCAGAAAACCAAGCGTTAATGAATATTAACAACGCATAGGATTAAATTCACAGAGAATCCAAACAGCACAAAGTTGAATGAAATATTAGGTTTTACAATCCTATATATTTCGAGTAACATCATCGGCAAATTCACAGATTCGAACACAAGCAAGAAAGCATAAAAGAAAATCCCCAAATCAACTTTCATCTCGAATCAAATATTCGAATGCAAAAATACCATAAGAGATACTTACAAAGAAGTATAGAGTTCGAATTTGCTGCAAGCTCAACCAGCAATCATCATTCAAAGTTCGATTTTTGATAGCAGCGGCAACCATCAACAAAAACCAAAATTGAGTTCGCAAAGCAAAAAGGAGGCCGATGCCAAAATACTTTCACAAAATCAAAGTGATCGAAGTCAAAGTACCAGACAATTCAAATCCGTGGAAATCACAAAATCACAAATATACGAAATTGAATTAGAATTGTGAGTGGAAATCACTCACCGCATTTCGAAGCAAAGACGAACTCAATCAAGCAGCCGCAAGCATCTCAAGAGATGATCAACTAACAAGCAAGGAAATCGAGTTGAATCGAGCATTCGTAATCGGCAACATCAAATTAACGAAAACCCTAATTTCTGAAGAAAGAACGAGCACATCCATTTTCGTTTGTTTATTTTAGGGCTTGCGAAAATGAATCAAGGGAGGAGCGGTAACCGGTATTTACTTAATAAACCCAACACCAATAATAAAAAGTGGGCCAAAATTTTATTTAAAGCCCACACAACATTTAACAAATTTTTGAAAAGAAACCCGATTCAAAACTCCCAACAGCAATTAGCCAGTAGAATTAATCGTCTAATGACGATAATTAACCAGTGCAAAACTGCGGGTTGTTACAATCACACAGTAATAGATTTACAGTGTCCACATGAGTTAAATATCTAGGCCCCATACCATGATACCACCCTTTTCCAGAAGGAATGAACATACCCTAGGGGCGCGACCCCTGCAACCTTGTTGCATCTTTCCTGTTTCGACCATTTCTGGGGAGTGAGGTCCTGATGCAATCTCGTCCATAAAGCTATGTTTTTTCAGAAAGCCATGCTTCGATCAACAAATGATCATCAGCACTTCGTATGCCACATTACCAAATTGGGAATGTACCACTAGTAACCATCAACTACATAACCTTTGAGCTTGTACGTCTCAAAGAAAGGTGTTAAGCTAAGAGAATAAATCTCCGCCACCAAACAGAAATGTATTTGTAGAAAGTAGCTTTACACCTCAAAGTATAATGTCAGGCGCACATCCATACAAGTCTGTTACGGGTTCGAACAGAACCGAAGGCACTTCCGAAGAAGCCCTTGCAATCCGGGTATTCACATTCCCGATCGGACTCCCCATCACATATGGAGTTCTCTATACCGGCACTACTCAGTGCAAAGACAGTCGACG